>JAWVWS010000253.1:0-645629 GCA_033807775.1 Saussurea involucrata
ATCATTAGTCACTGGAACAATTCAGAAACAAGTATACTTATGTAACAATATATTCATAATAACAGTAGCTAATTGCGATTATGAATGTATCATACATGAGAATCCTCATTACCGTCGTTACCGTACTAATTTCACGTATTTCTGTCGACCCTAAGGCCATCCCGTCTTAATAATTCTACCCACTCTCACAATTCATAACTTAATTCATCTCAGCTTAAGTCTAAGTATTTCCTCATCATACTTAGTTCACTTAAACTAAAGCTCTGATACCAACTTGTAACACCCCAAAACAGGGGTTAACAAAAACTTCCATAAAACGGAAGAGTGGTACACATTACTTAAGTAAAAGTATACCTAAATAACATTACATAATCATTAATACAAAGATTTAGTTAATCATAACTACTATTGGACCACTAGCTTATTTGATCACTACTATAGATATCAAATATCCAAAGAATGCCAGAAAGTTGTATCATCAATCTTCCAATCTTTATCTCTCTAACAATGATCCCATGCTCACAACCCCGTTCTAGACCTTCTTGTGTCCGGAACCACTAAAATCTCAAATCTTCAATTGCTAACACCCTAACTTGAATACTTGAACCTAATTGCTCCAAGAAGAAGAATGAAGATGAAATGCCCTTAGGTTTAATTGAAGAAATCGTCTGAAGAGTGAAGAGCACCTGACGTGCCAAAAGGGGGTTAAACCCACCTCTTTATCCTTAGTCATTCATTCATCCTCTCAAATTAGAATTTCTGCTGCTCTTCACTCTTCAGACGATTTCTTCAATTAAACCTAAGGTAAATCCATTTCTATCAATCCAAATCTAAATCAAGCATCTAGTAAATGAATCTTACCCATTTAAACTTGAATTAGGGCATTTCATCTTCATTCTTCTTCTTGGAGCAATTAGGTTCAAGTATTCAAGTTAGGGTGTTAGCAATTGAAGATTTGAGGTGAGTAACTTGTAATTAATTGTTTGTATTACATTTACATACTATTCCTCATCTTGATTTTTGGTATAGCTAATGGGAAATCTTGAATAAATGCTCTTAATGGTTAAGAGGGAAACAAGAGGAGTTCAAGTAAGTTTATGTGGCTTAATTGTGTTTATTACTTTGTATGCCATAATAAATGTTGATGTTAAGAGTTTGGTTGGATTATATATCCAAAGTATGTGATATTGAGATGATGACTTAATAGATGTCTTAATGATGAATTGATGGCTTAATGGTCAAAATGGACTTATTATTGAATTGTAAACATGGATGTTTATTATTGATATCATATAGAATATGATTTGATACATATGGTTGTATATGAACTACATGGAAGTAGTATTGATCATGTTAAATGGTTGGACCATTGTTATGTGTTAAATATGCTTGATATTATCTAGAATATGATTTATTACATATGGATGTATGTGAACTACATGGAAGTAGTATAGATTATGATAAATGGTTGGACCATTGTTAAGTGCTTAATATGCTTTGAATATTACTTGGATTAACATATTTGGTATTCACATAATTGGAGGAGCACCTAGTAGGCATTGGAGAATATAATCATACATACCGTGGGGTAAATGTATTTTGTTCATACCTTCGGATACCGTGGGGTTTTCCGTTGTGTTATGCCTTGTGACAATACCGTGGGGTATCAATCAAGGTATATCTTCGATTATGATGTAACCGAGTAGCGATATGGACCTTCTCCATGGAATCCAATTTGTGAATGTATCGAATTGTTATTCCTACATGCTATGATTATGCTCTATGTGCTATGTGTAAATCTCACTTAGGCTTTAAAAGCCTAACACTTGTTATGTGTTTTATGTATTACAGATTTTAGTGGTTCCGGACACAAGAAGGTCTAGAACGGGGTTGTGAGCATGGGATCATTGTTAGAGAGATAAAGATTGGAAGATTGATGATACAACTTTCCGGCATTCTTTGGATATTTGATATCTATAGTAGTGATCAAATAAGCTAGTGGTCCAATAGTAGTTATGATTAACTAAATCTTTGTATTAATGATTATGTAATGTTATTTAGGTATACTTTTACTTAAGTAATGTGTACCACTCTTCCGTTTTATGGAAGTTTTTGTTAACCCCTGTTTTGGGGTGTTACATTAAATCCAATTAAACGTTTGTCAAAACCTCGTTAAGTTAAATCACCAATTATAAATAACACAGCGGAAATGGTAATAAATCTAAACTTGATGTCTCAAAATAAATAATAATAAAAGTCTTCACAACGCGCTAGTGTGTACCGTCACGCCTTACTGCCACTCGTACCTGAAATCATTATTTATAGGGAAGGGGTAAGCACGAAGCTTAGTGAATTCAAACACATACGCAGGTAGCAATCATATATACACCACTCCTATCCACACATAGATAGACATCCAACACAAGCAAATCTAATTGTATAAGCAAACTCATGCAGAAACACCTGCGCGTGTATCCTTCGGCTCCCCGAGTTCACACCACACTCGTGTAGGCATCCCTCGGTCTCTCCGAGTTCATCCAACACTGGTACACAATTCCTCGGCCCCGCCGAGTACTCGGTCCAACCGAGTTCACACAACACTTGTACACAATTCCTCGGTCCCACCGAGCCCTCGGCCCCGCCGAGATGTATACGACACCCATGGAATAATACTAAACATTAATTCAAACTAATACTACGCACAATAATTCAGTTAATACACACAAACTACCGCAATGCATATATAATCCCTATCCTACGCAGTGAGAGAACTCACCTCGAAAAGCAAAGCAGATATCCACGAACAGCGACACGAGCTCGTCAACTCCAACTCACTTCTTTTCACCTAAAGAAGTGCTACAACGTGTCAACACGACGCCCCAACTCTCAATTATAAACATAAGACTAGACGAGCGACATTTCAGATTTTCGGTCTGAACTGCAGGTCTGTTCGGGACCTGCTTATCCCCCTCTAGACCCACTAATCCAGAGATTAAGTCCCACAGATAGGAGGGTCTAGGTCTTAGCTTTCCAAAGACATATTATACGCGTTCTAACGATTTTCCTACAATTATTCTAAGACTGAACCGCAAATCTGTCAGATTCGGACCTGCTGTAAAAATGGCTATTTCGCACTTAGCTAGAGGCCGAACCAGGCTTTCGCCGAAACACGAAAAGTGTGCCCGACACAGAATGTGAACCGTGGGCACCGGAATCGTCTCAAACCGAGTTAAGATGGAAAAGTTATGAGCGAAATAAAAGCTGGGCAGAAAGGCGTTTATCACATAAAATGACGATTTTGCAACGCTTTAAAATTTATGCGATTCGGGCTTACGGTTCAGCTATTAAGGGTTAACGAAGGCTATACCAAACCACGCGCCACCCACTGCCATCTCCGGCAGTGGTGGTCGGTGGCGGCGGCGGCGGCAGCCACCACCCACGGTGGTGATGGCTTGGCAAAAGAGCCCAACGAGACCAACGGGATTAACCCGACTACCCTACTCCGCCACACGCATACATACACAAGAAACCGCAGACCTGCACATTACAGCCACCGGGAAGGTGGTGTATGGCGGCAACGCACCGCCGGCAGCCATGGCTGCGGCGGTGGCCGAGGTGGTGGTTTCGTGAGACTTAGCAACGATGTAAAGAAACGAACGAGAGCGACTTTACCTGAGGAGAACGCAGCTGCACCCTCACGAGACTCCGATTGCCGGCTCTTCCTCACTCTCCCTCTCTCTCTCTCGTTCACTCTCTCGCCGGCAGAAGGCTCCGGCGGCGGCGCTGGTGGCGGTGGGTGGGGTCCGGCGGCAGCAGCAAAACGGGATGGGGGGGAAGGTGTTCGACGGCAGCAGGTAGGGGGGGTGCTCTTAGGGTTTTTGGTGATTTGTGACGTGAAACAAAACGATAAGGGGAACAAAAGGGAGGGGAAGGGTCGGTCCTCTCTCCATGGGCCGATCCATGCAAGGTTTAAAGAAATACAACATTGGTCCCTGCAGTTTGCAGTTTTCCCAATAAGCCCCCAAACCCAACTTTTAACATTTTAAGCCTTTCCTAACGAAACCCGCTAACAATTTCGTTTAGCTGAAAATATTAAAACAAATAACTAAATAATTAAATAAAAAGAAACCATACCGGGTCACGGGCTTTACACACACACATAAGTACAACAGATTTTATCATAAACCAACACAAATACCTTACCAATTTGATGACCAAATCTTGCTTTCTTCCTCTTTTCTCTTTTCTCCTTCTCTCTATCTCTTTGATTCTCCAAACCGACCCAAGCATAAGAAATCAGATAAAATCTGATTTCAGCTACCTTATCTATACCCACTTTCCAATTATGACCAAACACACCTCCAAGTTTCAACCTTCCAACAATGACACTTAACTTTGATCACTAACATTTTAACCCCAATTTGAATTATAAATCAAAACATAATCCAAAGTTAAAACTAAAATACAAACAATCCCAATTCTCATTAAAATACTAAAACTGAAAATTCAGGATGTTACACATACTCCTGGAAGTAAGTAGTGATTCAAGACTGTCATGGAGTGTTAGAAGCATAGAGAATGCAACTAACGCTCATCAGTACTTAATGGTGATTTAGGTATTGGAACAACCCGCACTCAAAAGTTTACTTCATGGATTAAGTCAGAGTAATTTTGAGATGATAATATTTTATGTTTTAAAACGGAGATACATAGAGTTTTGCTCTAGGATTCTATTATGCTTTGGTATGCTCCAACGCTTACCGTAACTAGCAGCTATACAGGGTATGTCCATGTATAATATGATGAGTAGAAATGAACTGTGTAGTCAAATTTTATTTGTTCCTTCTGCCTAAATAGGAGAAGCGATATCCATGGGCCCCTCGATGATTTGGTGTTGACATTAAGTGTTTGGCCAAACCCTGACTAGAATTGATGTGTTCAATTGAGTAGTCAGATGAATTCAACACATATCGGAAATCGGGAAACATAATCTTGATCCATGAGATAGACATTTATCCATGTCTCAGGTTCATATGATATCTTGTAGAACAAAGGAACATTAAATCACTTATCTTAGGACCGAATCTTTATCAGAGTTCGGCAGCTGCATTGGATGGCTTGCTCTCTGCTGATTATTGAAAGTGTTAAAACCAAATAGAGTTAATAACTTGTCCAAGTGGGAGACTGTTGGATATAGTGTCCAGAGTCATTAACTATTGGTAATATTTCTAATAATAGCAGGGTCCTTTTGGGTTGCCCTTAAGACCCAAAATAAACAATCAGAAGAATTAAAGGGAGTTAAAGCAATTAATTCAATTGATGATAAGCTGCAATATAATTAATTAGATTAATTATATAAAGTGCAGGGACTGATTGGTTAAAATAGTTTTAACAAGCTTATCGGTTCAAGTGGGCTAAGTGTAAAATAGAGGGTTATAAATAAACTGCTAGGGGTTAAACCCTAAAGAGTTTTTTTCCATCTCTCTTGGAGCCGTCGATCTCCCCTCTCCCTCTCCCGAAATCGTAAACCCTAATTTAGGGTTTAGTGATTAAGCATCTTCCTGTTGGTATTTTGGTGTTCTTAAGTGTGGGCCACTAGAGGGATTCATACTATTGGTCCTTGACATCCAAGAAGCGAGATCAAAGGTTTGATTCATCATTCTGGTTTTCGACAATCGCAATAAACAAGTAAGTGTTCTTGATTCAATCTTTTGTAGTTAATTATCTAGAACGCATGTGAAACACCCTAAATCAGGGTCAATTTAAACCTTGAAATTTACCATAAGTTATGATCAAAACTTTCAAACTTATATAACCTGAGGATCGAATGTAAGGTTTCTATATACATACGTCATTACTTAAATAACTTATTAATCAAATCACCTCATAACAATTGGATTAATCAAGTTATCTAAACAACTGTCCCAAAAGCATCAAAGAATATCTAGATCCTCCGGTATCTCTAAGTCCGAATCTTTCCCAAAAATCCTCGTCTTTCATTCCCGCTATTTCCCGGAGCTTGTACCTGGTAAGAAGATTCAACTTGAAACATTAGGCTTTCGCCTAGTGAGGATACTCAAATCAAAATAAAATTTAATAATTAAAACATGAACAGATAACTCAAACCTGTTCTCACCCATCTTACCGTACAACGTCTCCTTTTCGAAAGCAGGGAAATCTACCACACACCTAACACTTATGACTAACTCGTTTAATCATAACCACGAAATATGAGTTAACTCTGAATCACTCTAGATTCATAATTAATATTCACACACAAGAAATTACAAGTCAAAACTTGCCTATTTCTTAATCAGGAAGTAGAGATTACAAATTACTTTATGCCTATCTCTAATCTTCCTCTCATCACAGGGAAATCTCCGATCTTCCCGAAACAATGGAAATCTCTGATCTTCCATAAATCGAAATGGGAATTACAAATCAGAATCTGCCTATTCCACATTCCACCTCTGCATCAATGGTCCCAATGGGATTATAATATCGCGATACTCAATCGGGACTCACGATGGTTCGAGGTTCACCCAATTACTAAAATTACACCCCTTTGGTCTATGGCGAGTAATCGGTTCCCATTATACCGTACTCAAGTGCCCTCGGTAACCGGGTGCCTATTTTAGTAAAAGTACATAATCACCTAATATAATACAATCGATACTACTATATGCGTCCAGCATAGAATGTATCATTTCTCTGAACGTATTCTATATATAAAATAAAGAATATTATTACTCCACATCTCAATCTCTTTATTACCCCTTCTCTGAAATCTGATACGAGGATCACCATCTCAATAGTTATTTATATTCTCGAACTCATAGATAGGCCTTTATAATATATCTCAATTTGGCTTCTCAATCACATTTAGGGTTCATAATCATCTAACATATTACATATAACAGATAATCCCGCTCATTATAAGGAATATGAATAATTCCTAATCATCAACTTCTTAACTATCCCCTCATAGTTATTTAACACGAGAGTTAATATATATATCAGTTGTTAATCTATATTTTGAACTCATGGATGGATCTTTATAGTTTATCTCAATAAAGCTTCAAATCACATTTATAGTTCATAACCATATAGCAAAATGCATATAGTAGATAATCCATCTTAGCATGCAAGATTAATAATAAATATTAGTTCCTCAATTTCATATATAACTCATCTTGGAACTTTAACATGGTAATCAACATAATACAACTTTTAATCGCCCTCTTGGCTTATCTCTAATTTAATCAAATCCACATAGAACATCTTCATGCATACATATAAAGCATCTAATTCGAGATTAATTACTGAATTTTAAAGAGAGTTGAATAAACTCACCTCGATTGGTTACCGAATTTCCTTCTTAGCTTTTTCTCGAGAAATGCGATCTTTCATTCCAGGCTTACCGAATCTGGAACAATTAAAAATACAAGTATTTCTTAAAGGCTAAGAATCTTAAATAATCCAAAATCCTCGTCTAAAGTCGCAACCCATTGTTGAGACTTCGACACTATTCACTATTCCAAGTCTCAATCCACTACTGAGACTTCAACACTATTCACTATTCCAAGTCTCAATCCACTACTGAGACTTCAACACTATTCACTATTCCAAGTCTCAATCCACTACTGAGACTTCAACACTATTCACTATTCCAAGTCTCAATCCACTACTGAGACTTCAACACTATTCACTATTCCAAGTCTCAATCCACTACTGAGACTTCAACACTATTCCAAGTCGCAACAGGCCATTGAGACTTCAACACTATTCACATCTTCAAGCAAGTCTCAATCAACTGACCTTCAAGCAAGTCTCAACCAACTGACCTTCAAGCAAGTCTCAACCAACTAAAAACGTAAAAAACCCAGAAATCTTTAGTTTTAAGCCATGAATGTTTATGATATTTTGCAGATATGCTTAAGGCCATAAATACCATCTATCCATAAACTTAGTTTTTCCAAAACATCCATAGATTAACAAAACCCACTTATCATCTTATTTAGCAAACTTATAAACGTAAAGAGGAAAGATTATACGGGATTGTTACCTTGTTTTTCTTCAGTTTTATACTAGAAATCACAGCTGAAATCTTCGATCTCTTCTTTTCTTTTCCTTGAAAACCCACGGCTCCCTTTCTCTCTCTCGGTTTTCTCCTTGACAAACCGTACACACACACAAGCACACAATGACACTCACAAAACCCATTTACTTAGATTACATAGCCAAGTTAATGACACCTCACCAAGTTAAGCATGAGTCATAGGCATAATACCAAAAAACCCTTATCTTTCAAGAAAATACACAACCAACCCTCAAATTGGAAATCTCTTTCAACCAACACTTTTAAACAGTTACAAATTTAGCCTCAAGTTAATTTATAATTCTCAAAATAGAATGACAAAACTCGGGATGTTACAATACTCCCCAACTTGAAAATGATTTCGTCCCCGAAATCAAAGCTGGTAAACAAATGATGCTTCCTACTTCTCATACTCTCTTTGGACTCTAGAGTTACATTAGTACTTCTATGGTGTTTCCACTGTACTTTCAACATAGCTGTCTTATTACCACTACGTAGCTTTCTAACTGATCTTTCCAAAAAAATTACCTCTGGTTCTTCCACACCGCATCATCATTACAACTCACTCCCCAGGCCTCAAAATAACATTAACATGTACTATCTAAATACGTACACTATAAATTAAGCATACATGTTACTATTAAATACTTCAACAACCACGACAGTCCATTATTACTTCCACGACTTACACATTTCTTCAATGCTATTACTTCCTTACATCACTATCTCATCGTACAACCCCAATACAACTACACACCAAAATATTTTCTCCTTACAAAACATAATTAAACAGTTTCACCAAGATCTCTAACTTCAGATATTCAACCAAGTTATTTTGAAATGACATTACCGATCGAAGTTATTACCATTCTTAGATCTTTAACTAATAATTTCTCGTACAATTCTTTCACACATAAGGAGCAATTTATATTCCTTAACAATCTTGCCTTCGCTACACCACATCGACCTACATACTCATCATCTTTATTAAACTTCCACTGATTCAAATTACAACTTAACTGGCAACTCATACCATCAAATTTCTTTGGATAAACACTCACCACTGCTCCGACATTCTATTTCAATATAAGCCATATTACTCAGTTATCTTACAAACCACATGTTTTATCAACTTTTATTAACAATTAAAACTTTCCAACCGGAATTCCCAAAACTTCCATTCGGATACTTCCTCTTTCTAATATCACGTCTCATACTAGATGATACATGTATCTTGGCAATTAATGCCACTACTCGTTTATACTTTCTCCACTCATACATTTACCACATACCAAGTCTCTCATAGTCATTCGTACATATTTAATTTTACAATCCCATCTTCTCGTCTAAATATATAGGTCTATATCACTAAATATCTCCTCCCCAACTTTAGTTGAACTATCACTCACAATTTTCTAATAAATCTTGAACTTATTCGTTCTTACCAGCTCTTTGTGATTCCAATATGTTGCATAGACAGGGTACAATTCCTCACAGATCAACACAATCTATACATCCCCTTTGTTCATCTCTAGTATTTCATCTTTTATAAATCTTCCACATCGTAAGTAAACACTTATTTAAAAGCAACAGTCCTTCACTGTTCCAACAATCCCACAAAGTGATCTTTCAACTTTTAAGCTTCTGATTTAAATTTAACATTCACACAAAATTCCAAAAGGATAAACAATGCATTCACGTTATATAAACTTAAATTTTCAATACCGATTATGCAAGTTCAACCCCAAGCCTACGCCAAGCTTATCAAATCGATTCAAAGTTCTTAAGACTTTACTAAATCCAAAACCGAGTCATCTACTCAAAGGATTTAAAGATTATTTATCAATATCAACTCATGCAAATAAATACATCTAACTCACATTATGCAACATACGCTCCGAGATGTGATAATCTTACGACCCCTTCATTGCTACTTTCCCAATGAAATCAAATCATTTGCAAGTACACACAACTCTTTTTATACTCCACAATGTATATAATCTGCCCAGGTTCATTAGTTTCAAAGATACTAAGTAAAATATCAAACAGTCTTTACACCTAAGGCCAACCCTTAAACTATCACCGGTTCAAATACAATGCAGTTAAGCATACAACACATTCAATACTCCATCTCAAATCATTAAACTGACAGCTATTCAAAAGACTCATTTGTATATTAATCAGGCCTTTAAGGTCAAAACGAACGTTTGGTTAAACACGTGTCACTCACACTGTTATGTAAACCAAAGTTCCTCTTTACTCAAGATCTTAACCTTATTAATTCTTTAATTGGCCATCGACCCCTAAATAAAAGTTTATCACTCTCAAAACCTTCACATTTTCAAAGTGTAACACGACAAAATTATTATACAACCACAAAATACCAAAAACATGCTTCGACCATAAAACTTTCACTTAGGTTATAATTAATCAAACTCAAAATCCCCCAATTGCGTCGTATACACTAATACCCACTATGCGCATACCCTCTGCATAACAGCATACCGGTATCGCTCACGGTTTTACTTCTACTCGCACGGGCATACGCGGAACGCATCCAGACCACACTCTGTGACACCCAAAAGGCCTCGTACACCTTACAACTCTCGCCTTCAAAGTCAAAACTTGACATCTCAATACTTCCTTAATCCTGAACCTAATTCTTCCTCCAGACATGCCCGACACTCGGCAATGGTATTACTAATCACCGAACAAAGGTGCAGACCCTCGTATTATTGTTACTAAAGTTCACTTTCGACTCTCCCACTGTTCATCTCTCATTTGAATATAATTACCAAAACCACAAACTTTCTCCCAAGGTTTATCCAATACCTCTCCACTCTTGGAGTTCTTTCTTAGTTTACAGCGTAATACTCTACGATCTAGCGAGTTCATAGCCTTCATGCATGACAATATAATAAATAACTCAATTCACACTTTTCTCATTTAAATAACAACATTCGAAACAACGTGGGCACACACGACCCCAATCATTTTCATAACTCCCATGTACTACACAACAATCTCAAAATCGTTTGTATACTAATTTCCGTAAAACTCAATCTTTCTCAACCAAAAGATGTTGTTACAACAGTAATATTTTAAATGAAGATCTTTTCATACGACAAAAGTTTAAAATTTACTGACACAAAGTAAACTAGTCGTTTCTCACACTCATTTATATGATGTTGTTAGATCAATACTCCTGTTGGTTATTAAACGTTTTGCTAACCAATGCCTTCTTGCTACAAATCAACTTTTCATGTAAAGTAAGAAATATTATTATTATTATTATTTTTTTTTTTTTAATAACTCCAAAAAATTTCGTTGTGCAACGTAACTGGGATTGCCCTTTTCTTCAAATACACACTTGCACCCACTAATTCAAACTTGATTAAAACTGTTATTTATGCAATTGTTTTGAAATCATGAAAATTCATATAACACACACTAAAACACCATGCATAAAACTTTACTCGCAATGAAGGCTATTTACTCAAACAAGGTCAATCGTGTTACTTACATAACTTATCATTGACACTTTACTTTCGACCCGAAATCGCCCTCTTGGCCTTATAATAATTGCTACATCTGCATTCCATGGCTCCCATACTCAACCATGTCATACTAATTCTGTATTAATCAATCATCTCATACAGTAATCTCTGCACCTATCCAATCACCTATTTAAAGGTTGCCTTGGTAGACTTTCATGAGTCCCACCAATTCCAGGTTGTCCTTCAAACCCTCAATCATACAATGCTCTGTCCTCTGAAGGACCTTGGTGCCGAATTCGCCAACACTTTACTATAACTTATAGAGATAACCATGCGAAATGATTATGCACTGTCATACATACAAAACGTACTTTACCGATCGTTAGTCACTGTAACAATTCAGAAATAGACATGCTCGTGTAACAATATATTCATAATAACAGTAGCTAATTGTAATTGTGAACATATCATACAGGAGAATCCCCATTATCATTGTCATAGCACTAATTTCACGTATTTCCGTTAACTCTAAGACTATCCCGTCTTAACACTTCTACCCATATCTCACATATCATAACCTACTACGTCTCAGCTTAAGTCTAAGTATCTCATCAGCATACTTAGTTCGCTTAAACTAGTGCTCTGATACCATACTGAAACACCCTAAAACAGGGTCAATTTAAACCTTGAAATTTACCATAAGTTATGATCAAAACTTTCAAACTTATATAACCTGAGGATCGAATGTAAGGTTTCTATATACATACGTCATTACTTAAATAACTTATTAATCAAATCACCTCATAACAATTGGATTAATCAAGTTATCTAAACAACTGTCCCAAAAGCATCAAAGAATATCTAGATCCTCCGGTATCTCTAAGTCCGAATCTTTCCCAAAAATCCTCGTCTTTCATTCCCGCTATTTCCCGGAGCTTGTACCTGGTAAGAAGATTCAACTTGAAACATTAGGCTTTCGCCTAGTGAGGATACTCAAATCAAAATAAAATTTAATAATTAAAACATGAACAGATAACTCAAACCTGTTCTCACCCATCTTACCGTACAACGTCTCCTTTTCGAAAGCAGGGAAATCTACCACACACCTAACACTTATGACTAACTCGTTTAATCATAACCACGAAATATGAGTTAACTCTGAATCACTCTAGATTCATAATTAATATTCACACACAAGAAATTACAAGTCAAAACTTGCCTATTTCTTAATCAGGAAGTAGAGATTACAAATTACTTTATGCCTATCTCTAATCTTCCTCTCATCACAGGGAAATCTCCGATCTTCCCGAAACAATGGAAATCTCTGATCTTCCATAAATCGAAATGGGAATTACAAATCAGAATCTGCCTATTCCACATTCCACCTCTGCATCAATGGTCCCAATGGGATTATAATATCGCGATACTCAATCGGGACTCACGATGGTTCGAGGTTCACCCAATTACTAAAATTACACCCCTTTGGTCTATGGCGAGTAATCGGTTCCCATTATACCGTACTCAAGTGCCCTCGGTAACCGGGTGCCTATTTTAGTAAAAGTACATAATCACCTAATATAATACAATCGATACTACTATATGCGTCCAGCATAGAATGTATCATTTCTCTGAACGTATTCTATATATAAAATAAAGAATATTATTACTCCACATCTCAATCTCTTTATTACCCCTTCTCTGAAATCTGATACGAGGATCACCATCTCAATAGTTATTTATATTCTCGAACTCATAGATAGGCCTTTATAATATATCTCAATTTGGCTTCTCAATCACATTTAGGGTTCATAATCATCTAACATATTACATATAACAGATAATCCCGCTCATTATAAGGAATATGAATAATTCCTAATCATCAACTTCTTAACTATCCCCTCATAGTTATTTAACACGAGAGTTAATATATATATCAGTTGTTAATCTATATTTTGAACTCATGGATGGATCTTTATAGTTTATCTCAATAAAGCTTCAAATCACATTTATAGTTCATAACCATATAGCAAAATGCATATAGTAGATAATCCATCTTAGCATGCAAGATTAATAATAAATATTAGTTCCTCAATTTCATATATAACTCATCTTGGAACTTTAACATGGTAATCAACATAATACAACTTTTAATCGCCCTCTTGGCTTATCTCTAATTTAATCAAATCCACATAGAACATCTTCATGCATACATATAAAGCATCTAATTCGAGATTAATTACTGAATTTTAAAGAGAGTTGAATAAACTCACCTCGATTGGTTACCGAATTTCCTTCTTAGCTTTTTCTCGAGAAATGCGATCTTTCATTCCAGGCTTACCGAATCTGGAACAATTAAAAATACAAGTATTTCTTAAAGGCTAAGAATCTTAAATAATCCAAAATCCTCGTCTAAAGTCGCAACCCATTGTTGAGACTTCGACACTATTCACTATTCCAAGTCTCAATCCACTACTGAGACTTCAACACTATTCACTATTCCAAGTCTCAATCCACTACTGAGACTTCAACACTATTCACTATTCCAAGTCTCAATCCACTACTGAGACTTCAACACTATTCACTATTCCAAGTCTCAATCCACTACTGAGACTTCAACACTATTCACTATTCCAAGTCTCAATCCACTACTGAGACTTCAACACTATTCCAAGTCGCAACAGGCCATTGAGACTTCAACACTATTCACATCTTCAAGCAAGTCTCAATCAACTGACCTTCAAGCAAGTCTCAACCAACTGACCTTCAAGCAAGTCTCAACCAACTAAAAACGTAAAAAACCCAGAAATCTTTAGTTTTAAGCCATGAATGTTTATGATATTTTGCAGATATGCTTAAGGCCATAAATACCATCTATCCATAAACTTAGTTTTTCCAAAACATCCATAGATTAACAAAACCCACTTATCATCTTATTTAGCAAACTTATAAACGTAAAGAGGAAAGATTATACGGGATTGTTACCTTGTTTTTCTTCAGTTTTATACTAGAAATCACAGCTGAAATCTTCGATCTCTTCTTTTCTTTTCCTTGAAAACCCACGGCTCCCTTTCTCTCTCTCGGTTTTCTCCTTGACAAACCGTACACACACACAAGCACACAATGACACTCACAAAACCCATTTACTTAGATTACATAGCCAAGTTAATGACACCTCACCAAGTTAAGCATGAGTCATAGGCATAATACCAAAAAACCCTTATCTTTCAAGAAAATACACAACCAACCCTCAAATTGGAAATCTCTTTCAACCAACACTTTTAAACAGTTACAAATTTAGCCTCAAGTTAATTTATAATTCTCAAAATAGAATGACAAAACTCGGGATGTTACAATACTCCCCAACTTGAAAATGATTTCGTCCCCGAAATCAAAGCTGGTAAACAAATGATGCTTCCTACTTCTCATACTCTCTTTGGACTCTAGAGTTACATTAGTACTTCTATGGTGTTTCCACTGTACTTTCAACATAGCTGTCTTATTACCACTACATTAGTACTTCTATGGACATGTTGACAGTCCTGTCTAAGGGACTCAATACTGATCTACGAGGCCCAGAAGCATCTCAATATATCGATACGTTGAAAGAAAACAACAATCTTGGGCGAAGTGTGTACAAAGGTAAACAATTCTACCGCTCTACTCTTTGGGGTAGATGTTAGGTCCCGAGACCCTAGTTCGAGTGAGATTTATGGGCTTCGTTTGGTTTGGTTCTACAAAGGGTATAACTGCTTTGACAAATCTGAATGGTGGTTGATACTAATTATGCAGATGCAAACAAATGGGTCTTTGTCTCCGTTGACGCTTTTTGTGTACATATGAAAAGGGAATGGATGTGAAATTTTTGTTTCTTTATATACTCCCACCGAAGTTCTTAGGTTTGGATGACTACAAACCTGAACGAGTTTGTGCGTGAATCATCAATGTACCATTTTGCAAGTATGTTGTATGTCATATATATATATATATATATATATATGTGGGTTCTCTATTTTGATTGTTTTGTAACTTATCCCCAACCATGACTTGTATGTATTTCTTTTACCGTTAGTTTTTAAAATTGGTTAAATGTTAATAGTCTTTGTTGATGAAATGAATATGACGATTCAAATACACGTAATGATTAATGTTCCATAAAAAATGCTTAAATAGTTAGGAGCATCATAACTTTTTTCCATCTACGTTGACTCAAATTTCATGTAAGCTAGACACTTTTTGTTATCTTAGGAGCATCATACTTCTTGTACTTTCTTAAACATACTTTCTATAGTATCTCGTAAGAAACATCAGTAAGATTCAACCTCTTATATTTATAACAACTTTTGTAAGAAGATTTTTTTGATAAACATGTTCTATAACTAGCATTTACAAAAGTGCTATTTATATATATATATATATATATAGAGGACGATAATCAAATGAGAACCACAAATATGTTACAAACCCGTGAGAACCAATATAAAAATATTTGTTTACATGATTTTTTTATCAAAACCTATGATTTAATATATTGTTACACATATGTTCGTGTTCACCTTATGAAAAGATTACATGTGAAAAACGAATTTTGTTTCACCTAGTGAAATGAAAAATACTCGTAAAAAATATTCACATGGTGAAACAAATCCATGTGAAACTATCATATTATGAAACACATATATGTGAAGCAAAATATAATAAATCCTAGCATTTAATAAAAAAATATCATGTAAAAAAATATTTTTTATATCGGTTCTTACGGTTTATAACATATTTGTGGTTCTCATTTGATTTAACCCCTATATATATATATAGGGTCTCCTTCTTTTGTTAACTTTTTCATGATGTGCATATATGCACATATTACAATTGCCTGATGTGCATATATGCACTGGTTAACAAAAGAAGGAGCCCCTATATATATAGATATATGTCGTACCATGATTCAAGATATTACAATGGATTTTCATACGTTTTGTTTCAGTTTTAATACTAGCACTTTTGATTTTATCAGATTCATATTGGTTCACTACAAGAAACTACATTTTTACCGGGGAGTTTAGGAAGCCCGCCGATAAAGGTAACTTTTACCGACGACTTAGACGAAATCCTCCGGTAAAAGTTAACTTTTTGCCGAAGGAAAATGCCACCGGCAAAGATGCACTTTCGCCGACGAATTTCATATAAGTCGCCGGCAAAAGTACTTTTAAAAATTTTAAATAACATTTTTACCAACGAATTTCACCAACTCGTCGGGAAAAATTATTTTATTATAATTAATATTTTTTCCACTTAAACTTTTGCCGACGGATTTCCCAAACTCGCCGGCAAAAATATTTTTGTTTTACTAATAAAAAATTCACTCACATTTTTGCCGGCGGACTTCTAAAACCCGTCGGCAATTGTATTTTAATTTTCAATATTTTTTTATTTGTACTTTTAATAGCGGACTTCCCAAACACTTTAGCAAAAATATATTTAAAATTATAATAAGTTTTAATTACGGGCGAAAATATATTAATGTTTTCACTTAGTTTTTGTAAACAAAAAAAAAACTTAATTTCTCATCAAAATCCATATTTATTGTTGATTAAAGTCATGGTTGCATGGGGCCTCCGATTTTATTTTATTTTTTATACGTAATATATAAAACATATGGTCATGATTAAATAGAAGTATTCCTTTGGAAGAGATGGCAAGTGCTTTGTCTATTACACTAGTGTGACTTGGTTCAATTCCTACACACAACATTAATTTTTGCTAACGTTTTAATTGTTTTAAAATCCACTTTATTAATTACTTAATTTTTTATGATTTCTTTATTCAATGATTATGTATCCATTCATAGTTGATCATTTCTATATGTTCTTTGGAACCTTTTTTTATATTTAATATTTATACTTTTTATTAACAATAAATCAATAAAAATTTCTTGTTAATATGTGTTTTTTGTAATTATCAATAATGGTTGACCATTTTAAAAGATTATGCATTACTAATCGATACCTAATGCTTAATAAGTTGTTTTAAGATTTTTACATAAATGTTTTATAATATAGTATAGATTAATACATCATAACAAGACCCAATACAACCCAATAACACTTAATAACACAAATATGACTTGCTACCGTGTAATACAACCAATTACAACCCAATAGGTCCACTACAACTCATTACTAATATGATGCACTATTGCACAATACAGTGCGTTATACCCATTATAACCAACTATCATCCAGTACGACTCGTCACAGACCAAGATGGCCAAATACGACCAATTGTAACCCAATATGATTTGCATTGCTACCCATTGCAACCAACTATACTCCAATACGACTCATTACTAACCAAGATGACCAAAGACGGCCCATTACTACCCAATAAGACCCATTACAATCAATAGGACCCAATACAGTCCACTACGATCCATTACAATCCAATATAACTTATTACCACCTAATATTAGTCCAATATTGCCCATTACAATGTATAGGACCCCAATACGGTCTAATGCTATCCATTACAACCGAAGAACACAGTACAACTCGTTACAACATCCAATAGAACCCAATATGCCTCATTGTTAACTATCACCCACTATAATTTAATGATATAATCTAATCTAAACCAAAATTACAAACAACCCAACCCAAGTTAGTGTTCAATACATCAATTACAATTCAATACGAGGCATTACTACACATGACAATCAACAAAACCAAATATGACACATTACCACCCAATACGACCAACATAACCCTAAACGACCCAATTATAACCAAACATAATCAAATTGGCATCAATCTATCTAGATCTATATGATTATTTTATCGAAAGCAATCATAGTGGTTTCAATTAGAGTTGCAGTTATGACTAAAGCAGAGCCCATAACTCATCACCCCTACTTCAAAATGCAAATGCTAAAATAATGATATGGCTAAATCATAGATTGTGGTTCATCTGTTTATAATTGCTTATTTGTTGTGTCTACGAGTTACATAATCAATGATGATGCAAGAGGTCATTATCAAAACCATTGGTATTTTACATAATCATAGGAGATCTCGTTATATATGCAATATGATCGAACAGTTTGTGGGGATGATAAAAACCAAGTAAGACATAGAAAAAAACTTGTAAATTCAGTGTCCAAGGCTTTAATGAGTACTGCAAGTCATCGAATTAGAAACAAATTATAATCTAAAAACTATATAGAAAATCAAAAATTACGAGCAATAAGCATACTAACCCGACCATACCGGCTAGATGGATCGATTTCAATGAACTCAATATCAGAATCGATTGGTTCGTGATATGATATGGACGATTCCAATACCATTTCTTTAAAGTATATATAATTTCAACAAAATTTCACAATATATATAAAAGAAGTTACAAAAGCAGCAAAGATCCCTATGATGGTAGAGCAAACGAATCTTGCATGTCAAATACAAAATGGCTTCAATGTATGTCTATGCCCATGTTAGAAAGAACACTCATTCCAATATTGACGTAATTCAGAAGCTCTGTCATCATCTAGTTCTAGCCCCCATATATCACTGGAAATAAAGTTATTGGAGCATTTTTGGTTAATAAACTTTTATATATATAATCACACTTCCAATCAACAAATTGAACAAAAACAATCAATAGTACCAATCCAGGTCTGAGAAATCAGAATTGAAAACCAAAGACAGCAGCCCATACTTGAAAAAAAATGAAGTCAATAAAGTTTAGTGTTGAACAACCATTGATCACTTACTGATCATTAACAGGATAATGGAGAAAACAATGAGTTTTAGGGGTCAAATTTAACATAACATACACTCAAAAGCTACTCAGATACAATAAAAAAACCACACCAATCAAAGAGGGAATGGAAACCTTTTGCACCAAATATACTTTTGACCAACTGACTCTGTTGTTCCACGGTTTTAACTCACCTAATAATATAATGATGCACCCAAGTAGAAACACAGACCTCTATATATGGATACAACACCATAAATGATTCTGAAAAATCTTTAGTAAAACTCATAACCACAAGAGAGTTATCTATTTCTTCACATAAATTTAAACCCTTGACTAATGCCTGATGAAAACAATGTTGTGTTTCCTTTATTGATCTGTGCAAATTCTAGACAACACTATTTTCATTAACAAAGGAACCATTGTGTCTGAGGAAGTTCTTAAATAATGCGAGATTTGAGTATAAAAGGTTGAACATTTGAGTTTGAAGAACTGAAATCAGGATATAGAAGTTCTGTTGGAGGAATTCGAAAATTGGGGAGAGAAAGAGATGTAGAATAGCTTGGATAAACGCAGAGATCGCGTGAGAGCTCGCTTTCCGTAAGAGATATTTCGACCCTATATGCCTGGGTATCACGAAATTCTCTAGAGGATAATCTCTTTGTTTCGGTGTATCGATTAAGTCACTAATCGATTCATACTTATACACCTTTAGAGAATCGTAACCTACATTGTATTGAACCAGGAAATAATCTCTCGTTTAATGAGATTTGATTGTGGACTTAATGACGTCGGTTACAAAAAACGGGAGTTACAAAGTGAGAAAACATCCCTGACGCCGGCGCTACTTCCCGTGCTAGATAAGTAGCCCCAAAAGGAGCGCGGGCAACATTCCAGAGCCCGGCGCTACTTCCCGCGCTAGATAAGTAGCCCCAAAAGGAGCGCGGGCAACATTCCAGAGCTTGGGGCTACTTCCCGCGCTAGATAAGTAGCGCCACAAGTGGCCCCGACGCCCAGCTCAAGAAACCACTTTGTAACTTGTCGATTTTAACCGTCCAACAATCTCGGGTTCTAGTTAGCTTACACGAGTGTGCACTCCACACCTCCTAACTCATGTTATAGCTTAGCTACCAACCCCATTATTACCTTTGTGAATCCAACTACACAAAATGGACCGATGATTTCACTAAAATCACCAACATTCCTCCCCCATTTTAGTGCAATCCTTGATTCACAAAATAAAATTACAATACAGGTAAACAAACTCATGCATAAATGAAAATATCTAAAAGATTGAATTTCCATCTTAGTACATTACACATTTCAAATACTCGAGAATCCGGGTGTCCTATGGATTGAACCCGTCAACCCATTTGAGTACCAGAAGATAACATACACATGAATTTAAAAGACTCTCTAACGTATAAACTTGACACTATACATGCCATGTGTCCTTATCCATTCGTGAGTGTATCAAAGCCAAGTCCAAGCTTTTTGAAGCGGCCACACTTCACACTCATATAGGTAGTTCTTTTCCTCATGCACCTGCACATGCATTTTTACAAAAGAACAATTACCTCCTTCACTTGCAGTACCGAGCACACACCTTGGGATGACCGTCTTGTGCTCCAATCTCTTAGGGTGAGCTTTCCCATTGAATTCAGCTTCTAACGTTGTATTAGAAGGGAATTGGGTATCTCACCGTTAGAGATTTAGATGGACTTTAATCCCATCCCTATTACCGACTTGTGAACCAAGTCCCTAGCTAACCCCTTCGTCAAGTGGTCCGCTAGATTTTGTTGCGACCGAACAAACTCAACCGAAATCACCCCATTCGTGATTACCTCACGAATCATGCTATGTCTAACACCTAAGTGTCTAGACTTTCCATTATACATTTGGCTATAAGCTTTAGCCAAAGTAGCCTCACTATCACGACGGATAGAAATTGGTGATATTGGTTTCGGCCATAATGGAATTTCATGGACCAAAATTTCTTAGCCATTCCGCCTCTTTACCGGCAGCGGCTAATGCCACAAATTCCGACTCCATAGTCGAACTCGTGATGCAAGTTTGCTTCTTGGAAGCCCATGAGATGGCACCTCCCCTAAGCAAGTACACCCAACCACTCGTAGAAGAGTGGTCTTCCAAATTGGTAATCCAACTTGCATCCGAATATCCCTCCAAAATTGAAGGAAACCCGACATATGGCATTCCAAGTTTTACATGCCTTATGCTCCATCCCGGGCATAACAAAACCTTCCGGTTGTTTCATGTAAACTTCCTCCTCCAAATCACCATTCAAGAATGTCGTTTTGACATCCATTTGGTGAATCACTAAATTGTGAATAGCACCTAAAGCTATCAACAATTTAATCATGGAGATTCTTGCAACCGGGGCATAAGTAACAAAATAATCTATGCCTTCCCGTTGCCTAAAGCCTTGGATCACTAATCGAGCCTTGAACTTGTCGATTGACCCATCCGCTTTCATCTTCCTTTTGAAGATCCACTTGCAACCCAAAGGTTTGCAACCCGGTGGCAAGTCCGATAATACCCAAGTATTATTCCCCATGATGGAGTCCATCTCATCATGTATTGCTTCTTTCCAGAAAGCAACATCTTGAGACTTAATAGCCTCATCAAATGATTTTGGATCCTCCTCAACACTATACCAGTAAGGAATTGGGATCCAATCTCATCTCTTGATCCCTCTACCAAATACACTTGGAAATCGGGACCAAAGGATTTTTCAATCCTTCCTCTTTTACTCATTCGAAGCATCGGAGATTCGGTTGGAACAATTGCTTGTTCATCAACCTCACTAGTTTCACTAGTATTTGGAACTATGTCCTTAGGCCTCGGCATTGAAGAGAATCTAGTCTCATCAAATATCGCATCTCTCGATTCTATAACGGTGTGAGTCGCTATAGAATCATTAGGTTCAATAACATATAACCTATATGCTTTGGAATGCTCGGCATATCCAACAAAGATGCATCACCCAAAGTCTTCCTTATGGGTTCGGGTGATCGAACAACCGCTCGTCACTCCCAAACTTGAATAAAACTCAAGCTAGGCCTTTGAACCAAAGTTCATACGGGGTAATCTTGTTCCTTTTATTGGGAACTCAATTCAACAAGAAACAAGCCGTTAACATGGCTTCACCCCAAAATCCATCAAGCAATTCATAAAGTAGCATAAACAAAATTTTAAAACAAAATTCACATGCAACATGAACAGAATTGTAAACAAAAATTCACATGATATGCAACATAAACAGAATATTAAACAAGATTCATTTGCAACATTAGCAGAATTTTAAACAAAATTCATTTGCAATATAAACAGAATTTTAAACAAAAATTCATATGCAACATAAACAGAATTTTAAACCAAAAATTCATATGCGACATAAACCGAATTTTAAACAAAAAATTCATAAGTAACATAAACAGAATTTAGACAAAATTCAATTGCAACATAACCAGAATTTTAAACACAAAATTCATTTGTATCATAAAGCAATTTATAAAGCAACATAAGGCAATTCAATTGTATCATACACAAAATTTGAAACAACATTCTTTCATTCAAATTTAATTCAAGCATGTTATTCAACATAAAATCAAATCCTATACAAGAGCCATCCTTTGACAAGATAAACTTGTCCGACTCACAAACTTGCCTATATCCTAACTTATTCAAGATGTTACCGGAAACCAAATTCTTTCGAATTCGTGGTACATACAAAACATTAAAAATTCAACTATTTTGCTAGAACTAGATTCTAGCCTAACTAAGCCTCTTCCAAGAATGGTAGCACTCGACTCGTTCCCCATGTGTATCATTAATTCGTCTTCAACCGGTTCCATATAGGCAAACCAACGGCGATCTTTGAACACACGACTTGTTACACCCGAGTCGATTCACCAAGCAACATCATCATCCTGCACATAAACAGATTAGGATATTAGTGGTACATAATTCAAATTTGAATTACAAACCAAAGTCAAGAAACTGACCTTGCCGTGGGTTTTGATCCTTGGATCCTTGCTGTAACATCCTAAATTTTCTGTTATATTATTTTATGAATTTATAAACTAACTTGGGGGTTAGGTTTGTAATTGATTGAAAGTGTTGTTGAAATGGATTTTCATGTTGAGGGTTTGTTGTGCAATTCTTTGAAAGTTGGAGGTTTAATTTGGAAATGGTCTATGACTCGTGTTTTAAATTATGAGGTGTCATTAATTTAGCTATGTAAGCTAAGTAATTGAGAGTGTGTGTGTGTCTTATGTTGGTGTGTATTTCGGTTGAGAAAGTGAAACCGAGAGAGAGATGGAGACAGAGAGATCGAGAGAAAAAGAGAAAGGATGAAGGAAGGAAAAGAAAAAAGAAAGAAATCAGTGGTGAAATTAGAGATTGTTGATAAAGCTGCCATTAAGCTGTTCGTTAAGCTCTTACGTGAATCAGTGTATAAATCGACTTTTGAGGTGAGTTTAATTGATTCTTGCTTAAAACTTAACATGTAAACAATTGTGTATGTGTTTATTGAGCTTAAATATCATTTTATATGCTTAATGCTTAATCTGGTAAGAAACAGCTTAATGAGAGGTAGATGATGATGAGCAGTGAACGAATCTCGCAGCCTTGGCTTGCGAGAATCAGATAAAATTCGCAACCATAGCCTGCGAATTTCTGAAACTCGTAACCATAGCCTGCGAACTTCTGAAATTCGCAACCATAGCCTGCGAACTTCTGAAATTCGCAACCATAGCCTGCGAACTTCTGAAATTCGCAGCTTTGGCTTGTGAATTTCATGAAACCCGCAATCAGTAGTCGCGAACTTTGATGCTTTTTGAAATAAAAATGCATGATGATTTTATGTGATGTTTTCATGTTATTATTTATATGCTCTTGACATGATTTAATGATGAAGAATATGCATGAGATATTATCATATGAAGAGTTTATATCAGTTATTAAATATAGAGATTTATCTGATATTATTGGCACTATGAATGTGATAGAAAGAGTGATGATATATATTTATTGTGTTGCGATGGCTAGAATTTACATTTGGTCTAGTGGGCAACTTAGTACAGTTTAATGGAAACCGCATACTAGCTGGGACCTATAATGTAGTTCTAGTGGTGGAGTGAATTCTGAATCATCTGTGAGGGTTCCCGGTTGTTGTGATCATCGATGAATAAAATCCCATTGGGAACCAGTGAGGATGGTGAGGTATTGAAATGTGAGAGAATTACATTGAGGTGTAATTCGCATTTCAGGCGATAGGAAGTGTGAGAGAATTACATTAAGGTGTAATTCGCATTTCCGGTGTTTATTAAATAATGAAGTGTGAGAAAATTACATCGAGTTGTAATTTGCATTTCAGGCGATAGGAAGTGTGAGAGAATTACATTAAGGTGTAATTCGCATTTCCGGTGTTTATTAAATAATGAAGTGTGAGAAAATTACATCGAGTTGTAATTTGCATTTCATGGGTTGTTGAGTTTAATTTCTTATAAATCTGGTGGGATTATAAGTAGTTGATGTTGTTATTCTATTTAATGACTAGGTGAAATAGTCATAGTGGTTGGAATTTGATTTGGTAAGATGAAAGATGCAGGTTTGAGACACCTGATGTTTTAGTTGTTGAGTTTTAAATTTGAATTGATTAACCTCACTAGGCGAAAGCCTAATGTTTTAAGTTGAATTGTCTTACCAGGTTCAGGTTCGGGAAAGAAGTTTGGGGAGTGAATTTCATATCAAACTTTGAGGTGTTGAAGGATCCAGCAATTCTTTTGGAGATTTTGGGACGAAGCTTAGATAATCTAGTTAATCTATTTATGTTGTAAGAATAGATTAATAAGATTATTTAGGACAAGTTTAAATGTTGTATATAAAATGATGTTGTAGATCCTTGTTGTTATAAAAGTTTGGTATCTTTAATGATCATAGCATTTATTTTGGGGTTTAAATTTACCCTGTTTTTAGGGTGTTTCAGTATGGTATCAGAGCTTTAGTTTAAGCGAACTAGGTATAAATTTGAGATATCTAGACTTAAACTGAGATGAGTTAAGTTATGATCCGTGAGTTCTGGGTAGAAGTACTAAGACGGGATAGTCTTAGAATTGACGGAGATATGAGAAGTTGGTACGGTGACAATGGTAACGAGGATTCTCCTGTATGATATATTCACAATTCCAATTAGCTACTGTGATTATGAATATATTGTTACGCGAGCATACTTATTTCTAAATTGTTACAGTGACTATCGATCGGTAAGTACATTTTGTATAGGGGTATGTGCATAACCATTTCTTATGGTTATTCCATTAGGTTATAGTAGAATGATGGTAATTATACCACTAAAATCCTTTGGAGGACAGATCGGTAAATGATTGGGGTTGGAAGGACAACCTGGAATTGGCAGGACTTATGAAACTCCGCCAAGGCAACCTTTAATAGGTGATTTGATATGTGCAGAGATAGAGTATGAGATGATTGATTAAGACGGAATTAGTATGACATGGTTGAGTATGGGGGCCATGGAATGTATATATAGTAATTATTATAAGGCCGAGAGGGCGACTTCGGGTCGGAAGTAAAGTGTCAATGATAAGTACGTAAGTAAAACGATTGACCTTGTTTGAGTAAATGGCCTTCATTGCAAGTAAGTTTTGTGCATGGTGTTTTAGTGTGTGTTACATGAGTTTTCTTGATTTCAAAACAAATGCATAAATAACAGTTTTATTCAAGAATGAATTAGTAGTGCAAGTATGTATTTAAAGAAAAAGGGCCATTTCAATTACGCTGTCTAACGAAATTTTGGAGCTTAGCAACTTGCAAAATACTTCATACTTTACATAAAAAGCTGTATAATAGCAAATAGGTCGAGAAAGTGTTGATCAGTAAACTTTTTATGACCAACAAAAGTATTGATTTGATGATATCATATAATTGAGTGTGAGAAACGACTAGTTTACTCTATGTCAGTAAATTTTAAACTTTTGTTGTATGAAAAGATTTTCATTTAAGATATTACTGTTGTAACAACATTTTTGGTTGAGAAAGATTGAGTTTTACGGAAATTTGTAGACAAACGATTTTGAGATTGTTGTGTAGTACATGGGAGATATGAAAATGATTGGGGCGTGTGTGCTCACGTTGTTTCGAATGTTGTTTATTTAAAACGAGAAAAGTGTGATTGAGTTATTTATATATTGTCATGCATGAAGGCTATGAACTCGCTAAGTCGTAGAGTATTACGCTATAAGCTAAGAAAGAACTCCAAGAATGGAGAGGTGTTGGATAAACCTTGGGAGAAAGTTTGTGGTTTTGGTAATTATATTCAAATGAGAGATGAACAGTGGGAGAGTCGAAAGTGAACTTTAGTAACAATAATACGAGAGTCTGTACCTTTGTTCGGTGATTAATAATACAATTGCTGAGGGTCGGTCGTGTCTGGAGGAAGAATTAGGTTTAGGGTTAAGGAAGTATTGAGATGGCAATTTTTGACTTTGAAGGCGAAAGTTGTGTAAGGTGTATGAGGCCTTTTGTGTGTCACTGGGTGCGGTCTGGATGCGTTCCGCGTATGCCCGTGCGGGTAGGAGCAAAACCGCGAGCGATACCGGTATGCTGTTATGCAGAAGGTATGCGCAAAGTGGGTATTAGTGTGTGCGACACAATTGGGGGATTTTGAGTTTGATTAATTATAACCTAAGTGAAAGTTATGTGGTCGAAGCACGTTTTTGGTATTTTGTGGTTGTATAATAATTTTGTCGTGTTACATTTTGAAAATGTGAAGGTTTTGAAAGTGATAAACTTTTATTTTGGGGTCGATGACCAATTAAAGGATTAACAAGGTTAAGATCTTGAGTGAAGAGGAATTTTGGTTTACGTAACCGTGTGAGTGACATGTGTTTAACCAAATGTTTGTTTTGGCCTTAAAGGTCTGGTTTATATTCAAATGAGACTTTCGAATGTTTGTCAGTTTTAGTGACTCGAGATGAAGTATTGGATGTGTTATATGCTTAACTGCTTTGTATTTGAACCAGTGAAAGTTTAAGTGTTGGTCTTAGGTGTAAAGACTATTTGATATTTTACTTAGTATCTTTGGAACTAATGAACCTGGGCATATAATATATTGTAGAGTATGAAAAGAGTTGCATTTACGTGTAATTGCAAATATTTTGACTTCATTAGGAAAGTAGCAATAAAGGAGTAGTAAGATTATCACGCCTCGGAGAGTATGTTGCATAATGTGAGTTGGATGTATCTATTCGCGTGAGTTAATATTGATAAATAATCTTTAGATCCGTTGAGTAGATGACTCGGTTTTGGATTCAGTTAAGTCTTAAGAACTTTGACCCGATTTGATAAGCTTGGCGTAGGTTTGGGGTTGAACTTGCATAATCGGTATTGAAAATTTAAATTTATATAACATGAATGCATTGGCTATCCTTTTGGGATCATGTATGAATGTTAAGTATAAAACAGAAGCTTAAAAGCTGAAGGACCCTTTGTAAGAATGATAAATTTTGAAAGACTGTTGTGTTATAGAAGTGTTTTACTTGCGATGTGGATGATTTACAAAGGAGAAAGTATTAGGCACAAATGAAGTGAGGTATGGAAAATGTTGATCCGTAAAGGATTGTGCCGTGTTTTGGTTTTGGTTTGGAATCACAAGGAGTTAGTATGAATGAATAAGTTCAAGATATTTTAGCAAATCGAGAGTGGTAGTTTAACTAAAGTTGGGGAGGAGATATTTAGTGATATAGACCCGTGTATTTGGACGAGAAAATGGGATTGTAAAATTAAATATGTACAAATAACTATGAGAGACATGGTCTGTGGTAAATGTTATGGGTGGAGAATGTATGAACGAGTAGTGGCATTAATTTCCAAAATACATGTGTCATCTAGTATGAGATGTGATGTTTGAAAGAGGAAGTATCCGAATGGAAGTTTTAGGAATTCCGGTTGGAAAGCGTTATTTGTTAATAAAAGTTGATAAAACATGTGGTTTGTAAGATAACTGGGTAATATGGCTTATATCGAAGTAGAATGTCGGAGCAGTGGAGAGTGTTTATCCAAAGAAATTTTGATGGTATGAGTTGCCAATTAAGTTATATTTTGAATCACTGGAAGTTTAATAAAGATGATGAGTATGTAGATCAATGTGGTGTAGCGAAGGCAAGATTGTTAAAGAATATAAGTGGCTCTTTATGTGTGAAAGAAATGTATGAGAAATTATTAGTTGAAAATCTAAGAATGGTAATAATTTCGAACGGTAATGTCGTTTCGAGATAGCGTGGCTGAATGTTTTAAGTTAGGGATTTTGATGAAACTGTTTAAATATGTTTCGTAAGAAGATAATTCTATTGGTATGTGGAAAGTTGAGAGAAAGAGACAGTTAATACTTGAAAAACAGTAAACTAACGTGGGGAAACAAGGATAGAAAGATTGGACTTAAGAATGTAATTATATTGCAAAGTTCAATAAGAGTTATCACTTTTGATGTTCGATACTTTGGTGCTTGGTTGTATTGTGGTGGTACGATGAAATAGTGATGTGAAGAAATGATAGCATTCTTTATCGAAGAAATGTGTAAGTCATGGAAGTAATAATGGACTGCCGTGATTATTGAAGTATTTAATAGTAACATGTATGCTTAATTTATAGTGAACATATTCAGGTAGTACATGTTAATGTTATTTTGAGGCCTGGAGAGTGAATTGCGATGATGATGCGATGAAAGGAAGACTCTTGTTCTTCTCAATCCCATTGGTTTTAGGTGAAGAGAATACTGTAACCGTTAAGCTATAGTGTTGGAGTATTCAGTAGATGTAAAAGAAATACATCAAATGCAGTTCTCGGTGTTACGAGGGTTTGGGTAGAGATCTTAACTGACGTTTTTAGAAAAATTGTCCTTTTTGAACTGTAGTTGTGTGTGGTGGATAATTCGTGTAAACAAGAGAGAAATGATAACGGTATGTTAGACTAAGAAGTAGTCAAACATGGATTTGATGATAACAATTACTCTAAGGAGATTGGTTACAAGTATAATATTTGGATCTTCCGCCAGAATTGGAAGGGGTTCATAATACCTTCCAAGTATGTTATCTTTGGAAATATTTTTGGCTAAAGAGGAAAGATGTGATTGAACTCACTAAGGTGAGAGTTAATGAAAGAGTTGCGGTGTGGAAGAACCAGAGGTAATTTTAGAAAAATCGGTTAGAAAGCTACGTAGTAGTAACGAAGCAGCTATGTTGAAAGTACAATGGAAACACCATAGAGGTACTAATGTAACTTTAGAGTCAGAAGAGAGTATGAGGGCTAAGTATCCTCATTTGTTTACCTGACTTTGATTTCGGGGACGAAATCATTTTCAAGTTGGGGAGTATTGTAACATCCTAAATTTTCTGTTATATTATTTTATGAATTTATTAACTAACTTGGGGGTTAGGTTTGTAATTGATTGAAAGTGTTGTTGAAATGGATTTTCATGTTGAGGGTTTGTTGTGCAATTCTTTGAAAGTTGGAGGTTTAATTTGGAAATGGTCTATGACTCATGTTTTAAATTATGAGGTGTCATTAATTTAGCTATGTAAGCTAAGTAATTGAGAGTGTGTGTGTGTCTTATGTTGGTGTGTATTTCGGTTGAGAAAGTGAAACCGAGAGAGAGATGGAGACAGAGAGATCGAGAGAAAAAAGAGAAAGGATGAAGGAAGGAAAAGAAAAAAGAAAGAAATCAGTGGTGAAATTAGAGATTGTTGATAAAGCTGCCATTAAGCTGTTCGTTAAGCTCTTACGTGAATCAGTGTATAAATCGACTTTTGAGGTGAGTTTAATTGATTCTTGCTTAAAACTTAACATGTAAACAATTGTGTATGTGTTTATTGAGCTTAAATATCATTTTATATGCTTAATGATTAATCTGGTAAGAAACAGCTTAATGAGAGGTAGATGATGATGAGCAGTGAACGAATCTCGCAGCCTTGGCTTGCGAGAATCAGATAAAATTCGCAACCATAGCCTGCGAATTTCTGAAACTCGCAACCATAGCCTGCGAACTTCTGAAATTCGCAACCATAGCCTGCGAACTTCTGAAATTCGCAGCTTTGGCTTGCGAATTTCATGAAACCCGCAATCAGTAGTCGCGAACTTTGATGCTTTTTGAAATAAAAATGCCTGATGATTTTATGTGATGTTTTCATGTTATTATTTATATGCTCTTGACATGATTTAATGATGAAGAATATGCATGAGATATTATCATATGAAGAGTTTATATCAGTTATTAAATATAGAGATTTATCTGATATTATTGGCACTATGAATGTGATAGAAAGAGTGATGATATATATTTATTGTGTTGCGATGGCTAGAATTTACATTTGGTCTAGTGGGCAACTTAGTACAGTTTAATGGAAACCGCATACTAGCTGGGACCTATAATGTAGTTCTAGTGGTGGAGTGAATTCTGAATCATCTGTGAGGGTTCCCGGTTGTTGTGATCATCGATGAATAAAATCCCATTGGGAACCAGTGAGGATGGTGAGGTATTGAAATGTGAGAGAATTACATTGAGGTGTAATTCGCATTTCAGGCGATAGGAAGTGTGAGAGAATTACATTAAGGTGTAATTCGCATTTCCGGTGTTTATTAAATAATGAAGTGTGAGAAAATTACATCGAGTTGTAATTTGCATTTCAGGCGATAGGAAGTGTGAGAGAATTACATTAAGGTGTAATTCGCATTTCCGGTGTTTATTAAATAATGAAGTGTGAGAAAATTACATCGAGTTGTAATTTGCATTTCATGGGTTGTTGAGTTTAATTTCTTATAAATCTGGTGGGATTATAAGTAGTTGATGTTGTTATTCTATTTAATGACTAGGTGAAATAGTCATAGTGGTTGGAATTTGATTTGGTAAGATGAAAGATGCAGGTTTGAGACACCTGATGTTTTAGTTGTTGAGTTTTAAATTTGAATTGATTAACCTCACTAGGCGAAAGCCTAATGTTTTAAGTTGAATTGTCTTACCAGGTTCAGGTTCGGGAAAGAAGTTTGGGGAGTGAATTTCATATCAAACTTTGAGGTGTTGAAGGATCCAGCAATTCTTTTGGAGATTTTGGGACGAAGCTTAGATAATCTAGTTAATCTATTTATGTTGTAAGAATAGATTAATAAGATTATTTAGGACAAGTTTAAATGTTGTATATAAAATGATGTTGTAGATCCTTGTTGTTATAAAAGTTTGGTATCTTTAATGATCATAGCATTTATTTTGGGGTTTAAATTTACCCTGTTTTTAGGGTGTTTCACTTGCCCAACACCACTTGTGCTTGCCCCACCTTTATTCTTGACAACCCGACAATCCCGCTTGAGATGGCCGGTCATCCCACATGTCCAACAGGTTAATTTAACCTTCTTGTTGGACCCTTTCTTGGCTTCGTTGAACTTTTGTTTTCCCTTGAAATTATTAGTCTTTCCCTCTTCCACCATTTTCACCGAAGGTGCAGAAACCTCCTTTACTTTAGGTTTCTCAGCCTCTTGCGCCCGAAGAGATTCCTCTATGCGCAAGTGACTACCGAGTTGCACAAGAGACAACTCTTCCTTCTTATGTTTCAACATGTGTTTAAAGTCTTTCCAAGAGGGAGGCAATTTATCAATTATGCTCGATACGGAGATGGATTCGTCCATCTTCATATTGTGTTGAGCATATTGGCCTAAAATGCGAAGGAGCTCATTGTATTGCTCCATCACCGGCCTTGAGTCCACCATCTTGTAATTGTTGAAATTACAAACCAGGAACTTCTTACTAGAAGCATCCTCCGCCATGTATTTGGACTCGAGAGAGTCCCATAGCTCTTTGGCGGATTCAACATTTTCATAGATATCAAAGAGGGAGTCACACATACCGTTTAAAATGTGGCCATGACAAATGTAGTCGTCGTTCTTCCATTTGCCGCGACGCCGGGTCACCTCCAATGTCTCGTTCTCCATCACCTCTGCCATTGGGGTGCTCAGCACGTATACGACCTTCAACGTCGTCAGCAAGAAGTGCATCTTCTTTTGCCATCTACGGAAATCAACGCCTTCAAACTTCTCAAGTTTAGTGAACTTGGAAGTCATGTCTCTCACGGACTGATCATTCGCCATCTCTCTCGCGATAAGCAAATATCTCTTACGATTGTTGGAGGAATTCGAAAATTGGGGAGAGAAAGAGATGTAGAATAGCTTGGATAAACGCAGAGATCGCGTGAGAGCTCGCTTTCCGTAAGAGATATTTCGACCCTATATGCCTGGGTATCACGAAATTCTCTAGGGGATAATCTCTTTGTTTCGGTGTATCGATTAAGGCACTAATCGATTCATACTTATACACCTTTAGAGAATCGTAACCTACATTGTATTGAACCAGGAAATAATCTCTCATTTAATGAGATTTGATTGTGGACTTAATGACGTCGGTTACAAAAAACGGGAGTTACAAAGTGAGAAAACATCCCTGACGCCGGCGCTACTTCCCGTGCTAGATAAGTAGCCCCAAAAGGAGCGCGGGCAACATTCCAGAGCCCGGCGCTACTTCCCGCGCTAGATAAGTAGCCCCAAAAGGAGCGCGGGCAACATTCCAGAGCTTGGGGCTACTTCCCGCGCTAGATAAGTAGCGCCACAAGTGGCCCCGACGCCCAGCTCAAGAAACCACTTTGTAACTTGTCAATTTTAACCGTCCAACAATCCCGGGTTCTAGTTAGCTTACACGAGTGTGCACTCCACACCTCCTAACTCATGTTATAGCTTAGCTACCAACCCCATTATTACCTTTGTGAATCCAACTACACAAAATGGACCGATGATTTCACTAAAATCACCAACAAGTTCGAATGAAGAAAAAATAGTTTGAACCGAGGGTTCTGAATTTCGATATATTTCTACAAAGTTTGGATCAAAGGGAAGAATTATGCATCTGATAAGAAAACTTTACGAGGGTGACAGAGAAAGGAGATGTGAGCGATGAGATGAGATCAACTGTGAACATAACTAGGGCTCAATCTGATTGATTTCCTATATCAGACTTTTTATATAATTTTGAATTATTTTAAAAAATGTTTAGATACCCTTATCAAGTTACATATATTTTTTTTGAAAGGGCAATATTATTAACAAACCAAACCACATAAATACACAAGTATCCAACCAACCCAAACTAATATACAACCATTACCGAACAGCACCCCAAAACTAAGGGTTGAGACTAGCCAAACGAAGCACTAAAGAACCTGACTAAGAAAGCCACGACCCGAGCAGCTGCAGTTTGTGAGAGCCAAACCAGAGCAGCTCCGGCACGCCTCCATCCGTCATCCAAACAGCCCCACTACAATTAGAAATTTTCAGCCCCAAGCCGTGTGTAGGAAACCTGGCCAGCAGCTGCAAATCGCACGCCAAACAGCCCCTGCAAGTTAAATGTTCCTGTGGCCATACCGATTCAGCAGTTGTACCAAATCATCACAGCTTAATCTGAACAGTGCCTCTTCGAGTCCCGCTTCTTAACCGCGATCCACTGTTGCTTGTAACCCTTTTTCCCCCGATTCTTCCACACAACCCAGTCCACTTTACCCCTCCGCTGGACACGTCAACCACCGCACCCAATCCATCAACAGATCCTTCTCTCGCTTGGTAACCCATTCGAACGTCTTCATTTGGAACTCATAAAATTTATCGACGAGCCTACCATTCTCCTTGGCGAACACTAGTTTGTTCCGCTCGGCCCAAATTAGATATAGTAAACATCCAATTAAGCCTTGCCATCTTCTTGACCCCCAAAGAGAAAGTCCCGGATTAACCGTACAATTCGTTACTTCCTCTAAGGAGTTGGCCGATCCCATATCCACGTTCCACCATCTCCCCACTTGTTCCCATAGTTTCCTCACCTCCACGCACGTCACTAACGCATGGTCCACCGTTTCAATTTCACAATTGCATCTCGGACAAAGGGTTGAGGGAAGGTCGATACCCATTTTATCCAAGACCACTCGTACGGGGATCTTTCCTCGTTTCGCTCTCCACAAGAAGATACTTACTTTCTTCGGGATCGCCCTACTCCACGATGTAGCCGCTGCACTTTCTCCCCCAACCGTTCTTTTGTCTTCTAGCAAAAGCTGCAATCTCTTTACCGTAAAACCTTCTTGCTGCTCCATGGTCCATGTTACCCTATCCGCGACAGCTCCTATAGGTGAGTAAAGGTCCAAAACTCCTCTTAGTTCCTCTAACTCCCCTATCTCCCTTCCTCTCGGCTCCCTCCTCCACCCCCATTCCCAAACCCGAGTCTCACCACAACTCCCTCTTATTCCCGCTACCAACACCCCTTTGTTTACCTCTAAGTTGTAGAGCCTACCAAACACCTCCTTTAACCTACCTCTTGGAGTCCACCTCTCATCCCAAAACCGAGTGTTCTCCCCATTACCCACTTTCTTCCCAAAAGAGGTCGACAATGGAATCCCTTCCCCATCGATCTCTTTGCCCAATTTTATGATGCTCTCCCATACCGAGCCTCCCCCCCCCCCCCCCCCTCCCTCCTCTACTACTCTCCTCCACTAGTCCCCCATCCCACCCATAAATGCTTTTTATTATTTTAACCCACAATGCATCTTTCTCCTTAAAAAACCTCCACCACCATTTCCCAAGCAACCCATGATTCATGTCACGAAGCCTCCCTATGTTTAATCCCCCCTTCTCAAATGATCCCAAAACCGAATCCCATTTAACCCATGCAATACCCCTATTTCCACTCTCATTCACTCCACGACCCTCCCCACCCCAAAAGAAATTTCGGCGCACACTCTTAAGTGTATTTAACACACCTATTGGGGTACGAAACAACGAAAAGTAGTATAAAGAGACGCTACCTAGTACCGACCTTTCCAACGTCCAACGGCCTCCAAATGATAAGACTTTCGCTTTCCACGTGGCAAGTTTTGACTTCATTTTTTCCACAACTGGCGTCCAATGGTTAACTTTTTTCATTGATAGCCCAACCGGAAGTCCAAGATAGGTAAACGGTAGAAGCCCGTAACCGCACCCTAGCCCACTTGCCCATGCTTGGATTTCTCCCTCCGACACCCCCACTCCATATAGCTTTCTTTTGGACAAGTTCAATTTTAATCCGGAAACCGCATGGAAGCAATGTAAGATCTTCATAAGATTTTTCAAGTTCGCCATTTTCCACTCCCCAAAGAAGATCACGTCGTCCGCAAATTGTAAGTGGGAAATGGAAACCCCCTCCATCCCCACTTTGATGCTATCGAACAAGCCTTTATCCTTCGCTTCCTTCATCATGTTGTGGAGGCTTTCGGCCACTATCAAAAATAAGAACGGGGCTAAGGGGTCCCCTTGCCTAAGTCCCCGCTCCATTTTGGAATTGCTTAGTTGGTGCTCCATTGGCTAACACGGAAATCCTAGCCGATTTTAAGCACACCTCGATCCATTGTCTCCATTTCGCCCCGAACCCCATCTCCTCCAACGTGTCCAAGAGAAAGTCCCATTCGACGGTATCATAGGCCTTCTCAAAGTCCACTTTGAAGATTAATCCTCTCTTTTTTGCTTTCTTTAAGTAGCTTACCACTTCATTCGCTACTAAGATTCCATCAAGAATCGATCTCCCTTTGAGAAATGCACTTTGCTCATTACTAACTATCTTCCCCATGACCATCTTCACTCTTTCCGCCAACACTTTCGATATCACCTTATATAGAATTCCAATAAGCCTAATGGGCCGAAAATCGTTTAATCCAACTGGATTTTCATTTTTTGGTATCAATGTAAAAAATGATGCGTTGCACCCTTCATGGAACTCCCCCTTTTCCCAAAACCACTCCAATGCCGCCATTAGATCGCCTTTTAAGTCTTCCCAAAAAAAATTAACGAACCCTATTGTGAATCCGTCCGGTCCTGGTGATTTATTGTTCCCACATTCCTTGATTGCACACCATACCTCTTCTTCCGTTATCCTTCTCTCTAACATGTTCGCATCCTCCACCGATAGTTTCTTTATTCGATCCAATCTTAACTTCGGACCCCTCTTCCTTCCACTTTCAAATTTCTTCTTGAAAAATTCAAATACGTAGTCCTTTATCTTCTTCGGGTCCTCTGTCCACACCGCATCAATGTTCAGCCCGAGTATAGCATTCCTCCTCGTCCTACTTCTCACCGTAGAGTGGAAGAACCTAGAGTTCTCATCGCCTTCTTTAAGCCATGTGACTTTGGCTTTTTGTTTAGCCATAGCCGCACTTTTTTCGTCCAATTCTAGCCACTTCCTCCTCGCACTTACCCATTTCCTCCTTTCCTTTTCCTCCAAGCATCCTAAGCTGGCCTTTTGCTCCCATTTTTTCACCTTGTCCCGTTTGATCTTCACTTCCGTGTCAAGTTACATATATAGTGTTACTAAACCATTTATCCAATTTCATTTTATTCTAAAAAACTTTTATTTATTAGGGATAGTTAAGAAACCGTCACTTAATCTTTTATTTCTACTTTTAGAAACGTTTTTTTAAAGAAGCGTCCCCAAAACCTTTAAGGATATTTTTAGAGGGGAAATTAATTGTTTTACCCTTAGTTGACCAACCTTTCATCCATTTGCCCTATCTCTCTCCCAATTAACCAAAATACCCCGAACATCCGTGGCCTAACCCGTGGCCTACGGATTATGTTTCAAAATACACAAATTCACCTCTCATGAGCCCGTGGGAGTCCGTGGGTTAGTAATTCATCCGTGGCCAATAAATTCATCCGTGGTTTTATCACAATCCCACATAGCCAATAAATTGTAATTCATCTGTGGCCCACTATGATAAAGAAAATCATCGTATTCTTGTAATATTTCCTTTTCTGTTACTATTTTATTTATTAATTTTATTATTCTTAATCATTTTTATTTTCTTTTAATAAATCTAAAAAACATGTCAGAATTGATACAAAAAATATAAAATATTATTAACATATATTTTTTCTTTAATTTCGTTTTATTTTTTGTAGGACTTACGGATATGCATGCATTATCTTGGGATTGCTCGATCACGTAATAGCATCAACGTACCCAATGAATACAACTTATTTGGTGATGTCTTACGAGAGGAGGAATAGCTTCGGATGGACTATCCTGTTTTCTGAGTGACGTAGTATAAATCGTTAGTTTGCTTTTCCATCTTGCGACTACCGGCAAATTATCGGGAAAACTGATTGACAAGTTCAGCGAAATTGCCGATGGATTTTGGTTTGAGATTGATCAACCACTGGAGGGCTGCTCCAGTAAGGGTCGCACCAAAACTCTTGCACATGGTTACTTCTTTATACTGGTGAGGTATGGACACCGTCCACATCAATTGCTTGTACTGAGCAATATGTTCTGTCGGGTCGGTGATACCTGGGTACTTCGGCGAGAAAGTGGGGATACTATACTTCTTCCTGACGTCGACCGTAGCTATCTCATCGATGAAGTGGGACGCTTGAAATCCAGAGCGCGGTTCGACATCCACTGGCATGGCAGCACCAGGTAATTTAGATAGTAGCGACAACATTTTTTTCATTCTGATCTCCGAGAAGCTTCAGGCGCTGGGCGACCAGGTCGTCTGGATTGGATCCTCCATTTATCGTGGGAATGGTCCATTACGATGCGTCGAGTCAACAGCTTCCCCTTGCGGCGGAAAGGTGATTGATGGCTGAGGGATCGTCGGGATGCTCATCGTCATGATTGGGATGAAGGGAGTTTGGAACAGGATAGTGTGAAATGTCGTCGATGTCTCGATGACATGGGTTTGATTGTGAAACGGGATCGGGCGAAATGCAGCCGACGACATGGGGATCGTTTGATTCTGAAACAACGGTGATGGTCTAAGATGCTATGGTGGAAATTGATCCTAGGGAGGAACTCCGGAGAATGGTCTTGGGTCGTTCTGAGGACCAAAGAAGTTTCCCGCGTTCTGATTTGGATCACTCTATTGAAAAAAGTTTGCCTGACTTTGGTGCGGAATGCCCTGATTTGGACCGTTTTGTGGACCAAAAAAAGTTTCCAGTGTTGTGGTTCGGTCCATTTTGATTTCTCAAGGATGCGATCTTTGTCGTTGCCTTACGATTCCGTCCGTTCAAGGAGTTAAGCTGGGTACACGTAGCATCCAATTCTGTGCGTAACTGTTCAAGTTCGTTGAATTGATGTCCTTGTCCAGACATTTTCCTGAAAAGCACAACAAACTCAGGGAATAATTAGTAACACGTACGTTTTGTAGAAGATTTTCTCTAGATGGGGCCCCACGGTGGGCGCCAAATTGTTAATACTAAAAATCGTCCAAACGAAGATTTAAAGTCGGTGTGGAGCTTTAACAACTAAAGAAATGTATCTCGCGACAAATCCAACGATGTGAAATAAAAACGAAAAGAGACAACAGAATTTGGTGACGCGGAAAACCCCGTCGAGGGTAAAAATCGCGATCGACTATAGAAGTCGACGGTGCACTATGATCATCAAATAGGGACGACGTCCTTTAGTAACAAGTGTCATGAGTACAATAGATTACAATTACATAGAAAATAAACTTAATTGTAAAGATCTATCGTGTGCCGTGAGTAAAAATGCTTCGTCGTGAGTTTATTCATGGAAAAGTGTAAATAATCGTTTGAGAGCTTCGAGAATGCTTCTGAAAATTCCTGTGTAAATTCCTCCGTGTGTCCAAATGTAACAACCCAAACATACTTAACATAAAGCAATAGCCAAAAAGCCCATAAGGGTCCCAAGTACATCATAAACTCCAATATGGATTAATTTGTTTACGGTCCTCAAACAAATACAACCGAGATGCTAGCTAACCAAAAACTGAAACATGACGGTCTATAATCTCACGTCGCCGCTTCAAACCTTCTCTTTTCCCTTTGATGTTGCGCCTACACGATCCTTACCTGAAAATGGTTTTTAAGTTTTGAAAGCGAGGGTTAGACCACAAGGTCTAGTGAATTCCCTCCTAAAAACGCGACCACAAAACATTTTAAGAAAACACGTTTCCTTGCAAACAATACTTGACAAGTTTGAGCTCAAACAAGGGTGTACACAGTGGCATGGACCAATAACACCTAACAAAGCCAGGCACGGCAACTCAACACCTTACAAAGCCAGGCACGACAACTCGACACCTTACAAAGCTAGGCACGGCAACTCAACACCTTACAAAGCCAGGCACGGCAACTCGAAGGGTCCTCCACTGTGCAACCCGACTCTACCACAGGCATAAACATTTAAAACATGCTTTAAAACTTACTCGAGGATAATCCTCCTTCCACTTGTAAAATAACACTTTTCATGCATGAGAAAACATAAGGTCATGATGATCAAGTAAACTCATTTTCAGTCATATCAATTCCTCGCAATTCATTTTAAAAGATAGAAGTAATGCATAAGGGAACTCACCTGATGCTCGGCTAAACGATACCCTACTCGGAGCTTACTTAACACCAAATGATCACCTGAATTGGGGTTAACAAAGGAGGTATTAGACTCCCCAATTATACTTTAAAACATCCCCCATAACGTCCTAAGACAATCCCCTATACCAAGCCTCGAACCCAAGCCCGAACGACCAACGGAGCAGAAAACGAGAATCGCCCAACAGAGACTTACGCGGTTTGCCACGCGGCTTGCAAACCGCGTGAAAAGCCGCGTAACTCTCTGGTCGAGCATTCTCAGCTCTGCTCACCAGGGTTAGCTCGTAAAACCACTTAGATCCTCCAAAACTGATTCCAAAAGATTGGTAACTTCCCAAAACAAAAGCTAAAACTATTTATACATTAAGGAGACAATTCCCAAAACTTAAATCCATCAATTCCTCATTCAAATCAACATGTAAAACTCTTTTGAAACACAAACCCCCAAAATAAATGAATCAAACTTAAGAACTTCCATTGGAAGGGTGGAATATCGCCAAGAGTACACTAACTCCTCAAGGGATTCATCCAACACACCCTTCCACTTGGTTTTGATTCAAAATACTTAAAGAAGAAGATTGCAACAGATTCATACCTCAAGGCCCCATTTCCAAGACAAAACTAAGAGATTAAGATGAATGCATACCTTAGCAGCCAATTCCTTCAATCTCTATCTCAATCACTTTCCCAAGCCTTCAATGGTGGAACCTTGAGCTCCTTCTCCTCTCTTCAATTCCTCCAGCCGACATGTGAGGAAACAAATAGGGTTTTAGGAGGTTTTTATCTAGTTCAGCCTTTTCCTTTTTACCATCTAGCCACAGAACTTTGAGATTTTTGCAAAAGAGCCCCAGAATTTCTTATTTATGCACTTAAGCCACAAGAGTTGAAATATGGGGTGTTACATCACCTCCCCCTTAACAGGATTCCGTCCCCGGAATCTCATCACTGAAAAGGTGCGGGTACCTTGCTCTCATATCGGTCTCAGTTTCCCATGTCGCCTCACTCCCCTTGTGGAAACGCCACAACACTTTCACTAGGCTAATCTCTTTGTTCCTTGTTCTCTGAACCTTACGGTCAGTGATAGCTTCGGGCTCCTCCACAAAGTTCAATTTCTCATCAATCTGGACTTCGTGCAGGGGTATTGCCATATCGGCTTCCGCTAAGCATTTCCTCAGATTCGACACGTGAAAGGTATTATGAATTCGTTGCAGTTCCACCGGCAACTCCAACTTATACGCTACTTCTCCGACGCGCTCAATGATCTTGAACGGCCCTATGTAGCGAGGGCTCAACTTTCCCCTCTTCCCGAACCTGATTACCCCTTTCCAAGGGGATACCTTTAGCATCACCTTATCCCCAACCTGGAACTCGATATCCTTACGCCTCTTGTCGGCATAACTCTTTTGTCGGTCACGAGCAACTTTTAGCCTTTCCCTCACTTGGTCGATCTTGTCGGCAGTCAATTGCACTATTTCGGGTCCAGTCAGCTGTTTCTCCCCGACCTCGTTCCAACAAAGAGGTGTCCGACACTTCCTACCGTAGAGTATCTCATAAGGTGCAGCCTTTATGCTTGTGTGGTAACTGTTGTTATACGCAAACTCAATCAACGGTAAGTGGTTCTCCCATGAACCCTGAAAATCTAACGCGCAAGCTCTCAACATGTCTTCCAGGGTCTGGATGGTTCGCTCGCTCTGACCATCAGTCTGAGGATGGTATGCGGTGCTCATCTTGATTTGAGACCCCATTTCTCGCTGAAAGCTTCTCTAAAAAGTCGACGTAAATCGACTATCGCGATCCGAGACTATTGACGACGGCACCCCATGACGGGTCACTATCTCGTCAATGTACAACTTTGCCAACTTCTCCATCGGGTAGGATTCCTTTATTGGAAGGAAGTGCGCCGATTTGGTGAGTCGATCTACAATCACCCAAATGGCATCGAAACCCTTTGGAGTTCTAGGCAGTTTTGTCACGAAATCCATCGCAATTTGATCCCACTTCCAAACCGGAATATCCAAGGGTTGGAGTTTTCCGTACGGTCGTTGGTGCTCCACTTTCACCCTCAGACAAGTATCACACCGCTCAACAAAATAAGCTATATCCTTTTTCATACCTGGCCACCAATAGTCTTGTCGCAAATCACCAAACATCTTGTTCGTTCCCGGATGGATGGAGTACTTTGATTTGTGAGCCTCCTCTAGTATCAACTTCCGCACATTCCCCAACTTCGGAACCCATATTCTACCATTGAGGCATTTCAGTCCTCGGCTATCTTCTACTAGGGATTCCACGTTCCCCACCATCCGCTCCTTCTTGAGATTCTCAATCGCGGACGCTTCCACTTGCCATTTCTTTATTTCACCCAGCAGATTAAATGTGACCTCGGCCCTCAAGGCTATGATCTTCGAAGCTTCTCCCCTTTCTTTACGGCTCAAGGCGTCAGCCACTACATTAGCTTTCCCGGGATGGTACTCAATCTCACAGTCGTAGTCTGATAACAGTTCCATCCACCTGCGTTGTCTCATGTTCAACTCCTTTTGATCGAAGATGTGACGAAGGCTTTTGTGATCGGTGAAGATCTTACACTTCGTCCCATACAAATAGTGCCTCCAAATCTTTAAGGCGAAAACAACGGCCGCCAGCTCTAAATCGTGGGTGGGGTATCGCTTCTCATGCTCCTTCAATTGACGGGACGCAAAAGCGATCACTTTACCACGCTGCATCAAGACACACCCCAAGCCTAATTTAGAGGCGTCGCTGTATACTACAAAGTCTTCCGTTCCCTCGGGTAAGGTTAGAATTGGAGCCTCACTCAACATTTCCTTTAACTTCTGGAAAGCTTCCTCTTGCCCTTCGGTCCAATTGAACTTGACGTTCTTCTTGGTCAAAGAAGTCAACGGAGTAGCAATCTTCGAGAAGTCCTTGATGAACTTCCGATAATACCCCGCTAACCCGAGGAAACTACGGACTTCAGACGGCGTTCTAGGCGGTTCCCAGTTCTTAATAGCTTCCACTTTTGCCGGGTCAACCTTGATTCCACTCTGGGTTACTACATGTCCCAAAAACTGCACCTCGCGAAGCCAAAATTCGCATTTTGAAAATTTGGCATAAAGTCTCTCCCGCTTCAACAATTCCAACACTGCTCTCAAATGCTCCCTATGCTCTTCCTCCGACTTTGAGTAGATGAGAATGTCGTCTATGAAGACGATCACGAATTTATCTAAATAGGGTTGACATACCCTATTCATCAAATCCATGAACGCGGCGGGAGCATTCGTTAATCCGAACGGCATTACTAAAAACTCGTAATGACCGTATCGGGTTCGAAAAGCTGTCTTTGGAATATCTTCTCCTCGTACCTTGAGTTGATGGTACCCCGATCTCAGATCTACCTTTGAAAAGTAGCTAGCCCCTTGCAACTGATCGAACAAGTCGTCAATCCTGGGAAGGGGATACTTGTTCTTGACAGTGACTTTGTTGAGTTCGCGATAATCGATGCACATCCTCATAGTCCCATCCTTCTTCTTCACAAAGAGCACCGGCGCACCCCACGGCGAGGTACTCGGTCTCACGAACCCCTTGTCTAGCAACTCTTGGAGTTGAGTCATCATCTCCTTCATCTCGGAAGGTGCCAACCGATATGGTGCACGAGCTATTGGCGTGGCTCCTGGCACCAAGTCGATTCGGAACTCAATCTGGCGATCCGGTGGTAGATCGCACAAATCATCCGGAAACACCTCCGGGTATTCCCCCACTACCGGTACATCACCTACCCCACACTTTTCTTTCTTTGCATCCACCACATAGGCTAGAAAACTCTGACATCCCTTCCTTAGACATTTAGTAGCCTTAATCAAGGAAATAAGACTAGACTTCCTATCCCGACGGTTCCCATAAATCACTACCATTCCCTTATCTGGCAATTGCACACGGATCAACTTCTTGTTGCAGACGATGGTAGCATTATTTTTCGCTAACCAATCCATCCCCAACACTACATCAAACTCTCCCATCGGCATAGGGTATAAACGAATCGGTATCAAACTCCCCTCTATGTCTATACAACATCCCTCCACCACACTACTAACAAGTACTACGTTATCATCGGCGGTCTCCACTTCTAAAACACTACCCAAACGCTTAGGCCTCACCCCCAAACGTTTCACGAAAACAGGAGATACAAAGGAGCGATTCGCCCCCGAATCAAATAACACACTGGCACAAAGAGAGTTCACCAAAAAGGTACCTGTCACGACATCTGGAGTTTCCTCCGCCTCATCCGCTGTCATACGAAATGCACGTCCCTTCGCGCGTGCCGGTTCTTCCTTTTTCTCAACTCCTTGCACCCCTTGACGATTCCCATACTGACCCGGTCCTCCTCTCCTAAGCATGGGACAGTCATACCGCTTATGGTCCATCGACCCACACTGGAAACAACCCTGCTTCTGCGGGCAATCCCTTGACATATGCCCCGGCAGCCCACAATGAAAACACGTCCCCGAGTCCACCTTACACTCTCCTCTATGCATCCGACGACACTTCCCACACGACTTGTTACCATATCCCCGATTTCCACGTGGCTCCGGCCTCGAAACTTTCCCCTTTCGAGCATCATTTCCCGGTCCATCCCATTTTCTCTTCTCCCCGGCCCTCTCCGATTGCTGACGATCTTTTTCCTTTTCTACCAACTCGGTCGCATTTATAGCCGCTTCGAAAGTGTTAGGATTTCTTGCCATTACCAACTCTCGCACGCTACTCTTCAATCCATAGAGATACCTCTCTACTCGGCGCTCCTCGGTTGGGACATATGTTTCCGCAAAACGAGCTTTCTCAATAAACTTGGAAGTGTACTCCCTCACGGTCATGTCTCCTTGTGCTAAGTTCAAAAACTCCTCTTCCAATTTCTTAATTGCCGCTAGAGGGCAAAACTGAGCCTTGAACCTCCTCACAAATTCTTCCCATCTCATAGTCTTAGCCACCGACGATCCCAATCCTCCAGTCTCAGCATCCCACCAAAAGATGGCTTCCGACTTCAACATAGACAGGGCATAAATCACTTTATCCTCTTCGGCACACTTACAAATGTCGAACACCAACTCCATTTCTCGAATCCACCTGATGGCCAACACCGGGTCGCATTCTCCTTGGAAGGTAGGAGGTTTGCAGGATGTGAATGCTTTGTGGCTGCATCCTCTAGCTGCCGACTCATTCGCCACAAGCGTCGTGGATTGCTTGTGGCTACCAACTTCTGTCGGAGGCGGGCTAGACAATTCGGTGGCCGCTTTACTTCCACTGTTCTCCTTACTCCCCGACGCCGAAACATCATGATGGTTCATCCATCGGTCCAACTTTTCCTGCAACTTCACCATTTCGGTGGCGAAGGCCTCTTGAGTCACAAAGGCATGATTCCCCGTTGTCGAGCCCTCTCGGTGAGATCTTTCCCGATCGGACGGGGCCTCAACACTTTTAGTTCGGCGAATAGCCGGATTTTTCTTCTTTGGACGAGCACCTTCCACATTGGTAGTAGCCTTACGTGGAATGGTCTCACGTCCCCTTCCACGACCTCTTCCTCTACCCCGGGCAGCCGGCGCCCTTGGAGGGACCACAGGTTCGTCCACTTGAACCTCCTCAGACGTAGCCATTCTTACACTGGGCACCGACCTGCTCCTTGACGCTCTTCCAGTCATGACGAAACTGATACAAAACACATAAAACAAACGTTTAATACCAATACCACCCCCCACGAGGTAATTTAAGCACCCTCATGTGCCTGTAAATTCGAAATTATATTGGCCAGGTATAATTCCCAATTTACCTCACATGATGATCCTCGACACCCCATTCCACTCATTCCTCTTAGGTCTCTTCCTATGGTCGTCCTATATCTCAGTTGTGTCCCTACCCCAAAGTTTAAGTCTAGGCCCATCCGGTCACCTAAATCCCTTAAACTATGGCTCTGATACCATTTGTAACAACCCAAACATACTTAACATAAAGCAATAGCCAAAAAGCCCATAAGGGTCCCAAGTACATCATAAACTCCAATATGGATTACATTGTTTACGGTCCTCAAACAAATACAACCGAGATGCTAGCTAACCAAAAACTGAAACATGACGGTCTCTAATCTCACGTCGCCGCTTCAAACCTTCTCTTTTCCCTTTGATGTTGCGCCTACACGATCCTTACCTGAAAATGGTTTTTAAGTTTTGAAAGCGAGGGTTAGACCACAAGGTCTAGTGAATTCCCTCCTAAAAACGCGACCACAAAACATTTTAAGAACTTTGAGATTTTTGCAAAAGAGCCCCAGAATTTCTTATTTATGCACTTAAGCCACAAGAGTTGAAATATGGGGTGTTACACCAAAAACTTGTTTTTGAGTGTGGTTTCGAGCTTGATTTACATAGTCTTTGGCGTCATCAATGGTCTTAATAAATGTAGGAAACAGTTTTTGGCATTGAATGAGCTTGATTGCGATCTTCAGTTATGACATGTGTCCTTTAATGTGCTTGACCTGCATTAAATAACCACAAAGAAAACGCTTGTCAGACGTTAGCAACTTACGATCAATGATAATCTTACGACAGTCACTCGTTTATGTAGGGGTTCTGGTCGTACGTCGCGGACATCTTACGACCGATGTACCAAGTGACGACTATGATTATGATCGTACATAAATTACAGACTTTATCTTAATACAAGACTTGTCGTACGAAATAAGTCTTTTGGTTTTTTGTGTCGGTCGTGAGGTGTGGTTTTTTTTACCCAAACAATGACTTCCAAATAAAGCCAATCTAAAGCAAAAAATAAAAAATAAACCAGTCACAAAATGAAATGTACTTCTTATAAACATTATAAGTACGATTATCATTGCTACCCATGACGCACGAATTGCATGCATGTGATTTCCTAATCATAATCACATTTACACATAAGCCAAAAGGTTTGTTAAGCACTTGATAGAAACAAAGGTAAGGAAGTGTGTTTACATAAGAACATTTTATTCGTAATCAATCCAACCATTCAAAATCATAATGTCTTTAGCTATGTTAAATTTTAAACCTATGACACCCTTCGATAAATTAACAAGTATCGCAAATATATTCTGAATGCAATGGAGGTTGGGATTGCTTATTTAAATTGCTTATTAACTTATTCCAGTGTGGTACCAGTAATAAGAAGTTTTAGTGTTTGGATGGAAAAAAAACTGGTTATACCGGTTTTGGCACCGATAATAAGAAGTTTTTGATAAGTCAATTCATTCGAATTTGTTAACTTATTTGGAAAAAGTTATCATCTTTTTGGTCATTTTACATGTATAAGCAATCCCAAACACCCCCTTAGTTTTAGATATTTTTTTTTCATTTAGTTATTTAAGTTTAAGGGTTAGGTTCCGGTAAGAATAAAAGTTATGATGAAAAGGGTAAAAAGAGATCTTCACCCTTGGATGAACATTAGGATGAGATATACCAGATCAGTCCTCGTGTCAAGCACGATTCATGCTTGAGTTTGAGATTCAAAGTGATAAAGGGCCCATATCCCTTCTTACCTTCTCAATTTAATTCTTCATCTCACACGATTCTTCATCTTAAGTTTAATACATATTTTGTTAGAAATTTCCATATACGAGGGATTCATTACCAATTATTTTATTCAAGGCGCCCATTATGCATGGGATTCCAAATATTGCATCAATAAGATTCAAAACCAATTATTTTAGAACATAAATATGCTTGCATAAATTAATTACTTCAGAAAAAGAAGTAAAACAAAGGCGATTTCATTATTGTTTGATTGCTACATTATCTGCTATAGTCTATTGAATATTACTTCATTGGCCGCCAAAGACAAACACAAGAAAGTACGGATTTCGCATCAAAATTCAACTAACATTACACCGACAGTCATCTTTAACCGAGCCAAACACATCAATCCCAACGGCTTATAAATAATATTGCATTTTAATTTGCAATATAGTCCGTTTCTACAAGGAAAAAAATCTTCTTTATAGAATAATCAATGATTATTTATTCCATATTTTTTAGTGTAAATTTTGGTCATCATGCAATGCGGGGTGCCGATCACCAGTTATATATAAAAATAATATGATATATAAAACTATGGTTTTAATTGCCACACATAAACCATATACAGACCCGATATCTCAATTAAAATAGAAAAATAATGTAACTTTTAACATATAAAGGTTTTCTTCTTGTTGAATTAGCCGTGTATCGTCACTTCCTCCAAGACAACCTAATTATATATACATGTAAAGAATAATTCAATGAATTAGCCACTTAAATACTTTATATAATATATGAAAACATATGTGAATTAAAACAATTTGATCGATATGATGTACATACCTTGTAGATAGATAACTAGCAATGGTTTTTGGATGCATATGCCTCGTAAAGTCTTGTGGCCTTAATAATTAATTGGAACTGTTTTTTGCAAAGTAACTGGCGTTTGGTAGCACGATCCATCTCTATACGATTATACTCACTCCATGCATCTTCCAAATCATCCAATTCCGTCTCAGAAAGAAACGTGGTCATACGATCTCTTATCATCCTCCTCCCCACCTTCGGCAACTCATTATTTAGAAATGGAAGCAAATTACCATACCTTATCATTCTGTAAACATGCGGAAAATTGTCCCGAAATCCATGTTCTTCACCTCCAACAATATGCATTGAAGACTTCTTTTCTTCGTAATCTTCCCCACAAGCCATTTTAACTAATCTCACCTATCTAAACATTATATAGCAATTTAAATAATACTTTCCTATTTTATATAAATATATATCATAACCATACATAAGAAAATCGACTTGTTATATATTCTATAAATAAATATATATTTATAATAAGTATTCTACCAACTTTAAAACATCAAATAAGTACTTTTAATATATCAATTATTACTGAGACTTTATTTTTTTATTCATTTAAAAATCAAACAAATTTTCCCATAACGTGTTTTAATTTCTGTCTCACTTTCATAAAATAGATATGATACAAATAAAAATATTAAATAAATAATAAAAAATATTCTTTAACGTATAACATATTTTAAAAGAGATTTTACCTTTTTATATATAAACTAACCAATTACTCGTTCATCTGTGTATAATTTATAAGAAGTTTTTATATATGAAGTAAGAATATTTATATGGGAAATTAATTAAAATACCCTAAGTTTGACTTTGCTTTACCAAAATACCCTAAATCTCTTTCACTTTACCAAAATGCCACAAAAATCCGCGATGGGGCCCGCGATCGCGGGCTAGGCCTACGTGGCACCCCGTGTTTGGCCAAAGTGTCCCGCAGAGCCCCTCAACTATGGCCGCGGTGACACCTTTGGTCCCTCCCCGCGGAGGTTCCCCGTGATGGGCCAAAAATTACAATTTCAGCCCCTGTACTTGAACGAATCTTGCATGCTTTTACTGTTTTTTTCCACAATTATTGTACTTTGAAGACCAATTTGTGGTTAAAATTCACTGGCATGTTTTCATCAATGTTGAATCAGTGTATTTGGAATACCAATTTGTGGATGAAATGAGAGATTGGTTGTCATCAATGTTGGTTGTTTCATCCATAAATAGATGTAAAATGCAATCCATAATCCACACCGATTCCATACTTCTTTCTTGCTTTCTTTCTTCAATATTTTGTTTTTGAGATACTACTGAAAAAATGAGTTCATCTGTTGCAAAAGCTAAGCGATATTTCTGTTTCGATGGTGAATGGGTTCAAGATAACAATGAGTGGAAATTTGCTTATAAATCTAAGCATGGTGTAAAATTGCCAGTAAACTTTTCTCATCAGAAGTTTGTTGCATACGCCATGCAAAAATGTGGAATCAACCCTTCTGTTGTTTGCAAGTTAGTGTTTAAGAATGGTGATTGGTCATTTGTGGAGTTATCCAACGATGGGGATATCTCTGGTTTTCTGCACTTTGCAGCCGATTCAGAAAGACCGCCATTACTTTTTGTGTATGCCGAATCCGACGAAGACGACGACGACGGTGACGACGACGCTGATGACGAAGACCTCCAAATAGAGCAGCCTGATTCTCAATTTCAGCCGTCCCACGTCCCAATAGTTCATTTGGATCATGCATATGGTCTTAACGACTGTATTCCTGATTATGTTCCGGAGACGCAACAACAACAACCACAAGAAGGACGTTGTGCTGGAGTTGCTGATGACGAAACCTATGTTTTCAAAACGGGTAATGCTGATATAGACAGATCAGATACCGATAGTGATGATCACGAAGAATATACCCCTAGTAGAAAATCATGTAGTCAGATAAATGACTTTTTTGATATGCCCCCTATTCTTCCAGACCAGAATACCCAGACACAAACCTACAAACCTACACCTTATAATCGCAGTGAAAGGTTAAGAGTAGGTCAGATATTTGATTCGAAGGATCACTTGGCAAGTCAGGTCGGACTTAAGTTCTTGGAAGAGGGTTTCGAAAGTCACACGCCGAAATCTGACAAAAGCAGATACATAGTTGAATGTGCGAGAGAAAACTGTGAGTGGAAGATGTACGCGATTTCCGCGGGTCCCAAAGGAGGGGCGTTAGTTATTAGAAATTTGCACGACGTACACACTTGTACGAGGACGCAACTGAATCCCCACCACAAACAAACCACCAAAAGGACTTTGGGTGCGATACTGAAAAATAAATTTCTTGATGTTAGCAGGTCATTGCGTTCAAAGGACATCGTCCACGATGTTCACCAGCAGTTCGGCGTCACGATTGGTTACCACCAAGCTTGGCGTGCGCGGTGCAAGGCACTACTATTGGTGAGAGGCACGTTCGAGGAGTCGTATGAACGACTCCCAACATATTTATATAATTTGCAGCTGCAGAACCCTGGTACTGTCACGCAGCTACGGACCGATTCACATGGACGGTTTGAGATGTGCTTCGTGGCCCTTGGACCCGCGGTACGTATTTTAACACGTCGTATGTTTACACATTATAAACTATAACACTTACAAAGGAAAACCACAAATGTTTTTGCAAATCCGCACATTTCTGACAAATCTACGTCGTGTCCTGGTAATAGACGCAGCCCATTTAAAGGGCCGGTACATGGGTATGATGTTCCTGGCGGTTGCCATGGACGAGGATAACTCCATCGTTCCAGTAGCTTTCGGTGTAGGCAAGTCCGAAACTGGGGACGAGTGGACTTGGTTTCTGTCCATGTTGAGACAAGCTATCGGAGACCCGCAAGGGTTGGTGTTTATGTCCGACAGGGCTCCTTCCATAAGCGTCGCAATCTCTGCCATGTACCCAAACGCCCCTCACGCCATATGTTGTCGACATTTGGAGATGAACGCCAAAACCAGGGACAAACGTATTACCACCTACAAGGATGTCTACTGGGCGGCATGCAGAGCATGCGGATCGGGAGTTTAACCGGTACATGAATCTGCTACGATTTAGTGCCAAGGAAGCAACCAAAGTCATGGACGAAGCTGGACCGGAGAGGTGGTCCGCGGCCCATTTTCCTGGACAACGGTATGACATTCTGACCTCCAATAGTGCAGAGTCGGTGAATGCACTCTCCCGTTTTGCGCGTAGATATCCGATTGTTAATCTTATGGACTACTTTCGGAGCTTTCAACAAGAGTGGTACCAACTTCGACGCCGAAAAGTAGCTGAGATGCAAAATGCACTCACACCAACGGCGGAGGAGATAGTTCAGAACAGGGCGCGTCGCGCGGCGACATGGACGGTAAGAGAAATCGGGTATGGGAGGTATGAGGTTCAGGATGACCATATTCACGCGATTGTGCATATGACCGACCACACTTGTTCGTGTCGCGAATGGGAAAAATCTGGGTTACCGTGCGGCCATGCCATCGCCGCGGCAAGATATATGGGTCGTAGAGATTGCAGCGACTTGGCTGTACCTTTCTTCAGGTCCGAATATTACCGGAGAACATATGTGGAGGTAATAAACCCAGCTGGACCCCCTGAAGCATGGGTGTATCCACCCGACCCGCTTCCGCCATGCTATCCACCTTTAATCGATAAGAACAGAGCCGGGAGACCGAGAAAGAACGACCGACGTCCATCACGTGGTGAAGGTTCGATACAACGAAGATGTACTCGGTGCCAATGCGTAGGACATACTCGTGGAGAGTGTCCAAATCCCGCCCCTTCAACCGTGCCAAGGAGTAGACGCACAAGCACTCAACTAAGTAACACCGCGGGTCCGTCGGAGCTTGAACCACATGGAACTATATCACATGATACTGTTGATCTGAACGCTGATTTCCCTTGATTGGGACGATAAATATTGTATGTAAATGATATTGTTGGTGATATGGAATTATCATAATCTGTGGATTTCAAAAATAATCTAGAGATACACATGCTTAAATACAAGCCATTTATCCTCAATTTCACTACAGGAGTTGAGTACGGCTACCAAAATCTACAATACGGCTACCAAAATCTAGAGTTGATTCGGAATTCTTGTGTACTCGGCTGTTTAAGTGGGGACATTGTACAACTTTATACTTGTATGTTTAGTGCGTTATAATTTATCAAACATAACTTATGTGCATTGATCTGAACATTGATTGGGACCAGTTATCTTTTGAAAGGTACTTGAAACAGAACATGGGATGATGATCATAATGGTAGTAGTCTAAATGGAGAGAATAGTAATGGTTATATAGAACTATATCATATGATAGCGTTGATAGGGACGGAAGTTGTGTTAGAGAAAAGACAGGGACCTAAGTTGTGTTAGAGCAAAGACATGGACCTAAGTGCAGTAAAAGCATCCACATTTGCCTATAAATAACCTACGCTAGATTAGTCGCAAAACACATAAACGATAATATATTATTCGTTAACGTATTCTTACATGGCATCCCCAAACCTTCATGTTTGGTGCTTTAGGCGTTTATCTGAATCGCTTTCAGACACTGGCAAAGAGTTATATGGTTAGTGTTCATGTTTCATTGAGTTTTTTGCTTGTTTCTACGAACTAACTATATTAATTAATTTCATCAACAGATAAATATCCACAGTTGTTCACCATGAAAGTCCACCATGGTGGTTACTTTACGGAACCACCTAAAAGACATTATTTTCGTGGTCTAGAAATTTATGTTGGCATGTTAGATGTGGAGGATCTTTCTATGCAACTGCTTGAACAGATCATGAAAGAGCTGGAATATGAAGAACCAAAATATAATAGGTTGTATTTTAAGAGGCCGAATGCAGACTTCTTGACTGAATTGGTAGAATTGAGTACCGACGAAGATGTAGCCAACATACGCCAGTATGTTGACGGCTATACTGTGATTGAAGTGTACATCGAGAAAGTGGAGCTTAACACTTTGAGACTCGTCTCGCCATAGTATGTAAGAAGTAGACCCGGGTTGTCAAAAAACAAACCATCGTCTAGCCGTAGCCTCAAATTTGGATAAATTTGTACTGTATTTACTAGTATGTGTTTGCTATGAAATAATCTTGTATAACATTTATGAGTTTTATTTTTCACATGAACCACTTTTCAGAGAAATTAAAAACCTTTATTCATGAGCAACAAAGTACAAAACAACAAAAAAAAATACAAAACAACAACACAGTAAAAAAAATACAAAACAACAAAAAACAAATACAAAACAACTAAAACAACCACCACCTAGTCAAAAATTGCTTTAGTTTCATCAATCCAAGTTTGCTTGTCGTTTACCTTCGCTTGAAGAATTGCGAAGTCTTGCAGAATATGGTGAATTGCTTCTTGTTCTCGACGAATACGAGCCTCCCTAGCTTTTATATCCCCTTTCATCCTTTTGATCTCCTTATCTTCCTCTTCGATCCTTCTCAAGTGGACTTCCTTCCTGGCCATCATTTGTTTCCACTCTTGTGTTAGTTCCTCTATCTCCTTTTCCCTTTTTGCTATGGCGATCTCGATTTTAGGTGGCATTTTTTCAGCAGTAGACTTAGGGTTTGATGAAGATGCCATTTGTGGATTAAATGAGAGAAATCAAGAGAGAAGGCAACTTAAACAAAGAAAGCAAGAGAGAAATCAAGAAAGAGCAAGAAATGAGTGTGAATTATGGATTGCATATCACTCATATTTATGGATGAAATTTCAAACAATCCAGTGAATTTTAACCACAAATTGGTCTTCAAAGTACAATAATTGTGGAAAAAACAGTAAAAGCATGCAAGATTCGTTCAAGTACAGGGGCTGAAATTGTAAATTTTTTGCCTATCGCGGGCTTCCCCCGCGGGGAGGGACTAAAAGTGTAACAACCCAGTCTAAATAAAGCGTACATAGCACTAATATTAAATAATTACAAAACCGGGTCCATAAAATTTTTAATTACATCTGTCTACATAACCTAGGTTGGCGGAAACAACCTATACACAACTGAGTATAACTACCACTAAAAGTATGAGTGACACTGTCTCTATCTGCATCTGTCCTCTATCATACTCTTGCTCACTTGCCTGAGCCTCCTACAATCTGCTTACCTGAAAAAGTTTAGTTTGGAAAATGCGAGGGTTAGACCATGAGGTCTAGTGAGTCCCTCCTTAACAGTTCTATAAATCCATTTAAAAAAAACTTTTCATAACTTTCAGATATATAAACTTTCAATGTAAATCATTCATAAAATATGATGATAAAAATCATCCACGGATAAAGGTCCGCCCCTCGTAATCTGACACCCTGAAGCCACCAAAAGGTGACAACGAGTCAGTCTCATGCTGCCTTATATTGGGGCCACTTCCCCTGGCATAAAGGGTCTACTCTCCCGCACAAGCACTGGCGGGTCTACTCTCCCGTCTTGGCCAGTTTACGTCTATCACAATGTATGCATACATCTCATATAAAACTTTAAACATCTTTCATGCAATTAAAAGCATAATAACAATCATGGCATTTCTCATCATGAAATCACTTTAAAAGCACTTTAAAAAGGGCACGTATTTTAGTTAGAAAACTCACCTGGCTTGCTTGCTCCAAAGCTCCTCACTTACACTTCCGATCTCTAGGTGGAACACCTATTATATTAATAATGTACGTCATAATTCGCTCAACCATTAATCGAGTTAAATCCTGAACTCCACACCAATTTATCTAAATTGGTATATTACACTTCTAGTCCAAAAATTATAACTAAGGGTCTTTGCTTACCCATCCAAATGAAATGCTACACCGGATCATTTCCTTTACTCAACTCTAGATTCTCAACATACCAGTAAAAACACTGAATTATAAATCTCAGTCTCAAAATAAACGAACCCCAGATTTATATATATGAAACCGGACCCTAGATTAACTCGCTTACACCCAAGCCCAAATTTAAATAATTAATTAAGCTACCAATTACGTACCAGGCCCTTAATTTAATTATAGACTTTATTAATACTCTAAACCCATCTTTAATAACTAAGCCCAAAGGGCTTAATAATTCTTTCGGCCCAACACTCAAATCGGCCCAACTTGAATTACGGGTCAACTTTCGGAACATACCGACTTCCGATACACACGATTCCGAAAGACCGGCAATTACGAGCAAAACCCACATTCTTTGCCATTCTTCTAATTCTACACAATTTGACACAATTCTTCTTTTTAACAGGTACAAGCAATTCCATTCTATCTCTAGAATTAATTAAGACATTTAATTAAAGTTATCCCCATTCATGCTCTTAACTAGAATTCTCGATCTAAAACTTTAATTCGCTAGCTTAAGCGAGGAACAACCTTAAGAGTGATTACCAAGGTTCTCATTACAATTTAAACATCATAGTCGATTCCTTACTCAACTTACCCATTTTAAACATTTGATTTATAAAATGTTTCTAACAACCAATTATTCCTAAACACTCCATTTGATGAGGTTTTTAAGCCTTTAACACATATTCTTACAAAATCCCGATTCGACTACCTTTTAATCCAATCAAAGTTTAAATAAACCAATGCTTTCGATCAAAATAACAACCCCATTTTGATTAGCATTTAGAGTCCCACAACTAAATCCTAAATATCATGAACAATAACTAAGAAAAAGTCTTAGATTATATACCTGGATTTGTTAAGAACTTCTCTTCTCCTCCTCCCAATTCGCATGAAAAACCCAACTCAACCACCACCTCCGGCGACCACCACCTCCAGCGACCACCACCGACAGCCACCTCCGACGGCGACCACCAAAACTGTCCCAGCTTCTTCCTCTCGCCTCTTCGTCTCTCTCTCTCTCCTCCGTCGTCTCTCTCCCCTCGTCGGTCGTCACCTTCTCGCCGGCAGTCTCTCTCTCGTCGCCTCTCTCTCTCTCCGGCTGTCTATCTCTCTAGCCCGTCGTCCCTCTCCCTCTCTCTCGACTGTTTCTCTCTCTCTCTCTCCTCGCCGGCCGTCACCTTCTCGTCGACAGCCTCTCTCTCTCGACATCTCTCTTCTCTTCTCTCGCAGTCTCTATCTCTCGCCACCTCTTTCCCTTTCGTCTTTCTCTCTCTCGCTGCCTCATCTCTCTCACCATCTCTCGAAGTTGCAGGTTCCATACCCACAAACACCTAAAACCCTAATATGAAATGTTTTCTTTCTCAGTTCCAGCCAAATACGGCGCATCACAAAAGAGAAAAGAGTTAGTTTTCCAAATTACATATCCTACCCTCCAACCATTTCATAATAAAAAAATATGCCCCCTTAACTTTTCATTAAAATCCCAATACTAAAATTTGGGTTATTACAATCTCCCCTCCTTAACGGAATTCTGTCCCGGAATTCACTCTAACATTAACCGATGCAATTGATCATCAAAACTTAATTTCAACTCTCGGAATAAATCTTTCTAATAACAAAACAAATAACAACATACCTTCACGCCTTAGCTGCGCAACTCTGATTAAACTCACATCCATCAGCCTAAACCGACTTCTTAACTAACAACTTCACTGAGTAACTCTACCATTCACAACTTGCCAAATAATTTGAAATTTACATATTCCATCATACTATCATCAACCTCTCACTTTAGCATATCAATTCTCTCTTATCAGCACTTAGTAAGAATCTCGATAAAATCATAACGCATTCTGTAATCACAAATAAATGTCATTACTTAACAAATCCATAAAAGTTAAATCAGCCAATCCGCAACTTATACATCAATCCTGACGTTTCAAATCAACTAATAATCATACTCCCATTCCGACTCATAATCAACATCATCATGTCATTCTTTAAACATAACCAAACTTCCAACTGTTTCCTTCTAGGATCATTCCCTCACACATAAGAACGAATCATGCTCTTTAGAGATTTAGCATTTACTATAACACATGTTGGCTAACTCATCACTTATCTACCTTTAAACCTCCAATGATTCCAAAACATGCTTACTAAGCGACTCTTACAATCATAACACTTGGTTTCTCAATTGGGTAACTACCCTCCATCACTCTGTCATTTCATCCCGAACATAAACATACCTCAACGTCAACTTACACCTACGTGCTCCAACATTCTGGTTAATAATCATACATCTCACACGAAACCCCCAAGATGCTTCTATTCGATGCTTTCTTCCTCTCTATCATTACATCACTACGACACTAGTTGGTACATTTACCTTGGCGATTAATGCCATTGCATAACTGTACATCCCCCCACCCATAACATCGCACTGCAAACCAAATCTCTCATGGTCATTCATACACAACCACGCTTTCCTTCATACTCTCACGTATACTACAATCGAGTCTATCTCACTACGTAGTCCTTTCCCAACTTGTTGAACTATAACTCACGAGTTCTCAATTAACTCACACACAAACATTCTAGCTAGCTCTTCACGATCCGAGCCCTTACAAAACAGGGCACAACTCCTCACCGATCGATAAGATCCACACCCTCGCTTCGCTTGTGCTACATACCTCATCATTCTACGAATCCCTCCATTCTTCGTAAATAGAATGCTTAATCAAACAATAACTTCTCATCCCCTTAGAACCCCTACAAGGTGTTCTATCAACTCTCAACTTTCTAATTCAAGTCTTCGGCCTCGGCCAACGTACACATCTGTCGACTTCTACATCAACTGACGATCCTGTAACTACTTTCTTAACTTGTTCTTAAACATGGTTCCCTTACGGAGCCTACTCCTACCAACATATTGAATCATCTTCATGATTCGCCTCCCTCCTTTCGTAACCTACTCAGGTAACATTACCGTTATAAGTTCACCTCAAGACTCACATTCCTACACCACATACATTTCATTCTTCCTTACCACACTATTCTTAACAAGTCGCTAAAATCATTACCTTGAAGACTTCAAGCCCTCCCTCCGAACACAACCGTCCCTTGACAACTGTACTTCTAGTTACCGAACAAGGGTGCGAACCCTCCTACGTCCGATACTATAATCCACTACTGACGGAACACCTATCCCGATACTACAACGTCCTCTCCTGATTTGACCATCAACTCTCCACTCTCGGAGTTCTCCCTTAGCTTTAAAATGAAACACCCGATGACCTAGTGAGTTTATAGCCTTCATGCATGACACACGTAATAAATAAATCATTTCGCGCCTTTTATCATTTTAATTAAACAACACCTGAAAACATATTGGGTACACATGCCCCCATCACTCTTTAAACTTCAATGCCCTACACCACGATCTCGAGGATCGTTCGCATGCAACTTTCCATAACTCAGTCTTACTTCACCAAAACATGTCATTACGACAGAAATATATTAAGTGAAAATCTTTTCATACGACTGCATCCTGGAAGAAATTATCGACATAAAGTAAACCAATCGGTTTTCGTACTCATAAATAACTTCAACGTGTCATTACTCGTTTTGGTTATAGAAGTTTTGCATTCAATCGTTTTCTTGACTTTTGCAATAATTTAGCTCATCACGAAAAGAGTGAAATACTTTACAAATTATAAAACTCGAAACTTCATTGTGCCATGTGAATGAAATCATCTTTTTCTTTAAACATACGCGTGCACATCCTGACTCATTTTCGATTAAAAATTTATCTTTACACGTTTAACTTAAATCGTGAAAATTTCATGTTACATAAAAGGACACCATGCATGAGACTCTACTTGCATTTGAAGGCTACTCACTCTAACAAGGTCAACTGCTTTACTCGCTGAGTTTATCCTTGACATTCTACCTACGACCAACGGTCGCCCTCTCGGTCATGCAATAACTTGCTGAACACGCTTTCCACCTCTCACTTACTCAGCCCCCTTCCATACTATTTCGTTTTGAGCAACTATCTCACTTTCTGCTTCTACAAGGTTTCATTTCACTATAAGCATCTTATTTCATTTATCCTACCACTGGAGAGCTCGATTAAAAGGTCAGAGTTCCCTTGACACTTTCAAGATTTCGACACGGCCTTTCCTTACTATTCTGACCGGTCTATTCCAGGATTTCTAGAACTGGGACTTTCTAGAACAAGAGTCTTACTCAAAATCAATCATTTAATCTCTTCGAACCCACGAAGGTCTATCTCTATACGATTCATAACATTCTAAACAACGTTTCGCCTCTACGATGTATACATTATTCACTTCATAAAGATTTCTCATGAAACTTCCACAACAAGGGGTCTCAGTCTACACCTCAGAGATCTCGTTGACATTCTAACGTACTGAAACACGACATAAACACTGGGTAGGTCAATAAGGTAGGTTAAGCACATACATGTACCTGTAAGTTCGCAATTACACTGGCCAGGTGAAATCTCAAACTTACCTTACATGACAGTCCTCAGTACCCTATTAGTCCTATCTTTATAATAGTGTCCTCCTAACGCATCTTCTGTATTTACAATAGTGCCCTCCTAGCGCATTTCCTGATTCTCAGTTGTGATTTCAACTCCCAAGTTTAAGTTTAGGCCCGTCCGGTCACCTAAATCCCTTAAACTACGGCTCTGATACCAACTGTAACAACCCAGTCTAAATAAAGCGTACATAGCACTAATATTAAATAATTACAAAACTGGGTCCATAAAATTTTTAATTACATTTGTCTACATAACCTAGGTTGGCGGAAACAACCTATACACAACTGAGTATAACTACCACTAAAAGTATGAGTGACACTGTCTCTATCTGCATCTATCCTCTATCATGCTCTTGCTCACTTGCCTGAGCCTCCTACAATCTGCTTACCTGAAAAAGTTTAGTTTGGAAAATGCGAGGGTTAGACCATGAGGTCTAGTGAGTCCCTCCTTAACAGTTCTAAAAATCATTTTAAAAAAAACTTTTCATAACTTTCAGATATATAAACTTTCAATGTAAATCATTCATAAAATATGATGATAAAAATCATCCACGGATAAAGGTCCGCCCCTCGTAATCTGACACCCTGAAGCCACCAAAAGGTGACAACTAGTCAGTCTCATGTTGCCTTATATTGGGGCCACTTCCCCTGGCATAAAGGGTCTACTCTCCCGCACAAGCACTGGCGGGTCTACTCTCCCGTCTTGGCCAGTTTACGTCTATCACAATGTATGCATACATCTCATATAAAACTTTAAACATCTTTCATGCAATTAAAAGCATAATAACAATCATGGCATTTCTCATCATGAAATCACTTTAAAAGCACTTTAAAAAGGGCACGTATTTTAGTTAGAAAACTCACCTGGCTTGCTTGCTCCAAAGCTCCTCACTTACACTTCCGATCTCTAGGTGGAACACCTATTATATTAATAATGTACGTCATAATTCGCTCAACCATTAATCGAGTTAAATCCTGAACTCCACACCAATTTATCTAAATTGGTATATTACACTTCTAGTCCAAAAATTATAACTAAGGGTCTTTGCTTACCCATCCAAATGAAATGCTACACCGGATCATTTCCTTTACTCAACTCTAGATTCTCAACATACCAGTAAAAACACTGAATTATAAATCTCAGTCTCAAAATAAACGAACCCCAGATTTATATATATGAAACCGGACCCTAGATTAACTCGCTTACACCCAAGCCCAAATTTAAATAATTAATTAAGCTACCAATTACGTACCAGGCCCTTAATTTAATTATAGACTTTATTAATACTCTAAACCCATCTTTAATAACTAAGCCCAAAGGGCTTAATAATTCTTTCGGCCCAACACTCAAATCGGCCCAACTTGAATTACGGGTCAACTTTCGGAACATACCGACTTCCGATACACACGATTCCGAAAGACCGGCAATTACGAGCAAAACCCACATTCTTTGCCATTCTTCTAATTCTACACAATTTGACACAATTCTTCTTTTTAACAGGTACAAGCTATTCCATTCTATCTCTAGAATTAATTAAGACATTTAATTAAAGTTATCCCCATTCATGCTCTTAACTAGAATTCTCGATCTAAAACTTTAATTCGCTAGCTTAAGCGAGGAACAACCTTAAGAGTGATTACCAAAGTTCTCATTACAATTTAAACATCATAGTCGATTCCTTACTCAACTTACCCATTTTAAACATTTGATTTATAAAATGTTTCTAACAACCAATTATTCCTAAACACTCCATTTGATGAGGTTTTTAAGCCTTTAACACATATTCTTACAAAATCCCGATTCGACTACCTTTTAATCCAATCAAAGTTTAAATAAACCAATGCTTTCGATCAAAATAACAACCCCATTTTGATTAGCATTTAGAGTCCCACAACTAAATCCTAAATATCATGAACAATAACTAAGAAAAAGTCTTAGATTATATACCTGAATTTGTTAAGAACTTCTCTTCTCCTCCTCCCAATTCGCATGAAAAACCCAACTCAACCACCACCTCCGGCGACCACCACCTCCGGCGACCACCACCGACAGCCACCTCCGACGGCGACCACCAAAACTGTCCCAGCTTCTTCCTCTCGCCACTTCTCTCTCTCTTCGTCTCTCTCTCTCCTCCGTCGTCTCTCTCCCCTCGTCGGTCGTCACCTTCTCGCCGGCAGTCTCTCTCTCGTCGCCTCTCTCTCTCTCCGGCTGTCTATCTCTCTAGCCCGTCGTCCCTCTCCCTCTCTCTCGACTGTTTCTCTCTCTCTCTCCTCTCCGGCCGTCACCTTCTCGTCGACAGCCTCTCTCTCTCGACATCTCTCTTCTCTCGCAGCTCTCTCTCTCTTCTCTCGCAGTCTCTATCTCTCGCCACCTCTTTCCCTTTCGTCTTTCTCTCTCTCGCTGCCTCATCTCTCTCGCCATCTCTCGAAGTTGCAGGTTCCATACCCACAAACACCTAAAACCCTAATATGAAATGTTTTCTTTCTCAGTTCCAGCCAAATACGGCGCATCACAAAAGAGAAAAGAGTTAGTTTTCCAAATTACATATCCTACCCTCCAACCATTTCATAATAAACAAATATGCCCCCTTAACTTTTCATTAAAATCCCAATACTAAAATTTGGGTTATTACAAAAAGTGTCACCGCGGCCATAGTTGAGGGGCTCCGCGGGTCACTTTGGCCAAACACGGGGTGCCACGTACGCCCTAGCCCGCGATCGCGGGCTCCATCGCGGGCAGTTGTGGCATTTTGGTAAAGTGAAAGAGATTTAGGGTATTTTGGTAAAGCAAAGTCAAACTCGGGGTATTTTAATTAATTTCCCTATTTATATCCTAATAAAAATATATTTAATATATTATTTTTTACATTTTATTTATTCTTTAAGTTTTATTTATTATATTTATGTCCTTTAAACTTTTAGTTATTGACCTCAAAATATTAAACTTCTAATGAGCTTCGGCATTGTCATCACCAAATTGAGCATCATTAGTTTCGTTAATAGGAATATTAGTACAACATATGTTCATACAAGAAATCAAGAAATCCGGAATAACATAAAAGACAAGGGGACCCATTAGAGAACAGGAGTGTCTAGCAGTCAAGTGGGCCATCTCATTGGCTTGTCGACCAATGGCATGGATGGAAAAATTCATGTTGGCACTTAAAATGTTTCTAATATCCTTGATGATGTCTCCGAACTCTAAGTCGTCGTTGAGGTAGCCATAGATGGCTTCCACCACCACCTATGTGTCGGTTTCAAAAACAACATTGTGATCTTCCCGGTTGGAAACCCATTGAAGTGCATCACAGATGGCAAGAGCCTCGCATTCCCGAACGGATGGACGGAAACTAACAAGGGTGGCTTTAGCGAAGATGAAGTCTCCGTTATGGTTTCGAATAACCGCACCGAATCCGGCAGTGAAGTTGTTCTCGGGAACCGTAGCATCCACTCCGTTATGGTTTGTACCCGGTTCCCCGACCCGGTTGGTGTTTTTTTGGCTTTTTTAACAAATATTTTGTTGTTGTATTTTTTAAATTGGGAAAAAATAAATATTTTTAACAACTATCTAAGATGATTACAAATTGGAAAAAATATATATTTTTAAAATTTATTATATATTTTAAATATATAAAATAAATAAAATATTAATTATATATATATACCGGGTCCGGGGCGGGTCGGGGGATGGTCACCCCGGCCCTGGCCCCGGTTTTTTGAAAGTGGGTTTCCCCGGCCCCGGTACCCGGTTTGGCGGGGAATCCCCGGCCCCGGTCGGGTCGGGTGAACCGGGTTCTCCACCGGGTCGGGTCAAATTGTCATGCCTATACCCAGGTAAGCGTTTTGTAAACGGCCCTTAAGCATGAGTAAACCTAATAAATAAAGAATAAACACTGCAAGATAAAACCTTATTTTTGATTTCTGTTAAATATATTATCCATTTGTTAAAATACTTAGTTTTAAATTAGAACGCAATATTAAATTAAATAAATTACACAAAACAAATGACGAATAAATTAGCAAGACTTGAGTTTGTAATATTTATTAATTAAACGTAAAATTATAAGATTGCTTAAATTAATCTGTATAGAAATATAATGGTCAAACAAATGAATAAATAAAAAATAAATTTGGATGAAATTTGATATATTTAAAAAACGATCAAATATAAAAATATAAAAATCAAAAATCGAAAGAATATTGTCTCAATATATTTATTTTTATTAATTTAAAAAAGTGAAAAATGTATTTTTTACATGTGAATCCAACCACAATAAATTATTTCAACTTATAAAATTACTTGTTTTTCTTTATCGACATTGATTTAATATGTTAACCCATCTATTTTGGCACTTATGATTATATTTTAAAATTAAAGAAATGAAAAAGGTGAAAAGTAGTGGTCTTGATATTTTACCAATCAAACAATTAAATAGAAAAAAAATATTGGATGATATTCGATTAAAAGTATTTTAGTTCTTGAGGAGTAGATTGCGAACTCTATATATACTAGTCTAATTTCTACTTGTGGTAAGAGTATAAAGGTTGATACAATTAATGTTTAAGGTGCGAGTTCTTTGTATTCTTTTTTTGTTTTTCTGGGTAACCGTGGACCAACTTACATACACTCACTAATCCCATGAATGGTGAACCTCCATAGCCACAAGGGCTTTGGGACACTGGATGATGAGATTTTCCACTACATCGTCATGAACCAGACACATTGGACAATAAAAATAGAAACCAAATGATAAATGACATTGTTGAATGCTTCGATTAACAACGAAAAGAAAGAACAAGTGGCATTCGAGAGGCTACCACTCTCTTAGACTAATTTTGTGCACACCCTCTACTCTCCCACCACACTCCTATTTATACTATTTATTTATTTAGAATTACCCAAAATAACCCTTCTTAACTATTCTAGAATATTACTTAGAAATGGACTTTGGCTTCTAAATGGATGCATGACTTTACCATGCCCCCAAATAACCACCTTGTCCTCAAGGTGGATAGAAAAATAGAGAAATCGGAGCAACCTGATTACAATATCTCCCCAAGTGTCATTGAAGTCCATCCGTTGCATGTTAGCTTCATGTCACCTTTACCTTCCAAAACATGAGTCGGGGTCTAGTGTTTTTCAGCCAATGTGCCACTCGCCTACTCCCACAATTTTGCCAGCTTAGAAACTCATCCAGATTCCCTTGTATCTAGATGTTCTTTTCCCAATTGTCGAGTGTTGCAACTTAAAACCAATGTAATAATCATGTTCCCTCTTCTTTCAAATCATAAAATATTTGGTTTTCTTGATTTAAACTCATGTCCCACACCTATTCCCTCTCGGTTCTTCATTATGATAACTTCCTTCTCAATTTGAATGGTCTTAACAGAAGGAAGCCCATATTCCAGTTTCCCATTTCTTGCCCTTCTATCACACCCGACACTCACACCGACCCTTTTACTCGGTATTGGACAAGGGAGTAACAAAGTGGTTGTATAAAACGACCAAAAAAATTGATTTGGAAGTTTTAGGTTTGGTTTTGAAATCGAATTCGAAGGTAGTTTTGGATCTAGATTATGTCTAGTTATCAAATTGGTTGGGGTTGAATTCAAAGAGGAATTTTGAGATAGATTAGCTCTAAAGCGGAATCTGGATAGGATTAGGCTTTGGCATATAGTATTATTGAGTTTAACCAGAGGCGGAAATAATGAAGTTCTTACACTCACGGTTCTTGATCGTTTCCCCATGAGACTTGTGATTTCCATGTAATTTGTTGTTGGTCCTGAAGGGTTATACAAGTATAAGTTTGTAGAAGGGGGTTGGTACGTGCGAAATATGTGATTTAATCGCAGTGGGTTGCAAACTGTCCACAGTGGGAAGCGCAAGTGTACACTGGCCACTATGATCGTCACAGCATGTAATAGTTGGTAAAATACCAGAATCGTATCCACGGGGACTGGGCAATCAAGACAATATGGTTCTCATGAGCTTCCTTTTACAAGTTTCAATTACAGAAGAAGCAATAAGTCGGTTTGTTTGGTGATATGCTATTTTAACGAGTTACTTAAGATTTTAAAAGAAGGAATGTATGTTAGATTTTCCCTAGATTTTATATTAAATACCTGATCCCAAAAGTGATCCTCGTACTTGAAGTGGGCATTTTCGTAAGAAAAGTCCGGTTACAAAATACTCACACCTTTAAGTAAAAATCCCATACTCTTGGTACTTACCGATTCGTCAATGGTAACATCAAAATGAACCTTTTCAGGTCTCGATGGAATGTGTAGAGACAAATACTCTAAGTGTTTTTAAATACACAAACTAGCTTGCCTACTACTCCAGTGGGTTGAGATTAGCTCACTGTGTTGACCTCACTTTTGCAAGTGTCATAAGAATTCTTTCGAATTCCCTAGCATCATCCAAGCTCGTGTCACTGCGTTCTACTCATTTCTGAGTTGAGAACTAGACTTTAGATCCTTACAAGTGATCGGCTTGTTCGCATCATTGGGCAATAATCGAGAGTGAATGACCAAAACAATAAATATTCCAAGTATAAAGATTACTCAAGCATTTCTTATAAAATCCAGGTACTTCTCCTTGCTACATCCTAAAGGATGCTTAGCCCATAATTACCGAAGTAGAGAAAACAAGAGATGAGAAGTTGCACATAAGTAAACTGAAAGTGACTTCAATTAAAACCGCAGTGGGGACCGAGAGTACAACACTGCCACTAATTACTTCAAACTAACAATTACACTAGGAATTGAAATACAGAAAATTAAAGAGCTACTGCAGTAAATTCTAGAGCTAACAACTACAACTAGAAATGTCCATGTTTCAAATATATCAATAGACATCTTTTTTTTTTGCTTCCTTAAAGCTTAAGGACAATACCAAAGACAAAACAACAATCATACATTTTTACCAAGTTAATTAGCTTCTTTCTTTTTTTGTTTGTAAATACTAGATTCGAACCTGTGCATGATGGGGCACGAAACATCTCGAATCTAAAACTCAGAACTTGAAAGAACAATCTTGTTTCATATTCAGTTTTATTCTCCATCACACGATGCCAATTTTACGGTTTTATGTGTTATTAAATCGCATATCAGATATATATATAAATTTCAAAATTAACATGGTCAATCGATAAAAATATTTTTGAAAAATACTAGCTTGATGGTGGGATCTTCAAACCCATAACATTTGAATTTATTTTGAAGGTATTTATGAGACGATCATAATGCTATAGTTTGTAACAAATTAAACATATTTTTAATGTATTTTAGTTAAAATACAATTATGTATGCTAAAATGATAAGGGTGTAAAATGAAAAAGAAAAAGATATAAAAGTAAATTAAATAAAGAGTGAATTGTGGATTTGGTCCCTGTGTTTTGATGATTTCTTTGACTAGGGTCCCTATAGTATGTTTATTGTGGATTTGGTCCTTGTGGTATTCAATTTATTTTGGTTGTGGTCCCTCTGACTAATGTCTCCATTAACTCCGTTAAATCAAGGGTCATTTTAGCCATTTTGCATATTCTTTGTCCTATAAAAAATAAAAATATTATTTTAATGCACAATTATATATATATATATATATAGGGTCAGGTTCAAGGGAAAACTCTAAATAACCGGAAAACCGAAAAACCACGAAAATACGAAAGAAAAAGTATATCAATATGGATGTCAAATTAACGAGAAAAATATGATCATTTATTTGGTGTAATTTATTTCGTTCGAATTTTGTTTATTTTTCGTCTTTTTTCGAATAAAAAATAGGGGGGTTAGGTTTTTTATTTAATTAATATTGTTGTAACCGTCCGCCTAATCACATCCATCAGATCATCTGATCTAACGGTTGATAAAGTGTTTTTTAGTTTTTCATTTATTTGAGGTTTTCCCCTGAACCTCCCTATATATATATATATATATATATATATATATGTATATATAATGATATCAAAATAGATAAAATAATATATTATTTTATAATTTGATTTGTTTAAATTAAAAAAATTAATTATATAATTATTATTTTTGTATTTTTGTCTATTTCGGTATGAAAAATGGTTGAAGTCTATATAGGGATGTGTTCAATTATAAGTTACAAAGATGATACTATGTGAATCTTTCATTTGGTTAGATGATAAAATTGGAGTTCATATCTTAGTGGTTTTAATGATTTTGGTATTAAAAAATCAGATAATAAACTTGCTTATTACAATGATAGAAAAAAAAATTATTTAAATTAAATCGTCTTTGACGTATTTAAAATTTTAATTTAAGTAATTAAATCATAAAATCATATCTTATTTTATTCACTATAAACAAAATAAGATATGGTTTCTTGATTTGATTTGTTTAAATTAAAATTTGAGTAAATTACGGATTTGGTCCATGTGGTTTGGTGGATATTACGAAAATGGTCCCTGGTCTTCGTTTATTACGGATTAGGACTCGACGTATGACATTTTATAACGATTTGGTCCCTCCCTCTAACTGCCGTCCAACAGCTCCGTTAAACTGAAGGGCATTTTCGTCCTTCTTTCTTTTTTTGTCTTTACATGAGGGACTAATTCGTTAATGACACAAACCCCAGGGACCAAATCCGTAATTAAGTTTGAAAAATAAAAATTATTAAATTTTTTATACTTTTAGTTTATTAAATTAATAAAGTATTATACATTAACATTTATTAATTATTATATATTATCTATATACACACACCAACACACACATATAGTTAATTAATATATTCTTTTTCAAATATATATATATATATAGGCTCTTTCAAATGTAAACTTTTTTTTCGTGTAAACTTTATAGTTTCATAGTTTTTTTTTGATGATTTTTTTTTATAAAATTGTTTATTTTGATGAAAATTGTTTCATATCATTCATTTTTTGACGAATTTTTTTTATGAAATTTGTAGTTTCATAGTTTTTTTTCATTTTTATGAACTGTTTCATACATTTTTCGTTTTCACCTATGAAACTACAAATTTCGCAAAAAAAATTCGTCAAGAAATGAATAATATGAAACAATTTCATCAAAATAAACAATTCTATAAAAAAATCAAAAAAACCTAAGAAATCGAGAGTTTACACACTAAAATGATAGTTTACAATTTATTAGAACTATATATATAGAGAGGGAGCTTCAAATGTAAATTTTTTTCGTGTAAACCATGTAAACTCTCGATTTCAAAGGTTTTTTTGATGAATTTTTTTATGGAATTGTTTATTTTGATGAAATTGTTTCATATCATTCATTTCTTGACGATTTTTTTTTGCGAAATTTGTAGTTTCATAGGTGAAAACGAAAAGTTTCATAAGTGAAAACGAAAAATGTATGAAACAGTTCATAAAAATGAAAAAAACCTATGAAACTACAAATTTCATTAAAAAAAATTGTCAAGAAATGAATGATATGAAACAATTTCATCAAAATAAACAATTCCATAAAAAAATTCATCAAAAAAGCCTATGAAACTACAAAGTTTACACGGTTTACACGAAAAAAAAAAGTTTACATTTGAAAGAGCCTCTATATATATATTTTTTTGAAAAAGAATATATTAATTAACTATATGTGTGTGTTGGTGTGTGTATATAGGTAATATATAATAATTAATAAATGTTAATGTATAATACTTTATTAATTTAATAAACTAAAAGTATAAAAAATTTAATAATTTTTATTTTTCAAACTTAATTACGGATTTGGTCCCTGGGGTTTGTGTCATTAACGAATTAGTCCCTCATGTAAAGACAAAAAAAGAAAGAAGGACGAAAATGCCCTTCAGTTTAACGGAGCTGTTGGACGGCAGTTAGAGGGAGGGACCAAATCGTTATAAAATGTCATACGTCGAGTCCTAATCCGTAATAAACGAAGACCATGGACCATTTTCGTAATATCCACCAAACCACATGGACCAAATCCGTAATTTACTCTTAAAATTTTATTTACATTAAAAAACAGTAAAAGCATATATTTTTATACACAAGAATATATATATATATATATACTTGTGTATAAAAATATTGTTTTATTTTTATAAGAAAAAAGACAAAAGAATATGCAAAATGGCTAAAATGACCCTTGATTTAACGGAGTTAACGGAGGCGTTAGTTAGAAGGACCATAGCCAAAACAAATTGAATACCACAAGGACCATATCCACAATAAACATACCATGGGGACCATAGTCAAAAAAATCAATAAACCACAGGGACCAAATCCATAATTCACTCTTAAATAAATAATTATAAATGTATAAAATGTAATTTAAAAATAAAAAATAATTTTATTTTTAGTTATCATGTTGAACGTGGTAGGTTTTGAAGCTTTTAAACTTGTACATTATCTATCGAGATTTGTACCTCTTAAAAATTCAAGAATAACCGTAATAGGGGTGTATAGATGATAAGTATCGATAAGGGTTTAAAATATACAAGTTTAAAAAAAATCTTGATGCATCATTCTTGAAAAATCTCAATACGTATTTATGATATTTTACAATATTATTAAATTAAAAATATTAAATAATGAACTTATTTTGAAATTATTGAGGAAAAGATCGTAATAGTATAATTTGTAAAAAATGGATTTTATCATGTATTTTAGTTAATCTATGATTATGTACTTTTAATGTGATAAGGATGTAAAATGATAAATTAAAACGTCAGAAGTATAAAACAAATTAATTCATATTTAATCATGATATTTAATAATATCATTAAATTCAAAAATATTCAATATTGGTGTCGTTTCGAATTTATTGACAAGACGACGACAATGCTATGACTTGTAAAAAGAATTAATGAATTTTTTAATGAATTTTAGTTCATATACGATTATTTATGTTAACATGATAAGAGAAAAAATGAAAAAGTAAAAGATTAAAAATAAATTCAATAACTAATTACAAGGATGTTAAGTGCAACTAATAAATTAAACAAAAATTGGGGTGTGGGTTAAAGAGAGGTTGGTGGGGAGTAAAGATGGCCAAATAGGTCCGACCCGGGACCGGGACCGGCGGAGGACCGGGACCGGGATAGACATGGAAACGGCCTGGCCTGAAAGGACCGATTTGGGACCGTCGGTCCTTTTTTCATCCAAAAACAAGGCTTGGACCAGCCCTATAGGACCGACCCGGGACCAATCCATTTTTTTATTTAATAATTTATTTCAAATGAAATTTTAAGTGCACTTTTAAATAAAAATGTACTTGTTAGTGTATTTGGTTGACCCAATTATGATAAAACATATGTTTTTAAATGTAAGTATTTTTTAATGTATTCGATTGACCCAATTATAATAAAAATGTATTTGTTAGCGTATTTGATTGACTAAATTTTTCAAAAAGATATTTTTTATAAGTTAAAAATCGATTTAAAAAAATAAGTGGGACCAGTTTTGCCCAACCCGAGACCGGTACTCATAGCCGGGCTTATAAAGCTTATCCAGGCCTTAGTATTCGGGTCGGAACCAGGATCGGTTACGAGATTACTATTTGGAACCGAGACAGGTTAAGAGATTACTATTTGGGACCAAGACCGATTTGGGCCCAGCCCGGAACCGATTTTTGGCCATCTCTAATAGTGACTGAGGAGTGAGTGCGGAGGGGTTATACATAGCTTAACAAGTTGTACACCAAGCTTAACATGTAGATTTTAAAAACTCTTGAAAACAATTGTTTTAGAAATTTTATATAGTAGTATTAAGATTTGTAAAAAAAATGCATTTTATAATGTATTTTAGTTAATCTATGATTATGTATTTTTAATATGATAAGAGTGTAAAAAAACGAAAACATATTAAATATAAAACAAAGTAATTGGTATATATTCATGATATTTAATAATATGATTAAATCCAAAAATATTCAAATTGAACTCATTTTAAAGGTATTGACGAAATGATGATAATGATATAATTTGTAAAGAAAGTATCTTTTAATACATTTTAGTTCATAAACGATTATTTATTTTAATATGATAAAGGCCGAAAATAAAAAATGATAAATAAGAGATATATGTAACTAAATAATTAATTACTAGAAGTTTACTCGTGCAATGCAACGCGATATATCTCGATTTTAATTTTCAAAAATATTTTAATGCGTGGTTTTGAGAAAACAGTCGTGTTTTTTTTTATAAATTTGTTTAAAAAATGACGTTTTTTTAAGGAGTTCATGATTTGAAGATTTGAAAGTGGTTAGAGATAAGGATTAATTAATAAGAGTCCACAATATAAGGATTTGAAGGTTGTTAGTGATAAATATTAATCAAATAATTAGCATTAGAAACAGTACATAAAACTTCATTAATTGTTAGAGATAAGTATTATCATTAATTTTATAAAATTATATCAAAGTGATTAATGACATTAAAATCATGAACATTCATTGGATGTCAATTATAATAATATCGCCCACGCTTTTCTATTTTATGAAAATATATACATAGATATTGAGTAAAGAAATCGACTTCTTATATATATATTCTATAAATGAATAATATATTTATTCATAATTAAAGTAGCTATTTTAAAACACAGAATAAATATTAAGATATTAATTATTGCTATTGGTGGGCTTTTATTATTTATACATTTCAAATCAAATAAACTTTCCCACAAATATATTTTAATTTCTATTTAACGTCATATATATGGTAGATTAGATATTTGTTTTTAAATGAGAGAATAAACACAAAGAAAAAATTGACGTCAGGTCCAAATAATAGGAAATCAAGATCAAGAAAAAGACAGAGAATCTTTGCTTGGTTATTTAATTTCCCTCATTAAATTATTTACAAATAAATAATTAATTACTTGTACATGTGTGTATATATTTTATAACATGTTTTATATCTGACAAAAGAATATCTATATCTTAATATATTGTTGAATAATATATAAATTCAAATTTCACTAAATAAGGAAGATGTTGAATCATAGTTTTTGGAAAATATTCAAATTATAAAGATTTACCAAGAGATGATTTTGATAGTTTCCTTGGTATATATATAGATATAGATATTAGGCTTCTCAATAATCAATTCGTGTTAATATATACATATTTCAATAGTAAAAATATTGGTATATTTCTCAATCACTAGGCCAAAAGAAGATCATGGCCAACGATGGTAACCTGTACGTAAAAATCCCTTTGGCTTCTTGTGATGAAGTCGATTCTCCTATGAAGAGACCACGCCAAAGCAATAAGAAGACAACAACAACAAATGGCTCATCCAGTGATTCAGATTATGTGCCAATTGAACAATCCAAAGGCGGCAGTCTTAGAAGAGTATGGACAGAGAAAGACGAAATAACCCTTTTGAAAGCGTTGAAGAATCAAAGCAACAAGTCAGACATGACGGAGTTGTTTAATTCCGTCAAGACATCGTTGAATGTGGACGTATCGAAAACCCAATTGAGCGATAAAGTTCGAAAGCTAAGGAACAAGTTCAAAAAGAGTGTAGTCGTCGATGTGGTGCATTTAGAGGGTCACAAGGCCAAAGTTCACAAACTTTGTCAACAACTATGGGGAGGTGAAGACAAAAGTGTAGTTGTAGCTGTTGCTGGGAATGATGATGATAAAAGGAAGAGGATTGAATTGGATTTTGTGGTTGATTATCCTCGTATGAATTCAAGGTTACCACATTTGTACCCGGCTGCTAATATGACAAGTGAAGGATATAATACGTTAAAGAAGTTGATGATGACGCATCTTTCTCAAAAAGAATTAAAGGCCATGGAGAAAAAATGGGTTGACCTTTATCTTGAAGAGATACGGGTGATAGGAACTAAACGCATGCTGCTCATGGAGGAACAGATGAGTCTCATCGAGAAGGCCAGAAAGATGGATAAAAATCAAATTAACAAAGACTAATTAATCAATCAATCAATCATTTTTCTTCTACTATTAATTAATTAAGTTTATTGCCTACATGCATCAGGTATTCCCTAGCTATTGATTAGAGTATTATGTTTCCTTTTTTTAATTAATGAGGAGATTTTGATTTTGTTTTTAATTAATTGTTTTATCTTTATATGGTTGGGGATTGCCTTGAAGTCAATGTTTTTTGTCTAAAAGTTAATAAATACTATGTTGAATTAGTTTGATTTTTATTGTTTTTTGAATAAGGTTGTGAATTTAGCTCTGTAAAAAAAACAGAAAAAAAGTAAGCTTTCCGTACGTTTTATCAATAATCTCATTTCAAGTCCAACCTTGAGCACATTTAATATATATTATGTCTGTTTGTCAAGATTTACAAGGTAATATTATTTATAATTAACAATTATTATATATACATTGATTAAGTTGGAATATGCAATTAACAGCTGTAGTGGAAATGGTGAAGGAATTGCCAAAGAATATAATTAATACTTTTTAGTCTTCATTAATTACATTCCCATGAATTTGGTTGGTTTTGATTGTGTTGGGTTTAATACGCACAGAAAGGATGAGATCTAGAAGTTGGTCTTATGCTTCTTAATTTCTAAAGCAAAAATCTTATAATACAGAAAGTAAAAAGCTCTCCAAGGATTGGACGGCATTAGCTCGTCGATTTCGTGTACAACAGGTCTCTACTGCTGTTTAGTGGCCTGTGGGTTTGGTTAGGGGCTGTTCGGGGAACTCGTTCCTGGTGTGTTCTCCTTCGGCTCCTTGCTGCAATGATGTCCTCATCCATAAATTGAAAGAAGCCCTGATAGAAATAATATTTAATAGCCCAAATCAAATTTAGATCCACAATATTATTAAAATCCTAACAATCTTCATCCCAATCCATAGATTAAGAGGTGAATCCATTGTAATTCAAAAAGATGGTCCAACAAAAATGAGGTCAACGATATACTAGTTTACAACTGCAACTTAGAGAAGCATACCTTTACCTTATACTTGAAGCAAGTGTTTTGCATGTTAACTCTATGCACACAAGAAAAAGTGTGAATTTGGACGAAAACAAAGGTCTCGTTTGGTTTGCAGGATTGGATTGGATTTTGAGGGATTTTGAGGGATTTGGATTTCAATTCCATTCCAATCCCATGTTTGGTTTGAAGGATTTCCCGGATTTGAAATCCCAGGATTTCATTGAAATCGACAGGTTTTGTTGGTATTTCAAAGGGTTTTGTAGGATTTGTATGTAATAATGTTTTAAAATATGTTTAAAACATTAAATAACTTTTGATTTAGAGAGATCTACTTATAATATTTTCTATAAATATATTTATTTTATATTTAAAATAAACATGTTACATTTTTATTTTAGATTTTTTTTAATTAATTAATTAATTAATTAAAAAGGGAATGGAGAATATATATGATTTGATTTTCACCTAATCTTGTAATATTTGAAAACAAAACACAAAATTTCCAAGCATAAATGAGACTGTGCCATCTCATAATTATGGAAATCCAAATCAATGATAAATTTCAAAAATCATATAATCATTATGTACACACACACACACACACACATATATATATAGCTTCCATACAATAATATTATTACTTGATTACAGAAAAATGGTTGAAAACGATCTTGAGAACTTGATAATCCCTTCATCTTCCACAGATGAAAACCCCTCTTTCTTCACAACCCCTCCCACAAAATCTAGATCTGCACATTTGATGAAAAAAGTTCATAAACCGACACCGCAGAAGAAGAAACAGCCTCTTGAATTGCCAAAGAAGCGAAAACTGAAAGAAGGTGTCCCAAATAATTTTGTTGCAATGAAGTCCAACTTAGAAGAAGGAATGCCCGAAGAAGAAGAACAAGTGGCAGTTGGTGGACCTCGTATGACCAAGGAAGAGTATGAGGCACGCTTTCCACACGTGAATTTAGGTATAAAACTTCTGTACCCGTGTAGTGAAGTGTCGGACGATGCAAAAGACATGATAAGAGATTGCATGTTGTTTATTTCTCCAGATGAACTTAACGAAATAGAAGATGAATGGGGGGATTATTACCGAGAGGATGTTGAGCATAGTGTCAAAGAGTCCCTACTGCTTAACAAGCAATCACACCTAATTCAGAAGGCTACAAGGGCTTATAACGACTCTCCCAAAGACTAGCTAGTTGGTTGCTATATATTTAATTGCTGCATTTATTTATTATGTCTCGACTTTAATTTTAATTTGATGTGTTTTAATTAATTATTGTCTTTGTCTTCTTAGTAATTAATTTTCATCAGCAAGCATTAATTTAATTTATTTACTATGATGCATGCATCCTTTTAGATTAATGGTTCTCGTACTATTAGTATTAGGACGGTTATATATATATATATATATATATATATATATATATATTGGAGCTACTGTTTGAACACTTGTATTAATTGTAGTTGGTTTTGCTTCATTCAATATGAGCTTACATATGCAATAGCCCAAATTTATTATGTGTACCATTAGGAAGTAATACATTGAGCGAAGCTACAAAGATAAAGTAACTAAGAACAAAATAATAAAGAGCCTCTTAACTGTCTGTCTGGTTGTCAAGATTTACAAGATAATTTTATTTATATAATTAACTTTCTTGTTAATTGTTAGAATTATTATTATATATACATTGATTAAATTGGAATACGCAATAATTAATACATCTTCTTAGTTATTAATTTTCATGATATCAGCTTGTATTTTAGTTAGGAGGTTTTGTTAAGAAATTAAGCAGCTGATTGCAAACTCTATATATACTAGTCTAATTTCTACTTGTGGTAAGAGTATAAAGTTGATACAATTAATGTTTAAGGTACGAGTTCTTTGTATTCCTTTTTTTGGGTAACTGTGGGCCAGCTTACATGCACCGACTAATCCCACAAACGGTGAACCTCCATGGCCACAAGGGCTTTGGGACTTGAACCTTGGGTAGATGAGATGTTCCACTACATCCCCCAAAGGCTTTACCATAACCAACCCAAGTGGTTACTTACTTGCGTCTTTGTATTGTTATTTGGCATTGTCAAGATGAGTATAGTTGGGATTCAAATGCTTTTTGTGGTTTTCAAATTATTATATAGTAAAACATTAATTTGAACCATTAATTAGTTGATCGATCACTTACCTCTTTTAGTGTAAGTTCGATCCATCCACATGTAGACCGTAGAAGGAGAATGAGTAGCTAGCTACAAAAAAAAAGAGAAACCAATCCAATCAATAAACACCACCCTTTGCAATAACCCATTTCAAAATCATGCTATTATCCAACCCTTTTTCAAATTGCAAATATATATATATGGTTGTACATTGAAGATGGTCATCAAAAAATCTTCATAGGGAATCAAAATTAATTACCATGGGTGTATATATATATATATATATATATATCTGCTGGCCACAATGAATACCAGTATCCATCATTACTAGGCACGAACTTAACACCTGAAAGAAGAAAGAAAAGGCCAATCAAAATTAAAGATATCATTTAGTTACTTTTTAATTGAGAAAGGTAACATATACAATCACATTTAAGGTTGTTCCATATGATCAGTAGAGATGCATGGACAAAAACTAAGATCTATTCTTTAATTGTCAAAATTCAATAGCAAGTTGTTTGTTCCATTGCCTGTACTTTTGTCTATCTTCCACTTTACGAATATGGAAACTTGATTGATTGATATTAAAGCCAAAACACCTAATAATAAATTTGAATGGAAGTTAAACAATTTCAAGCAGAGGAGTTATTATCCTTTATATTTTTCTTAACAATTGCTATGGCCACAAGTCTTTACTTTTAAGTAATGAACATAGAGTATCTACATAAGTACCCAGCATATGTAATTAACCGAAGCGAGAACTAGCAATTCTTAAGTTTACTTCCAACTAAATCCATTACCTGCACAAACAATTCGGCCAGAAGATTCTCTTCTACATATCCTGAATTCTTATGGTTTCCATAGCAGCTGTTCATGTAATGGAACGCAGAAATATGTAAACAGTACGTAGTGTTGGCTGAAAGATAAATCAAGTGGACTGGATAGAAGAAATATTATAAGAAAGAAGCAAATCACCAACATTAATTACACCTCTATTCAACTTAAATGTAGTAATTTTATGGTATATCCTTGAAATATGGGCCAAGTATCTATCTCAAGAAAAGTAACAGTTAAGTGACTTGATTTGTCCCTCCATCTAGATGTTGTTTCATGTTCTAGTTGCATTACTCGGAAATTTATTTCTTTAACATCTACTACATGTGTTGATCTAGATCATATTCTGAATTTTGCTGCCACTGGATACCATTTAACTCTGTTGAGTGATTTATTTAATTCCCCATGTTTTCATGTTACAGAACGAGTGATCTATGACCACCCTCTCTCATCCGAAGCTGCAGAATTGACATCTAAAATTGCCAATATGAACACAAACGAACAAGATTTCAATTAAAAATAAAAAAGGAAGTAGTGAATATAGCAAGTAAAACAAAAAAAAAATAACTACACTATTTTGTATTAACTAACAGTAAGAAGCAAGACTGCTGGTGCAGTTCATAAGGGTCTTAAACTAGTTGCTAATACTTAACAAACATTGTAAAATTTTCTCACAAATGGAGTGCATATTTGGAGCACATAACTTGTTATCTACAATCTTGTCATGGTACCATATACCCAATTATTCAAAAATTTGGTACAGGTCATCGCTGCTTTGTAAGGGGTAAGCACGATTATGTAAGAAGGGCAGCTGTGCCCCTCAAACACCACCACGAAATACATAGTTTCTTTGCTATGCAAGTAGCTATTGTGTTATATTGCTATGTATAAGGGATCATCTGGAGCATCAAATTCTGATGCACTAAATAGCAAAACACTACTCGTGAACAAATATAATATTTTGAGAATTCCAATATTTTTGGACTAAAGACTAGAAGGCTGGTTAATTTTGTATATATGAATCTAACTGAGTTCACCAAGTTTGGTTTCAAACTCTGCACTTCAAGGAGTCAAATGAGCAAGGTTTGTTCTCAAAGGGGATAAGATCAAGTTGTTATAATGGAATTAATTAAAGATATACAACCATAATATTTTGAGAAATTCTCTTCCAGTTAAGCATAAAAAACTTTAGGAGTTAAAAAGAATAAGTGTTTGACTTCTCTGTCTTCCTAAAAATGTGGTAATCTCCGTTAATTATATACAGAGAGCAAGCAGTCTAGGGCAAAAAATGCAAGGTTCAGCACAATAACTCAATTTTAGTGATGGCCTAACAAAGTCACGAATGATGAAGTCTAGCATCACATTAGCAAGCTCAATAACTCAACTTCACAGCAATGAGGCTGCTCATTGTCCACATCAAATTTACAGGTTAGTAAAGTATTCATTCGTAGAGGGGCTCGAATCGACATTCGAGAGCTTGTCTTTGAAATCTAGTCAACCTCCTTTCTTTGGATTTCGAGCAACAAACCTTCCTGGATGGATTGATTGTGTGGTTCTATCTGGCTTCCTTAACGTCATTTTAGTTGGAGTGTTGGTCTAGGTTCTTGTTTTGTCTCGTTTTCTCTTTCTTGTTTCTTGGTTTCTGTTGTGGGTTGGTTGTTCTGGCTCTGCTTTCTGCTCCTGGCAGAATGTGAGCTTTCTGTGTAGGCTGTGTTTTTGCTTTGGGATCTCCCCTGTTTTTAATAATATTGCCTTTCAAAAAAAAGGTATTCATTCATAGAGAGAAACTTTACAGATTGTCATGCAACGAGAGCCACTGAATCTCAAATCAGTCGATCATGTAAACCAAACAAACCTAATTTTACAAATAACTTCCTAATCGATTACAATGAATCGTCAAGATGAAGTGTTACAGGGCAAGAAATAAGAAGACAGGGAGAAGAGAAGTAGAGATCGAGAGAGAGAAGAGATAGTAGAGAAAGAAAGTTGAGAGAGGAAATTTGGGTATTATTATTCATATCTCGACTTGCAACCGTTACATCCTATTTATAGTCTTATCATTCAAAGAAACCAACAATAACCACTCCTAACAGATTTCAACATTCTGTTACATTCCTTCCTCCTTGACAACAATCTTGACCTCAAGATGAAATAGAAAAACCTGGAAATTGACTTTCAAATTCAAGAGCTGGTTCTTCTGTACCGCGGTCACTACGGCCAATAACTCCTTTTCATATTGTGCGTTCTGAAAATTACACACTTTTTTTGCTGGCTACATAAAGGTTCCAACTTCCAAGGTCTTTTACGCTATGGATTCTCTTGCATTTATAGATCTCCATTTCAAAAAGAAATCCACGGGTCCCAAAAATGAATGCAGCTAAGCTTAATGCGTCCATAGACTTGGCTGAATCATGTGCAGAACCTCACTCCAGAAAAGGTTCTTCCAGTTTTACTCATTAACCAAACCAAACAAGCCCAGTAGGGTCTGAGGGTAGGATATATGTATACCTTGGGGTAGAGATGTTCCCATGAAGAACCAGGCTTGCAAAACAAAAGTTACAAGGATTCCAGTTCCACTCATTCTGAACCCAAAGACCTTGGTTAACATACAATTTTGAAGTTTCAAGCTTAATTCATTCCATCCCAATCTAAAGCCCCATTCCACTTCATGTAGTTCAAGAATATTTATAGTGGTGCAGAATGAAAATTGGTTGGGGCATAAGGATAAAAAAAATCATGTGCTGCTTCAGTGCTTCTTGTTAAGGTAGCATACAGAATGGAATCCATGGTTCGTCTTTGGATTCTAAGATCAATTAGTTTGCATTTTAAATTCATTCCCTTTCCTCCAATCGTTTTGATCTGCTCTAATATATACATACTACTTGTAACTATCCTAAGGTACTCAACCACAATGCAAAACGAACGTCAACAACGATCAGAATCATCAGATATTTGCAGCAAACAATAAGGAAATATAGAAACACACAGGATAGGCGTCGAGAGCGCTAGGAGCGAGTGCCGTCCGCAGGCAATTAATCGCAGAATTACGATCCTTTTCAGTTCCTTTCCTCAAAAGCTCAATAAATTTCCTCATTCCATCAAACATAAGCAAACTCTTAGCGAATTACCAAATAAAAAACTTGTTATTCAAAACGAAATTACAAATCGTTTACCTGTTTCTGTAGACGGAAAAGGAGGCGTTGATCATCGAGAACGGAAGGAGCGTGGAGACGTAATAGATCAATGGCGGAATCGATGTCACCGAATTGCAATAATCGTCTGACTTGGAGAATCAGCAAACGATGGTGATAAGAAGAAGAGGAACAGGAAGATGAAGAAGGCGAAGCAGGAGGAGGTGAATCTTCGATTAAGTTTTCGGATTTGGCGAATTCGATGACCAGAGCATCTAGGGTTTCCCAATTTACCGGCGATGAAGACGGTGACGATGAATCCATTGACAAGAAAGATGTGTTTGGAGTAAAAGTTAGGATTTGTGATCGGAAAGTTAATTTTTCTAATAAGAATGGCGGCCACCGATGTCTCATCAAAAATATCCTCCAACTCTTTCCCAATATGATTATCCTCACAAAATTTTAAAGTCTCTCCTTAACCCTCTCTCTCCTACATTCTCATTATATATATATATATATATATATATTGATTTATAAGTTTATATAATCGATATCAATATATAGTTGTTTGTAATTTAAATATTAAAATGAATAATTTTATAATAAAAATATTATATAATACAAAATAATTAATTAATACAATATTGTATTCAACAATATACATCAGAAGAACCATTGCTGTTACATATACATTGATTAAGTTGGAATATGCAATTAATACGCCATTGCTGTTAACAGCTGTAGTGGAAATGGTGAAGGAATTGCCAAAGAATATAATTAATACTTTTTAGTCTTCATTAATTACATTCCCATGAATTTGGTTGGTTTTGATTGTGTTGGGTTTAATACGCACAGAAAGGATGAGATCTAGAAGTTGGTCTTATGCTTCTTAATTTCTAAAGCAAAAATCTTATAATACAGAAAGTAAAAAGCTCTCCAAGGATTGGACGGCATTAGCTCGTCGATTTCGTGTACAACAGGTAGACTGCTGTTTAGTGGCCTGTGGGTTTGGTTAGGGGCTGTTCGGGGAACTCGTTCCTGGTGTGTTCTCCTTCGGCTCCTTGCTGCAATGATGTCCTCATCCATAAATTGAAAGAAGCCCTTATAGAAATAAAATTTAATAGCCCAAATCAAATTTAGATCCACAATATTATTAAAATCCTAACAATCTTCATCCCAATCCATAGATTAAGAGGTGAATCCATTGTAATTCAAAAAGATGGTCCAACAAAAATGAGGTCAACGATATACTAGTTTACAGCTGCAACTTAGAGAAGCATACCTTTACCATATACTTGAAGCAAGTGTTTTGCATGTTAACTCTATGCACACAAGAAAAAGTGTGAATTTGGACGAAAACAAAGGTCTCGTTTGGTTTGCAGGATTGGATTGGATTTTGAGGGATTTTGAGGGATTTGGATTTCAATTCCATTCCAACCCCATGTTTGGTTTGAAGGATTTCCCGGATTTGAAATCCCGGGATTTCATTGAAATCGACAGGTTTTGTTGGTATTTCAAAGGGTTTTGTAGGATTTGTATGTAATAATGTTTTAAAATATGTTTAAAACATTAAATAACTTTTGATTTAGAGAGATCTACTTATAATATTTTCTATAAATATATTTATTTTATATTTAAAATAAATATGTTACATTTTTATTTTAGATTTTTTTTAATTAATTAATTAATTAATTAAAAAGGGAATGGAGAATATATATGATTTGATTTTCACCTAATCTTGTAATATTTGAAAACAAAACACAAAATTTCCAAGCATAAATGAGACTGTGCCATCTCATAATTATGGAAATCCAAATCAATGATAAATTTCAAAAATCATATAATCATTATGTACACACACACACACACATATATATATAGCTTCCATACAATAATATTATTACTTGATTACAGAAAAATGGTTGAAAACGATCTTGAGAACTTGATAATCCCTTCATCTTCCGCAGATGAAAACCCCTCTTTCTTCACAACCCCTCCCACAAAATCTAGATCTGCACATCTGATGAAAAAAGTTCATAAACCGACGCCGCAGAAGAAGAAACAGCCTCTTGAATTGCCAAAGAAGCGAAAACTGAAAGAAGGTGTCCCAAATAATTTTGTTGCAATGAAGTCCAACTTAGAAGAAGGAATGCCCGAAGAAGAAGAACAAGTGGCAGTTGGTGGACCTCGTATGACCAAGGAAGAGTATGAGGCACGCTTTCCACACGTGAATTTAGGTATAAAACTTCTGTACCCGTGTAGTGAAGTGTCGGACGATGCAAAAGACATGATAAGAGATTGCATGTTGTTTATTTCTCCAGATGAACTTAACGAAATAGAAGATGAATGGGGGGATTATTACCGAGAGGATGTTGAGCATAGTGTCAAAGAGTCCCTACTGCTTAACAAGCAATCACACCTAATTCAGAAGGCTACAAGGGCTTATAACGACTCTCCCAAAGACTAGCTAGTTGGTTGCTATATATTTAATTGCTGCATTTATTTATTATGTCTCGACTTTAATTTTAATTTGATGTGTTTTAATTAATTATTGTCTTTGTCTTCTTAGTAATTAATTTTCATCAGCAAGCATTAATTTAATTTATTTACTATGATGCATGCATCCTTTTAGATTAATGGTTCTCGTACTATTAGTATTAGGACGGTTATATATATATATATATATATATATATATATATATATTGGAGCTACTGTTTGAACACTTGTATTAATTGTAGTTGGTTTTGCTTCATTCAATATGAGCTTACATATGCAATAGCCCAAATTTATTATGTGTACCATTAGGAAGTAATACATTGAGCGAAGCTACAAAGATAAAGTAACTAAGAACAAAATAATAAAGAGCCTCTTAACTGTCTGTCTGGTTGTCAAGATTTACAAGATAATTTTATTTATATAATTAACTTTCTTGTTAATTGTTAGAATTATTATTATATATACATTGATTAAATTGGAATACGCAATAATTAATACATCTTCTTAGTTATTAATTTTCATGATATCAGCTTGTATTTTAGTTAGGAGGTTTTGTTAAGAAATTAAGCAGCTGATTGCAAACTCTATATATACTAGTCTAATTTCTACTTGTGGTAAGAGTATAAAGTTGATACAATTAATGTTTAAGGTACGAGTTCTTTGTATTCCTTTTTTTGGGTAACTGTGGGCCAGCTTACATGCACCGACTAATCCCACAAACGGTGAACCTCCATGGCCACAAGGGCTTTGGGACTTGAACCTTGGGTAGATGAGATGTTCCACTACATCCCCCAAAGGCTTTACCATAACCAACCCAAGTGGTTACTTACTTGCGTCTTTGTATTGTTATTTGGCATTGTCAAGATGAGTATAGTTGGGATTCAAATGCTTTTTGTGGTTTTCAAATTATTATATAGTAAAACATTTGGAAAAGTTGGAAAGGATTTGAGTCAGATTGGATTTCTGAAGACCCGGTTGGTGTTTTTTTGGCTTTTTTAACAAATATTTTGTTGTTGTATTTTTTAAATTGGGAAAAAATAAATATTTTTAACAACTATCTAAGATGATTACAAATTGGAAAGGAATAAATATTTTTAAAATTTATTATATATTTTAAATATATAAAATAAATAAAATATTAATTATATATATATACCGGGTCCGGGGCGGGTCGGGGGATGGTCACCCCGGCCCTGGCCCCGGTTTTTTGAAAGTGGGTTTCCCCGGCCCCGGTACCCGGTTTGGCGGGGAATCCCCGGCCCCGGTCGGGTCGGGTGAACCGGGTTCTCCACCGGGTCGGGTCAAATTGTCATGCCTATACCCAGGTAAGCGTTTTGTAAACGGCCCTTAAGCATGAGTAAACCTAATAAATAAAGAATAAACACTGCAAGATCAAACCTTATTTTTGATTTCTGTTAAATATATTATCCATTTGTTAAAATACTTAGTTTTAAATTAGAACGCAATATTAAATTAAATAAATTACACAAATAAATGACGAATAAATTAGCAAGACTTGAGTTTGTAATATTTATTAATTAAACGTAAAATTATAAGATTGCTTAAATTAATCTGTATAGAAATATAATGGTCAAACAAATGAATAAATAAAAAATAAATTTGGATGAAATTTGATATATTTAAAAAACGATCAAATATAAAAATATAAAAATCAAAAATCGAAAGAATATTATCTCAATATATTTATTTTTATTAATTTAAAAAAGTGAAAAATGTATTTTTTACATGTGAATCCAACCACAATAAATTATTTCAACTTATAAAATTACTTGTTTTTCTTTATCGACATTGATTTAATATGTTAACCCATCTATTTAAATTCTCCGGAAGCAAGGGAGTTTTTAACTAGGGTTCAACGGGTTGTGCAAAGTAATTTTTCGACAGCAAAATTTCATTTTTAGTAGGATTGGTTTTGCCATCCAAAAGAGGGTTGCGGCACAACTTGTTGCTCGTTTGCCTGCCATCTGATTGTAATTGGAGACTTTTTGAATTGGAATATCAATATGGTAAAGATAAAGCAAATCAACTTTTGACTAATTTGGTCAAAATTTCCCGATCTCTCCTTTGTGACCCTCTAAATTTATTCAAATTTCAATCATAAAATCATGTAGATTCATACCTCTCCTTCCACACATTGCTTTCCGCCATTGATGACATTGCTTTTTTCCCCTTAACAACTTGAGGCAAGTTAATTATGTTCCAATATTTATTATAAAACATATGAAATCATTTTACTATATAATTCCACCCACTACTATAAAAACTGCTACGAGCAACGACCTATAAGCAAACAAAGTCCATTGTTATTTACTGTAAACAACAAACTAAGAACAAACTTTGGTTTAGCTAAAGTAGCCTGATATGATGTTCATATAAAGTCTAGCTACTGATTTCTATAATCATTGGTAAAATTCACTATCCCATTGTGTCATCAAACAACGGTACGTCCACAAGAATTTCAGCACATTCTTAGGCAGATAAACCAATAAGTATATTTTTAATTGAAGTATTTTAGTTCTTGAGGAGCAGATTGCGAACTCTATATATACTAGTCTAATTTCTACTTGTGGTAAGAGTATAAAGGTTGATACAATTAATGTTTAAGGTGCGAGTTCTTTGTATTCCTTTTTTTGTTTTTCTGGGTAACCGTGGACCAACTTACATACACTCACTAATCCCATGAATGGTGAACCTCCATAGCCACAAGGGCTTTGGGACACTGGATGATGAGATTTTCCACTACATCGTCATGAACCAGACACATTGGACAATAAAAATAGAAACCAAATGATAAATGACATTGTTGAATGCTTCGATTAACAACGAAAAGAAAGAACAAGTGGCATTCGAGAGGCTACCACTCTCTTAGACTAATTTTGTGCACACCCTCTACTCTCCCACCACACTCCTATTTATACTATTTATTTATTTAGAATTACCCAAAATAACCCTTCTTAACTATTCTAGAATATTACTTAGAAATGGACTTTGGCTTCTAAATGGATGCATGACATTACCATGCCCCCAAATAACCACCTTGTCCTCAAGGTGGATAGAAAAATAGAGAAATCGGAACAACCTGATTACAATATCTCCCCAAGTGTCATTGAAGTCCATCCCTTGCATGTTAGCTTCATGTCACCTTTACCTTCCAAAACGTGAGTCGGGGTCTAGTGTTTTTCAGCCAATGTGCCACTCGCCTACTCCCACAATTTTGCCAGCTTAGAAACTCATCCAGATTCCCTTGTATCTAGATGTTCTTTTCCCAATTGTCGAGTGCTGCAACTTAAAACCAATGTAATAATCATGTTCCCTCTTCTTTCAAATCATAAAATATTTGGTTTTCTTGATTTAAACTCATGTCCCACACCTATTCCCTCTCGGTTCTTCATTATGATAACTTCGAAGGTATTGGACAAGGGAGTAACAAAGTGGTTGTATAAAACGACCAAAAAAATTGATTTGGAAGTTTTAGGTTTGGTTTTGAAATCGAATTCGAAGGTAGTTTTGGATCTAGATTATGTCTAGTTATCAAATTGGTTGGGGTTGAATTCAAAGAGGAATTTTGAGATAGATTAGCTCTAAAGCGGAATCTGGATAGGATTAGGCTTTGGCATATAGTATTATTGAGTTTAACCAGAGGCGGAAATAATGAAGTTCTTACACTCACGGTTCTTGATCGTTTCCCCATGAGACTTGTGATTTCCATGTAATTTGTTGTTGGTCCTGAAGGGTTATACAAGTATAAGTTTGTAGAAGGGGGTTGGTACGTGCGAAATATGTGATTTAATCGCAGTGGGTTGCAAACTGTCCACAGTGGGAAGCGCAAGTGTACACTGGCCACTATGATCGTCACAGCATGTAATAGTTGGTAAAATACCAGAATCGTATCCACGGGGACTGGGCAATCAAGACAATATGGTTCTCATGAGCTTCCTTTTACAAGTTTCAATTACAGAAGAAGCAATAAGTCGGTTTGTTTGGTGATATGCTATTTTAACGAGTTACTTAAGATTTTAAAAGAAGGAATGTATGTTAGATTTTCCCTAGATTTTATATTAAATACCTGATCCCAAAAGTGATCCTCGTACTTGAAGTGGGCATTTTCGTAAGAAAAGTCCGGTTACAAAATACTCACACCTTTAAGTAAAAATCCCATACTCTTGGTACTTACCGATTCGTCAATGGTAACATCAAAATGAACCTTTTCAGGTCTCGATGGAATGTGTAGAGACAAATACTCTAAGTGTTTTTAAATACACAAACTAGCTTGCCTACTACTCCAGTGGGTTGAGATTAGCTCACTGTGTTGACCTCACTTTTGCAAGTGTCATAAGAATTCTTTCGAATTCCCTAGCATCATCCAAGCTCGTGTCACTGCGTTCTACTCATTTCTGAGTTGAGAACTAGACTTTAGATCCTTACAAGTGATCGGCTTGTTCGCATCATTGGGCAATAATCGAGAGTGAATGACCAAAACAATAAATATTCCAAGTATAAAGATTACTCAAGCATTTCTTATAAAATCCAGGTACTTCTCCTTGCTACATCCTAAAGGATGCTTAGCCCATAATTACCGAAGTAGAGAAAACAAGAGATGAGAAGTTGCACATAAGTAAACTGAAAGTGACTTCAATTAAAACCGCAGTGGGGACCGAGAGTACAACACTGCCACTAATTACTTCAAACTAACAATTACACTAGGAATTGAAATACAGAAAATTAAAGAGCTACTGCAGTAAATTCTAGAGCTAACAACTACAACTAGAAATGTCCATGTTTCAAATATATCAATAGACATCTTTTTTTTTTGCTTCCTTAAAGCTTAAGGACAATACCAAAGACAAAACAACAATCATACATTTTTACCAAGTTAATTAGCTTCTTTCTTTTTTTGTTTGTAAATACTAGATTCGAACCTGTGCATGATGGGGCACGAAACATCTCGAATCTAAAACTCAGAACTTGAAAGAACAATCTTGTTTCATATTCAGTTTTATTCTCCATCACACGATGCCAATTTTACGGTTTTATGTGTTATTAAATCGCATATCAGATATATATATAAATTTCAAAATTAACATGGTCAATCGATAAAAATATTTTTGAAAAATACTAGCTTGATGGTGGGATCTTCAAACCCATAACATTTGAATTTATTTTGAAGGTATTTATGAGACGATCATAATGCTATAGTTTGTAACAAATTAAACATATTTTTAATGTATTTTAGTTAAAATACAATTATGTATGCTAAAATGATAAGGGTGTAAAATGAAAAAGAAAAAGATATAAAAGTAAATTAAATAAAGAGTGAATTGTGGATTTGGTCCATGTGTTTTGATGATTTCTTTGACTAGGGTCCCTATAGTATGTTTATTGTGGATTTGGTCCTTGTGGTATTCAATTTATTTTGGTTGTGGTCCCTCTGACTAATGTCTCCATTAACTCCGTTAAATCAAGGGTCATTTTAGCCATTTTGCATATTCTTTGTCCTATAAAAAATAAAAATATTATTTTAATGCACAATTATATATATATATATATATAGGGTCAGGTTCAAGGGAAAACTCTAAATAACCGGAAAACCGAAAAACCACGAAAATACGAAAGAAAAAGTATATCAATATGGATGTCAAATTAACGAGAAAAATATGATCATTTATTTGGTGTAATTTATTTCGTTCGAATTTTGTTTATTTTTCGTCTTTTTTCGAATAAAAAATAGGGGGGTTAGGTTTTTTATTTAATTAATATTGTTGTAACCGTCCGCCTAATCACATCCATCAGATCATCTGATCTAACGGTTGATAAAGTGTTTTTTAGTTTTTCATTTATTTGAGGTTTTCCCCTGAACCTCCCTATATATATATATATATATATATATATGTATATATAATGATATCAAAATAGATAAAATAATATATTATTTTATAATTTGATTTGTTTAAATTAAAAAAATTAATTATATAATTATTATTTTTGTATTTTTGTCTATTTCGGTATGAAAAATGGTTGAAGTCTATATAGGGATGTGTTCAATTATAAGTTACAAAGATGATACTATGTGAATCTTTCATTTGGTTAGATGATAAAATTGGAGTTCATATCTTAGTGGTTTTAATGATTTTGGTATTAAAAAATCAGATAATAAACTTGCTTATTACAATGATAGAAAAAAAAATTATTTAAATTAAATCGTCTTTGACGTATTTAAAATTTTAATTTAAGTAATTAAATCATAAAATCATATCTTATTTTATTCACTATAAACAAAATAAGATATGGTTTCTTGATTTGATTTGTTTAAATTAAAATTTGAGTAAATTACGGATTTGGTCCATGTGGTTTGGTGGATATTACGAAAATGGTCCCTGGTCTTCGTTTATTACGGATTAGGACTCGACGTATGACATTTTATAACGATTTGGTCCCTCCCTCTAACTGCCGTCCAACAGCTCCGTTAAACTGAAGGGCATTTTCGTCCTTCTTTCTTTTTTTGTCTTTACATGAGGGACTAATTCGTTAATGACACAAACCCCAGGGACCAAATCCGTAATTAAGTTTGAAAAATAAAAATTATTAAATTTTTTATACTTTTAGTTTATTAAATTAATAAAGTATTATACATTAACATTTATTAATTATTATATATTATCTATATACACACACCAACACACACATATAGTTAATTAATATATTCTTTTTCAAATATATATATATATATAGGCTCTTTCAAATGTAAACTTTTTTTTCGTGTAAACTTTATAGTTTCATAGTTTTTTTTTGATGATTTTTTTTTATAAAATTGTTTATTTTGATGAAAATTGTTTCATATCATTCATTTTTTGACGAATTTTTTTTATGAAATTTGTAGTTTCATAGTTTTTTTTCATTTTTATGAACTGTTTCATACATTTTTCGTTTTCACCTATGAAACTACAAATTTCGCAAAAAAAATTCGTCAAGAAATGAATAATATGAAACAATTTCATCAAAATAAACAATTCTATAAAAAAATCAAAAAAACCTAAGAAATCGAGAGTTTACACACTAAAATGATAGTTTACAATTTATTAGAACTATATATATAGAGAGGGAGCTTCAAATGTAAATTTTTTTCGTGTAAACCATGTAAACTCTCGATTTCAAAGGTTTTTTTGATGAATTTTTTTATGGAATTGTTTATTTTGATGAAATTGTTTCATATCATTCATTTCTTGACGATTTTTTTTTGCGAAATTTGTAGTTTCATAGGTGAAAACGAAAAGTTTCATAAGTGAAAACGAAAAATGTATGAAACAGTTCATAAAAATGAAAAAAACCTATGAAACTACAAATTTCATTAAAAAAAATTGTCAAGAAATGAATGATATGAAACAATTTCATCAAAATAAACAATTCCATAAAAAAATTCATCAAAAAAGCCTATGAAACTACAAAGTTTACACGGTTTACACGAAAAAAAAAAGTTTACATTTGAAAGAGCCTCTATATATATATTTTTTTGAAAAAGAATATATTAATTAACTATATGTGTGTGTTGGTGTGTGTATATAGGTAATATATAATAATTAATAAATGTTAATGTATAATACTTTATTAATTTAATAAACTAAAAGTATAAAAAATTTAATAATTTTTATTTTTCAAACTTAATTACGGATTTGGTCCCTGGGGTTTGTGTCATTAACGAATTAGTCCCTCATGTAAAGACAAAAAAAGAAAGAAGGACGAAAATGCCCTTCAGTTTAACGGAGCTGTTGGACGGCAGTTAGAGGGAGGGACCAAATCGTTATAAAATGTCATACGTCGAGTCCTAATCCGTAATAAACGAAGACCATGGACCATTTTCGTAATATCCACCAAACCACATGGACCAAATCCGTAATTTACTCTTAAAATTTTATTTACATTAAAAAACAGTAAAAGCATATATTTTTATACACAAGAATATATATATATATATATACTTGTGTATAAAAATATTGTTTTATTTTTATAAGAAAAAAGACAAAAGAATATGCAAAATGGCTAAAATGACCCTTGATTTAACGGAGTTAACGGAGGCGTTAGTTAGAAGGACCATAGCCAAAACAAATTGAATACCACAAGGACCATATCCACAATAAACATACCATGGGGACCATAGTCAAAAAAATCAATAAACCACAGGGACCAAATCCATAATTCACTCTTAAATAAATAATTATAAATGTATAAAATGTAATTTAAAAATAAAAAATAATTTTATTTTTAGTTATCATGTTGAACGTGGTAGGTTTTGAAGCTTTTAAACTTGTACATTATCTATCGAGATTTGTACCTCTTAAAAATTCAAGAATAACCGTAATAGGGGTGTATAGATGATAAGTATCGATAAGGGTTTAAAATATACAAGTTTAAAAAAAATCTTGATGCATCATTCTTGAAAAATCTCAATACGTATTTATGATATTTTACAATATTATTAAATTAAAAATATTAAATAATGAACTTATTTTGAAATTATTGAGGAAAAGATCGTAATAGTATAATTTGTAAAAAATGGATTTTATCATGTATTTTAGTTAATCTATGATTATGTACTTTTAATGTGATAAGGATGTAAAATGATAAATTAAAACGTCAGAAGTATAAAACAAATTAATTCATATTTAATCATGATATTTAATAATATCATTAAATTCAAAAATATTCAATATTGGTGTCGTTTCGAATTTATTGACAAGACGACGACAATGCTATGACTTGTAAAAAGAATTAATGAATTTTTTAATGAATTTTAGTTCATATACGATTATTTATGTTAACATGATAAGAGAAAAAATGAAAAAGTAAAAGATTAAAAATAAATTCAATAACTAATTACAAGGATGTTAAGTGCAACTAATAAATTAAACAAAAATTGGGGTGTGGGTTAAAGAGAGGTTGGTGGGGAGTAAAGATGGCCAAATAGGTCCGACCCGGGACCGGGACCGGCGGAGGACCGGGACCGGGATAGACATGGAAACGGCCTGGCCTGAAAGGACCGATTTGGGACCGTCGGTCCTTTTTTCATCCAAAAACAAGGCTTGGACCAGCCCTATAGGACCGACCCGGGACCAATCCATTTTTTTATTTAATAATTTATTTCAAATGAAATTTTAAGTGCACTTTTAAATAAAAATGTACTTGTTAGTGTATTTGGTTGACCCAATTATGATAAAACATATGTTTTTAAATGTAAGTATTTTTTAATGTATTCGATTGACCCAATTATAATAAAAATGTATTTGTTAGCGTATTTGATTGACTAAATTTTTCAAAAAGATATTTTTTATAAGTTAAAAATCGATTTAAAAAAATAAGTGGGACCAGTTTTGCCCAACCCGAGACCGGTACTCATAGCCGGGCTTATAAAGCTTATCCAGGCCTTAGTATTCGGGTCGGAACCAGGATCGGTTACGAGATTACTATTTGGAACCGAGACAGGTTAAGAGATTACTATTTGGGACCAAGACCGATTTGGGCCCAGCCCGGAACCGATTTTTGGCCATCTCTAATAGTGACTGAGGAGTGAGTGCGGAGGGGTTATACATAGCTTAACAAGTTGTACACCAAGCTTAACATGTAGATTTTAAAAACTCTTGAAAACAATTGTTTTAGAAATTTTATATAGTAGTATTAAGATTTGTAAAAAAAATGCATTTTATAATGTATTTTAGTTAATCTATGATTATGTATTTTTAATATGATAAGAGTGTAAAAAAACGAAAACATATTAAATATAAAACAAAGTAATTGGTATATATTCATGATATTTAATAATATGATTAAATCCAAAAATATTCAAATTGAACTCATTTTAAAGGTATTGACGAAATGATGATAATGATATAATTTGTAAAGAAAGTATCTTTTAATACATTTTAGTTCATAAACGATTATTTATTTTAATATGATAAAGGCCGAAAATAAAAAATGATAAATAAGAGATATATGTAACTAAATAATTAATTACTAGAAGTTTACTCGTGCAATGCAACGCGATATATCTCGATTTTAATTTTCAAAAATATTTTAATGCGTGGTTTTGAGAAAACAGTCGTGTTTTTTTTTATAAATTTGTTTAAAAAATGACGTTTTTTTAAGGAGTTCATGATTTGAAGATTTGAAAGTGGTTAGAGATAAGGATTAATTAATAAGAGTCCACAATATAAGGATTTGAAGGTTGTTAGTGATAAATATTAATCAAATAATTAGCATTAGAAACAGTACATAAAACTTCATTAATTGTTAGAGATAAGTATTATCATTAATTTTATAAAATTATATCAAAGTGATTAATGACATTAAAATCATGAACATTCATTGGATGTCAATTATAATAATATCGCCCACGCTTTTCTATTTTATGAAAATATATACATAGATATTGAGTAAAGAAATCGACTTCTTATATATATATTCTATAAATGAATAATATATTTATTCATAATTAAAGTAGCTATTTTAAAACACAGAATAAATATTAAGATATTAATTATTGCTATTGGTGGGCTTTTATTATTTATACATTTCAAATCAAATAAACTTTCCCACAAATATATTTTAATTTCTATTTAACGTCATATATATGGTAGATTAGATATTTGTTTTTAAATGAGAGAATAAACACAAAGAAAAAATTGACGTCAGGTCCAAATAATAGGAAATCAAGATCAAGAAAAAGACAGAGAATCTTTGCTTGGTTATTTAATTTCCCTCATTAAATTATTTACAAATAAATAATTAATTACTTGTACATGTGTGTATATATTTTATAACATGTTTTATATCTGACAAAAGAATATCTATATCTTAATATATTGTTGAATAATATATAAATTCAAATTTCACTAAATAAGGAAGATGTTGAATCATAGTTTTTGGAAAATATTCAAATTATAAAGATTTACCAAGAGATGATTTTGATAGTTTCCTTGGTATATATATAGATATAGATATTAGGCTTCTCAATAATCAATTCGTGTTAATATATACATATTTCAATAGTAAAAATATTGGTATATTTCTCAATCACTAGGCCAAAAGAAGATCATGGCCAACGATGGTAACCTGTACGTAAAAATCCCTTTGGCTTCTTGTGATGAAGTCGATTCTCCTATGAAGAGACCACGCCAAAGCAATAAGAAGACAACAACAACAAATGGCTCATCCAGTGATTCAGATTATGTGCCAATTGAACAATCCAAAGGCGGCAGTCTTAGAAGAGTATGGACAGAGAAAGACGAAATAACCCTTTTGAAAGCGTTGAAGAATCAAAGCAACAAGTCAGACATGACGGAGTTGTTTAATTCCGTCAAGACATCGTTGAATGTGGACGTATCGAAAACCCAATTGAGCGATAAAGTTCGAAAGCTAAGGAACAAGTTCAAAAAGAGTGTAGTCGTCGATGTGGTGCATTTAGAGGGTCACAAGGCCAAAGTTCACAAACTTTGTCAACAACTATGGGGAGGTGAAGACAAAAGTGTAGTTGTAGCTGTTGCTGGGAATGATGATGATAAAAGGAAGAGGATTGAATTGGATTTTGTGGTTGATTATCCTCGTATGAATTCAAGGTTACCACATTTGTACCCGGCTGCTAATATGACAAGTGAAGGATATAATACGTTAAAGAAGTTGATGATGACGCATCTTTCTCAAAAAGAATTAAAGGCCATGGAGAAAAAATGGGTTGACCTTTATCTTGAAGAGATACGGGTGATAGGAACTAAACGCATGCTGCTCATGGAGGAACAGATGAGTCTCATCGAGAAGGCCAGAAAGATGGATAAAAATCAAATTAACAAAGACTAATTAATCAATCAATCAATCATTTTTCTTCTACTATTAATTAATTAAGTTTATTGCCTACATGCATCAGGTATTCCCTAGCTATTGATTAGAGTATTATGTTTCCTTTTTTTAATTAATGAGGAGATTTTGATTTTGTTTTTAATTAATTGTTTTATCTTTATATGGTTGGGGATTGCCTTGAAGTCAATGTTTTTTGTCTAAAAGTTAATAAATACTATGTTGAATTAGTTTGATTTTTATTGTTTTTTGAATAAGGTTGTGAATTTAGCTCTGTAAAAAAAACAGAAAAAAAGTAAGCTTTCCGTACGTTTTATCAATAATCTCATTTCAAGTCCAACCTTGAGCACATTTAATATATATTATGTCTGTTTGTCAAGATTTACAAGGTAATATTATTTATAATTAACAATTATTATATATACATTGATTAAGTTGGAATATGCAATTAACAGCTGTAGTGGAAATGGTGAAGGAATTGCCAAAGAATATAATTAATACTTTTTAGTCTTCATTAATTACATTCCCATGAATTTGGTTGGTTTTGATTGTGTTGGGTTTAATACGCACAGAAAGGATGAGATCTAGAAGTTGGTCTTATGCTTCTTAATTTCTAAAGCAAAAATCTTATAATACAGAAAGTAAAAAGCTCTCCAAGGATTGGACGGCATTAGCTCGTCGATTTCGTGTACAACAGGTCTCTACTGCTGTTTAGTGGCCTGTGGGTTTGGTTAGGGGCTGTTCGGGGAACTCGTTCCTGGTGTGTTCTCCTTCGGCTCCTTGCTGCAATGATGTCCTCATCCATAAATTGAAAGAAGCCCTGATAGAAATAATATTTAATAGCCCAAATCAAATTTAGATCCACAATATTATTAAAATCCTAACAATCTTCATCCCAATCCATAGATTAAGAGGTGAATCCATTGTAATTCAAAAAGATGGTCCAACAAAAATGAGGTCAACGATATACTAGTTTACAACTGCAACTTAGAGAAGCATACCTTTACCTTATACTTGAAGCAAGTGTTTTGCATGTTAACTCTATGCACACAAGAAAAAGTGTGAATTTGGACGAAAACAAAGGTCTCGTTTGGTTTGCAGGATTGGATTGGATTTTGAGGGATTTTGAGGGATTTGGATTTCAATTCCATTCCAATCCCATGTTTGGTTTGAAGGATTTCCCGGATTTGAAATCCCAGGATTTCATTGAAATCGACAGGTTTTGTTGGTATTTCAAAGGGTTTTGTAGGATTTGTATGTAATAATGTTTTAAAATATGTTTAAAACATTAAATAACTTTTGATTTAGAGAGATCTACTTATAATATTTTCTATAAATATATTTATTTTATATTTAAAATAAACATGTTACATTTTTATTTTAGATTTTTTTTAATTAATTAATTAATTAATTAAAAAGGGAATGGAGAATATATATGATTTGATTTTCACCTAATCTTGTAATATTTGAAAACAAAACACAAAATTTCCAAGCATAAATGAGACTGTGCCATCTCATAATTATGGAAATCCAAATCAATGATAAATTTCAAAAATCATATAATCATTATGTACACACACACACACACACACACATATATATATAGCTTCCATACAATAATATTATTACTTGATTACAGAAAAATGGTTGAAAACGATCTTGAGAACTTGATAATCCCTTCATCTTCCACAGATGAAAACCCCTCTTTCTTCACAACCCCTCCCACAAAATCTAGATCTGCACATTTGATGAAAAAAGTTCATAAACCGACACCGCAGAAGAAGAAACAGCCTCTTGAATTGCCAAAGAAGCGAAAACTGAAAGAAGGTGTCCCAAATAATTTTGTTGCAATGAAGTCCAACTTAGAAGAAGGAATGCCCGAAGAAGAAGAACAAGTGGCAGTTGGTGGACCTCGTATGACCAAGGAAGAGTATGAGGCACGCTTTCCACACGTGAATTTAGGTATAAAACTTCTGTACCCGTGTAGTGAAGTGTCGGACGATGCAAAAGACATGATAAGAGATTGCATGTTGTTTATTTCTCCAGATGAACTTAACGAAATAGAAGATGAATGGGGGGATTATTACCGAGAGGATGTTGAGCATAGTGTCAAAGAGTCCCTACTGCTTAACAAGCAATCACACCTAATTCAGAAGGCTACAAGGGCTTATAACGACTCTCCCAAAGACTAGCTAGTTGGTTGCTATATATTTAATTGCTGCATTTATTTATTATGTCTCGACTTTAATTTTAATTTGATGTGTTTTAATTAATTATTGTCTTTGTCTTCTTAGTAATTAATTTTCATCAGCAAGCATTAATTTAATTTATTTACTATGATGCATGCATCCTTTTAGATTAATGGTTCTCGTACTATTAGTATTAGGACGGTTATATATATATATATATATATATATATATATATATATATTGGAGCTACTGTTTGAACACTTGTATTAATTGTAGTTGGTTTTGCTTCATTCAATATGAGCTTACATATGCAATAGCCCAAATTTATTATGTGTACCATTAGGAAGTAATACATTGAGCGAAGCTACAAAGATAAAGTAACTAAGAACAAAATAATAAAGAGCCTCTTAACTGTCTGTCTGGTTGTCAAGATTTACAAGATAATTTTATTTATATAATTAACTTTCTTGTTAATTGTTAGAATTATTATTATATATACATTGATTAAATTGGAATACGCAATAATTAATACATCTTCTTAGTTATTAATTTTCATGATATCAGCTTGTATTTTAGTTAGGAGGTTTTGTTAAGAAATTAAGCAGCTGATTGCAAACTCTATATATACTAGTCTAATTTCTACTTGTGGTAAGAGTATAAAGTTGATACAATTAATGTTTAAGGTACGAGTTCTTTGTATTCCTTTTTTTGGGTAACTGTGGGCCAGCTTACATGCACCGACTAATCCCACAAACGGTGAACCTCCATGGCCACAAGGGCTTTGGGACTTGAACCTTGGGTAGATGAGATGTTCCACTACATCCCCCAAATGCTTTACCATAACCAACCCAAGTGGTTACTTACTTGCGTCTTTGTATTGTTATTTGGCATTGTCAAGATGAGTATAGTTGGGATTCAAATGCTTTTTGTGGTTTTCAAATTATTATATAGTAAAACATTAATTTGAACCATTAATTAGTTGATCGATCACTTACCTCTTTTAGTGTAAGTTCGATCCATCCACATGTAGACCGTAGAAGGAGAATGAGTAGCTAGCTACAAAAAAAAAGAGAAACCAATCCAATCAATAAACACCACCCTTTGCAATAACCCATTTCAAAATCATGCTATTATCCAACCCTTTTTCAAATTGCAAATATATATATATGGTTGTACATTGAAGATGGTCATCAAAAAATCTTCATAGGGAATCAAAATTAATTACCATGGGTGTATATATATATATATATATATATATCTGCTGGCCACAATGAATACCAGTATCCATCATTACTAGGCACGAACTTAACACCTGAAAGAAGAAAGAAAAGGCCAATCAAAATTAAAGATATCATTTAGTTACTTTTTAATTGAGAAAGGTAACATATACAATCACATTTAAGGTTGTTCCATATGATCAGTAGAGATGCATGGACAAAAACTAAGATCTATTCTTTAATTGTCAAAATTCAATAGCAAGTTGTTTGTTCCATTGCCTGTACTTTTGTCTATCTTCCACTTTACGAATATGGAAACTTGATTGATTGATATTAAAGCCAAAACACCTAATAATAAATTTGAATGGAAGTTAAACAATTTCAAGCAGAGGAGTTATTATCCTTTATATTTTTCTTAACAATTGCTATGGCCACAAGTCTTTACTTTTAAGTAATGAACATAGAGTATCTACATAAGTACCCAGCATATGTAATTAACCGAAGCGAGAACTAGCAATTCTTAAGTTTACTTCCAACTAAATCCATTACCTGCACAAACAATTCGGCCAGAAGATTCTCTTCTACATATCCTGAATTCTTATGGTTTCCATAGCAGCTGTTCATGTAATGGAACGCAGAAATATGTAAACAGTACGTAGTGTTGGCTGAAAGATAAATCAAGTGGACTGGATAGAAGAAATATTATAAGAAAGAAGCAAATCACCAACATTAATTACACCTCTATTCAACTTAAATGTAGTAATTTTATGGTATATCCTTGAAATATGGGCCAAGTATCTATCTCAAGAAAAGTAACAGTTAAGTGACTTGATTTGTCCCTCCATCTAGATGTTGTTTCATGTTCTAGTTGCATTACTCGGAAATTTATTTCTTTAACATCTACTACATGTGTTGATCTAGATCATATTCTGAATTTTGCTGCCACTGGATACCATTTAACTCTGTTGAGTGATTTATTTAATTCCCCATGTTTTCATGTTACAGAACGAGTGATCTATGACCACCCTCTCTCATCCGAAGCTGCAGAATTGACATCTAAAATTGCCAATATGAACACAAACGAACAAGATTTCAATTAAAAATAAAAAAGGAAGTAGTGAATATAGCAAGTAAAACAAAAAAAAAATAACTACACTATTTTGTATTAACTAACAGTAAGAAGCAAGACTGCTGGTGCAGTTCATAAGGGTCTTAAACTAGTTGCTAATACTTAACAAACATTGTAAAATTTTCTCACAAATGGAGTGCATATTTGGAGCACATAACTTGTTATCTACAATCTTGTCATGGTACCATATACCCAATTATTCAAAAATTTGGTACAGGTCATCGCTGCTTTGTAAGGGGTAAGCACGATTATGTAAGAAGGGCAGCTGTGCCCCTCAAACACCACCACGAAATACATAGTTTCTTTGCTATGCAAGTAGCTATTGTGTTATATTGCTATGTATAAGGGATCATCTGGAGCATCAAATTCTGATGCACTAAATAGCAAAACACTACTCGTGAACAAATATAATATTTTGAGAATTCCAATATTTTTGGACTAAAGACTAGAAGGCTGGTTAATTTTGTATATATGAATCTAACTGAGTTCACCAAGTTTGGTTTCAAACTCTGCACTTCAAGGAGTCAAATGAGCAAGGTTTGTTCTCAAAGGGGATAAGATCAAGTTGTTATAATGGAATTAATTAAAGATATACAACCATAATATTTTGAGAAATTCTCTTCCAGTTGAGCATAAAAAACTTTAGGAGTTAAAAAGAATAAGTGTTTGACTTCTCTGTCTTCCTAAAAATGTGGTAATCTCCATTAATTATATACAGAGAGCAAGCAGTCTAGGGCAAAAAATGCAAGGTTCAGCACAATAACTCAATTTTAGTGATGGCCTAACAAAGTCACGAATGATGAAGTCTAGCATCACATTAGCAAGCTCAATAACTCAACTTCACAGCAATGAGGCTGCTCATTGTCCACATCAAATTTACAGGTTAGTAAAGTATTCATTCGTAGAGGGGCTCGAATCGACATTCGAGAGCTTGTCTTTGAAATCTAGTCAACCTCCTTTCTTTGGATTTCGAGCAACAAACCTTCCTGGATGGATTGATTGTGTGGTTCTATCTGGCTTCCTTAACGTCATTTTAGTTGGAGTGTTGGTCTAGGTTCTTGTTTTGTCTCGTTTTCTCTTTCTTGTTTCTTGGTTTCTGTTGTGGGTTGGTTGTTCTGGCTCTGCTTTCTGCTCCTGGCAGAATGTGAGCTTTCTGTGTAGGCTGTGTTTTTGCTTTGGGATCTCCCCTGTTTTTAATAATATTGCCTTTCAAAAAAAAGGTATTCATTCATAGAGAGAAACTTTACAGATTGTCATGCAACGAGAGCCACTGAATCTCAAATCAGTCGATCATGTAAACCAAACAAACCTAATTTTACAAATAACTTCCTAATCGATTACAATGAATCGTCAAGATGAAGTGTTACAGGGCAAGAAATAAGAAGACAGGGAGAAGAGAAGTAGAGATCGAGAGAGAGAAGAGATAGTAGAGAAAGAAAGTTGAGAGAGGAAATTTGGGTATTATTATTCATATCTCGACTTGCAACCGTTACATCCTATTTATAGTCTTATCATTCAAAGAAACCAACAATAACCACTCCTAACAGATTTCAACATTCTGTTACATTCCTTCCTCCTTGACAACAATCTTGACCTCAAGATGAAATAGAAAAACCTGGAAATTGACTTTCAAATTCAAGAGCTGGTTCTTCTGTACCGCGGTCACTACGGCCAATAACTCCTTTTCATATTGTGCGTTCTGAAAATTACACACTTTTTTTGCTGGCTACATAAAGGTTCCAACTTCCAAGGTCTTTTACGCTATGGATTCTCTTGCATTTATAGATCTCCATTTCAAAAAGAAATCCACGGGTCCCAAAAATGAATGCAGCTAAGCTTAATGCGTCCATAGACTTGGCTGAATCATGTGCAGAACCTCACTCCAGAAAAGGTTCTTCCAGTTTTACTCATTAACCAAACCAAACAAGCCCAGTAGGGTCTGAGGGTAGGATATATGTATACCTTGGGGTAGAGATGTTCCCATGAAGAACCAGGCTTGCAAAACAAAAGTTACAAGGATTCCAGTTCCACTCATTCTGAACCCAAAGACCTTGGTTAACATACAATTTTGAAGTTTCAAGCTTAATTCATTCCATCCCAATCTAAAGCCCCATTCCACTTCATGTAGTTCAAGAATATTTATAGTGGTGCAGAATGAAAATTGGTTGGGGCATAAGGATAAAAAAAATCATGTGCTGCTTCAGTGCTTCTTGTTAAGGTAGCATACAGAATGGAATCCATGGTTCGTCTTTGGATTCTAAGATCAATTAGTTTGCATTTTAAATTCATTCCCTTTCCTCCAATCGTTTTGATCTGCTCTAATATATACATACTACTTGTAACTATCCTAAGGTACTCAACCACAATGCAAAACGAACGTCAACAACGATCAGAATCATCAGATATTTGCAGCAAACAATAAGGAAATATAGAAACACACAGGATAGGCGTCGAGAGCGCTAGGAGCGAGTGCCGTCCGCAGGCAATTAATCGCAGAATTACGATCCTTTTCAGTTCCTTTCCTCAAAAGCTCAATAAATTTCCTCATTCCATCAAACATAAGCAAACTCTTAGCGAATTACCAAATAAAAAACTTGTTATTCAAAACGAAATTACAAATCGTTTACCTGTTTCTGTAGACGGAAAAGGAGGCGTTGATCATCGAGAACGGAAGGAGCGTGGAGACGTAATAGATCAATGGCGGAATCGATGTCACCGAATTGCAATAATCGTCTGACTTGGAGAATCAGCAAACGATGGTGATAAGAAGAAGAGGAACAGGAAGATGAAGAAGGCGAAGCAGGAGGAGGTGAATCTTCGATTAAGTTTTCGGATTTGGCGAATTCGATGACCAGAGCATCTAGGGTTTCCCAATTTACCGGCGATGAAGACGGTGACGATGAATCCATTGACAAGAAAGATGTGTTTGGAGTAAAAGATGAAGTGATTGTTATTATGGTATTCTGAATGCTTACATGTGAAACTGAAATACAATAACTTTCCCCGTTGTAGCATCAAATATCGAAAAGTCTGCAATTTTTTATCAAGCAAACCTATAAAAACTTGACCTTACTCGAGTAGACTTTTCCATTTCTCAAAATTATGCTTATAGTCATGTTCTCTTCATAAGGTAGAACACGCAACTCACAATATGATTTAATTGCCTTCAAGAGTTTACACATCAAGCCATCTTCGCTGACTCATATTAAGATTTTGCTGATCCTGATAGTACACTTGACACCATAAAGATAGTGTCTCCAAATTTTTAGAGCAAACACCACTGCTCCCAACTCTAAGTCATGAGTCGGGTAGTTCGCTTCGTGAGGCTTCAGCTGCCTCGGAGCGTAAGCTATGACCTTGCCGCGTTGCATCAGCACGGCACCCAACCCCTGATATGAAGCATCACAATAAACCACCAAATCCTCCACACCCTCGGGCAAGGTTAACACAGGAGCCTCACATAAACGTCTGCGTAGCTCCTCAAATGCCTTCTGCTGCTCTTCACCCCAACTGAAAGCTGCAGTTTTCTTCGTCAGTCGAGTCATAGGCAAGGCAATCTTGGAGAAATCTTGGATAAATCTCCGATAATATCCTGCTAACCCGAGAAAACTCCGCACCTCGGTAGGAGTTTTCGGCACCTCCCACCGCATTACCGCTGAGATCTTGGTCGGATCGACCATGATACCGTTCTGATTCACGACATGTCCTAGGAATTGGACCTCTCGTGACCAGAATTCACACTTGGAGAACTTAGCGTAAAGCTTCTCCCGCCTCAAAACATCCAAAACTTCTCGCAAATGCACCTCGTGCTCTTCTTTCGTCTTCGAATATACGAGGATATCGTCGATGAACACGATCACCGAGCGATCCAACATCGGGCTACATACCCTGTTCATGAGGTCCATGAACGCTGCTGGTGCGTTGGTGAGCCCGAAAGGCCGGGCTCACCACGAACTCGTAATGGCCATATCGCGTACGGAAGGCCGTCTTCTCCGTATCCTCACTTCGTACCCGCATCTGATGATACCCAGATCTCAGGTCAATCTTAGAGAACCACGAGGCTCCCTGCAACTGATCAAACAAGTCGTCAATCCTTGGCAGAGGATAACGATTCTTTACCGTAAGCTTATTCAGCTCCCGGTAATCAATACACATCCGCTGAGACCCATCCTTCTTCTTTACAAACAAAATCGGAGCTCCCCACGGTGAACAACTCGGCTTAATGAACTCTTTCTCGAGAAGTTCTTGCAACTGATCATACATCTCCTTCATTTCCGGTGGAGCCAGGCGATAGGGTGCCTTGGCCACCGGAGCAGCACCCGGAATCAGATCGATTCGAAACTCTACCTGTCGTTCAGGAGGTATCCCCGGTAACTCGTCGGGAAACACATCGGCAAACTCCCTCACGACTGGCACATCTTCGGCAGTCTTCTTTGCCTCGTCAACACGCGTATCTATCACATACGCCAAGTACCCCTGACCACTATGCTGAAGGTGTCTCCGAGCCCTCGCCGCGGAAAATATTGCCGTAGTCCGTCTGGGCGAGTCTCCCTGAATCAACAACTCTCCCCCGCTTGGGGTTCGAACCCGCACTTGTTTGTGGCGACAAACAATTTCCGCATCAAACGCGTCCATCCAATCCATGCCCACAATCACACAAAGCTCTCGCATAGCTATCGGAATCAAATCTATGGGAAACCTCACACCCGAGATTTCCAACGTGCATCCCCGATACACATCCGTAACCGTCAAGGTCCTATCGTCGGCAACCTCGACTACCAAAGGACATCCTAACCGTCCCACCACTCGGCCCAAACTCTCGCTAAAGGTGCGAGACACAAATGAATGAGTAGCCCCGCTATCAAACATTACAACCGCAGGCACCGAGTTAACTAGAAACGTACCTAGCATACAATTAACAACATATAAAAACAAGGCATGAAAAGGAAGGACGAAAAGAAAAAAAGGGTGATGAAACATACCTGTCACCACCTTAGGCGTCGCCTGCGCCTCTTCCACCTTCAGCTGGTGGACTCTACCTCGGGCTGCCTCTGTCCCCGGCTGACCCGTACGACCGTCAGTGATGCGCAGTGGGGCATTTGCAGGAGCCCTCTGTGCACCACCCCCATCAGTTGCCCTCGCATTCGGACAATTGGCCCTCACGTGGCCCGTCTGCTTGCAGCTAAAGCAGATCATCAACGGCGACTTGCAATCCCGGCTGAGATGACCGGACTGCCCACACTTGAAACACCCGTCAGTCTTCTTCCCACTAGTATCCCTGGGTTTAAACCCACCACTCCTCGAACTCCCGCGCGAATCAGAAAACTTTGACTTCTTTTGCACCGCAGAGATTGGCGTCACCGCCTGTGCTGCCTTTCTCTTTCTGGCTTGGGTCTCTAACTCCAGCTCCCTTCTCCGGGCTGCATCCATCATTGCTGACAAAGAAGCGTACGGTACCGTGCTCACGAATTCCCTGATCTCGGTACGTAACATATCCTTATACCGAGCCATCTTCATTTCCTCCGAAGCGGCATACTGAGGACAAAACAGCGCCATCTCAGTAAATTTCTTGTTCATCTCTTTAACAGCCTCCGTGGTCTGGGTTAGTTCCAAGAACTCCTTCGCTATCCGCTCCATCTCTACCGGAGGCACGTATTCGGCACGGAACCGAGTAACGAACTCCTCCCAAGTAAGGGTAGTACGTTCGGCAAGAGTCAGCGCTGTGGCGCACCAATCCTTCGCCCCATCGCGAAGCAAGTTCACAGCAAAATGGACCTTCAGATTATCCGGGCAGCCGCTGGTCAAGAAGGCACACTCCATATCAGAAATCCAACGCATGCTAACAATTGGGTTCGGGTCTCCCTTGAACTCTGGTGGAGAACAGGCAGAGAGATCCCGATACTGGAACTCTCGATTACGGGGCTGTCCCCCAGCAGGCGGCGGAATCGCTGCAATGCGCTCCTCTAACAGAACCGTCACCTGATCTTGTATGGCGGTGATAATCTCGGGGATTGCCTCCCCGACTGCATGCGCTACCTCCGATGCAATCATCTCTCGGATCTGCTCCTCCGTGATCCCCGCCTCGGTTCGCGGCTCAGACGCGTTGTTCCTCCTAGTGATGGCCATTCTAGAAAGAAGGAAAACATATAACGAGTTATTAGTACCTAATAACTCACATCAACAACACTCACGCTCAGCTCCTTGGATTCCTCGCGACTTTCCCGACTCGAGCACTGATCCTGTGCTTCCGGTAGTAGGAGCTCTACTACTACCTTCCACGCCTATCATCGCTCGTTCCGAGTCCCATCCCGAGGGGTCCAAGTAGCTTCTCGCCGCAACTACACACATATGCCCGCACCGGCATATATACCCGCTCTTCCTAGCTCCCTAGGAATTCCATCCCAACCACTACCCTTGCTATTACCGAATCTCCACTAATCATAAAGAGTGGCCTCGCGAATACCCGATTACATGCAGTGCAAAACAAATAGGCAGTCGAATACAAAATTCTATCCTAGAACGGTTGGACTCAAACAAGAGCTGCGCAATAGAACTAAATCGAATATTCTAAGGCTATAAGTCTCTTACTGCATACAACCTAGAGGGTATCCACTTAGTAACCTATCATAATTAGCATAAATTCCTAATAGCAAGCAGTTCAACATACCGCATAGTGTCAACAACAGGCAATCTAGCATGCATACCCTATGATCTAGAAAGCAATAAAACACTAAGCACTGTACCTTTCCCTTCGGCTCCGGCTGACTGTACACACTGCGCCCTCGATCACCGTTCCTCGAACGGGTTTTTACTTTTTCTTTTATTTCCAAAAAGGTTTAATAAAGAATTTGAAAATTTCCCAGCCGCAACTTGAGACCAAACACACCGAGGTGCGTTTGATTCACTCAAGCTGTGCTCTGATACCAAGTTGTAACGTCCCAAAAATTACAAGCAAATTTAAATTTTTAAAGTAAACATTTCATTTATAACAACTCAATAAATGATCCCAACGTTTCGTTTGCAAACACATAATTAATATCTTTATAAAATAAAACCAGCGGAATAAACATTTAATTATCAAAATCATAAAGCAACCAACTCTCCTCGCGCGCCAGTGTGTACTCGTCACGCCTTGGAGCCGCTCGGACCTGAAACCACAGTTTATTGGGAAAGGGTAAGCACGAAGCTTAGTGAATTCAAACACCATAAATAATACAGTTATTCCACACTACCCCTAAAACAGATAGTGACACATAACGATCATACAAGTCTACGAACAAATCATAAACATGTATATCCACAACCACCCACCTAAAAGGCACAAGTCGGTCCCACCGACCACATGATAACATCCTCGGCCCCGCCGAATCCTCGGTCCCACCGAGTCTCTACGCCCCGCGTATAAAACCTCCGTCCCCGCCGGACCCTCGGTCCCACCGAGTTAACATGACATCATAAACTCAACTAGGCACCCCGCTATCTAGTTCACAACAAAATCACATAAAGCTACCACACACGTGCTACAGCAATGATAAAACAACCGATATTAAGTATAGTGAGAGAACTCACCTCAAATGCGCGCCTAGCTTAACAACACAATTCAATCTTCACAATTACGGTCACTTCCCAGCACCTAAACGCATGTTAAAATGTGTCAATACGAGACTCGGACCCTATGACACGACACAGGTCTGTTCGGGACCTGTTTCGACCCCTTTAAACCCAGAAAATCCCCAATATTATATCATGACCAGAAAGTCCTCTGAGTTAGGGTCCCAAGGACATATTATACGCCTCATAACGATTTTTCTACAATTTATTAAGAATTAAATACGAACGATTACCAAAACTGCCAGTTTTCGGTCCAGCCTGCACAAACAGCCCAATACAGCTTAGCTACGGGCTTAATCAGACTTTCGGCAAAGCACGAAAAACCTTCCCAACTCAATTAGGGAACTTTGGGCACCAAATTCACCTCAAAACGAGTTACGAGCAGAAAGTTATGGTCTACACAAAACAGTGGCAGATTCCAGAATTTTACACATAAAATGACGAATCACCGAACTTGCGACCACTTTTTCGCCTAGCTAGAGACCGAACCAGTTTTCCTCTAAAACACGGAAAACGTGCCCGACCCTGAACTTGAACCGTGGGCGCCAGTTTCGGCTCAAACGGAGTTACGACAGAAAAGTTATGAGCATACGAAAACTGGACAGCACACTAGAATTTTCATAAAAATCACGACTTATACAAACGGTTCAAGGCTTAACGATTCGGGTTTTACGCTACAAGTGTCGCCCACTGCCACCACCCTCCACCCACAGCCACCGCAGCGGCGGCGTGCGGCGGTGGTGGTCTCGCCGGAAAACGAAAAGGAAAAAGGAAAGAAACGAGACGAACGAGAGAGCTACATACCTCACGACGACGTCTCACCACCACAACCAATCTCCTTCCTCTCGACCTCCGACGACCCAGGTGCGGCGACCTCCGGCGACAGCAGCAGCGGCGGCGAGGGGTGGCTGCCGCTGGTTCTTTCTTCTCTTCTCTCTCTTTCTCGCGATCACTCTCTCTCTCGATGTTTCTCTCACTCACGGCCGCCCACACCAGGAAACAAGAAGAAAGAGTTGTAGGGTTTTTGGGGATTGTTGGCTTGGTTGGCTTGGATTACAAGAAAGAAAACGAGAAGCATGGGGGGGGGGGGGGTTCGGCCTTTTTCTTGCATGGGCCGAACCATGCCCAAATTTTGACCAAATCCCAAGATTAGCCCCTCAAAAACTTATCACTTGGCACTAGATAGGGCGGTTTAGAATTTAATACGCATTTGGTCAACTTGCTAACCCCGTTAGTAAAGATTCGCTAAAAGAACGATATTAAAGCAATTAATTAAGAATGTAAAATATGAACATACCGGGACACGGGCTTTACAAGGAGTTGTGTAGATGCACCAAAAACCCTGTTTTTCTATTCCATTAGAGCTTGTTGTATCTCTTTCTTCCTCTTCATGAACAGATGAACTTCGGATTTTGAGAAACCCGTCAGAAACCTGATCACAATACTGGTGTTCTTGTATGAATTCATCCCCAAAACTATCTTCACAGCGACAATATCATGGCTATGAAAAGAAATAGAGAGCCAAGAGTGTTTGCCTCTGTTGATTACTCTTGAGATATGTACCCTAACTCGGCGGTCGGCACAGGAGCACTGCAGCAGGGGCGGTCGACGATTGGAGTAGAGGGACTGAGGTCGACGTTCACTGCATATTTGTGTGTGATGCTGTTTGATGATTTGGAAAATGAGAGACTTCATCGGGAATTAGGAGAGGAGAAGGGGAAAGTCTGAGAAGAAATCGAGAGGGAGGCGAGACATTTCTTGCTTTATAGCGGTTGTCAAAGAAATCGAGAGGTAGAGGGGTTCTGGGAAGTGGGGGAGGGAGAGGTCGTGGAGGAGAATTGATCGGGGAGCCGTCGTCGTGGGGAAGAGAAAGGGGGGAGAAAATCAGGACGTGGAGTTTAGAAAGTGAAATGGCTGAAAAACAATTTTGTTATTCTTTTAATTAAGTAGTATAGATTATTTTTCAAGATTCTTAGAGGGTGTTTGGATGTGCGTTATAAAACTGCTTATTGACTTATTGGCTTTTCAAGAAGCCAATAAGTTAAAATTAATGTTTGGCAAACTCAAAAGCACTTTTAAAACTCCTTTTTGATTAACTTGAAAACGCCATTTTGAAGAAGTCACAAATTCCTGACTTTTTGATCCCAAAAGTGCTTTTTGATTCAAAAAGTCATTTTTGTTAACTAAAAAAAGCCAAACACTTTTTAAAAAAATAACTTATTGACTTATTGGCTCTTCCTACCACAAAAGCTAATCCAAACACTTTTTTAAAAACTCCTTTTCCCACCACCATAAGTCAATAAGCACTTTTGGCCAAAAGCACTTTTGGGACTAAAAAGCACTCCCAAACACCCCCTTAGCAATCTATCCTTGTGCAAGACTCTCTAGATAAATTGACTTTACGTATATATGTTAGTACAATGTATTCAAGATTTAGTCTAATTGTAATTAGTCAACAAATGTCAAAGTCAAAATAGCTAGGTTTGGTCAAAGGGTATATAAACCTAAATGTTAGGGTTTAGTGTGTGACCATTGCAATGTAGCCTTTAAGGTGTTTGTGTGTGTTCTAGAGAGAGATCCATTCTCTCTCTAGGTTGCTTTCATCTTGAATAAAACACCTATTCCATTATTCTATCTTCTTGTTACTATCTCCATCAATATATGAATCGTTGCCTTGTTAAATGGGACTAACAAGTGGTATCAGAGCTTAACAGAGTTGAATTTGTGCATCATTCAATTATTTTTATCAATTTTTTTGAGAAATTGAAGTTTTGTTGAGTTTTTGAGATTTTATTAAAAAAAAATTCAAAAGATTTGGAAATTGTTAGTGTTTTGGATTGATATCTGCTCATAAATCTGTTTTAATTGTGTCTTTGTATCATTCTAAAACATTGAGATTAGTTTTTAAGCATAGAAATGGAGTTTTTGAAGTTTTTGGAAATCAATAGTGAGTTTTTGCTCATCGAAGGATTCATGGTGCTTAGATTCGATTTCTAATTTTGATTGTGTTTTGAGCGTTTTAATTGTCACAAATCATATTATCTGTTGATTTCTAACATATTACATCTTTCAGGATCGAGAAACAGACACCAAATCGAGATTTTAAGTCTTTTTTTTCAGATCTGAAAAAGTGTTCATCGTTAAGTTTCATGGAGTTATGATCGATATGGATTTTTGATGTGTTTTAATAGAATCTAATGTGACACATCGATTTGTATTGAAATTTCTAACATCCTACAGCCTTCAGAATCGAAAAGTACGCAGAAAACCTCAAGATATATGAGTTGAAAGAGTTCGCCGGAATCTGGGTAACCTTTGCCGGTTTCTGCATGTTTACTCGCCGGAAAAACGATAAAACTATCGCAAGTTCATCGATATCGCAACATTAATCCTTGTCGCAAGATCTTAGTTGTCGCAACCTCAAGTTGTCGCAACTGCAGAGTTGCGATATCTCAACAGCATATCGCAACCAAAGCTCGCCGGAAACTGCTTATTTCGCCGGTGTTCATCGGTGTCGCAACTCAAGTGAAAGTTGTGTCGCAACAAACCTGTTATCGCAACTCAATGGAGATGAACAGTAACTAACGGCTCTCCGTTAGTGTCGTTAATTTTATTACTTTTTTGGTCCTTTTTCCGTTAGTTCTGTTAGTTTTCGTTAGTTTTTGTTACATTTGAGGTCCTAGTTCTGTTAAGTCCTAGTTAGTCCGTTAGTGTCACTTTTACTAACTGTCCGTTAGATTTTTCCGTTAGTTTTCTTACATTTTTTGTCCTTCCGTTAAGAGTCCGTTAAGTCCAGTTAAAGTTTTATATTTTGACACTTTTGGTCCCTAGACTTAAGGTTTCAGAGTCTGTCAATTTTAGTCCCTGGACTTAAAGTTTCAGAGTTTGTCTTTTTTAGCCCCTGTAGTTTTAACTTTTAGATTTTTACATTTTTAGTCCTTGTTTTTCATTTTAGTTTCGTAAGTTGTCAGTTTTAGTCCTTATTCTTCATTATTTTTCATTTTTCGTCGATTTTATCAGTTTTAGCTTGCAATTATCCGTAACTGATATATCTTTCTCATATTTTGCATGTTTGACGATTAAAAGTCCAGTTTTCCGCATTAATTTTCCGGAATTAATCTTTGGAAGACAAATTTACAATTTGTTTTTCAAATATTATTCTCGAAAATTTTTCTGACTTTAATCGTGTTTTCTTTGATCGTACAAGCGCACAAATTCTACTTCTCACGAAGTATCTGTTAACGATCCGACATTCTATTTTTCAGGTAACAATGGATGATTATTCAATGGATGATTATTCATTGGATGATTATCTCGTGCTAGAATATATGGGTTGGAATGATTCTTCAACAAACAAACCCAAGGCAAGCTCAGAGGAAATTGTTACTCTCAAGGACAAGATGTCAATTTCTGAAGCAAAAGTTGAATCACAAACAGATGATTTAACTGAGAAACTCAAAAATGCGCATAAAACAATTGCATCTCAAAGAAAAGTAATCATTGACCATAACATGTTAAAAGATGATTTGAAAAAGGAACGAGTTGAGAACGAACAATCTCGAACTTCTTTCCGAAGAAGAATGGATGAAATGGCAGAAAAGGTAAGAGTTTCTGAAAAACGGAAGATTGAGCTTGAAAAATTGTTGCAATCCTATAAAGATATTAACAACGAATTGACCGAAAAAGCAAGTGATCTAGAAGCGAAGCTGTATAAACTTGGTCAATCTGAACAAACCATTTTTCTAAATACGCCAAAGAATTTCTAAATACGGAAAAATATATTATCCTCCTTTGGTACTCGAACAGAAGCTTGTCGATCTTGAGTTGAGTATTAAAAGCAAAATTGAAGAAGTCAGAAATAACGATCAACTCGCTTTTGATATTGAAAAGGAAGTCATGCTTACAGTTCTTTTAAACAGTGAGAGAGAGAAATCTGAAAAGAAGTTTTCTGATTTTTTCAAGAAATCAGTTGAGGAAAAGAAACCTGTTGAACTTAAATGCATAAAACTTTCAAAACAAAACTCAGATTTTGAAAAAGTTTTATTTTTTGAAAAGGAAAAGCTTGAGAAAAGGATGTCCGAGTTTAATGTTGAGAGAAAATCCTTTGAGGGAAAGATTGCTGAGCTTTCACTGAAAATATTTAATTTGGAGAATGAATTAGACATCGAAAGAAAAGAATCTGAAAAGAAGAAAATTAAAGATTTTCAAGCAAAAAGTGTGAAAGATGTCTATTCAGATGAAAAAAAGATGTTTCAGGCTGAAATCTCAAAACTCACAAGGAGATTATCTGTTTTAGCAACGGAAGCTATGAAAGAGCAGAAGATCAAATCTAATCTACAGAAGAAATTTGATTACCGTGTTGCTACAAGTTCAGATACTCCTATCTTTAAGCCTGTCAAGATGGTTTGGAGAGCAAAAGGCTCAACTCCTGAAAAAGATGCCCCAAAATCATCTGTTCCTCCACCCACCGTGAACAAGAAGAACAACGATCCAAAAGGTAAGTCTTTTGTTAAACCTAATCTTGTTTATTCTGCAAATTATTTGATTAGGTTAGCACAAAAGCAAATATGTTGTTCTTATTGTGGAACTCATGATTTTGTTAAGAAAGAAGATGTTCAGTACTGGTATGGTACTTACAATATTCCTTCAAATCGAACTGTACATAACAAGCCAGGACCCAATTGGCAATGGGTACCAAAATCAACTTAATCTGTTTTGCAGGTTTATCATGTGTGGTGCTGAATGCCTAATTACTACCAAACACATGACTGGGAAACAGAAGAGAATTGTGCAGATTTGAAGAAGAATACATGTGCTGAAACCATCTGCATAATTTCAGGGGGAGAGATTCTAAACTTTTGATTGTTTGTGCTTATTGATATATCTTTCTACATGTTTATGGTTTCTGAATAATTCAGTTCAGAACCCGCTTTTCAAAGAGATTATGGTTTCTGAATAAGTCAGTTCAGAACCCGCTTTTCAAAGAGATTATGGTTTCTAAACACATCAGTTTAGAACCCGCACCTCAATGAGATTTATGGTTTCTAAACACATCAGTTTAGAACCCGCACCTCAATGAGATTTATGGTTTCTAAACACATCAGTTTAGAACCCGCACCTCAATGAGATTTATGGTTTCTAAACACATCAGTTTAGAACCCAGACTTCAAATAGATTATGGCTTCTAAACACGTCAGTTTAGAACCCGAGCTTACAATGTTTTTTTTCTTCTGATCATATCAGATTAGGACTCATTCTTAATCTCTAATAATAATAATAATAATAAAATAGCCTTTGACTATTACATGTGCTAACTTTGTCAAATTAAGATATTTGCAGATTTTGAGGGGGAGCTTATCCAATTCTTAAATCAGCCGATCATAATTTGAGGGGGAGATAATACTGATGACTGTAAGTATCTTCTGAACTTAATCTGAGATTGTTTGAAAAAAGAACGACTTTCAAGCATGAAAAACGTGTTCTTAAATGTTCAAACCACTTCTCTAATTCAAACAGATTTTATAATTTTAGAAGTGTGATTTTAAATGTTTTTCATGATTATCTCAGATTACATCATTATTTCTGACCGTGTGTTTCCAAAGATTAATACTTGCGTATTATCTTGTCTATATACTTTCAAGTATTCATACACACCGGTTCAGCTTCATATTGACTTTGTTATTACCACGTCTCAAAACGAAACAACTTTATCGATGGTAATACTCCCGTTTGAATTTCCAATTTTGTTTAGCATCATACATTCATTCAGCGTGTGAACTTAAACGTTTCATTCAACGATTGTTTATATTTGTTCATATAAACAAAATCCAATTCTTTGATACCCTAACCATACATGAATATATTTCATATTTGATCTGATTGATACATTGTCAGATTCTCAAACAAGTCTTTCGATTCATTTCATTCTTTCAATATTCTTGTTTTGAGAAGTCTTCATTGTTCAAATGCTCAAATATTTCATAAATATTTTTTAGGAGCATACATTCTGATGACAATGTTATTCAAAAGCTAAGATTTATATTTGTTCAAGCTAAACTGTTGAGCAACATATCTTTTAGGACAACATTTCATGGGAATCAGTGTGAGAGCTTAAAAGAACTTCTATGGATCCACGTTAACCAGTGTTTCCTACCCAAGAAGTTATCCTTGAGTGATTGAGGGTGAGGGGTCGAAATCAAAGAGTGGGGGAGATAACTCATCCGGTTGAGTAATCTCATTGTGCTGAGGTAAAATGAAAAAGAGAGTTTGGTTAGCAGTGAGCAGATTAAAAAAACAGAAAGAGGGTGTGAGAACAGAGTTAAAAGAATACGAGAACTCTGCACCAGCCACTTTCTGAGCCGGGCAGCCACATTGTTGATTGGTTCACATTCTTTGGTGACCGTCATTCAAACAGGCAACTAGCCCATGCCAACTCTTGCATTAAACCCCACCAGCTACTCATTTCTTTCTAAACAAAGAAATGTTTCAATTTTCTTGGGGGTGCAACATATTATCTATCCAATCTTCACTCGGAAGGTTTGGATATTGAAAAGAAGGAAGTTTGCCCCACATTCGCTCTTCATTCATGCACATTGAGTCCGTGGAAAACTTGTTGTTGTCTCAACAGTTTACACAATTTGAGCCTAACTATTATCAAGCATAAGTTGCTTCAATCATTTCTACACTTGCACGTACACACAAGGAATATGTTTTCTTGTCATAACGTTCATAGAAATTCTTTCGTATTTTTCGATTATTGAATGGAAGCCCTGGAGGAGTGAACATCAAAAAGCTCCTTTCCAAAGTACATCTGTTGTACTAAGTGGCTTCGTGCAACTTACAGGCATTCTAACTGATTCATCCGTTGTTTCAGGGTTACCACTTTCATATTATCTGAATTTGAAAAGATTCGGATATTTTTTTTTGGAATTGACGGTTAAACAGATCAAAGGAGGAGATTGTTTCTGGTATTCAAAGACTGCTGAAATCGTAAAGAATTTTGATGATCATGATGCTCACAATCATCAAAAAGGGGGAGAAATATCAAACAGAAGAAAAGAGGGAGATAATCCGAATATCTCAATTTCAAGAGTCAAAGTTGATATATGTCAAAGAAGAAGAAGTTCAACTCAAGATGCTTCAATATTCATAGATTATTGTTGTTCAGACGTGAAGATACAAAGACATACCATGCTTAAATATTATTCAAGAATGTCTTAAAGATCAAAGCCCGTTAAACCTCAAATCTCGTTCATAATTCAAAGACTGAAGAAATTTGCCAAAAGGTCAAAGCTACTGCAATGATCGAAGATTCAAAGATATAAAGTTTTTGTTTTGAAGACCTTGATCAACCTTACACAGATTTGAAGTTCATGTTTCAAGACTTGTTGACTTTAAAGAGCCTAAATGAAGATTAAAGCCGCCAAAGTGGATTCTTGAAGATAAAGCCTATCTGAACATTAAAGTGCTGAAGACTAGCGTCATAATTTTTTAAATCTTGAATCCATAGGGGGAGATTGTTAGTACAATGTATTCAAGATTTAGTCTAATTGTAATTAGTCAACAAATGTCAAAGTCAAAATAGCTAGGTTTGGTCAAAGGGTATATAAACCTAAATGTTAGGGTTTAGTGTGTGACCATTGCAATGTAGCCTCCAAGGTGTTTGTGTGTGTTCTAGAGAGAGATCCATTCTCTCTCTAGGTTGCTTTCATCTTGAATAAAACACCTATTCCATTATTCTATCTTCTTGTTACTATCTCCATCAATATATGAATCATTGCCTTGTTAAATGGGACTAACAAGATACAAGGAGCTGATTAGTCAGTCTATGCACAATATTTAGCAGCGATGTCATCAAGCATGGTCTGAAAATAAAAGATATAACACTATATTTGGTTAGATTACCATATTTGTTATATTTTCTTTGTTATATTGGAAATGGTGGGGGCTCTACAAGGGTGCAACGCACCCTTACGCGTGCGACCGTGGGCGTGGGCGCAATGTGGCGCTTTGATGGCGCACTTTGCACTTCGCACACACGCATCACCGCGAGCCGCTTGTAGCCGCCTTTAACTCTTTTGCTTGTTGCAACACGAAACCGTTGCAATTACTCATCTGATGCGACGGTCCATGAAAGGGTGTAACCAACAGACGCGATGGTTCACTTCAAATGCGACGATTGGAAGCAAAAGGTGCCTATTCGTGAACATACACGACGGTTCGAATAAGGGACTGTTCTGGACAAATGCGACGGTTCAGGCAGTGACCAGACCGTCGCTGTTACTGTTAAAACGCAACTGTTGGAACAGTAGCGACACTTTGAACTGTTGCCATACCGAAAAGCTGTCAGAAAAATCGAACAGTCATGACTGTTCAAAGGGCTGTCATATTAGCCTATATATACCGACCTTTAGACACCAAAATGACTAATCCTTTTCTTTTTCATACACACCAGATTGCTAGGATTTTGTGTTGCTATAGAAGCACAAAATTCTAGTTCTTGAAATCCTTATCTACTCACTAGTTCTACCAGGATTATCAACACAAGGTGCGGTGTTGATAATCGTGCCTACGAACGTTGCTTCATTGTATCTTGGGAAGCAATTCGCCATAAACCCAAAGCACTTACGGTGGGGGCGAAATTGCTTTAAGGATAGAGAGAACTCGCCTTGAAGCAATAAGTAGTAGATTTTCTTTATCCATTTTATACCTTTGGATTAGAACCCTAAAAACAACAATCTTAAAGCAATTTCCGAATCAAGATGGCGACGAAGAATCTCCAACAAATGTCTTGCGACATCGTGAAGTTAGAGCGATTTGATGGCGGAGGATTCAAGAGATGGCAAAAGAAGATGCAATTCTTATTAGCCACTCTCAACGTCTCCTATGTCCTCACCAAACCTTATTCGGAACCACACGAAGACGAGACCCTTGCCGCGGCCCGAGAACTTCTCAAGTTTGAGAACGATGATTTCATATGTCGTGGCCACATCCTCAATGCTATGTCCGATCCTCTCTTCGATGTTTATCAAAACATCGAAACGGCGAAAGAACTTTGGAACGCACTCGAACAAAAGTACTTCACCGAAGATGCAACAAGTAAGAATTTTATCGTTTCCAAATTTAATTCATACAAAATGATAGATTCACGTCCTATTATGGATCAAATGTATGAAATTGAACACATTCTTAGCATGTTCACACAACACAATATGAATATGGATGAATCAATCCAAGTGGCATCAATCATCGATAAACTCCCTCCCTCTTGGAAAGGTGTTAAGAAAAATCTTAAACATCGTAAGGACGATATGTCCTTAAAAGAACTTGGAAAGCATCTTCTCATTGAAGAACAATATTGATTAGAAAATAAAACCAATGAAGATGCTTCCAAAGTTCATGTGGTCGAGGAAAAGGGAGAAACTTCTAAAGCCGGTGGAAAGAAAAGGAAACGACACGAGGTAACTTGTAATAGGAAAAAGAATATGAAAGACGTGGTTTGTTTCAATTGAAACAAACCGGGACATTACAAACGTAATTGTCGGCTTCTCAAAAGAAGGAGAGGAAATGGTGGTAACAACACCAACAATGGAAACTTCAACAACAACAACTTTGTTGCTATGATTTCCGAGATATTCTCACTTGAGGAAGACAAATGTTGGTGGGTGGATTCGGGGGCAACCCGACATGTGTGCAACAACATAGACATGTTCAAAACGTACGAAGCTTCAACCTCCGTACTTTACATGGGAAATCACTCTACCGCTCAAGTCAAAGGAAAAGGGAAAGTTACTTTGGAATTCACATCGGGGAACACCTTGACTCTAAATGATGTTCTCCATGTTCCCGATGTCCGAAAGAACTTGGTTTCCGGATAAATCCTCAACAAACATGGCTTCAAACTCGTCTTTGAATCCGACAAGTTCATACTCTCGAAAGGCGGAAAATTCGTCGGCAAAGGCTATCTCACCGGAGGGATGTTTAAACTAAACATAAATGAAGTTGTAAATACTAGTGTGAATGATGTAAATATGATTGACGTAAGCAACGCAAATACTGCGGTTGCTCCCGATGTACATATGATTGATGCTAATAACACTACTACTAGTTCTGATTACTTTGATTCTTCCTAACTTTTATGGCATGGTCGATTAGGTCACGTACATTTTAAACAATTGAAAAATATGGCAAAAAGTGATTTAATTCCAAAATTAGATGATAAAAATCAAAAGTGTCTTACATGTATGCATAAGAAAATTACTAGACAACCTTTCCCTCAAATCCAACGAACTTCTAAAATCTTAGACTTAGTGCATAGTGACATATGTGATTTACATTCTACTCCTTCTCTTGGTGGTAAAAAGTATTTTGCCACTTTTATCGATGATTATTCTCGATATTGCTATGTATATCTTTTACACTCAAAGGATGAAGTCCTTGAAAAATTTAAGATCTACAAAAATGAAGTAGAACTTAAATGTGAGACAAAGATAAAGTGTTTAAGAACGGATAGGGGTGGTGAATATTATAACCCTATATATTTTGAATCTACGGGAATTGTTCACCAAGTGACGGCTCCGTATACACCACAACAAAATGGTATTGCGGAACGAAAGAACCGTACCTTGATGGAAATGGTGAATTCCATGATGTCATATTCTGGATTAAGTTCTGGATTTTGGGGAGAAGCATTACTAACATCTTGCTACATACTTAATAGAGTACCAAGCAAGAGAAGTCAAAAGACCCCTTATGAGTTATGGAATCAACGAACACCTAAGCTAAATTACCTTCGGATTTGGGGATGTCGAGCAATTGTAAGACTTCCTGAATCCAAGAAAAGGAAGTTAGGAGACAAAGGTATTGAATGTATATTTTTGGGATATGCCCAAATTAGCAAGGCTTATAGGTTCATGGTGGTTGAACAAAATGATCAAATTTCCCTTAACACCATCATAGAATCTAGAGATGCTCATTTTGACGAACGAAGGTTCAAAAGCATTCCAAAGGCACATGAGATTTCTAAGGAAATCGTGTCCACGAAGATTCCCGTTAATAACGAAAGGGAAGATGATGATTCCCCGAATCATCAAGCAATTGAACCTAGAAGAAGTAAACGTCAACGAAGAGCAAGAACCTTTGGACCCGACTTTGAAATGTACTTAGTTGAAGGTGATCGGCATGGTTCAATGAAAGAATATCCAATCATTTACAACTTGGATGAAGAACCACGTACATTTGCGGAAGCAATAAAATCTCATGATGCATCTTTTTGGAAAGAGGCAATCAACGATGAGATGGAATCCATCATAGGTAATAACACTTGGGTCTTAGTGGACCTACCCCCTGGTTCAAAATCCATCAAGAATAAATGGATTTTTAAAAGAAAATTAAGAGTTGATGGCAGCATTGAAAAGTTTAAAGCCCGATTAGTAGCTAAGGGCTTTACACAAAAAGAAGGACTAGATTATTTTGACACATATGCCCCTGTAGCACGGACGTCGACCATTAGAATTTTGATTGCCTTAGCTTCCATTAATAAACTCATAATTCACCAAATGGATTTCAAAACCGCATTCTTGAACGGTGAATTAGAGGAGGAATTATATATGGAACAACCGGAAGGTTTCATAGTTCAAGGACAAGAAAAGAAAGTTTGTAAACTTATTAAGTCCTTGTATGGCCTGAAACAGGCTCCCAAACAATGGCATCAAAAATTCGATCAAATCATTCTATCTAATGGTTTCAAAATTAACGAATCAGACAAGTGTGTATATAGTCGATTTGTTAATGGTCGAGGGGTTATCATCTGCTTATATGTGGATGATATGTTGATTTTTGGAACCGACTTGGAACAAGTGCAAATGACAAAGAAACTCTTATCTGAAAATTTTGATATGAAAGATCTGGGAGAAGCTGATGTTATTTTAGGAATAAAGATTCTTAGAAATAACAATAAGCTTATGTTATCCCAGTCTCACTATATTGAAAAGATATTAAAGCGTTTTAATAAATTTGATTGTTTACCTGTCAGCACTCCGTTCGAAGTAGGTTCTAGATTAACAACTAATACCGGAAGAGTATTAGCTCAAAATGAATATGCTAAAGTTATTGGTAGTCTAATGTATGCTATGAATTGTACCAGACCTGATATCGCCTATGTCGTAGGAAGATTAAGTAGACATACTAATAAACCTGGAAAAGCACATTGGGATGCTGTAAATCGAGTACTCAAGTACTTGAAGAAAACCATGGACTATGGTTTAGAATATAGTGGGTATCCTTCAGTATTGGAAGGATATACTGATGCAAGTTGGATAAATGATCAAGAAGACTATGCATCCACAAGTGGATGGATTTTTACACTTGGTGGGGGTGCGGTGTCTTGGGGATCAAAGAAACAAAGTTGTATAACAGATTCTACCATGGCGGCAGAAGTTGTTGCTTTAGCTTCTTGTTGTAAAGAAGCAGAATGGTTAAGGGACTTGTTAATCAACATACCCTTGTGGCCAAATCCAATGCCGCCAATCTCTATACACTGTGATAGTGCGGCTACACTGTCAAGGGCATACAATCAAGTGTATAATAGTAAGTCCAGGCATATTGGACTTAGACATAGGCAAGTCAATCAATTAATAAATGATGGGGTGATCACCGTTAGTTTCTTACGATCAAGTAAGAACTTAACAGATCCTTTCACAAAAGGACTACCAAGGAAATTGATTGAAAGCACTTCAAAAGGGATGGGTCTCAAGCCCACCTATAAATAGTCACCCATGATGGAACCTTGTCTTGACACTTGGTATTTCACCAAGACTCAAGATCAAGTTAAAGTACATCATTTGAACGTGACTGAGAGTTCTACAATATTTTAAAACCATCCCGAGGTTAGTAGAACTTGGAACCGTATGAGAAGAAATGTTGAATCTAGTTCTTAATGGACTTGTAACACAAATTGTGTTGGAGTGTTTAAATTACGGGAACACTCTTGACAAGGTCCACTTATCTGAATGTGGGAGTGAGGCCGCTTCCTATGAGCTAAAGGGATTGGCTCTAGAACATTCTGAGAAATCGAGATACAGACCCATGGCCAGTTAACGGGTCGGCTTATAATGGTTGAATGAATGAGAGGAAGGATATGCGTGAGGTGTCTCCGTTTAACATATAAAGGAAGATGGTTCAATGACTTTGGTTCAACCATTCTTACCCTAGTTAGACTTGAGCACTTTCACTATGTAAAGGTTCAAGGTGCAAGACTCCACCTTTACTTATGCATAACACCCCAAAGGATTTCGGAATCTAGTTAGGTCTTGTTATGTCGGTCTTTTTCAAATTTGAGTCTATTTTGAAAATGGTGGGGGTTTGTTGGGAATATTTTCAAAATATTAAAATTTAAGTATTTTGGGTTGAGTCTTAGGAAGAAAAGGAAAATTGATTTTGGTAGGTTTCACCTTGTCCCACATAGGAGGAAAAGTGAAACAAAAGTGGGTAAATAAGTGGAGCTATTTTCCATATATTAATTTATCTTATATTGGAAATGGTGGGGGCTCTACAAGGGTGCAACGCACCCTTACGCGCGCGACCGTGGGCGTGGGCGCAATGTGGCGCTTTGATGGCGCACTTTGCACTTCGCACACACGCATCACCGCTTGTAGCCGCCTTTAACTCTTTTGCTTGTTGCCACACGAAACCGTTGCGATTACTCATCTGATACGACGGTCCATGAAAGGGTGTAACCAACAGACGCGATGGTTGGAAGCAAAAGGTGGCTATTCGTGAACATACACGACGGTTCGAATAAGGGACTGTTTTGGACAGATGCGACGGTTCAGGCAGTGACCAGACCGTCGCTGTTACTGTTAAAACGCAACTGTTGGAACAGTCGCGACACTTTGAACTGTTGCCATACCGAAAAGCTATCAGAAAAATCGAACAGTCGTGACTGTTCAAAGGGCTGTCATATTAGCCTATATATGCCGACATTTAGACACCAAAATGACTAATCCTTTTCCTTTTCATACACACCAGATTGCTAGGATTTTGTGTTGCTATAGAAGCACAAAATTCTAGTTCTTGAAATCCTTGTCTACTCACTAGTTCTACCGGGATTATCAACATAAGGTGCGGTGTTGATAATCGTGCCTACAAACGTTGCTTCATTATATCTTGGGAAGCAATTCGCCATAAACCCAAAGCACTTACGGTGGGGGCGAAATTGCTTTAAGGATAGAGAGAACTCGCCTTGAAGCAATAAGTAGTAGATTTTCTTTATCCATTTTATACCTTTGGATTAGAACACTAAAAACAACAGATATAACACTATATTTGGTTAGATTACCATCTTTGTTAAAAACGGCTACCTCATGGCTTTGAAAAAACAATAGCAAAAAGGGAAGCAATCTTTCTGAGAAACATAACTTTGAAATTACTTTCTCTACAATCTCAGCTTGTTCAATCATGTAACTATTTCCAGTCCAACATCCTTGGAAATATTCCCTCTGAAAGCTTTGCCAACTGGGTTCGTCTTCCTCATTGTCAATGCAGTTCCAAAATTCTAAGTCGCTTAAAGTAGTGATGTTTGGAGTTTCCGATGCTTTTGTCATTGTGATTGTTGTTTCTGTGTCTGCAACTCCAAGCAGGTTACTCAATGATGCATCAAATTTGTCTGCATTTTCCTGATTTTGATTAAAAATCAAGAATTTGTTATTCTTCCATTCATTTTGTGACTATTACATATACTTTGAAAATAAATCAATTAAGAAGGTTTATGGGTTGTAAGAAAAGATATGTACCTCAGAATCTTGATATAAATACAAGGAAGTTGTTGAATCTGACTGATCTTCCAAGAGAAGATCTTGGAGATTCTTGATTCCTTTATTTCCCTGTACATTATTATTATTATGCTGAGGATCAATAGGATGCACCTTTTTAAACTACATTCAAATAACGATTGATTTTTAATATCATTTTCATTTGTTTGTTTGTTACTTCTAGCTAGCTAGCAGTAGTAGTCATTAACTCACTCACATTCTGATGAGTCCGCAACTGAACATGTCCATACAAATTTGAAGATGAGGTGCTGCAGGCCTTGCTGTTTCTGCACCAGAATAAACGATCATGATTTTGATATCTTCATACTAATTTTGAAGTCTAACCAGTATGTTTGACCTTAAAATTCAAAAGGCATATATAGAAATAAATTTGAGTTTGTGATTTGTCTCATCAGCAAAGGAGGGTGTCCATAAGAAATAACATGATGAAACAGTAACCATGCCTTGTAACTTGTTGCACCCCATTTCACAATAGCAGCTTCTTCTTCATCTTCTTCATAATTACCATTAGGTCTTAATGGCAGAACGCAGGGGTAAAGCATGGTTCGATACAGGTCTGGTGCAAGCTGGGTCCTGACTCCTGACGAGCAGCGGTGAAACCACCAAGGCTTGAAGAAAATGGAGAGCAACTTGAAGCTCATCCCACTGCAGCAACAGCTTCCGATTTAAAAACATAAAAGACTTCCAAATTATCACTCAAGATAGACTATCTCATTAACATTTGCAATAGTTAAATTTATAGCGAAATTTAAAACCCTAGAAATGAATTTGAAAAGATCAGGCAGGTAAATCATTGGAAATAATTAATGGCTTGGGGATGGGGATTTCACGGACGAGGAATCGACATGAAATTAATAACATTGTAACTAATCGTCGAATACACACATTAATAGAAAATTGCATTCGCTTCTAAACATGAAGATGATCCAGCGTCAACTCACAAAAAGTGCTTATTAACTTATTAAAAAGTGTTTGGATTAGCTTATGATGGTACCAAAACGTAATAAATTAATAAGTTGTTATTTAGAGGTGTTTGGGGTTGCTTATACATGTATAATAACCAAAAAAACTCATAAATTGTTTCAAATATGTTAATAAGTTAGAATGTAGCGGCTTATTACAAACTCCTTATCAGCGGTAACAAAACGCTATAAGCAGTTTTTTTTCTCCTATCCAAACACAAAAAAAACTGCTTATCAGCGATGAAAAAACGAAATAAGTTAATAAACCCTCTAAATAATCAATCCCAAACACCCCCCTTATAGTCGAACTATAATCGGCTTTCCTGTATCTTTGACACTTGGTTAGGTATCATTCGGCTTGAAGGGTCCTTCTGTATCTTTCATAATAGATCATAGGCAAAGAAGCGATCAAAATCGGATTACCCCTTCTCGATTTCAAGATTTCCGTGATCTCAAACTCGATTTTTCAAGTGAACCAGGTGAAAACACAATGCCTTATGAAAAACGCTTCTCACCAAATTTGGCACTTCTCACTGGAACCCAACCCAGTAAACTAAATATGAAAAACGCTTAATCCCTTACGCTCAATGCTGAAAAATGTCAATAGGTACATTGGAGCAGGGGATGGGGTGTGTCTCAATTAAATAAGCTAATAGGATGCACTCTTTTAGGTTGCATAAGCTTATAATAGATGCAACTGATAGGGAAAAACCCACAACACTATGTAGCATCATATATAATCTTTGGGGTGGGGTTAAATCTTACCAGAATTATATCATCCCCCAGAATAAATACATATATATATATATATATATATATGCAAATAAGAAAACTACCCTAATTTAGGCCTCTATCAAATAGCATATCTTATATATAAAGTACTTGTTTCATACCTCTTGTTCTGGCTCCAGTTTGATTTTGAGAAGTTTATGACAAGTTTCCTAGACATATGGTTCTGCGGAGATCAACACTAGACATATTTTCCGGATACTTATCTAATCGGGACAACACCCGAAGACTAAAACAATCCGGATACCATCCGGTAACTAATTCTATCCGGAAACTACAATAAAATAAAACTTACCGGATACTTAATCGCGTCCGGAAACATTCATCACAGAGGTTTCCGGATACATGGTTTTGTCCGGAAACTACGGCTGGAACTCAGCAATTCGATCCAAATACCATATCTGTTCTATTCAGCTCATTCCAGACCATTTCATACAGTCCATAAACAGTTTATATAACTATTTCAAGGTTCAATTTAACATATAAACATTGATTTGTACAAACAACAAATGAACTCACCTTAAGTTTGCAAAACCCACTTCCTGCACAAATCTGAAACTTCAATCTGTTGTTTATGATTCTGCAAATCAATCCAATACACAGATTCGTTCATCATCATTCATTCACAACAAGTTTCATTGGAAATTATAGTCAATTGCTAACCAATTGATGCCAATTCTTGCTTTTCTTCCTTTTTCTCCTTTCTCTCTTTCTCTCTGTCTTTCTTTCTTCTGCCGACTCAAACAAAACCAAATGAGATATTATCTCATCTCTTCAGTCCCTTATCCATACATATTATCCATATTGACCAAACACACCTCCAAGTTTCGTTATTTCCGAAAGTAACATCCTACTTTAATCTTTTGTATTTTAACCCTATTGAATTATAAAATTTCCATATAATTCAAGGTTTAACCCAAAATACAAAAGATCCCAATTCTCATTAAAATAATATTATTGAAAATTCAGGATGTTACAATACTCCCCAACTTGAAAATGATTTCGTCCCCGAAATCACAATCAGATAAACAGATGGGGATACCTATCCTTCATATTCTCTTCCGACTCTAAAGTCACATTAGCACCTCGATGGTGTTTCCACTGTACTTTCAACATAACTACTTCCTTGCCACTACGTAACTTTCGAACCGATTTTTCCAAAATTGCCTCCGGTTCTTCCACACAATGGCTCTTCTCATCCACTCTTACATCAGTAAGTGGAATCACATCTTCCTCTTCGGCTAGACATTTCCGAAGATAATAAACGTGGAAGGTATGGTGGATTCCTTCCAATTCAGGTGGAAGATCCAACTGATAAGCTTGCAATCCGACCCTCTTAGTGATAGTGAAAGGTCCTAGAAAACGAGGACTTAACTTCCCACATTTACCAAACCTTATCACACCTTTCCATAGGGATACCTTAAGCATCACGCGCTCCCCAACTTGGAATTCTTTTGGTCTTCTTTTCGGATCAGCATAACTCTTTTGTCTATCTTGAGCTGCTTTCATATGCTGCCGAATTTCTTTCACTTTATCTGCCGTTTGTTGTACCAGTTCCGGACCAGCAAACTGTTTCTCTCCGGCTTCTAACCAACACACTGGCGTTCTACATTTCCGGCCATACAAGGCTTCGAACGGTGCTCTGCCAATACTGGAATGATAACTATTGTTATATGCAAACTCTACCAAAGGTAGATGCGTATCCCAGTTACCTCCAAAATCCAATACACGTGACCGGAGCATGTCTTCTAAAGTTTGAATGGTCCTTTCACTTTGTCCGTCAGTCTGTGGATGATAAGCAGTACTCAAACTAACTTTCGTACCTAATTCCTCTTGTAGTGATTGCCAAAATCTTGAGGTAAATCGACTATCGCGATCTGACACTATCGACACCGGTATACCATGTCTTGACACCACTTCATCAATATACAATTTCGCCAATTTATCAATCGGTGAAGCTTCTTTCATAGCTAGAAAATGAGCACTCTTAGTCAAACGATCCACAATCACCCAAATAGTGTCGTTACCCTTTTGCGTCTTAGGTAACTTCGTCACGAAATCCATGGTGATTTTCTCCCACTTCCATTCCGGAATCTCCAAAGATTGGAAACTTCCATACGGCTTTTGATGTTCCGCTTTTACCAAAGAACAAGTTCTACACTTCTCTACTAATTGAGCCACGTCTACTTTCATAGCTGGCCACCAGTAATGCAATTTCAAATCTCTATACATCTTAGTACTCCCAGGATGTATAGAATACTTAGATCTATGGGCGTCTTCGAGAATTAACTCTCGATTTCCTCCAGCTTTAGGCACCCAAACACGACCTTGGAATAACTTAATCCCACGGCTATCTTCAGTCAGTTGAAGATGTTGTTTGCTCATCACTTCTTCTTTCAGATTTTCTTCTTGTAATGCTTCCGCTTGTGCCTTTTTTATCCTTTCCATTAAACTTGACGTCACGTCAGTTCTAGCATTGGTCGTTTTCAAACACCCACTATACTCTTTTCTACTTAAAGCATCGGCTACTACATTGGCTTTACCAGGATGGTAATGCAATTCACAATCATAATCCTTAAGTAACTCTAACCATCGTCGTTGTCTCATGTTCAACTCTTTTTGATCAAAGACGTATTGCAAGCTTTTGTGATCAGTATAAAGAGTACACTTTGTGCCATACAAATAATGCCTCCACAGTTTCAAAGCAAAAACAACCGCTGCTAATTCCAAATCATGCGTAGGGTAATTCTTCTCGTGCTCCTTAAGTTGTCTTGACGCATAAGCAATTACCTTGCCCCATTGCATCAATACACATCCTAGACCCATCTTTGAAGCATCACTGTAAACAACAAAATCTTCTGTTCCTTCTGGTAAGGCAAGAATAGGGGCTTCACACAACTTTTGACGTAAATAAAGTCAAATCTTCAATTCTTGTTTCTCCGTCCAGACAAACTTCACGTTCTTTCTAGTCAATAAAGTCAAAGCAGAAGCAATCTTTGAGAAGTCTTTAATAAATCTCCGATAATAACCCGCGAGACCTAAGAAACTTCTTATTTCAGACGCACTTCTTGGTGTCTCCCAATTCGTCATAGCTTCTATCTTTGCTGGGTCTACCTTAACTCCTTCTGAAGTGATCACATGCCCTAGAAATTGTACCTCTTTTAACCAGAATTCACATTTTGAGAACTTCGCGTACAACTTCTCTCTTCTCAATACTTCTAAAACTTCACGTAGATGATGTTCGTGATCTTCTTCAGTCTTTGAATAAACTAGTATGTCATCAACGAATACAATGACAAACTTGTCCAAAAATGGTCGACACACTCGGTTCATCAGATCTATGAATACTGTCGAAGCATTGGTCAACCCAAATGGCATTACAAGAAATTCGTAATGCCCATATCTTGTTCTAAACGCTGTTTTCGGGATATCTTCATTTCTCACTTGAACTTGGTGATATCCTGACCTTAAATCAATCTTAGAAAAACATCCCGCACCTTGGAGTTGATCGAACAGGTCAATAATCCTTGGAAGCGGATACTTGTTCTTAATTGTCACCTTATTCAGCTCGCGATAATCAATGCACATCCTCATCGTGCCATCTTTCTTCTTAACAAACAAAATCGGAGCTCCCTAAGGTGAAGAACTCGGTCTAACGAAACCTTTATCCAACAACCCTTGAAGTTGAGTCATCATCTCTTTCATTTCGGCCGGCGCTAGACGATATGGTGCTCGCGCAATTGGTGCCGATCCAGGGACAAGGTCAATATGAAATTCTACTTGTCGTTCAGCTGGTAGACCAGGAAGATCATCGGGAAATACGTCTAGAAAATCACGTACCACTCTGATATCTTCCACTCGCTTCTTTTCTGACTTTACATCTAAAACATAAGCTAGATAGGATGAACATCTTTTCGTTAAACATTTACGCGCTTTTGCAACAGAAATTAACGGAATTTCCCCTTTTTGCTTTTCCCCAAAGATGAGTACATCATCCCTATCAGCCATCGGAATCCGGATTAATTTCTTTGCACAAAGTATCTCTGCCTGGTTGACTGTCAGCCAGTCCATACCCACAACCACATCAAATCCTCCAATTTCCATCAACAACAAGTCGATCGGAAATTTCGTCTCTTCTATCGTAATAAAACAACCATCAAGTCTTTCGCGAACCAAGACTTGACCCCCATTAGCTACCTCAACTACTAAGGCATCATCCAAAGTAGTAACATGCATAGCTAACTTGTGAAAGAATGACTTGGACACAAATGACAAATTTGCACCACAGTCAAATAAAATGCACGCTGGACAAGAATTAACAAGGAAAGTACCCGAGATGACATCTTTCGATTCTTTAGCTTCATCAGCGGTCATCTGAAACGCCCGACCCGTTGGCTTTGGGATATTTGATTTCTTACTTTCATCTCCACTCTTTTTCAACCTTGGGCAATCCCAGCGGAAGTGACCCGGTTGCTTACACTCGTAGCATGTAATTCCTTGTACCGGACAATTGTTCATCATATGCCCACTTTTCCCACACTTGAAACATTCCAAGGTTGTCACCCGACACGGCCCAAAATGTTTACTCTTGCACTTTGAACACCAATTTGGTTCACGACGCGAATCGTAACGAACACCTTTACCAGCTGCCTTAGGTCTCTGAAAAGACTCTGATCAGCCCTCCCATTTTTGTTTCTCCCCAACTTGGGTCTTTTCTTATTTATCCTTGGCGTATACTTCTTCCATCACCTTAGCTTCTTCAATAGTTTCCCTCAGTGTTGAAGCTTTAGCGTTTCTTACCCGGGACATCATGTCCGCTGGCAAACCTTTCAAGTAAGCTTTAATCTTTTCTTTTTCATTAGGAGCCACATGCCCCACCAAATTCAGCTTTTCCAAAAACGTTTCAGTATACTTTCTCACAGACATGTTACCATTCTTGAGAGTCCTAAACTCTTCTTCGATTCTATCCATCTCGTTCTCATTACAGTACTCCTCCAAAACCTTCTTCTTGAATGACTCCCAAGTCATAGCAGTCAATACTGAAGCCGATATTGAAGCTGTCACTATGTTCCACCATGTCAGTGCATTACCTTTTAACATTTGAGATGCAAATCTAACCTTTGACTTTTCATCACATTCACAAGATCTGAAAGCTTGTTCCATTTCCCTAATCCAGTTCATACAGGTTACTGGATTATCTGTTCCCTTAAACTCTGGTGGCTTACAACTTAGGAACGTCTTGTACGAGCAAACTCTTTCCACTCTCCTTTCTGTTTCTGTTACTGGAGTATGAAGCGGATTAATTACCCCAGTATCAGTTCCTGTTCGCTGCAACTCTGAACTTCGATCGTTCAATGCTTTCATAAACATTTTGGTTTGTTGAGCCATTGCGTTCGTCATCATTCTTGTCATGTTTTCCATCATTCGGGCTTCCATACTTGCTTCTGGTGTTCTTGGGTTGGAAGTACTGGTACCCGTTCTATGTACCTGACTTGGCACTCCTCCAAGAGAAAGAAACCCCGGCGGAGTCTCATGAATTTCGCCTAATCCAATTTGCCTTTCTCCTGTCCCATCAATCATGGACCTATCCATCGCAGAAATAGGAGATAATGGCGGTGTATTCACCATCGTTCTGATATACACAAGAGGATAACCATAAGAAATGGTTATACACATACAACATACGAAACATACTTTACCGATCATTAGTCACCGTAACCATTTAGAAACAAGCATGCTTATGTAACAATATATTCATAATAACAGTAGCTAATTGGAATTGTGAACATGTCATACAAGAGAATCCTCGTTACCATTGTTACAGTACTAATTTCACGTATTTCTGTTAACTCTAAGACTATCCCGTCTTACTACTTCTACCCATATCTCACACATCATAACTTAATTCATCTCAGCTTAAGTCTAAGTATCTCATCAGCATACTTAGTTCACTTAAAGTAATGCTCTGATACCATATTGTAACACCCTAAAAACAGGGCTAATTTGAACCTCAAATTATAATACATTATGATACAAGAAACTTCAACTTATATATATATATATATATAGCAAGAAAATTAACCATCAAGAGTATATTTACAATACAGGATCCTTCAAATAACCTATCAATCTAATCATATCACTATAATCAGATTAACTAAGTTATCTAAGCAATCCATCAAAATCTCTTCTTGTTAATTGACACCTCTGCTATTCCAAAAACGCTCGTCCCACAACCCTTTACTTTCCCGAGCTGGTACCTGGTAAGAAAACATCATATGAAACGATTAGGCCAACGCCTAGTGAGAACATTCGTTTCAATAACAATATTTGCAAAATCAATGTAAACAAGTTACAACAAACCTGATTACTCCTTTTCTTACCGTACGTGTAACTCTATTCCGTTAACACGATTTTCATCCAATCCCATGAATATGACTGACACACATTCCTTCATCATATCATGTCTTAGAGCCACACTACGAATCTTCACTGATTCTAGATTAATACTCTTATTCCAGAAATCACAATATACACATGCCCATTTCCATTCATATCCTATTCCAGAGCCACACTACGAACCTTTCTCAGATGCTAGATTAATGCTCCCACCTAAGAAATCGCAATATACACATGCCCATTTCTTAGGAAAGGAAGTAGAGATTACAAGCACTTATGTCAATCCCATTTTCTTCTTTAGGAATTGGGAATAACGATTATTACCACACGCCTATTCCACAATTCCCACACACACTGGAATAACGATTATTACCACACGCCTATTCCATGTGATTACCAAACACTAGTGCCTATGGATCCATTACACTTATTTCACACTTGCCTAGTATCAAACTAGCACAGTCTTTAAGCCTAACACACTATCATTTAACTGTAAGTATGTTCAAGCTACTAAGATTGTATTTTAATACCTACCAGTCTCTTTCTAAAATCAACAGGACTTAAAATTATCCAGCTTTCCAAAGTGTCCGGACAACAGGTTTTCGGATACCTTATACTATCCGGACAACTACACTTTCCGGATAGCTACAACTCACCGGGTAACCAAACATTCCGGATACCACTACTTTCTGGGTAATTCATATTTTCCGGATACTTATCTAATCCGGACAACACCCGGAGACTAAAACAATCCGGATACCATCCGGTAACTAATTCTATCTGGAAACTACAATAAAATAAACTTACCGGATACTTAATCGCGTCCGGAAACATTCATCACAGAGGTTTTCGGATACATGGTTTTGTCTGGAAACTACGGCTGGAACTCAGCAATTCGATCCAAATACCATATATGTTCTATTCAGCTCATTCCAGACCATTTCATACAGTCCATAAACAGTTTATATAACTATTTCAAGGTTCAATTTAACATATAAACATTGATTTATACAAACAACAAATGAACTCACCTTAAGTTTGCAAAACCCACTTTCTGCACAAATCTGAAACTTCAATCTGTTGTTTATGATTCTGCAAAACAATCCAATACACAGATTCGTTCATCATCATTCATTCACAACAAGTTTCATTGGAAATTATAGTCAATTGCTTACCAATTGATGCCAATTCTTGCTTTTCTTCCTTTTTCTCCCTTTTCTCTTTCTCTCTGCCTTTCTTTCTTCTGCCGACTCAAACAAAACCAAATGAGATATTATCTCATCTCTTCACCCCCTTATCCATACATATTATCCATATTGACCAAACACACCTCCAAGTTTCGTTATTTCCGAAAGTAACATCCTACTTTAATCTTTTGTATTTTAACCCTATTGAATTATAAAATTTCCATATAATTCAAGGTTTAACCCAAAATACAAAAGATCCCAATTCTCATTAAAATAATATTATTGAAAATTCAGGATGTTACAGTTAAGTTCGGGAACAAGCTCGAGTATCAATATAAGGTTTCTGATCAACATTTCCTAAATTATAGGTGTTCTATTTAGAGAACGGAAGCTTAAGTAAGAAGCCTTGGAACGAGAAATTTCTGAAGCGCCAGGTGAGTTTTTCTAACTAAAATACATGATTTTCTTACGTGTTTTCCAAAGAAAGTGATTGAGTAGAAATGCCATGTTATTTTACATGATTTTTACTTGAATGAAAGTTAACTGTTTTACTGATTATGGTGTGCTTACAAACATGATTTGCTCACAAGCTTTTACGTACTATTCCATGAAAAGTATGTTTTGTTTGAAAGATGATTTAGCATAAAAGAAATGATTAAATGTGAGCTATGTGTATGCTATGTGGAGTCGGTCTGCATAGTGGGATCTGAGTACCTCGGGATCCGATGATCTCTTGGCATATGTGACGAGCTTGTAGGAGGGAATTCGTTTCCTTCCTACTCGGATAGAGGGAAGTCTGCTTGGGCCCCGATCGCGGTTAACTTATGTGATCCTTAAACATTGTGCAGTACCATGATTGATGTTATGTGGAGAATGTTAATGAGTTTTATAAAATGATTTTATACTGTTGATATATGTTGTTCACGGAGGGAATTCACTAGACCTTTTGGTCTAACCCTCGCTTTTCAAAACTAGACCATTTTCAGGTAAGCAAATAGTAGGAGGCTAAGGTAAGTGGGCAAGAGCAGGATAGAGCACAGATGTAGATAGAGACAATGCATGTGCCACTTTTAGTCGTCAGATATTCTCAGTTGTATATAAGTTGTTTCCGCCAACTTCAGTTTTAGATTAATGAAATGAAATTTTGAGACCCAGTTTTGTAATGTTCATGATTTAATGCTAGGCTTGTCCTGCTGTATTTTTGGGCTGTTACATAAGAGTTGCATCCTTTCTGCTCCACGTACCTCCCACGTCTCTCCTTCCCTGTATCTAAACCGCCACCCCACTCCCCTCAAATTGATCCCCATTTTTCTGCAATGTGATTTTTAAAACCATAATTCCACTCCCCTCATTTTCAATCGATGCAATATCTCGCTCTCCCCTAATCGTCCACTGATGTCATGCAACGTTCAAGAAATTTTGCTTCTGATTCTACACAATCGAGCAAGCAGAACCCATCTCCATCTCTAATAAAGCTACAAATCGATATTTCATCAGGTTCGATTTCAATGTTCTTTGATTTCAAGTTCCATCTTCTAACAAATTCGATTTTCAGGTTTGTTATATGGGAATTGCTGGTTAGTTTTCATCCTTCTGGTTTGATTTCCTTATTCGTTTTTGATCTTCTGGTTTATTTTCATCCTCGATTTCAGGTTACATTTCTCCTCAGTTATTGATTTCTCATCAGTAATTATATAAATTAAATTTTGTTTCCATCTTGATTCCAAAATCCCTGCTATGAGATACTTAATGCCCCTACACTGCAAGGTGTTTTCTGAACTTATCTCTACATGACATGATTTAGGGCAAGGTTTGATAACTAACTAACTCTTATCTATTTGGTGTGCAGAAGAGAGTCATCTGAAGCACATACAGAAATCATCAGGTTGCAGTTAGGGGTTTTAGATTATTAGTTGCTCAAGTCTCTTCATGCCCCCACAGAGCTGCATTTTGAATCTTGGATAATAAAAAACTAATACCGTGCAGGTACAAAATTGACAAGGATCATGATGGCAAAATGCAGTTCATGTTTGGAATAAGAAACTGGATGCATAATAGTCCTGGAGCATCATTGTTTCTTTGTTCCTGATTAAAATCTACAGATTCTATAATGGACAAAATAAAGAATTTGGGTTTAAATGGGACAAAATGATCAGGAGATGAACTAAGACATGTGTGTTTCAATGTGTGTGTGTGTGTGTGTGTGTGTTGGTTCTAAGTAGATGGACTCTGTAGATAAATGTGTTCCTAGAGTTCGAATTACGTTATTGTAATGGTAGTGCTTGAGGAACATAATCTACTTATATACAAATAGGAACAAGGCTAACTAAGAAACCCACTAGCATCCATAGAATCTTTTGATGCTTGAATTTCGTTAGAATTATTTGAGGATCAATTTGAAGCTCTATCATGTCTTCCTTGGGCATTAATGTTCACTATTGACTCTATAGACACTGTTTACAGTTTTTGTGATTTTGTTTCAGGTGTTGAACTGATATCTTACTGCACAAGATGGATTTCTCCTATACTTATGAGCCATCGTCGGCTGCAGGATGTGTTTATTCTTGTAGACCAGAATCTGAGTTCTATAAAAGCATATCCAGAAGGACTTCTTCTGTGGCTGATACTTTTCAAGAATTAGAAAGTGTTGGAGAGGTTGTAACAAGATTTGAGCTGGATATGGCATGTGTTTGTGAGAAACTGGCCAATTTGAACTTACTCTTGATGCATGTGGAAGCTATAGAGAATGATTTTGAGGCCTTTGTATCTGAACTGAATCCAAACCCAAGTGATCTCTATGTTAAGGCACTAACGTTTGACTTTTAACTGCCGGATAGGAATACATATTTTGTAGTTGTAATTCCGAGACACATGGCATGGCAGTACATCTTACGGTTGTTATTGTGCATTTTAGATATTTTCAAGCATAAGGTATCCGGAAACCTGTTGTCCGGACACTTTGGAAAGCTGGATGATTTTAAGTCCTGTTGATTTTAGAAAGAGACTGGTAGGTATTAAAATACAATCTTAGTAGCTTGAACATACTTACAGTTAAATGATAGTGTGTTAGGCTTAAAGACTGTGCTAGTTTGATACTAGGCAGGTGTGAAATAAGTGTAATGGATCCATAGGCACTAGTGTTTGGTAATCACATGGAATAGGCGTGTGGTAATAATCGTTATTCCAGTGTGTGTGTGGGAATTGTGGAATAGGCGTGTGGTAATAATCGTTATTCCCAATTCCTAAGGAAGAAAATGGGATTGACGTAAGTGCTTGTAATCTCTACTTCCTTTCCTAAGAAATGGGCATGTGTATACTGCGATTTCTTAGGTGGGAGCATTAATCTAGAATCTGAGAAAGATTCGTAGTGTAGCTCTGGAATAGGATATGAATGGAAATGAGCATGTGTATATTGCGATTTCTGGAATAAGAGTATTAATCTAGAATCAGTGAAGATTCGTAGTGTGGCTCTAAGACATGATATGATGATGGAATGTGTGTCAGTCATATTCATGGGATTGGATGAAAATCGTGTTAACGGAATAGAGTTACACGTACGGTAAGAAAAGGAGTAATCAGGTTTGTTGTAACTTGTTTACATTGATTTTGCAAATATTATTATTGAAACAAATGTTCTCACTAGGCGTTGGCCTAATCGTTTCATATGATGTTTTCTTACCAGGTACCAGCTCGGGAAAGTAAAGGGTTGTGGGACGAGCGTTTTTGGAATAACAGAGGTGTCAATTAACAAGAAGAGATTTTGATGGATTGCTTAGATAACTTAGTTAATCTGATTATAGTGATATGATTAGATTGATAGGTTATTTGAAGGATCCTGTATTGTAAATATACTCTTGATGGTTAATTTCCTTGCTATATATATATATATAAGTTGAAGTATCTTGTATCATAACGTATTATAATTTGAGGTTCAAAGTAGCCCTGTTTTTAGGGTGTTACAATACCCAAAATTACCTAAGTGGATAGGTTACACTTCTAGTCCAATAATCATGATTATTGGACTATGCTTACCTGACCATGTGAAATTGTATTTCAGATCCATAAACAATTAAATTCCGGTTCACGATTTTTTATTAATAAAGCCCAACAAATTTGGATTGCATTGGTGGATATCACGTGGCTTAGCCAAGGGCTTTAACAAAATAATGTATCACGTGGTCCCTCAATTCCGAAATGCTTCTAAAAGTCACAACCAGGTCACGTGACCCAAACCATTTAATACCGGATTCAAACTTTGAGATATTGCTGGATCACTTTATCGGCCCAATGAATTAAATGAGTTCCGGATCTGAACAGTACTCCGAATCCATTCACCAAACACAACTTCCGGTTCCACTTTGATTTAAAACAAAATTTTGGAACTGCACCATTCCGATCCTTTTTATTTAGGCCCACACCGGAACTCTTCTAATTAATTTCCAGATCTTGATTTTTAGTCCGAGTTCCGGATCTAAGTTAATTAATACCGAATCAGTTCCTATTCCAGATCCTTTTCACTTACGTCCCATTCCGGTTCTCTAAAAAAATAATTCCGGAACACGATATAAAAACTCAATTCCGGAACACAACAAGAAAACATGGCGATACGACACAACAGATTACACATTAGTTCTGAAAACTAAGCCATTTAATTCGATTATTGAGTTCCGCCCTAACCGCGAGATTAATCCACTCATTTAAATCTGCTTGTGATGATTAACTAATCCTTTTGCAGTGTTCTTCTCAACTTTTTAAGCAAACTTAAAATTATCAGAACCCAACAACACTTTTAAGCCAAGGGTTTAAGAGGAGGAATTACCTGCTAGAAGTTGAACCCCGTGTTACTCCTTCTCCCAATTGCTGATTTGTGACCTTCTTCTCCAATTGATCTCGAGACAATGATTTCTCTTCTCTGCTCTCTTTCTCTTCTAGCCGCCACACACACACATAATAAAATTTTCTTAGGGCTTTGTGCTATAAAAAGGTTTTTTATTCCTTCTTTCTCAATTTCCAAAACCGACCCCCAAACCTTCAACTTTACAGATTCTCCCCGAAACTTAACCTTTCCAATTAAAAATCTCGGTTATTACATCTTATTTTGGCGGTTGAAGAGAGAAACCTGCAGAAAGTTGAAATCAGTTGGGGAGAATGTTGTGTCTCTGTATACTACCCCTGTAAAATGGATGGAATATTATAAATGCAAGTGAGTATCAAGAGACAAGAGTAATATCAAACCAGACGTGTGCTATCAGAAATAAACCATGACGCAAGTATACATCTCAGTCTATTATCGTCTTATAACAAGTAATAATGGTACAAAAGTACCGAATATCGATCCCACATGGAAGCGTGGAAAAGTTTCTCTTTAAAGTCCAATTATTTAAAAGCAGGTTTCAGATGGCGAATGAGAAGGTAATCTTTTGTTGGGAGTTTGTTGTTAACAACTAATGAAAATTAACAATTATAAGAGGAAGCACAGGGTATAAAGGTCCATTGGGATTAGATTAATAATTAGATGTCGAGATGAGACAGTATTCTTCAGTTATCTCAAGTGTCGAATATTTCATGATACAACGTACCAGTTGTCAGTTGGTCAATTGTGATCCACCACAAAATATAACATTTGATTTAAATAACGTCACACAATCATACAATACGATACACCTTTTTATCTTTTTATTAGTCTTGGTCCCAATTTCTCTTTATACCCCGAACTAAGGCGATTAGCCCTTCATCGTTCAGATTCCAATTATAAAAGATTTACGAGACTTAAAACAAATAATGGAAATGGACAATGCGTTGATTAAATGAAACTTACTTGTGTGGAAAGTCGTGACTTGTTGCACAAGTTATCTAAGCTTTGAGAAAAGTTATTAATTTAACATGATGATTATGGAAAGTGTTGGAAAGCATTTAAATTAATTACTACAAAGTTGATGAGAGAGTTAAACATTGCGTTTTTAAAAGTAAAGTTTGCGTATTTGTTAACGGACTAATTATAGAAACTAAAATTAACGTGCTTTCGAGATGAGAGAAAAGATGGGACTTTTTGTGACGTCACTTACCAAACCGTGAACCAATTTTACTTGAGAATCCAAAGAGATTAATTTAGACTTCCGGCTTATATTGTAAGTGAGATTACGCGAGAACCAAGCTTTATCAAAAGTCGAGAGTGAGAGTGAGGAAAGGGAGTCGTAAATTGTTTGCAAGATTTAATTAAAAACGTGATTTGGAAAGCGATTAAAGTTAACTAAGATGAGTTTGAGAAGTTGACGAGTTTAAGAGATTTAAAAGTTTAGGAAAACGAGTTTAAAAGTTTGAGAGTTGAGAAAATTAATCTAAGAGTTTAAGAGTTTAAGGAAAAGAGTTTTAGTACTAAAGTTTAAGTGACGTTAACATGCAATTACAATTAAGATTAAGATTAGGATTAAAGATTGCAAACCAAGTCTTTTTTAGTTACGAAAGTCGAGAACTTCGGATCAATTACGGGTTGTTCGGCATTCATGCATTACAATCGGACCATGGTGCCGAAGTACAAGGAAAATCCAAGCACTAATCCCACTTCTAACACTAACCTAATGCATCTATTTATACTAAAAATAAACTTGGTGGCTAAGTTTTCTCAAAATGGAGCATCCATGGGTCATAGATCCGACCCATGGATAACTAACAATCTTCGGCCCATGTGGTAGTTAAATCTTCGGCCCATGAAAGAAGTTAGGAACCGGCCCATATAGTTTGTAGTCTTCGGTCCGTGAGAAAATGATGTTCGGCCCAACCGAGAGTTTTAGACTCTCGGCCCAAAAGATAATTACCAAATCAATCCATGTTTGTTTATCGGCCCATACATACAATTATATCGAGCCTAAAAATATCGGTTTAGCAAAAGTTCCAAAAACAATCACCAACAATCGGCCCAAAAGTCGAAGTCTTCCTTCAAGTTCCGTGATCCGTCCAACAAGATCCATAGTTTTAGACTTCAAATGCGGCCGTGCTTACGTACCTACAAAATATATAAAATATACTTATTTTTGTGTTTTTGTGATGCATTTTTGCAATTAAATACGAAACATATCTAATATTTATTTTTGTTGCATTTAACTAAGAATGACTATAAATAAAGTGATAAATGCGGGATTTTAGCTCAAAATTAATATGAAACATGGCTAAAATAGGGTTAATAAAATAACCCTATCACAACCACGAATTCGAACTGTTGCTTGCCCTCAAGCAACTTTATTAAGAAAAATTTGAGCTAATTTATTTGTTGTAAATTTGTCGTAATTTTCCCATCCTTTAACATGTATCTCAATCATCCTTTGATTCCTGTCATTCACACAACATGTATTGATAGCGCTTTGTAAAATGACATTTCTCAACTTACTCACAAAAAAAATGTCAATCCATAGGCTAGCCACAAAATTCTTGTTTAATTAAAATCATAATGCAATCGGTATCGGGGGTGAGTGTTTGGCTTTTTGTTTTGGTAAAAATGGCGATTTTTACCAATTTTTCGAAAATTTTCAAACTTGGCACAATTTTTCTGCCTTTTCTTTTAGTGATTTTTGAGATGAGACACATTGGTCCCTTCGGTGTCTTTGACACTTTCTTGAGTTAAGGAAAAACAAATGCGAAGCTTTGCTTCTTTTTGCATTGTTAAATCCTCTTTTCTTTTTATGAGTGCATCGCATTTTGCGAAGGGGTGTGCACTTTAAAATGATATGGTGTCGAATTTTTTTATATGAGTTACCATACCATTTCCCCTCCCCAAAATTTAGAAGGGTTCAATGTCCTCATTGGACAACCATCGATCAAGCGAAAAAAATAGGCTTTTTTATTGTGGGTGGTGTGGTTGCAAAAATAATTTTAACAAAAAATGGAAACAAAAATTCGGGGGCTAGTTCTAGTGACATGAAATGTGCAGGTGAGAAAACTTTCCTTTTTACGCGGGCTATCAACTAAGCATGCGTCTAACAATCCTCAAAAAATGACATCAACACGTGATAAAATCTAGCAAAAATTACTCCAAATTCCCAATTCAAAATCCCAAATGTATACTATGAAATGTAAATGCAATTTATTAAAGTGCGAAAAATAAAAGTGGATAGAGTCGTGAAATTGAACCTGTCCTACTCAAGATGAGTAGGAGGGCGTTCCACGGGTTCCATAAAAGGTGGATAGGAAACGGTGGTAAAGTCTTTGCAATCTCCGGGTGCTCCTTCATCATCACTCCTCTCGTCACGTCGTCCTTCGCCTTCTCAAACTTCAGCCAACTCACTATCATGCCATCTATTCTTTTCAATCTCGCCTCAATCGCATTTTCTCTCTCGCTCCTCTCACTTTCCTGCTCTGGTCGATATTTTTGGAAATCAACACTTGGTGTTCCTTAAGTGTTGTCCGCATCTCAATCTTAAGTGATTGAAACTTTGCTTCCAAAGAAGCAATTCCGTCACTATCAGATTTGTCCGAATCCAAATGCACACATATATTGTTACGCATCAGTCTATCCACATTTTGTTTTTCCATAACTAATTTTTCTTTTGAAAAAGTATCGGTGGATAGGATGGTAACATTTGCGTTTTTCATAAGTGCATGGATTATGGACGGATGACCCATTCGAGCATTGCACCGGTCGACACCTCCACGTATATTGTTGGAGATTAGACGGCCAATGTCGAATCGGTGTCCTTTCAGGATGCAATATAAAATCAAAATACGAACCATGCAAAGACTAGTATCGTGAGTGGTTGGAGCGAGACTATGTCTCAAAAAGAAAAACCAGGCATTTGCCTCAGTTTTTAAACAATGCGTGCGAATGATACGTGAATTTCCTTGAAATTCCCATTCGGATCCCTTATGGGCAATGGTTTCCAAAATGTCATCTAGATCCTCATTGGTTAGATTTTTGATCAACCGATCCATCTCGGAATGTTTAGGCGGGACAATACCCAAAAGGTTATTAATGGCCGTGGCCGAAAAATCAACCTCAGTTTGTCTAACAAGGATTTTTACACCATCCGTTACGGACATTTCACTATAAAAATCCCTCACCCAGTCAATATTATATTGACTTGGTGGTTCACAGAAAATTTCCCAGCCCAACTTTGTGATCAAATAACCAATGTGCGGGTGTGCAAGGAGTGCATTAACATGAAATCCACGTGGTGCATGGCATATTTTACGTGCTAAAGTGGGAAATTTAAGCATAGCTTCATGACATGAAAATAAATCATAACGAGTGATATTTGAGTTTAAGGAGGTACCGACTTTTTGTTTTCCCTTGTCAAGACCACGAACTCCTTGAGAGTTCTCTGATTCCTTCTCTTCACTTTCTCGACCCGCATCTTCTTCCGACGCCACAAGTTCACCATCTTCAATTTCAACCCATACCTTTCTCTTTTTAATGGGTTGCATGTTACCCATTTCGTTCGATTTCAACCTGCGGCTGTATTGGTAGGTGGTGGTGTTTGGGTTAGGGTTAGGGGTGTTTTGCGAAGGGATTGGTTTAAGGAGTGTTGAGGGTGATGTCGTAGGTAGTTCCAAAGTAGGGAGAGGTGGTGGTCGGCGATGGTCTTGTGGTACCGCCGTGGATGCTACCGGTGGGTAATTTAGGTTGTTGACCACGGGGTCAAATGGTCGGAACGCAGATGGTTGGTTCTGAAGTGGGTTTCCAAGTTGGTCCAACACTATGGCAGAAGCAATCTTGTGTTGGGGTGGTCTTCTCGGTGCAAACCTAGGACGTGTAAATCCCGGTGGTGGACTGATATTTGGCCGAAAGAACAGTGGTCGCGATTCAGGTTGGTAGAACATTGGTCGTGGACCATAGTTCATCAGGAACTTATTTGTGGCGAGGTATGTCTGATCGAACCCGACAGAATGTCCTCTGATCATCGATGTCGACACACTCGGCGGTAATGAGCTCCGATGAGGTTTTTGGTCCTCATGCTCGGCGAAAAAGGGATTCGAGTAAACCCTAGTCGTTCGCATTTGCGATGATGACGTCGACTCTTGCATCATTCTCTTCACTGCAGCAGCAAGCTCTCGGAGTTTCGAGTGAGCAGCCGCGCACTGTTGATTCGCCGGAGAAAAGGGCGGTGGCGGCATTGGTGGTTTTCGATCGTCGCCGGTGGCCATTTTTGAAATTCTCCGGTGTGCTATTCTCGTTCTCTTCTTGCGATGAGGGTTTTCAGCTAAAAATCGAGCTTCGGTCTTTGTGACTCTTCGATTAGCAGACGAGAATTTTTGGGTGTTCTTTTGTTTCTTTTTAGCTCTTGCCATGAAAGGGAGAGGTGGGTTTTATTCAGGGAGGTGAGAGGTCGAGGGAAAGAGGAGGGTGACGTAAGCAGAGAGAGGGGTGTGAGGTGATCTCTTTGACAGACAAAATTCGACGGTGGTGGCAGTGAACAGTACCAAGAAGAAGAGAAATATAGCAGTGTGTGTTTGTTTGTTCGCATGAAGAAGGAAAATATACCTGCATATTTTCTTAAATCAAGTACGGGCATTTAATGCTCTTAACAAGTACACATCAAACAATAACCAGATTAGGATTTAGTTAGATTTAATAATTTAAAACAAATCCAGTTAAAAGGAAAATATCTGATTAATTTTTCTCTTTTCTTCTTTAATCTTATGGGCCGAAATTTCCATCAGATATTGGGCCGAAAATTCTTGGCCCAGTTTAGGTTTTAAAATTAATTTAGAGGTCCAATAGAAACGTAACCGGCCCGATTAATTATAAACCTGAATTTAACGTGGGTATCACTGAAAATATTCTTCGAGGCCCAGAAAAATTTAGATTCTCGTTGTCGAGTTTCGATCATTTGGGTTGGTTACTTCCTTTGTTTATAAAAATTTGGCCAAAGGCCGGAAATTTCTTATTCCTCTCCTGATCAGAATGTTTCTCTCCAAACTCTGTTTTTCCCCAAAATTTACATCTTTTTGTAAACCTCTTCTTATTTCTTTTTAAAGTATTTTTCGAGTTTGTTTTTATGTTTTTACATTTTTATTTTTTTCGATTTAGGAATAAAATACGTAATTATATTTATATATAAATATCTAGATTTTTATTTTTCTTTTTGTATTTTTATTATATATACATATTTTTATATTTATTTTATTTTTATTCTAGAAGGTGGACAACCTCCACAGGCTGTTGTATCAGATTCTGAGGTTCAACAAATGGTTTTACTCGCTGTCCGTTTACCTTAAAAGTTGTACCTTTTTCCGGATCAATTAGTTCAATCACTCCGTAAGGATAAACTTTAGAAATCTGACATGGTCCTGTCCATCTAGAATTTAATTTACCTGGAAACAACATGAGTCTGGAGTTGAACAGTAAGACCTGTTGTCCTGCAAAGAACACTTTTGGACTGATTTTCTTATCGTGCCATTTCTTTGTATTTTCTTTATAAAGCTTGGCATTTTCATAAGAAAAATTCCTATGTTCTTCTAACTCACACAATTGTAGAGCTCTTCTTTTTCCTGCCTCATCCAAGTTCATGTTAAGTTCCTTTTTGGCCCAATAGGCCTTATGTTCTAATTCTACAGGCAGGTGACAGGCTTTCTCAAAAACTAGTTTATAAGGGGACATTCCAATAGGGGTTTTGTAAGCGGTCCGGTAGGCCCACAAGGCATCATCCAGTTTGGATGCCCAGTCTTTTCTATGTGGCTTGACTACCTTAGCTAAAATTCCTTTAATTTCTCTATTGGACAACTCAGCCAAACCATTGGTTTGAGGGTGATAAGCAGTGGCTACCCTATGCTGAATGTTGTACTTGTCCAGGACTTCCTCTAATAGGTTGTTGATGAAATGGGTGCCCTCATCACTAATCAAGGCACGGGGTGTGCCAAATCTAGTGAAGATGTGTTTTTGGAGAAATTTGATGACTGTCTTAGCATCATTAGAGTGACAGGCCATAGCCTCTACCCATTTAGATACATAGTCAACATCTACCAGGATGTAGGCACAGTTGTTTGATAGTGTAAATGGTCCCATAAAGTCAATACCCCAAACGTCAAATAATTCTACTTCTAAAATCCCATTTAAAGGCATTTCGTTTCTCTGAGAAATATTTCCACTTCTTTGACACTCATTACAACTTTTTGCAAAGTTGTAGGCATCATTATTTAGGGTAGGCCAATACAAACCTGATTGTAATACCTTTGCAGATGTTCTGCTTCCTCCAAAATGTCCTCCACATGGACCTGTATGACAGTGATATAGAACGGATGACACTTCCTCTTTAGGGATGCACCTTCTGATCACCTGATCTGCACAAATCTTAAAAAAATGGATCATCCCAAAGAAACTTCTTGGAATTAAATATAAGTTTCTTTCTTTGATGCTTATTTAATTCCTTGGGAATGACCCCACAAGCTAAATAATTAACAATATCTGCAAACCAAGGTATTGCAGTATGTTGTACAGCTAAGATCCTTTCATCTGGAAAAACATCACTGATGTCATTAGTGTGTTCAATGTGTTCCTGTTTTTCCAGTCTTGACAAGTGGTCAGCCACTTGATTGTTTACACCCTTTCTGTCAATGATTTCCAAATCAAATTCTTGTAGTAACAAGACCCACCTTATTAGCCTAGGTTTTGCATCTTTTTTAGAAATAAGATATTTGATGGCCGCATGATCAGTATGCACAATCACTTTGGCACCCATCAAATATGATCTGAATTTTTCAAAAGCAAAAACAACTGCTAATAATTCCTTTTCAGTAGTGGTGTAATTGATTTGAGCCTCGTTGAGAGTTTTACTAGCATAGTAAATAGAGTGAAAATTTTATTTTTTCTTTGTCCTAGAACGGCTCCAACAGCTCAGTCACTAGCATCACTCATTATTTCAAACGGTAAAGACCAATCAGGAGTCACTATTACAGGGGCAGTGACCAATGCTTATTTCAATATTTTAAAAGCTTTTTTACAATCGTCATCAAAATTGAAAGCATGGTCATGCTGTAATAGGGAGCACAGAGGTTTGGATATTTTAGAAAAATCTTTGATAAACCTCCTGTAAAAACCTGCATGTCCTAAGAAACTTCTAATATCTTTAACAGTGGTTGGTTCAGGTAATTTTGCAATTACCTCTAATTTAGCTTTATCAACCTCAATACCTCTGTTGGAAATGAGATGACCTAACACAATACCCTCTTTAACCATAAAGTGGCATTTTTCCCAGTTCAAAACCAAATCTGTTTCTTCACATCTTTTAAGACTATTTTCAAGGTTTTGCAAACACAGATCATATGATGTCCCATAAACTGAAAAATCATCCATTAAGATTTCCATGGACTGTTCAAGCATGTCTGAGAAGATAGACATCATACATCTTTGGAAAGTGGCAGATGCATTACAAAGTCCAAAAGGCATTCTTCTAAAGGCAAAAGTACCATAAGGGCAAGTGAAAGTTGTTTTCTCCTGATCTTCAGGTGCAATGGCAATTTGATTGTAACCGGAGTAACCATCTAAGAAACAATAAAACTCCTTACCTGTTAGTCTGTCTAACATTTGATCAATGAAAGGCAATGGAAAATGGTCTTTTTTGGTAGCCTGGTTAAGCTTTCTATAGTCCATACAGATTTTCCATCCTGACACTAATCTAGTAGGTATAAGTTCATTCTTCTCATTAGTTACCACAGTAACTCCACCCTTTTTGTGTACACACTGCACATGACTGACACAAGTACTACTGGCAATAGGATAAATTATACCAGCATCCAACCATTTTAAAATTTCCTTTTTAACAACTTCTTTCATCATAGGATTGAGTCTTCTTTGAGGCTCAACTGAGGTGAACTCTTTGTTTTCTAAAATGATTTTATGTTGACAAATAGTAGGGCTTATGCCCTTCAGATCAGTAATGGTCCATCCTATGGCCTTGGTGTGTTGTTTCAACATGTTCACCAATTTTTCTTCCTAGTCAGATTCTAAGGATGATGAAATAATGACTGGAAATTTCCCTGGTTCTCCTAAAAATGCATATTTCAAATGTGAGGGAAGTTGCTTTAACTCTAAGTCTGGAGCACATTCTAAAGAAGGCACAAGAGTTTTCCTGTCCTTGTTTTCTAAAACTTCAATAGCATAGGTGACCTGTATGTCTTCTAAGTCATCAAACTCTGCTCTATCTTCTTCACTATCCGATTCTTCCAATTCCATTCCCTCCCCAAAATTTTGGTCTAGACACCAAGATTCAATCAAACCTAAGGTAGAATATTCCTCTCTCTCTTCAGGATATTTAAGGGAGTCCAACACATTAAAAGTAACTTGTTGGTCTTGAACTCTCATTGTGAGTTCACCTTTTTGGACATCTATTAGAGTTCTTCCAGTGGCTAGGAAAGGTCTTCCTAAAATGATGGGAATATCCTTGTCAGCTTCAAAGTCTAAGATGATAAAATCTGCAGGAAAAATAAACTTATCAACTTGAACTAGGACATCCTCAATTTTACCCTTTGGTCAAGCTATGGACTTGTCTGCTAATAAGAGAGACACAGTTGTGGGTCTAGCTTCACCTATGCCTAAGGCATTGAATACAAATAAAGGCATAAGGTTTACACTGGCACCTAAATCACATAAAGCATGTCCTACTTCCTTACCTCCTATAGAACATGGGATGGTAAAGCTCCCAGGATCTTTCATCTTTTTAGGGATCTTATTAGAGAACATAGCACTACAAAATTCAGTCAGAGCTACAGTCTCATACTCATTCAATTTCTTCTTTTTATTTAAAATATCTTTTAAAAACTTTGCATAACTTGGCATTTGTTCAATGGCTTCAACCAAAGGTATGTTGATATGCAGATGTTTAAAAACATCTAAAAACTTTTTGAATTGCAGTTCATCTCTCTCATTCCTCATCCTTTGGGGATAGGGAATATAAAGAGGAATTGTAGTAGGAGATGTAGTCTTATGAATAGTTGGTGCTGAAACTGGTGGTGAGGTCTTGTCTATCTTAATTTCACCAGGAACTTTGGGACTGTCACCAGGTTGTGACACATCCACAACAGGCTTGTCTGTGGTTGTTTGATCTTTCTTGGGTTCTTCAGGAATTAAAAGTGGAATTGTTGGAATGGGAATGGTGTTATTGGGCCAACAGTGTTTTCTGGCCCAATAGTTTCATTGGGTTTAACAGAGTCTAAAACTGTATTTTTCTTTTCTGGCTCTGCTTGGGTTGTTTTTATTAAATCTTTTTGTATGTTTTCTGGTAAATCCCTACCACTCCTCAAAGTTACAGCTTTAACATGCTCCTTTCCAATTCTCGGGGGTATTTCTGTATCACTAGGTAAAGAACTGGAAGGACGTTTTCTCATTTCTAAAGCCATTTGACCTACTTGGGTCTCCAGATTTTTAATTGATGCTTGAGTTTGGGACATAAATCCCTTCATCATTGCTTCCAAGGAAGTAGATGATTCAGCATGGTGGTTTGACTTTTGTTGATAAGCATGTTGATTATTTTGAGAATTCGTGTGCTGGTTGTTTTGAGGTCTTTTATAAAATTGATGACCTTGCAATTTAGGTGGTGGTGGATTTAATGCTGGACTATGCCATGAAAAATTAGGATGATTCCTACACTCAGGGTTGTAAGTCTGAGAAAAAGCTCCTCCTTTGTTATTGTTATTATTATAATTATAATAATTATTATTACCTACATAATTGATACGCGGGATTTCCTGGACAATGTTCAAAGTTGTGACCATCACCACAGTACGTGCACTGGATAGACTGAACAGTAGCAGGAGGTATGACAGGGTTGACTGACACAACATTAAGGTTTCTAATCAAAGATGCCATGTCATTCAGCTGTGTAGATATTAATGCGTAAGCATCGGGAACTTGTGCTCCTACAGTTTTTTTTCTAAGTGGTAATGCACGTGGATCAGCCCACTGACCATTGTTGTTAGAAATTTTTTCAAGAATATCATATCCCTCATTATAGGTACAAGATGTGAAAGCTCCGTTTGCAGTAGCGTCGAGCATTTGTTTTGCAGTAATATTTAAACCACTGTAAAACGTCTCTAACTGAATGCAATACGGAATGCCATGGTGAGGGCATTTTCTCAAAAACTCCTTGTATCTATCCCATGCATCAGGAACTGCCTCATCGTCTATTTGTTTAAAAGTGCAAATTGCGTTTCTGGACTTAGCATGCCTCGTGGGTGGGAAATATTTTTTTAGAAAATTTTCAGCCATTTGGGCCTGTAACAACCCAATTCCCATATACGCAACAAATCACATAATGTAACATAACATTGATATAACAAACGAAACATCATATTACAAGTACGATCCCGTAGTCTTTTACAATCAGAAGAAACCATTATACTACAAACTTTATACTAAATACATACATAACATTTAATTATTATAATACAACTGCTAAACATGCCAAAATCTTCATCATATATTCCTTCACAAAAGCCATCCCTCGATTCCTCTAATTACTTGCTCTTACCCGATCCACAACCTGGAATACATATTTTTAAAACAAAATGAGGGTTAGACCTAAGGGTCTAAGTGAGAAAAATCCCTGTTAGTTTGAAATCATTTATATAAACTTTATTTATATAAATCACACAGTATGATCAAATATATCAATTTGAACGCACACATCAAGTACCTTCCCTTCTCATTCCTCCTGGCCATATTAGTTGGTTGCAAGCCAACTAATAAATTTACAACGCTGTACAACATCTACAGCCAAACAACGCTATACGGATTCTATAGCCAAACACACCGGTCCTAAGCTCGGCCAACGTATTATAAAACATTATAATACTCATGTAAATATAATACCTCAATATATTATAATTCACATACATCACACCTATAAACATGTAATTACCCATTTATCACATTCCCAAACCATACATATATGTAATCCAGTTAAAAACGTTTTTAAAGTAAAACTCACCTGTTTCGCTTATCAAAAACGCTCGCAAGCTTCTTTCAAAAAGATTATATCTTTCACTTCAACTCCACAGTATCTGAAACAATTTAAAATACATATATCGCTTTACTAGCCAATTACATAAAGCCTAACAAGTTCCTATCCTCAACTGTCCCATTACACACTGCACTTAACCCACTACCGGGACTACACAGGGTACCGGGACTTCTCAGTACCGGGACTCCTTGGTACCGAGAGTCTCGATCACCGGGAGTCGACTATACCGGGACTTGACATCACCGGAAGTCGATAATACCGGGACTCCATGGTACCGGGAGTCGACCAGACCGGGAGTCCACCGGGACTCCCCCGGGAGTCTAAGAACACAGTCGGTTTCATCTTACCTAGATTCGATTGAAATCAATACCAATCACTGAAATCGTAACTTCTAAACCGATAGATATCTTCTATTACTGATTACAAACACAAAATATAAAGAAGCTTACCTCAAAATCGAATCCAACCCAATTGATTGATGCTCTAACCGTAGGTTTCGTCCACTGCTTCTTTTCGCTCACAACTCACACACATACACTTTCTAAAAGAGGAAATGAGGATATCTGATGAGTTTGTGATATTTATATTCCAAATTAACACTTTTGGCTCAAAACTATTAATAAGGACCAAAACACTCCATAACTTTATAACTTATCTTAAACTTACCCTAATCATTAAATCTTATAGTTAAATTATCTAACGGACTTACCCGGGGTATTACATCATCTCCCCCTTAAAAGAATTCTGTCCCGGAATTCAGTTAAGTGAAAAGATGAGGGTATTTGGCTATAATTTCCGTCTCTGATTCCCACGTAGCATCTTGACCTCTATGATGCCTCCACTGAACTTTCACTTGCCTGATCTCCTTATTCCGCAACACTTTAACTTTATGATCAACTATAGCTTCCGGCTCTTCCACATAATTCAGTCTTTCATCGACTTGTATCTCTGGTAGGGAGACTGCCTGATCTTGAGTAACCAAACACTTTCGGAAGTTTGATACGTGAAATGCGTTATGAATCCTGCTCAACTCCGGCGGATGATCTAATCGGTAAGCTACTTCACCGATCCTTTCTGTAATTGCAAACGGTCCGATATACCTTGGGCTAAGTTTACCTTGTCGTCCAAATCGGATGACTCCTTTCCACGGCGAAACCTTTAACATTACGTAATCCCCAACTTGAAATTCCAATGGCTTTCGGCGTCGGTCAGCGTAGCTTTTCTGTCTGTCTTGAGCCACTTTCAATCGTTCACGAATTTGAGTAACCTTATCGGCGGTTAACTGAACTATTTCCGGCCCCGCTAGCTGTTTTTCTCCCACTTCGTTCCAACACAGAGGCGTTCGGCATTTCCTACCATACAATACTTCGAACGGTGCCGCTTGTATGCTGGAATGATAACTGTTGTTGTAAGCGAATTCGATCAACGGTAAATGCTTATCCCACGATCCCCTAAAATCAACAATACAAGCCCAGAGCATATCTTCTAAGGTTTGAATCGTTCGTTCACTCTGACCATCTGTTTGGGGATGATACGCCGTACTTAACTTTATCTGTGTCCCCATTTCCCTTTGAAAACTTCTCCAAAATCTTGAAGTAAAACGACTATCACGATCAGAAATGATCGAGATTGGAACTCCATGTCGAGTTACTATTTCGTCAATGTACAATTTAGCTAATCGCTCCATCGAATCGGTTTCCTTTATCGGTAGAAAGTGTGCAGACTTTGTTAATCTGTCGACGATCACCCAAATAGAATCAAATCCTTTCGGAGTTCTTGGTAGCTTCGTGATGAAGTCCGTGGTAATCTGCTCCCACTTCCACATAGGTATTTCTAGCCGTTGTAGTTGACCAAACGACTTTTGGTGTTCGATCTTTACTTTCTTACAAGTATCACATCTTTCCACATACTGAGCAATCCCTCCTTTTATCCCCGACCACCAATAGAATTGCTTTAGGTCTTTATACACCTTGTTTGTACCCGGGTGAATAGACAAACGGGATTGATGAGCTTCTTGTAAAACACGATCACGTAACCCACCCAAACGAGGTACCCACACTCTGTTTCCGAGACACAATAACCCACGATCATCTTTTACTAGCAATGCTGACATCCCCGCTAACCGTTCTGATTTCAGATGTTCATCCTGATAAGCCTCCACTTGACACTTCTGCAATTCATCAAATATGTTGGGTAGGAGTTCAGTTCGTAGCGAAATAACTTTTATTGTTCCACCCCTTTCTTGACGACTCAATGCATCAGCTACCACATTTGCCTTTCCCGAATGATAAAGGATTTCACAGTCGTAATCATTCAGCAATTCTAGCCATCTTCTTTGTCTCATATTTAGTTCCTTCTGGTCAAAGAGATGTTGGAGACTCTTATGATCGGAATATATCTGACATTTGGAACCATACAGATAATGTCTCCAAATCTTTAACGCGAAGACGACAGTTGCAAGCTCCATATCGTGCGTAGGATACTGTCTTTCATGATCCTTTAATTGATGAGAAGCATAAGCAATAACCTTTCCACGCTGCATAAGTACACATCCCAATCCCAGTTTGGATGCATCACTATAAACAACAAAGTCTTCCAAACCTTCAGGTAGTGATAGAATCGGTGCGCTGCACAATTTCTCTTTCAATATCCGGAATGCCTCGTCTTGCTCCGCTTTCCATTCAAACTTCAGGTTCTTTCGGGTCAGCTTAGTCAAAGGTGTTGCGATACGAGAGAAGTCTTTTATGAATTTCCGATAGTAGCCGGCTAAGCCCAGAAAACTTCGTACCTCCGTTGGCGTCTTCGGCGGTTCCCACCTTTCAATTGCTTCCACTTTTGTTGGATCAACTTGGATACCTTTCTCAGAAACCACGTGCCCCAGAAACTGAACTTTCCGTAGCCAGAATTCACATTTAGAAAATTTTGCATACAACTTTTCCTTCTTCAGTAGCTCCAGAATCAAACGAAGATGTTGCGCGTGCTCTTCCGTGGATCGGGAATAGATAAGGATATCATCGATAAATACAATAACAAATTTATCAAGATACGGCTTACATACCCGATTCATTAAATCCATAAAGGCAGCTGGAGCGTTCGTCAGTCCAAACGGCATCATTAAGAATTCGTGATGACCATACCTTGTTCGAAAAGCAGTCTTTAGAACGTCTTCTTCTTTAACTTTCAACTGGTGATAACCGGATCTCAGATCAATCTTGGAGAAATAGCAAGCTCCAACTAACTGATCGAAGAGGTCATCAATTCGGGGTAGCGGATACTTGTTCTTGATCGTGCACTTATTCAGTTCTCGGTAGTCGATACACATTCTCATCGAACCATCCTTCTTTTTCACAAATAACACTGGTGCTCCCCACGGCGAAGAACTAGGTCTGATGAAGCCTTTATCAGATAGGTCTTGTAGTTGTGCCATCATCTCTTTCATCTCTGGAGGTGCCAAACGATACGGTGCACGGTCTATAGGAGTGGCTCCAGGAATCAAGTCTATACCGAACTCTACTTGTCTAACTGGAGGGAGACTATTCAAGTCTTTGGGAAAAACTTCTGGAAATTCACTAACGATAGGAATCTTTTCCAACTTGTTCATTTCTGGCTTAATATCTATAACATAAGCTAAGTAACTCGGGCACCCTTTATTAACACACTTACGGGCTTTTATCATAGATATAAGACAAGACCGATGATTCCTACGATCACCATAAATCACTACCGGTCCCCTCTCAGGTAATACAACATTTATTAACTTCTTATCACACACTATGTTAGCCTGATTCTCGGCTAACCAGTCCATTCCCACTACGACGTCAAACTCTATCAAAGTTATAGGAAATAAATGTATCGGTACTCTACACCCCTCTATATTTATCACACAGCCATCAAATACTTCTTTAACTGACACTTGATTATCATTTGCCGTATCTACTAATAGAGCATGTTCTAGCATTTTAGGTTTCAAACACAGGCAAGCAGCAAATGCAGGAGACACAAACGATCGGTTTGCACCGGAGTCAAATAACACCTTAGCACGTGTAGAGTTTATTAAAAATGTACCTGTGACCACATCCGGAGTTTCCTCCGCTTCTTTCTCGGTCATTTGAAATGCGCGACCCCTGGTTACTGGCGGTTCCAGTCTTGGTATTACTGGTTTAACAATCGCTGGCCTGCCCAATGACCCACCTTGCTGTATCCTCCCCCGCGGATAGTCCGACTGAAGGTGATCCGGAGAATTGCATAAGAAACATAACCGCGTTACCTTACAATCTTTAATGACGTGCCCGGTCTTCCCACACTTATAACACGCTCGTAAATCACCTTGGCAATTTCCTTGGTGGACACGGTTGCACTTCTGACATGGTCTTTCCGCTGGTCGAAACGGCGGACGGTTAGCATACCTCTGAAATCGGGACTTCTTCGGATCGTGTTGTGGTCCTTCCCACTTTCTCTTCCCGATACTTTTATCACCAACATCCCTTCTAATATCTCGTTCAACATTCTCCGCGGCATCAACTGTAGCTGAGAAGGTATCGTGTCCCTTTGCAGTCACTAGCCTTCTGACTTCTGAGTTCAGCCCAAAGATAAACCTTTCCATCTTCATCGTCTCCGTAGCAACGTAGTATTCTGCGAACCGAGACTTTTCCAGGAAGCTAGCGGTGTAGTCTCGAACGGATAAGTTTCCTTGTTGCAAGTTCATAAATTCCCCTTCCAGTTGTTTGACGGCTGCTTGGGGACAAAATTGTTTCCTGTAGGCTATCACAAATTCTTCCCAAGAGAGGGTAGAGTAAACATTAGATCCTTTAGAATGAATAAAAGATTTCCACCAATACAAAGCATCCCCTTTTAACATTGCTGCCCCGTACAATACCCTATCTTCATCTGCACACTTGCTTCTCTTGAAAATAGCTTCTATTTCCTTCATCCATCTCATTGCTTTCACGGGATCCCTGTCTCCTGAGTAGGTCGGAGGTCTACAGCTTAAAAACATTTTGTAGTCGCACCTCCTTGTTACTGGTATAACAGTTGGTGTAATTGGCATTTCATCTTCTGGCCCGGGATCCGGTGTTTCAGCTTCATTGTGACGACTTTGGTCAAACATTGCTTGTACACTAGTTTGCAGTCTTCCCATTTCTGCCATCAAGTCATCCCTGGTAACAAACTCTGTACCTCGTGGCTGAACTCTGCCCCCTGTTCGACCTCCGGTTCTGCCCCCGGTTCTGCCTCCCCTTTCCCCTATTCCTATTGGCGGATTCGTACTATTCGGATTTCTTCCTCCTCCTCGATTCGTTTGTCTAGTACCACTTGCCATTCTGTAGATTCAAACAAGGTTAATATACACCTAAGCATATACCCCATATAACAAGGTATTCCAGTTCAAACATGTACCTGTAAGATCACAATTACACTGGCCAGGTGTAATATGAAATTACCTTACATGATGTTCCTTCTACCTTTTATACTTAATATCCCAAGGTTCTACAATAATAGGGACATCCTACTTCACATGTAGTTTAAGTCTAGGTACAAATAAAAATACCTAAATCCCTTAAACTAAGGCTTTGATACCATTTGTAACAACCCAATTCCCATATACGCAACAAATCACATAATGTAACATAACATTGATATAACAAACGAAACATCATATTACAAGTACGGTCCCGTAGTCTTTTACAATCAGAAGAAGCCATTCTACTACAAACTTTATACTAAATACATACATAACATTTAATTATTATAATACAACTGCTAAACATGCCAAAATCTTCATCATATATTCCTTCACAAAAGCCATCCCTCGATTCCTCTAATTACTTGCTCTTACCCGATCCACAACCTGGAATACATATTTTTAAAACAAAATGAGGGTTAGACCTAAGGGTCTAAGTGAGAAAAATCCCTGTTAGTTTGAAATCATTTATATAAACTTTATTTATATAAATCACACAGTATGATCAAATATATCAATTTGAATGCACACATCAAGTACCTTCCCTTCTCATTCCTCCTGGCCATATTAGTTGGTTGCAAGCCAACTAATAAATTTACAACGCTGTACAACATCTACAGCCAAACAACGCTATACAGATTCTATAGCCAAACACACCGGTCCTAAGCCCGGCCAACGTATTATAACACATTATAATACTCATGTAAATATAATACCTCAATATATTATAATTCACATACATCACACCTATAAACATGTAATTACCCATTTATCACATTCCCAAACCATACATATATGTAATCCAGTTAAAAACGTTTTTAAAGTAAAACTCACCTGTTTCGCTTATCAAAAACGCTCGCAAGCTTCTTTCAAAAAGATTATATCTTTCACTTCGACTCCACAGTATCTGAAACAATTTAAAATACATATATCGCTTTACTAGCCAATTACATAAAGCCTAACAAGTTCCTATCCTCAACTGTCCCATTACACACTGCACTTAACCCACTACCGGGACTACACAGGGTACCGGGACTTCTCAGTACCGGGACTCCTTGGTACCGGGAGTCTCGATCACCGGGAGTCGACTATACTGGGACTTGACATCACCGGAAGTCGATAATACCGGGACTCCATGGTACCGGGAGTCGACCAGACCGGGAGTCCACCGGGAGTCTAAGAACACAGTCAGTTTCATCTTACCTAGATTCGATTGAAATCAATACCAATCACTGAAATCGTAACTTCTAAACCGATAGATATCTTCTATTACTGATTACAAACACAAAATATAAAGGAGCTTACCTCAAAATCGAATCCAACCCAATTGATTGATGCTCTAACCGTAGGTTTCGTCCACTGCTTCTTTTCGCTCACAACTCACACACATACACTTTCTAAAAGAGGAAATGAGGATATCTGATGAGTTTGTGATATTTATATTCCAAATTAACACTTTTGGCTCAAAACTATTAATAAGGACCAAAACACTCCATAACTTTATAACTTATCTTAAACTTACCCTAATCATTAAATCTTATAGTTAAATTATCTAACGGACTTACCCGGGTTATTACATAGCCCATGTAACTATAGAATCTGGCTTCATTGAGTTGTACCAAGACCGTGCACTATCTCTTAAAGAGTATGGAAAAAGTTTTAATTTTAGTGCATCGTTTTCTACACCAGGAAGCTTAAAAGAGTCTGTAATTTCCATGAAAAACCTTAAATGAGAATGAGGATCTTTAGATGCCAAACCAGCGTACTGGCCTTTAGTTTGAAGCATATGAAACATTATCGGCTTTAATTCAAAGTGGCGGGTTTGCAAAGTTGGTTTTAAAATTCCTGAATGTAACTGAGTTAAAACAGGAACAGCGTAAGACATAATTCCTCCATCCTTTGAATTAGCTAACCGAAAAATGTTTTGTTCCTCATCATCAATATTATTTATTGGCCGGTTTATTGGAATTTCTTCATTATTAATAGGACGCCCATCAGGACCAAACTGGGACCGTCCTCATGGTCCGACGAAGAATTACTTTCAGACATCTCTAAAGAATTTAACACTCGATTAGCTCTTTGAATTCTTCTTTGTTGTTTAAAAGTTCGTTCAATAGCAGGATCAAGTTGGAAAATCTCACCGTGTGGCAACCTTGGCATACACTATAATTAAAATAAATATATATTTTTTCGTTTTATATTGTTTTATATATATATAAAAATATATTTTTTTTCTTTCAAAATTTTGTTAGAAAAACTTGCTTTTAAATTTTTTACTTATATAAAGAAAAACTTCTGGTTTGCTTCCCCGGCAACGGCGCCAAAAACTTGTTGCGTCTCTGTATACTACCCCTGTAAAAATGGATGGAATATTAGAAATGCAAGTGAGTATCAAGAGACAAGAGTAATATCAAACCAGGCGTGTGCTATCAGAAATAAACCATGACGCAAGTATACATCTCAGTCTATTATCGTCTTATAACAAGTAATAATGGTACAAAAGTACCGAATATCGATCCCACATGGAAGCGTGGAAAAGTTTCTCTTTAAAGTCCAATTATTTAAAAGCAGGTTTCAGATGGCGAATGAGAAGGTAATCTTTTGTTGGGAGTTTGTTGTTAACAACTAATGAAAATTAACAATTATAAGAGGAAGCACAGGGTATAAAGGTCCATTGGGATTAGATTAATAATTAGATGTCGAGATGAGACAGTATTCTTCAGTTATCTCAAGTGTCGAATATTTCATGATACAACGTACCAGTTGTCAGTTGATCAATTGTGATCCACCACAAAATATAACATTTGATTTAAATAACGTCAGACAATCATACCATACGATACACCTTTTTATCTTATTATTAGTCTTGGTCCCAATTTCTCTTTATACCCCGAACTAAGACGATTAGCCCATCATCGTTCAGATTCCAATTATAAAAGATTTACGAGACTTAAAACAAATAATGGAAATGGACAATGCGTTGATTAAATGAAACTTACTTGTGTGGAAAGTCGTGACTTGCACAAGTTATCTAAGCTTTGAGAAAAGTTATTAATTTAACATGATGATTATGGAAAGAGTTGGAAAGCATTTAAATTAATTACTACAAAGTTGATGAGAGAGTTAAACATTGCGTTTTTAAAAGTAAAGTTTGCGTATTTGTTAACGGACTAATTATAGAAACTAAAATTAACGTGCTTTCGAGATGAGAGAAAAGATGAGACTTTTTGTGACATCACTTACCAAACCGTGAACCAATTTTACTTGGGAATCCAAAGAGATTATTTAGACTTCCGGCTTATATTGTAAGTGAGATTACGCGAGAACCAAGCTTTATCAAAAGTCGAGAGTGAGAGTGAGGAAAGGGAGTCGTAAATTGTTTGCAAGATATAATTAAAAACGTGATTTGGAAAGCGATTAAAGTTAACTAAGATGAGTTTGAGAAGTTGACGAGTTTAAGAGGTTTAAAAGTTTAGGAAAACGAGTTTAAAAGTTTGAGAGTTGAGAAAATTAATCTAAGAGTTTAAGAGTTTAAGGAAAAGAGTTTTAGTACTAAAGTTTAGGTGACGTTAACATGCAATTACAATTAAGATTAAGATTAGGATTAAAGATTGCAAACCAAGTCTTTTTTAGTTACGAAAGTCGAGAACTTCAGATCAATTACGGGTTGTTCGGCATTCATGCATTACAATCGGACCATGGTGCCGAAGTACAAGGAAAATCCAAGCACTAAGCACACTTCTAACACTAACCTAATGCATCTATTTATACTAAAAATAAACTTGGTGGCTAAGTTTTCTCAAAATGCAGCATCCATGGGTCATAGATCCGACCCATGGATAACTAACAATCTTCGGCCCATGTGGTAGTTAAATCTTCGGCCCATGAAAGAAGTTAGGAACCGGCCCATATAGTTTGTAGTCTTCGGTCCGTGAGGAAATGATGTTCGGCCCAACCGAGAGTTTTAGACTCTCGACCTAAAAGATAATTACCAAATCAATCCATGTTTGTTTATCGGCCCATACATACAATTATATCGAGCCCAAAAAATATCGGTTTAGCAAAAGTTCCAAAAACAATCACCAACAATCGGCCCAAAAGTCGAAGTCTTCCTTTAAGTTCTGTGATCCGTCCAACAAGATCCATAGTTTTAGACTTCAAATGCGGTCGTGCTTACGTACCTACAAAATATATAAAATATACTTATTTTTGTGTTTTTGTGATGCATTTTTGCAATTAAATACGAAACGTATCTAATATTTATTTTTGTTGCATTTAACTAAGAATGACTATAAATAAAGCGATAAATGCGGGATTTTAGCTCAAAATTAATATGAAACATGGCTAAAATAGGGTTAATAAAATAACCCTATCAGAGAACGTGAAGAGAGGAGGGGGGGGGGGGTTGTAAGTAGCAGTTGAGAGAAATCAGGGGAGAGTTTGTGTGAGGGGTATCTTAACCAAGTGAGGAAGATGATGGTGGATTGGAGGTTGCAGACGTGAGAGGAAAATCAGTGGGTGATCGTGAAGCGATGGAGAATGAAGAAGAGGCGTAGTGGGCTGGAATGAAGGATGCGAATAGATAGGAGGTGGGCCGGTTAAGAGGATTAATGAATGACTTAACCGTAAGGAGTAGTGACTGAATGAATGGCTTAATGAAGTTAAACGACCCAGATTGAAAATTGGGATTAGTTTAAACGGCTCAGATTAACCCAAAAGCAGTTACACTTCGTTGGGTCAATAGTTTATATAATATAAAATATATTATATTTAGGGGCTCTTTGTTTACCTCTTAATAGTTCCACTAAGAGGTAACCTCTGAATCGTTCAGAGGTGAATCTTGTTTGACAAAAAAAGGCTTGTCTCTTAATGGTTCCAAAATCATCTTAATGATTTAGCATCTTGGGTCATGATAACGCCACTTTTTGGCGTTATTTTCAGTTCTCAAACCAACGAGATTGGCTTGTATTCAAGTAAAAAGGCGTGTATTTTACGGTTTATCTAGTGATTTACACAGGTTATCTAAAAGGCGACATTCCTCGGAAAAAGAAGCTAAAAAGAGCCCAAAACGAAGCCTAACGGGAGCCCAAAAGCCAAGCCCAAGACCCGCGACCGAACCAGGACCCGACCCGCGAACCAGAAAACGACCCACGTTGCAAAATTGACACGCGCGACTTACCACGCGACTTGCAAGTCGCGTGGCAAGTGGCGTAACCCACTGTTTCGCGAAAATCAGTATTTTAAGTCGGGATTTAGGTCACTTTTTCGGTATCCAACTTTCGGCAGACGACCAGGGGCGATTTTGGGGTGATTTCCGGCGACTTTTCGGAGCTTTCGGAGTCACGTTAGAGGGCCGATCACGGAGACAATCATCACGGAGCGTAGATACAAGCACGATTGAAGGGAGTTCATCACGTTATTTTTCATGTCTTTAATCTTTCGCGTTACCATGTTTACATACGTAGTTTCATCTTTCTCTCTTGTGTTTGAATCCACCACCGACATGAACTAACCGGTTCGTGTTGGGGGTTGGAATGAATTCGGTTTTTAAGCATGTAACGAATTGATTTGGACTTTTATCAGTTTCTCCTTATTAATGGAAGCATGTGATTTTGTTCTTAACGCTTTGTGAAATTGGCTAGTTTACAATTGATTTGTTGATTAGCAATTAAGTTCGTGAGAATTAACTGCTATATAGACTTAGGAATTGCATGCCTAAAGCCCAAAAAGGTGATAGAGATATACCAAGTAAGCTTTAGCCCCATTTAAATCGTTAGGTTATTATCGAGAGATAAAATCTAGCCAATTTAACATAAATCGAGTACTTAATGTGTTTTGGAATCGATAGGTGAGATCGAGAGATTAAACTTATCCTTTTCAAAGTAAAACCCGTTGTGGCTTGAAAGAGAACAATGGTGGCTTTAAAAGATTTGGGAATCATTAAGGGGATAAACTGGTAATTGTTTGAGTTGTTTGTGTGCATGTGTAGAACCGGAGGATTTCCAACCCTCAACTTCTCTCTCTATCGAAGTTCCTAATTTGTTCTTTGCTTTGTTTGCGTTTAAAGTTGTGATTTGCTAGGAATTAGTTTGAAACCAACCATCTCTAAATTCGACAGTCCAGTTAATAGAGCCTATAGTAATTGTGATACTTAGTTCCTAGTTCCCCGTGATTCGATACTCGTACTTCTCCAAGTACTATTACTTGACTTCGACCCGTACACTTGCGGTAAGATCCACGAGGTGTGAAAACCTCGTGTCAAGTTTTTGGCGCCGTTGCCGGGGAACTAGTTGTAGCTAATAGCACTATCATCTCTACGCGCTATTAGATTGGGCATTTTCTTTTCTTGTTATTTTTCCATCACTTTCAGTTTTCGGATTATTGACTTTACTGCCTTCTTTTCAGGTACCACTTGGTTTATGCCAAGGACGACCCGAGGAAAAGAGATCGAACAATTTGATCTGGAGATCGAAAGAACCGCTCGTCGGCTACGTAAGGAAGCGAAAGCCAAAAGGAATCTGAAATTCGAGATGTCCGACGACGAGAGACCACCTCGCCGCAACAACCCACCACCACCTCCGGAAAGAGTTCCGATGCGGTCATTTGCCGATCCTAATGTGGCGGCCGCACGGATAGGCATTCAACCACCTACCACTGCGGCCAACTATTTCGAGATAAAGCCGAGCACCATCGTAATGGTGCAGCAAAACCAATATGGAGGAGCACCGACCGAAGATTCTCACGCTCACCTCCGGGCTTTCGAGCGCATTTGTAGCACCTTCAAGATCAACGGGATGGAGGAGAACGCAATCAAACTGAGGCTGTTCAGTTTTCATTAAAAGGTCGAGCTGAAATATGGATAGAAGGCTTACCGTCAGATCAGATCACTACTTGGGCACAGTTGAAAGCAGCCTTCCTCTAAAAGTTTTTCCCACCGAGCAGATTGAAAGCGCAAAAGGATGATGTCAATTTTTCAAAATTTCTTGATGTTTTCAAAAAGCTAACTATCAACATCCCTTTTGCAGATGCACTTACACAAATGCCCTCTTACGCTAAGTTCATGAAGGAGATTATATCGAAGAAGAGGACACTTGATCACCAGGCCACCGTTGCACTCACTGAAGAGTGCATCGCAATTTTCCAGAATAAGTTGCCCCAAAAGCTTAAAGATCCAGGGAGTTTCTCGATTCCTATTCAAATTGGCAGTTTTAATTTTAATAAGGTTCTATGTGATTTAGGGGCAAGTATTAATCTGATGCCACTTTCTGTTTTTAGGAAACTCGGACTGGGTGAAGTGCAACCAACGTACATGACATTAAAGCTTGCGGATAGGTCGATCAGATATCCTTACGGAGTGATAGAAGATGTGCTGATCAAAGTTGGGAAGTTCTACTTCCAGTGGACTTCGTGGTGATCGATATAGACGAAGATGAAGAGGTTCCACTCATATTGGGACGATCATTTTTGGCCACGAGCCAGGCCCTGATTGATATGGAAGAGGGTGAGATCATGTTCCGAGTTGGCGGTGAGAACGTGAGATTCAAGTTGCTGGAAAGAGGAAGTGGTGAAAGAGAAGAAGGAGAAGAGAAATCCGTGGGAAATCGCAAGTGTGGGCGATTCAAGTCTGCGGATACGGAGCCAAGTTGAGAACCGCACAGTCGTGCCACGACTTTAAAAAAGGCGCTGGGTGAGAGGCAACCCACCAAGGTTAGTTTCCGTTTCTTATTTTTTATCTTGTGTGTGTTTTTAATTCCGGAAAAACCATAAAAATCAAAAAAATCGAAAAATCAAAAATAGTGGAACAGGGACATACGCGACTTGCCACGCGGTTTGCATACCGCGTGGTAAGCCGCGGGACACTCTGTTTGGTTTCTGAAATAGTGAGTTACGCGGGATGTTACGCGGCTTGCAAGCCGCGCAGCAAACCGCGGGTGTCCCCTGTTCATTTTTTTTTCGTGCAGTTTTTGTTTCCTTTCTTGCTTTGTGTGTTTCCTGTTTCTGTTTGTGTCTCCCCCTTGTTTAGGATTCTTCTCTCTGTCTCCTCCTCTAAGTGCTCAACCAATCAAGAATCCTCCGGCTGGGCAAAACAGGTACGTTCTAAACCTTGCTATTAATGAGTGGTGTATGATGCATGTTTTAATTTAGTCACACGAGATGCAACAAACCTAAGTTTCACTTAGGTTTGGGGTGCCTCATTTTTGTTCAACATCTCTACACACTCACATTAGACCCTGTGCAAACCTCGGTTTTACCGAGGTTTGGGGTTGGCTTTTATTTGGCAAACCTAGGCCACGGCCTAGGTTTGGGGTGCCCAGTTTAGAAACTTTGGAGTTCTTTGTGCTTGCTGTGTAATGTTTTACCCGTCCTTTCTATACCTGTAATAACTGCACAACGATTGAGTCGCATCACCGACGACTTTGCTTGCACATTGGGGACAATGTGTGGGTAAGGTTTGGGGTTGCCCAATCGGGCCCAAGTTATGCACGTAGATTTCCTACATTTCTGAGTGTCTAGATCAAAGTAGCTAAAATCTTTGTTTTGAATGATTGAGACCGACCATTGTGGGAAGAATCTTGTGATAGTGACGTGACCGTTAGGGAAGGACCGGGAAAGGACATGACTAGGGACATTAGTGGAGACCACCCGATAGTGAGTTTTGAGCCTAATAAGACGTTTTTCATTTCGAGGGATTCATACACGTAATTCTTATACACTTTTCGAATTCCTTGTCGTGAATGTAGAATGATCTCGCTACATTATTGCATTGAGTAGCAAAGACAAACATCGGGATATTAGGTAAGGGTATAGTAGACCATACCGTGTGGACCTTAAGAAATGATTCCAGGCATTGTGTGTTTTGTTTTAACCCGTTTCAGCTATCGTTTCCCTTTTACCCTTAGTGTGTACCCATAGCCCAGTTGAAGCCAAACACTCACCCTTAATTCTTTCTAAACCCATCATTCGCCCTTAGCCAAAAGCCTCAGCCAACCCTATCCGAAAGTGTGTCAATCGAAAGCAGTAATGAACTAATAGAGATAGAGCAGAAAAGAAAGAATTCCGGCCAGTCATGAGAATAAAACGGGTCAATGTAACCCGAAAAATAGAAAAGAGGACCAATGAAGTCCCAAAAAAAATGATAAAAATATACAGTTATTTAGATAATAGTTAGAGCTGCAAAATAAGAGAGTCAAAGCGACTCCAATAGTGACGAAAAGGGCCAAGTAAGCGAATGTAAAGCAACGAGAGTTCAGGAATTGCCAATGATTGACCCACCGAGGATTGTTGATCCTTTTTACCCGTCGTTTCTTAGCCTTAACCTGAGCCCCATTACAACCCGTGTAAAGACCTGAATGATCTTTTGGAAAATGTGATTATGGTTTACGACTACCTTTACTGATATTCCCTGTCTTGCTATTTGATTCTTTATGACATCAAAATTTTGGACATTTGTGCGTCTTTCCTTAGAGTTGTCATGACATTCGCGTATTCTTGCACATAACCTCCTTAAACAAGACAACACGAGCGATAACCTAGGTTCGAGTGCAAAGAGAGTATCCCGTGAGGTAGGGTCGAGGCGAAATGTTTTCCCTAGCATGTCTGGACTTAGTCTAATCCTAATGTAATCGGAACTGTCACGAGTTCAACTCCCAATAGAAGGTCATAGATCGGACAAATTAAAGAATCAGGCGAGAGTGAGATAGATATTCACGGGTATGGGAAATCACCGATGCATCACTTGGTACCGATTGGAATTGTGTAGTCAGTACTAAATTCACTATGTGCTTTGATTATATTTTTATCGCTAATTTGCTTGGGGACAAGCAACGCTCGGTTTGGGGTTGTTGATAACGCCACTTTTTGGCGTTATTTTCAGTTCTCAAACCAACGAGATTGTCTTGTATTCAAGTAAAAAGGCGTGTATTTTACGGTTTATCTAGTGATTTACACAGGTTATCTAAAAGGCGACATTCCTCGGGAAAAAAAGCTAAAAAGAGCCCAAAACGAGTCAAAACGAAGCCTAACGGGAGCCCAAAAGCCAAGCCCAAGACCCGCGACCGAACCAGGACCCGACCCGCGAACCAGAAAACGACCCACGTCGCAAAATTGACACGCGCGACTTACCATGCGACTTGCAAGTCGCGTGGCAAGTGGCGTAACCCACTGTTTCGCGAAAATCAGTATTTTAAGTCGGGATTTAGGTCACTTTTTCGGTATCCAACTTTCGGCAGACGACCAGGGGCGATTTTGGGGCGATTTCCGGCGACTTTTCGGAGCTTTCGGAGTCACGTTAGAGGGCCGATCACGGAGACAATCATCACGGAGCGTAGATACAAGCACGATTGAAGGGAGTTCGTCACGTTATTTTTCATGTCTTTAATCTTTCGCGTTATCATGTTTACATACGTAGTTTCATCTTTCTCTCTTGTGTTTGAATCCACCACCGACATGAACTAACCGGTTCGTGTTGGGGGATGGAATGAATTCGGTTTTTAAGCATGTAACGAATTGATTTGGACTTTTATCAGTTTCTCCTTATTAATGGAAGCATGTGATTTTGTTCTTAACGCTTTGTGAAATTGGCCAGTTTACAATTGATTTGTTGATTAGCAATTAAGTTCGTGAGAATTAACTGCTATATAGACTTAGGAATTGCATGCCTAAAGCCCAAAAAGGTGATAGAGATATACCAAGTAAGCTTTAGCCCCATTTAAATCGTTAGGTTATTATCGAGAGATAAAATCTAGCCAATTTAACATAAATCGAGTACTTAATGTGTTTTGGAATCCATAGGTGAGATCGAGAGATTAAACTTATCCTTTTCAAAGTAAAACCCGTTGTGGCTTGAAAGAGAACAACGGTGGCTTTAAAAGATTTGGGAATCATTAAGGGGATAAACTGGTAATTGTTTGAGTTGTTTGTGTGCATGTGTAGAACCGGAGGATTTCCAACCCTCAACTTCTCTCTCTATCGAAGTTCCTAATTTGTTCTTTGCTTTGTTTGCGTTTAAAGTTGTGATTTGCTAGGAATTAGTTTGAAACCAACCATCTCTAAATTCGACAGTCCAGTTAATAGAGCCTATAGTAATTGTGATACTTAGTTCCTAGTTCCCCGTGATTCGATACTCGTACTTCTCCAAGTACTATTACTTGACTTCGACCCGTACACTTGCGGTAAGATCCACGAGGTGTGAAAACCTCGTGTCAGGTCACTCTTAACCATTCAGCACTCTGATTTCATTCTAAACAAATACCAAACAACCATATTTCATTTTGCACTATATCATAAAAGTCTCTTAACCATTCTGACCTCTTAATCATTCTGCACCAAACCTTTCTGCAACTGCCAAACAACCCCTTATTCATTGCTTGATACGTATATTGACATGATCTGACATAAAACATTTTGAATCTAAAATTAAGAATTTGAAAGAATAGTCTTGTTTTATATTTAGTTTTATTTTCAATCATACACTATAAAATTATCAAATTTTTGGAACACATATTTATTAAAATTACAAAAAATGTGACTATTTTTGTGATTTATTGAAAATCAATTATACATGAATTAATATTTAGTTTGAGTTTTGGTGAAAAGACAAGTTATGATGAGAAATATAATAAATGATTTTCACTCTTGGATAGGGGTGTGCAAAATTCGATTGGTCTGAAAAACCGAACCAAAAATGAGGTGTTTGTGTAAAATGCGAATGCCTCGAAATCCAAAAATCCGAAACCCGGAATTTTGGGGGTATTTTGGTTCAGGTTGAGTTTGATTTGTCACCACCCGACCCGCCCGAAAACCCGACATACATATATGTATATATTATATAAATATATTTATTTATCTAATTGTCCTTCAAAAATATTAAATTCTAGGCGGTCGTAGTCTTTTCTAGAAACTAAATCTACTATCAATTTATCAATTCTCTCAACCAATTGAGTTTAGCGTCAAAAGCGAACGAATATTATAACTTTTTTGCATATAACTATACCCGAAACCCGACCGAACCCAACCCGAAACCCGACGAACCTGAACCCGAACCCGAAGTAATCTGAAATCCAAAACTTAAAGTTTGGGGCTTGGTTTCCATATCTGAAATCCGATCTGGTTATTGATTTTCCCACCCGAACCCGCTTGATGCTCACCCCAACCCTTAGATGTACATCAGGATTAGAGTAACCAGATCAATTCTCTATCAAGCACGATTCATGGTACGAGAGTGAGATTAATAGTGATCAATGGTCCATGTCTCTTATCATCTTATGTCTACTTCTCTCATAATTCTTTGCCTATATATATATACATAGGTGAATGATCGTATGAGAAGTTGAGATTAACGTGAGAAATGTGATAAGTGAATCTGAATCGTTGATCACATTTAACCAATGTCCTTTCATGAATTGTGGCTTAGAAAGAAATTAATCGGGTGTATCTTATTCTAATGCACGCTTTTTCGTCCAATGATTAATAACCACTTCTCACATTAACCTTAAACTTTCAAAGAATCCCAATCTTCTTATATTTTTGAAAAAATATAAAATAAAATAAAATAAAAACTTTCAAAGATAAAATACTACTCAAATCAATTCATTTTAAACTCATTAATCGAATTTGACATTTGTCATTTTAGTCTTTCAAATATTTATATCCGTAAAATTGAAAACTTTTTAACAATAACACTTTTCAAATATATAGATGAATCATTTCATCACTTTACGTTTTAATCTTAGCTTCACCCCATGAATTGCGGTTTTTCAAGGATATTAATCCAAAATTCCATTGTACCTTGGTACATCTCATTATTGTTAATCTTTAATTTAATATCGATCCGAAATCGTTTCTTATCTTTCTCACTAAAACCCAATCCAGTTAAGTATTATTAATTTTACGCTAAACCTACAAGATCATTATTTAAAGTCATTATTTTTTTTCCACAACAATTGTATTGCTTGTTATTATTTTATATCGGTGTAATATATATAGAGAGAGGTTTAGGGGGGAAATCTAAAAAAAAAACAGAAAACTGAATAACACTGTGGTGGCCTTTCATTTGGACGGTATGCACTTGTGCATACATGTATTTTATGTTTTTATGCACAAATGCATTATGCACTTGTGTATATGCACGTGTGCATATTACAAATTATTTGCAACTGCATACCATCCATATGAAGGTTTATCAGGATGTTCTTCGGTTTTCGTCTTTTTAAGATTTTTCTCAGAACCTAATCCTATATATATATATATATATATTTGAACATCATATGAAAAGATAATTTTATCAATGTTTTATGCTTCATAAAATTCTTTTATTATATATTTATTAAATTATTTATAAATTGTAACAACCCAAAATCCTAGTGAGTCTTGGAGTTTGGTGGTCAAAGTGTAAGAAACGAAAGTTAAGTTAAGGGGCCATTTCTGTAATTTAAGGGAGGTATATATATGCACAAAATTCTAGGGCAGCCTCCATTTTGCACAAATCAGTGTTATTATCTTGTGTGTGGGTGTGTGGTGGCGTGAAACAAGGAAAGGAAGGGAAGAAGAAGAAGAAGAAGAAAGCTAAAGAGAGGAGAATTCAATCAGGTAATCCTTCTTCTCTTTATGTCGTAATCTATGTGATGTAGTATTCCCTCTTCATTAGTTTGGACTCTATGTTTGAAATCAGTGATTCAGTGAGTTTTCAACCACAATTCCTATAAAAGTGGGTTTCATGGGTTTTGTCTTAATAAAATCGATTTAAGGGGTTATGGATGGATTAAGTGGGTGTTTGGGGTTGGTGGATGAACCCTTGTAGTTGTCTAATTAACTTAATGGCAAAATTCGGAGTATAAATCGGTTTTAGAATTTCTAAGTTCGAACAACAGCGTTTTCCGGACACCAGTGTTTGGTGGTGTCCGGATGTGTTGCATGTGTCCGGGTAAGTGCCCCGTGATAGTGTCCGGACGTCTCTTAGTATCCGGGTAACTGAAGTCTCCGGATAAGCTTAGTGTCCGGGTAGTTTGCCCGGATAAGTCTAGTGTCCGGAAACGTGTAGTGTCCGGAAAAGTATAGTGTCCGGAAAAGTTTAGCGTCCGGAAAAGGGTAGTGTCCGGAAAAGTGTTCTGTTCGGGAAAGGGTATCCGGACAGTGGGGCTGATCTATTTATCTGATGTGGATCTTTTGCCTTAGGTGTTCAGTGGGCGTAGCTTGAAGGTGTTTAGGAAGTGCATTTCTCGTCATTTAAGGTGAGTTCCCTAAACCCTTTTTACGGCTTAAAATGTTAAACGTTTTCTTTACTGATTATGGTTCTCAAAGCGCACGAAATGTTTACAACTGATTTGCATGTTTCTTACACACATACTTTTATGTCGAATGAAAGCTTGATATGATGAAATGAGGTAGAAGAACTTTTAAAGGTTATATTTTCATGCCTATGGAATGTATACGTATGTTATGTGATGTCGGTCTGCACTGTGGAATCAGAGAGCCTCGGGATCCGATAATCCCTTGGGTACGTATGACGAGACGGTAGGTTGGAATTTGTTTCCCTCCTAGGCGGGTATCGGGGAGTCTGCTTGGGCCCCGATATGAGAGGGCGAAAGGGGAGTCTGCTTGGGCCCCGATCGCGGATGTTTATGTGATTTCCTACAGTGCAGTACCATATGTGTGATAGTTCATGAATTATTCTAAAATGATTTCTGGTGATTCATACATGTTGTTTTATGGAGGGAATTCACTAGACCTTTTGGTCTAACCCTCGCTTTTCAAAACTAAACCATTTTCAGGTAAGCGTTCCGCAAGTTCCTCGGCGAGGAAATAGGAGGGACATGGCATGTTTGGAGATTAGGGCGATTCCAAGACTTAGACTAATGTCATAGATAGAGCTCGGCTGTGGATTTTTTGTAGACTTCCGCTGTCATTTTGTTAAGCTCATTTATTGATGTATTGAACAAGTTAAACTTTTGTAATGTAAAACGCTCAATTTCTATGATTTAATGCTTGCCAAGTTTTGGGACGTTACAAATGGTATCAGAGCCATAGTTTAAGGGATTTAGGTTGTCTTTAGGGCCTAAACTTAAACTGTAAGACGAAGATCACAGCCGAGACATAGGATTGCCTTTAGGAACGATCACTATAATTGCGTTTAAGAATAAGGTGCCAAGGACAAACGTGTAAGGTAAGTTTGGGGTTGCACCTGGCCAGTGCAATTGTGAACTTACAGGTACATGCGCGTGCTTACATTACCTTATATAGCATTTTGTGATGTCATGTATAGCAAAGGTTAATTATTGCTTTCTTTCAGTATTCGCGAATGGCTGGGAGAAATTTGAGGAGTAAGTCGGTACCTGCTGTACCAAGGAATCGGGAGGAAGAGATCCTAGAGAACGGACCGGTTAACCGCGGAAGGGGTCGTGGGAGAGGTCGCGGAAGAGGCCGTGGAAGAGATCGTGGGAGGACAAGGAGTGTGGAAATTCCTGTCAATCAAGAGGGCTCTGTTCAGGAAAGTTCTGCTACCGTAAGAAGAGGGGACCCGACGAGGGGACGTGGTCGAGGCCGAGGTTCCGCATTTGTCACTCGAGAAAATCTGGCTGCTGAGCTGGGTAAGATTCAAGAAACATTGCAGACTCTCCTTACTAAGCATAATGAGTCAGCTTCGGTAAGCAAAAAGCCGACTGAGAACAAGGAGAGTGAAGAATTGTCCAGCCCGGTAGGGACTGGTACTGGGAGCCACTCAAAAGCTTTATCTTTGGTAGTGAATGAGTCAGCAGCTAAGGGTTGTAACTTCAAGGTCTTTGCCTCATGCAAGCCCCCTACGTTCGAGGGCGAGTGTGACCCGATTTTGGCAATGAAGTGGGTGAAGGAAATGGAGCTGGTTTTCGATACTTGCAAATGTGCTGATGGGGACAGGGTGATGTTTTCCTTGTCCACGTTGAAGTCTAATGCAATTTATTGGTGGGAAGCCGAAACTGGGGGAAGGGGTTCGGCGATGGCCAAGGGGATGTTGTGGGAATCGTTTGTTGACAGGTTTAAAGAGCAGTTCTGCCCACTCGCGGCAGTAAAAAGGCTGGAAGAAGAGTTTCTGGGTTTAGAACAAGGAGGAATGACGGTACGGGAGTACACTTCTAAGTTTATTGAGAAGTCCCGTTTTGCTGACTTGTATGTACCAACGGAAGGGCGAAAGGTGAACCACTTTATCCATGGTCTGAGAAGTAACATTCGGGAGCTAGTTCTGACGAGAAACCCCACTACCTTTCAGGCGGCCATCAATACGGTCGAGCTGATTGAGATGGAAAAGAACCGTCAGATTTCTGAAAAGGGTGGCGACAAGCGTAAATGGGATGGGCCGGGTAGTGACTACAGGAAAGGAAAGATGTTCCGACCAGATAGCCGTGCAAATAGAGATACCGCGGGGAAACCGTGTACGAAATGCAACAAGGTGCACCGGGGTGATTGCATGGCAGGTTCAAACTTATGCTACCGGTGCGGCTTGCCTGGTCACTTGTCAAGGGACTGCCCCAAAGGGAAATCATGTTTTCAATGTGGAGCTACTGGTCACACCAAGTATGATTGTCCGCAGTTAAAGAAGGGAGGATCAACTCAGTATGGGGAACGTCAGGGAGGAAAGGGCAGTGATAAAGGAGCAGAGCCGACGCGTCCGAAGGGACATGCATTTCGCATGACTGCGGATGAGGCGGAGGAAACTCCAGATGTTGTGGCAGGTACGTTTCTAGTGAACTCTCTATGTGCCAAGGTGTTATTTGATTCAGGAGCAAACCGCTCTTTTGTATCGCATGAATTTATGAAATGTTTGGGGGTGAGGCCTAGGCGTTTAGAGAGAGCTCTAGAAGTGGAAACTGCCAACGATGGTTTGGTGTTTGTTAAGGAGGTGATAGAGGATTGTGTCATAGATATAGAAGGAAGATTGGTACCTATGAAACTATATCCCATGGCAATGGGAGAGTTCGACGTGGTGTTAGGTATGGACTGGTTAGCCGCGAATGATGCGAACATCGTTTGCAACAGAAAGCTGATCAAGATTCAATCGCCGAATGGGGATCCCATAGTGATTTATGGGGACCGCCGTAATAGAAAGAATAGCCTGATCACTATGATTAGGGCTACTAAGTGCTTAAAGAAGGGGTGTAGAGGATATTTGGCGTACGTGTTGGATGCCAAGAAGAAGAAGTGTGGGGTGGGTGATGTGCGGATAGTAAACGAGTACCCGGAAGTATTTCTGGACGACTTGACCAGTCTGCCCCCGGATCGTCAGATCGAGTTCAGAATCGATTTGATGCTCGGAGCTGCACCGATTGCCCGCGCACCTTATAGATTGGCACCATCCGAAATGAAAGAAATGATGACTCAGTTGCAAGAACTGTTAGACAAGGGATTTGTCCGACCAAGTACATCACCATGGGGAGCACCAGTGCTCTTCGTGAAGAAGAAGGACGGTACTATGCGGATGTGTATTGATTACCGAGAACTCAACAAGGTCACGATCAAGAACAAGTACCCGATACCTAGGATTGACGACCTGTTCGATCAGTTAATCAGTTACAGGGAGCCAATTACTTTTCCAAGATAGACTTGAGGTCAGGTTATCATCAGCTCAAGGTACGGGAGGAGGATGTGCCGAAGACTGCCTTCAGAACCAGATATGGACACTACGAATTTCTGGTGATGCCGTTTGGATTAACCAACGCCCCGGCAGCATTCATGGACTTAATGAATAGGGTATGCCAACTATATTTGGATCAGTTCGTGATAGTGTTCATAGATGACATTCTGATATTTTCAAGATCGGAAGGGGAGCACGAAAGCCACCTTCGTACAATTCTCGAGCTATTGAAGCAAGAGAAGTTGTATGCGAAGTTTTCCAAGTGCGAGTTTTGGCTGAGGGAAGTGCAGTTCCTCGGGCACGTGGTGTCTGAGAAGGGGATCATGGTCGATCCGGCTAAGATTGAAGCCATCCGAGACTGGGAGCAACCTAAGAATTCGTCAGAAGTTCGAAGCTTCCTCGGGCTGGTGGGGTACTACCGGAAGTTCATCAAGGACTTTTCGCGTATTGCCACGCCACTGACCTCTTTAACGAAGAAGAATGTCAAGTTCGTCTGGTTAGAGAAACAAGAAGAGGCATTTCAGAAATTAAAGGATATGCTGAGTAGCGCTCCAGTTTTGTCATTACCGGGCGGTTCGGGTGATTTCGTGGTTTTCAGTGACGCATCGAAGCTCGGTTTGGGTTGCGTACTCATGCAGCGGGGAAAGGTGATCGCATATGCCTCGCGGCAATTAAAGGATCACGAAGTTCGGTACCCCACTCACGACTTAGAACTGGCGGCAGTGGTCTTCGCTCTAAAGATTTGGCGACATTACCTGTATGGGACGAAGTGCCAGATCTTCACGGACCACAAGAGCTTATGTCATATCTTTGACCAAAAAGAATTGAATATGCGCCAAAGAAGGTGGATTGAATTGTTGACTGACTACGACGGTAAGATCGAATATCATCCGGGGAAGGCAAACATGGTGGCGGACGCTTTGAGCCGTAAGGAACGAAATGAAACCCCCAGGATTGTGGCCATGAGAGCCGAGGCCACATTCAACCTGTTAGCTGAAATAAAGAAATGTCAGGCTGAGGCGCTCGAAACTGAAAATCTTAAGAAGGAGAGAATGGTAGGGCAAGCGTCCATATTAGTGGAAGATAGTCGAGGGGTGAGGTGTCTGAATGGGAGAATCTAGGTTCCGAAACTCGGAGGGCTCCGAAAGCTGATTCTAGAAGAAGCTCACAAATCGAAGTACACGATTCACCCCGGAACTAACAAGATATACGGAGTCCTACGACGAGACTACTGGTGGCCCGGATGTAACATCCCAGACCAACCGTACCAGATATTGTCCGCTTTGTCCACACACCTGGACTCACGGTTTTAAAACGCGTCTGATAAGGGAGGTATCAAGTCCCTCTTATAAGGCAACCTTAGTTCTCCTCCCCAACCAATGTGGGATCTTACAATCCACCCCCCTTGGGAGCCCAGCGTCCTCGCTGGCACACCAGTCCGGTTCCCAGCTCTGATACCATTCTGTAACATGCTCAGTCCACCGTACATGATATTGTCCGCTTTGCGGATACCCTCTGCATAACAGCATGTCGGCACCGCTCATGGTTTTGTTCCTACTCGCACAGGCATACGCGGGATACACCCAGACCGCACCCATTGACAAGCAAAAGGCCTCATGTAAGGAAGGTATCCATCCACCCTTATAAGGAGGACTTCGTTCCCCCTCCTAGCCGATGTGGGATCTCACACCGGATTGAAGAAAGACGTGGCTCACCTTGTAGAAACCTGTATGACGTATTCGCGTGTAAAGATCGAACATCAAAGACCGTAAGGGAAGCTCCAGTCGTTAGAGATACTGACATGGAAGTGGGATCAGATCACGATGGATTTCGTGACCCATTTGCCTAGAACTCCGAAGGGTTATGACGCTATTTGGGTGATCGTGGATCGACTCACAAAGTCAGCCCACTTTCTGCCTATACGAGAGTCTTACTCGTTGGAGCAGCTAGCCAAGTTATACGTTGATGGGATTGTAACCCTCCATGGCGTGCCTTCGTCGATAATATCCGACCGAGATAGCAGGTTTACCTCTAACTTTTGGAGAAGCTTCCAAAGAGAAATGGGTTCGCAGATCAAGTTGAGTACCGCTTATCACCCTCAGACTGACGGTCAGAGTGAGCGTACGATCCAAACATTGGAAGGCATATTGAGAGCATATGCTTTAGATTTCCAAGGCTCTTGGGAAAAGCACCTACCATTGATCGAATTCGCTTATAATAACAGCTACCATTCGAGCATCAAGGCCGCGCCGTTTGAGGCACTCTATGGTAGAAAATGTCGGACACCTTTGTGTTGGAACGAGGTGGGTGAAAGGCAGTTAGCCGGACCAGAATTGGTACAGCTGACTTCGGACAAAATAGACCAAGTTCGTGAAAGGCTGAAGGTCGCTCGCGACCGCCAAAAGAGTTATGCGGATAAAAGACGAAAAGACATAGAATTCCAGGTCGGGGATTTTGTATTATTAAAGGTGTCCCTGTGGAAGGGAGTGTTACGATTTGGAAAACGGGGGAAACTAAGCCCACGGTACATCGGACCATTCGAGATCACGGAGCGGATTGGGGAAGTGGCGTATAGGTTGGATCTACCGGAAGACATGCGTAGCATCCATAATGCGTTTCACGTGTCTAATCTAAGAAAATGTCTAGCCTACATGACTAAAGCGATTCCGTTAAATGACATTAAGGTGGACGAGAAGTTGGATTTCGTGGAAGAACCCGAAGCCATCACAAACTCTAAGGTGAGAAAGTCACGGAACAAAGAGACTAAACTAGTAAAGGTACAATGGCGGCATCACAAGGGCCCAGAGGCTACGTGGGAGTTGGAATCGGAAATGAGGTCGTGGTACCCGCAGCTGTTCCAATGAGGAATTCCGGGGACGGAATTCTTTCAAGGGGGGAGTGTTGTAACAACCCAAATCCTAGTGAGTCTTGGAGTTTGGTGGTCAAAGTGTAAGAAACGAAAGTTAAGTTAAGGGGCCATTTCTGTAATTTAAGGGAGGTATATATATGCACAAAATTCTAGGGCAGCCTCCATTTTGCACAAATCAGTGTTATTATCTTGTGTGTGGGTGTGTGGTGGCGTGAAACAAGGAAAGGAAGGGAAGAAGAAGAAGAAGAAGAAGAAAGCTAAAGAGAGGAGAATTCAATCAGGTAATCCTTCTTCTCTTTATGTCGTAATCTATGTGATGTAGTATTCCCTCTTCATTAGTTTGGACTCTATGTTTGAAATCAGTGATTCAGTGAGTTTTCAACCACAATTCCTATAAAAGTGGGTTTCATGGGTTTTGTCTTAATAAAATCGATTTAAGGGGTTATGGATGGATTAAGTGGGTGTTTGGGGTTGGTGGATGAACCCTTGTAGTTGTCTAATTAACTTAATGGCAAAATTCGGAGTATAAATCGGTTTTAGAATTTCTAAGTTCGAACAGCAGCGTTTTCCGGACACCTGTGTTTGGTGGTGTCCGGATGTGTTGCATGTGTCCGGGTAAGTGCCCCGTGAGAGTGTCCGGACGTCTCTTAGTATCCGGGTAGCTGAAGTCTCCGGATAAGCTTAGTGTCCGGGTAGTTTGCCCGGATAAGTCTAGTGTCCGGAAACGTGTAGTGTCCGGAAAAGTATAGTGTCTGGAAAAGGGTAGCGTCCGGAAAAGGGTAGTGTCCGGAAAAGTGTTATGTTCGGGAAAGGGTATCCGGACAGTGGGGCTGAGCTATTTATCTGATGTGGATCTTTTGCCTTAGGTGTTCAGTGGGCGTAGCTTGAAGGTGTTTAGGAAGTGCATTGCTCGTCATTTAAGGTGAGTTCCCTAAACCCTTTTTACGGCTTAAAATGTTAAACATTTTCTTTACTGATTATGGTTCTCAAAGCGCACGAAATGTTTACAACTGGTTTGCATGTTTCTTACACACATACTTTTATGTCGAATGAAAGCTTGATATGATGAAATGAGGTAGAAGAACTTTTAAAGGTTATATTTTCATGCCTATGGAATGTATACGTATGTTATGTGATGTCGGTCTGCACTGTGGAATCAGAGATCCTCGGGATCCGATGATCCCTTGGGTGCGTATGACGAGACGGTAGGTTGGAATTTGTTTCCCTCCTAGGCGGGTATCGCGGAGTCTGCTTGGGCCCCGATATGAGAGGGCGAAAGGGGAGTCTGCTTGGGCCCCGATCGCGGATGTTTATGTGATTTCCTACAGTGCAGTACCATATGTGTGATAGTTCATGAATTATTCTAAAATGATTTCTGGTGATTCATACATGTTGTTTTATGGAGGGAATTCACTAGACCTTTTGGTCTAACCCTCGCTTTTCAAAACTAAACCATTTCCAGGTAAGCGTTCCGCAAGTTCCTCGGCGAGGAAATTGGAGGGACATGGCATGTTTGGAGATTAGGGCGATTCCAAGACTTAGACTAATGACATAGATAGAGCTCGGCTGTGGATTTTTTGTAGACTTACGCTGTCATTTTGTTAAGCTCATTTATTGATGTATTGAACAAGTTAAACTTTTGTAATGTAAAACGCTCAGTTTCTATGATTTAATGCTTGCTCAAGTTTTGGGACGTTACATAAATGTTGAATATATAATTGACTAATTGTTTATTTCCTTTAAGCTATACTAGATACGTACCCGCGCGCGATGCGGCGCGAAGTATCTTGAATCTAAAGCCGAGAATTCGAAAAAAATAATTTTGTTTCATGTTCATATTTATTCGCTTTTATAAAATCTTATAATCCTTGATTAGGAGATCATATCAATCCAAGTTCTTCAATTTGGGTGCGTGTGGAATCGTTCTGAAAGGTAATCATTAATCCTTGATTAGTATTATTACCGCTATCATGAGTCTAGAATGCTAGGGTTTTGAGTTTTGTTATCACCTGGAAGATTTGGAAATGGAGTCTTGATGTTTTTCTAATCGATAAGTAAGAATCGGATGTTTTAGCTGAACTAATCGGATTGTAAAATGGTGTCCCCTTAATCCTAATAGTTTGTCATTAAATTTGGGACTGTGTGAAATGGTTAATTTCAACATTTGAGATTTCTGTAGTTCGATAAGTAAAAACCCAAGAGTCGGATCCGGAATCCATATTAATGGATCCGAAATTATTTAAGTCGAGCCGTAGATCCTGTGTTGTACATAGGAGATCCGGAACTCATAAGAGATCCGGTATGGGATTGGGCAAATGGGTTCCGGTATTGAGTTTAGTGGATCCGGTATTGTTTTCATAATGGGATCCATAATTTATTATAATTGGGCTTTTAAGCAAAGGTCCGGAACGTGACTACAGATCCGGAATTCATATGAAAACCGGAATTGGGCCTCGTAAACTTAGAACCGGAATTTAATGATAGAAGCCATGTGATCCGGAATTATTTTGGGCCGTGAGCCCGGTGTGTATTTCTTTGGAATCCGGAATTTAATAAATGTTTGGGTTCCGGTATGTGGCTTTGGGTTCAATATGGTATGATCCGGAATTTTAATTATAGATCCGGAACTTGGACCAGTATTTATTTAATTATGGATCCGGTATTTGGGCTTGATCGATAGATAGGTTATGGATCCGGAATTTATTCATTTGGATTGGATCAGAAAATTTTGGTATTGAGCCGCATGTGATCCAGAGTGTGTATGGGACCAAGATGGACCCGAAGTTCAGTTAGATCCGAAATGTGATTAGATCCGGGGGTAGGGTCCGGAACCCGGGTATTTCGACCGAGACTTTCTTATCAGTAGAATCCAATGTGTCTTACCTGGTTCGTGTGTTGGGTTTAAATTGTAGGCGCGAGTAGAGACAATCGATGCGAGTAAGAATTCCTAAGTAGGATTTCAGGTGAGTCTTTCTAAACCAAAATTTTATACAAGTGTGGCATGGTTATTATCTAACGGTGTGCTTTTCAACTACTTTTATTTCAAAGTGAAGAGTAAGTGTGTGACATGGTTATTATCTGTAACATCCTAAAAATCAAGGTTAATTTAAACCTTAATTTAAACAAGATTTAAAGATACACCTTCTAAACTTTATATATATAAGTATAGAATTAACTATGAGGATCATATTTACAAATATCGAATTCTTCAAATAACCTATTAATCTAATCATGTCACTATAATCAGATTAACTAGGTTATCTAAGCAATCCATCAAAAAGCCTCAATATTTAATAACTTCTCCACTATTCCAAAAGCTCTCGTCCCACATCCCTTTATTTCCCGGAGCTAGTACCTGGTAAGAAAATATAATTTGAAACGATTAGGCTAACGCCTAGTGAGAACATTCGGTTTCAAAATAGTATTCTTAAAAACAATATAAACAAGGCATAACAAACCTGGTTTGTCTTTTTTCTTACCATATGAATCAACATCTTACGATGACGGGGTTAAACCCGATTCCATGAATATGACCGACACCAAGTCAGTCATGATATCATGTTCAAGAGCCCACTACGAATCACCACGGATTCTAGATTAATGCTCATATCCAAGAAATCACAATTACACATGTCCATTTCTTGAAAAGGATGTAGAGATTACAATTATGCCATGTCAATCTCTTTCCTTCCTTAGAAATCGAGAATTACGATTAGTCCACATCAATTCCACGATTTCTCATCAATATGAAATAGGAATTACGATTAATCCACGCCTATTCCTTATTTCACCTAAACGGGAATTACGATTAGTCCACGCCTATTCCACGTTTATTACACACAATGGAAGTACGATTAGTCCACATCAATTCCATGTGTTCATATAAAAACTAGTGCCTATGGATCCATTACACTTATTTGTACTCGTGCGGGTTATTGCTTAATATAAATCATTTTCAAATAACGTTAATGAAATTAAGCAAAACCATCAATTTAAGATAATCGATTTTACCTCATAAAATCATTCGTCACAATTCATCCAAAACATTTCATTATAAAAATGTACCTTACCATAATTTAAAACATTATAAAAAGGTAAGGTAAGAATGAACTCACCTGATTACAGTTGCGTCACTCTTACTTTACTTTTTGTAAGGAATTCCGTCACCAAACTTCACAAAGACTAAACTACTGTATTGTATTCAGCCCAAATATCCAAATACATATTGTATTGGTATTAAACTACTGTACAGAACCCTTAAAGACTAAGAATCCTAAATATCCAAAATTCTCGACTCTTATCGCAACCCACTAGCTGCGATAACCCTTGTCGCAACACACAATACTTGTCGAAACCCATTGTTGCGACATCCTCATCTTATCGCAACCAATTGTTGCGATACAACCTACTTGTCGCAACCCAAGGTTGCGACATTCATACTTATCGCAATCTATCATAAATATCGCAACTTACTACTGTGACATTCATAACTATCTCAACTAACTGAAATCATATTCATCCCAAAAATTTATAGTTTTAAGCCATGAATAATTCTGTAAATATGCAGATATGCTTAAGACTATTAACAGAACATAATCATTTACTCAGATTTCTCATATCCTTCCAAAATCATCAAGACCCATTTCTAAACCATTAGAAAACTTTATAAACATAAAAGGAGGTAATTTAAAAGAAGATATACCTTTGTTTTCAACACTGAAATCCTCAATTTCTTCTGCTGAATCTGTTATGTTCTTCTCCTTCTTTCTTTTACGGTTCTCTCTCTCTCTCTCTCTCTCTCTCTCTCTCTCTCTCTTGTTCTTGCCGAAAAAAAAACACACACACACACATAAACTAAAACTAGGAAATGAGGACACCTCACCCTCCTTAATCAAATGGGGCGGTGACGGTGATTATTTTTAATCACATTAACCAAACAGCCCCTCATACTTTCATCACTTGGCAAGTTTAACCCTTCCTCTTAGAAATTAAAATTAAAGTTTACCACTTAACTTATAACTTCGTAAAACAATTAACGTAACTTACTCGGGGATATACTCTAACATTAATCTATCAAATAACCGATCACAACTTATGAAATAATTATATTCAAATTATTTTAATAAGCCAAACTTAATCCTTTATAAAAATCAAGATGTTACATTATCTAACTGTGTGCTTTTCAACTGCTTCTATTTCAAAGCGAAGAGTAAGTGTGTGGCAATATGTGTGATTTAAATGTGTGTGAACATGCTCTGGCTTGGTGTGAAATGGGGGGTGTGTCCCATAATAGTATATATGAATTTGTTTCATATATGGGCGGTGTGTGCCCTATTGCGCTGTCACGGTGTGTGTGTGTGTGTGTGTGTGTGTGTGTGTGTGTGACTATAACGTGTGTGCTCTATTGCGCTGTCACGATGTGTGTGACTATAGCGTGTGCCAGTAGCATGTGTCATTGTGTGCGTATCATTTTAAGCGTGCATGTTATGATTGTATAAACTCTTTCATAACTATTTTTATAAATTGTGATGTTTTATGGTGTGACCTGGTGTGGAGGGAACTCACTAGACCTCATGGTCTAACCCTCGTTTTTCAAAACTAAAACCTTTTTCAGGTAAGCAGGTAGTCGAAAGCTTGCTTAGAAGTTTGGCAAGGCGTGGGGCGGAGGTTGCGTATAGAAGGATTAGAAGGCTTTCCGTTTATTTTGTAGTTATAATATCAACTGTAGTTAGGGTTATTTCCGCAAACCCAGTTTGTAATCTGGATAGTGTGATTACGTTGAGCCATTTTTGGCGTTTTTAATTAAAGATGTATCTTCTAGTAAGATAGTTTGGCGTGGATTGTTACAGTAACAACATATTAAATCATAGGTTTTGATGAAAAAAAATCATGTAAACAAATATTTTAATATTGATTCTTACGGGTTTGTAACATATTTGTGGTTCTCATTTGATTATCGTCTTACTGTATAATTAAAATTTAGTTAATAATTTTCCATTAAATTTAATTTATGTTTATTAATATTAATATTGATAATAATTAATAGCTAATAAATAAAATTAAGGGAATTAATTAAAATACCCTAAGTTTGACCAAGTCTTACCAAAATGCCCTAAATCTCTCCCAGTTTGCCAAAATGCCCTTTTTCCGCGATGAAGCCCGCGATCGCGGGCTCAGGGACCATTTCTGACACTTTTTTAAACTTGCAGGGACCATTTTTGAAAAATTCAATCCCGCGATCGCGAAGGAACCCCACGATGGTTTTATTTTTGTGACTTTTCAATTGCAAGGGACCATTTTTGAAAAATTCCAGGGACCATTTTTGAAACTTTGGCCCGCGTTCGACCACTGTACACCCGCGTGACCACTGTACACCCCGCGTTTCGACCAATTTGATGAATTTAAAATTAAATGTTACACTTTCAACCCCTATACTTATTTACTAAATTTACTTTATACCTTTTACTTTCATAAATTTAATTTTACATTTAACACATATAATCGTTTATTAACTAAAATACGTTAAAAAAATACGTTTTAATTTTAACAAGTTACACCATTATAATCGTCTTTTCGATACGTTCGAAATGAGCCCAATCTTGATTTTTTTTTATTTATATATTTTAATATATATCATATATAGTACATCAAAATATTTTTAATATTTACAATTTATACCTTTATAGTTAATTATTTAATTTATGGTACTCTTATAGTTAATGCGATAGGAGTGTAAAACAAAATTGAGAATACGTTAAAAAATGAATTTTCGCAGGTAAAAAATATTTTTATGTAGTGTATATGATATATATTAAAATATATAAATCCAAAAAAATTCAAGATTGGGCTCATTTCGAACGTATCGAAGAGACGATTATAATGATGTAACTTGTTAAAATTAAAACGTATTTTTTAACGTATTTTTGTTGATAAACGATTATATGTGTTAAATGTAAAATTTAAATTATGAAAGTAAAAGGTATAAAGTAAAATAAGTAAATAAGTATAGGGGTTGAAAGTGTAAATTTCAATTCGAAATTGTGAATCTTGCATGCTTTTACTGTTTTTTCCACAATTATTGTACTTTGAAGACAAATTTGTGGTTGAAATTCATTTGCATGTTTGAGATTTCATCCATAAATACCAGTAAGATGCAATTCACAATTCACACTTCCTCTTGCTTTCTTTCTTGATTTATCTCTTGCTTTTTCTTTCTTTGAATTGTTTTCTCTCTTGATTTCTCTTCTCTCATTTCATCCACAAATGGCATCATCATCAAACCCTAAGTCTACTCCTGAAAAAATGCCACCTCAAATCGAGGTCGCCATAGCAAAAAAGGAAAAGGAGATAGATGAACTAACAGAAGAGTGGAAAAAAATTATGGACAGGAAGGCAGTCCATTTGAGAAAGATCGAAGAGGAAGACATGGAGATCAAAAGGATGAAAGGGGATATAAAAGCTAGGGAAGCTCGTGTTCGTCGAGAACAAGAAGCAATTCACCATATTCTGCAAGACTTCGCAATTATTCAAGCGAAGGTAAACGAGAAGCAAGCTTGGATTGATGAAACTAAATCAATTTTTAAGTAGGTGGTGGTTGTTTTAGTTGTTTTGTATTTTTTTTCTTGTTTTGTATTTTTTTTACTGTGTTGTTGTTTGTATTTTTTTTACTGTGTTGTTGTTTTGTATTTTTGTTGTTGTTTTATTACATCATGCAAGGTCAAGTTAGAGGTTACCTCATTCGTGGGCCCACTCCTCTTGTAGAATATATGACAACCCTCAACTCATTTGCTAAAGTGTGTCCGGGTTGTGGTACACAATGGCCATACGTGGTTGCAAAAGCAGAAGCCGTTGAAGAAGGGTCAGAAAGATTGAAGATGAAGAGCCTGTTGGATGGAATACAAACTAGCTGTGTTATCAATGTTCATTTAGAAGCATATGTATGTGTGTATATATATAATATGAATATATATATATATCATTTACAAACTAGCTGTGTTATCAATATTCATTTAGAAGCATATGTATGTGTGTATATATAATATGAATATATATATATATATATATATATATATATATATCATTTACAAACTAGCTGTGTTATCAATGTTCATTTAGAAGCATATGTATGTGTGTATATATATAATATGAATATATATATATCATTTACAAACTAGCTGTGTTATCAATGTTCATTTAGAAGCATATGTATGTGTATATATATAATATGAATATTGATAACTCTCATTTTGAGCGTTATTTACACGTCATTTGTGTGAGTTTTTCTTCCGTTTTTAGTTGTGTTTTATGTTTATGTGTTCGTATTTTTTCTTTTGTTAAGTTATTTTTATTTGGAGTTGTTGAGGACGTTTTATGGTTATTTGCATCAATTCTTGGAAAATACTGCACCAGCGACTGTGGGCACAGTCTGCCCACTGTGAGCATGGCGGATATTGCTATTATCAAGCGGACAAAGCTTTTATCTGGGCAAAGAAGAGCATCTTTTGGCTGGCATTGCAAGAGCAGATGGTATCAGCAAAACTATGGGCTTGGAAGGTGGTTTTGGCATTACCCTTTGGTTAATTGCATTTTACCCATTGGGTATTAAAGGCTCTTGGGACTATAAAAGAAGAGCTTGGCATTGTTTGAAGAGGACCCAACCAATTCTCAAATTTTTTACTTGCTTTCTAGTAGTTAATTCCTCTTCTTGTTTCTTGAAAACTTGAAGAGTTGTAGCATTTACTTCCATGTAGTTGTAGTTGTAGTTTCTGCCCACAATGAGTTACTGTGGGCATCGTTTTAAATTTATGCAAGTACTTTTTATGTATTCTCTTCATCTTATTATGTCTTTCTTTTTAATTATTAGCTAAGCACCCTTGGGTGTGGGTGTGAACAAACTTGAGACTAGTAGGCAACACTTGGGTGTGGCCATTCGTTACTAACTATCGAGATTGGTCACTTGAGTCGGGACTTAAACTCAACGCGGATAAGCCGATCACTTTGAAGTGTTAATATTAGATCTTAGACCTCGAGAGGGGCGGATTCGAAATACGGCTTAAGTGATGCACAAAGATTTGAGAGAGTCTTTGATAACCACGTCGAGAGGCGGGTTTTGTATGATTTATTAAGGTTCAAACGCCGGTCGAGATTTATATCACAAAGAGATTTGGGTGTAAATCTCCATATTGGTAGAACTTGACGTTTAAAGTCAAACTTAATTAAATCGGCAAGATCGAGTCGGTAATAATGGAAACTTTATGGAAACTTTGTAGGACCGGTTTATAAAAATCATCATTTCGAGAGATCGGGGTTTTTATAGGCACTTCGTGTTACAAAGTAACTAACCATTTTGTTACTACGTTCATCTCAAGGAAACTTACACCCATACCCAGTTTAGTTATTTGTTTAGATTTTATTTTTATTAAAAAACACCAAACTCGCTCAAAATATTTTATTGTTCTATCATTAAAATCGGTGTATGCTCGATTTAGGACTCGAAACTTTGAAGCCCAATCCCTGTGGAAACGATCTCGGTATATTTACCACTTTATTACTTGTAGTGATCCCATTGTCGGTATATACTTGTGCCTTCATTGTGGAATTATTGTGCCCATATTTTGGATGCACGATATTTAGCTACCAAATATATATATCATTTACAAACTAGCTGTGTTATCAATGTTCATTTAGAAGCATATGTATGTGTGTATATATAATATGAATATATATATATATATATATATATCATTTACAAACTAGTTGTGTTATCAATGTTCATTTAGAAGCATATGTATGTGTATATATATAATATGAATATATATATCATTTACAAATCAGCGTTTAGATCAACAGTATCATATGTGTTTGTTCCATATGGTGTGTGGATTATGGCTTGCATTTTATATCTATTTATCAATGAAACAACCAACATTGATGACAACCAATCTCTCATTTCATCCACAAACTGGTATTCCAAAAACACTGATTTAACATTGATTCAAACATGCAAATGAATTTCAACCACAAATCGGTCTTCAAAATACAATAATTGTGGAAAAAACAGTAAAAGCATGCAAAATTCGTTTAAGTACAGGGGCTGAAAGTGTAAATTTTCAGGGACCAAAAATGTAAATTTTCAGGGACCAAAAGTGTAAAAATCGGACCATCGCGGGCCATCGCGGGCTGCGATCGCGGGCAGGGGCCAAATGTGCACCGCGGCCAAAGTTGAGGGGCTCCGCGGGGCACTTTTGGCCAAAGTTCATGCCACGTCAGCCCGCGATCGCGGGGGTCAAAGAAAGTCAAACGCAGACAGGGACCAAAACTGCCAACACGGGCATTCTTGAGGGGGGAAATCTGGACCGCGGGCATTCTTGAGGGACCAACGCGGGCAAAGTGGCCAAAGTTTGGTGACACGTGGCCTGGGGCCCGCGATCGCGGGCTCCATCGCGGATTTTTGGGGCATTTTTGTAAGATGGGAGAGATTTGTGGCATTTTGGTAACTCGAAATTGGACTTTTGGCATTTTAATTAATTTCCCTAAAATTAATATTAATGAGAGTATAATTGAATTTAGGGGTGTTACACATAAATACACAAAATATTTTCTCTTTTCTTTTTCATTAGTTACGTACCCGCAGATGATATGGTGTTGAAATTGAGAACTCGAAACGGGAATCATTTTCATTTTTTATTATATTTCTTTTTTTTTCTAGATGTTAATTTTATGGATCAATGTGGTTTTATATCGCTAATTGGATAGTATACATATTAAAGGTTAATATAGTCGTTTGGTTAAAGATTTTGAAATGGAATTAACGGATAATAGGAATTTCAAACTCAAAGTGTTGGTTGTTGTTAGCTTTTAACGATTGACTTATGCGTTAATAGTTTATACTATTTGGACCTTATAATTAAAATAGAAAATTAGAAATTTATATTTATACATACTCAAAAGTGAAAACATTTGTAAGAAAAATATAATAAAAATCACTACAAGGAAAAGAGAGAGAAACATTTACAGAAGGTTTAATAATTACTTTTTAGAGAAGCAATTAAACGGCATATATAAAATAGTGCAAGTGTATAACTAGGTAAGACTTTTTTTGAGAGAGAGATTGTATCAATACATACAATCATACATTACAAAAAGCGTTTCTAAAAGTTTTTATGGATGTTTCTTGTCTTGAAAAACGTCTCTAAAAATCGGTATACTTTAAAAAGATAAATCAATACTATAAAAAGATGTGCCAGGGCATGATTTTTCCGACTATCTGCGTCCCTCGCTTCATCATGTTGTCCTCTTGCCGTCGCTCGTCGTCCTATCATAAATGCTCATAAAGAATGTTTTCCAAAAACCTTATCTAAAGGTACTTTTTAGAGACGATTGAAAACCGTCATTAATGCTTAGATTACGTCACTATACATACTTTTAGAGAAAACTTTTGGAGAAAATGGGTCAATCTTTAGAGAAGCTTCTAAAACGAATCTAAAGCCTATAAATGCATCCCTAAAAATTAACATAAATGTACCCTACGAAAACCCTCCATAAACCTTTTAGTAGGGAAGCTATTTGATGGAAGTGAAAAACTTCCCTAAAACCTTTAGAGAAAAATTTCAAACTTTTTAAATACAAAAGAATATATTCTCTAAAGATCATTTTTCTTATAGTGATTAATGCCCAAAAACTATATCTTTTGTGATGAAAACATTGAGTAACCTAAAATAATAGTAGCATAAATAACTTGGGGAGTATGATGACTATAATTTAGACTCCCGTATTTCACATAAAACAATATGAAAATCAGGTTGATTTACTATAATTTAGAAGGTTATGCAATATGAACATCAAGTTGGAACAATGTGGCTTCTTATTAAAATGAAAAAAAATAATAAGTGTTATAAATGAAATTAAGTAACTAACTATAAAAATATAAATTGTAATTTAAAAATTAAAATGATTTGATTTTTAAAAGTGATATCGCCTAAGAGGTGTCTCTATTGTTATGACAACATTCATAGTGTTTTTTTTTAATGCGTGACTCACATTATAATGTCTTAAGGTATGTCATGGCATGCGTTTAAAACCTACCATAACTAAAGGGTACCTTTAGAGAATGTTTATATAATATTTGCAAAAAAAAGGATATTAGAATAAAATTGACCTAAAATTTGAGTTGTATTTGGTTTGTTTTGACTAATTCCAGTTAGGATTTGGGATGATGATTTAAGATGAAATGGCAGTTTTAGGCTATGTTTGGTAAACCGGTTGATAAGTTAGCTGATGATTGATAAGTTACTTGGTAACTGATAAGCTAGTTGATGAATAAGGCACGTTTGACAAAAACTAGTTGATAAGCATGTAAATTGATCAAAAAGAACATCTTCAAACGGTATTTACCATCGGTCGGTGAAATTTTTATTCTACTGTAAGGCCAAATCCTTAAAAACACATCTCGGTAGAGGGTCAAATTAAGATTTCAAACCACTGAAACCATAATCATTCCACCAATTATATATATACATGTTAAAAATAAAGACTGTCCTTTAATTATATCTCGCGCTCTACTTGAATATTACTTTTTCACCTATTTACATGTCACAAATGTCACAACATGATCACACGAAACTTGCTATAATTAATGAGAATTTCTTTTATTGTACAAGTACAAGAAAAAAAAGGTGCATCCTCATAGTGTAACTTGGAACTACAATGTACGGTGTTCATTATGTTAGGTTTTAGCTCAAAACTATGATACAGATCACTCGTATATATACACACAATTTTATATCCATGTCGAAAGGAAAGCAAATCGATTTAATTAATGCTTTTCATAAAAGAAAATGGCGTAGATACTCAACTCATGTCGGATGTTTGAGCTTCATTAACGCCTTCACTTCATGCTTTCTAACCATTTCCTTTGATATATTCAAGTTACCCGTGATTTCTCCCAGCGTTGTATTGCCTTTTCCGTCAAGCCCGTATATTTCTCTCATCGCCAAACTTTCTCAACGAATCAAGCTAGATGCATATGAATCATATATGTGTTACAGTTGCTTTTATTGAGAAAATTAAGATGAAATTAATTAAGCATGAGATTTAGGCAAAATATTGTATTTTACCACATCATCAAGTGCAAGCCTGAGAAGAGAGAGGTTGCCGCCTCTCATTGACTACCGGGACTTGCCACTACCGGGACATTCAAGTACCGGGACTTTTCAAGGTTTTGTGCACTGTCCGTTCAACAAGTCCTCAAATCGATTTAAAACATGAAATCAGTTCAATCTATGTATTCCATTCAGTCCTCAATCAATTTATACAGCTATATTAAGGTTAGTATAACTTAAAAACACTGATTTGTACAAAGAATCGAATGAACTCACCTTTTATAGTAAAAACCCACTTCTGCACAAAATCTGAACTTCAACTGATGTTTATGATTCTGCAATTCAAACCCAAGGTACAGATTCATTCATAAGCTGACATCTAAATCGAATTTCTCCAATATTACAATCGATTCTTACCAAATGAAATCAATTTCTCGATTTCTTCCGTTCTCCTTCTTTCTCTCTGTCTTTTCTTTTTGTTGCCGACTCAAACAAACATGAATGAGATATTTTCTCATTCTCAGTCTTTATCCACACACACACATACATATAGGAAATAACCAAACATACCTCTAAGTTTAATCTTTCCCAAAAGTTACACTAAACTTTCATCTTTTGTATTTCAACCTTAAATTGGATTATAAAACTTCCATACAATCCCAAGGTTACAACAAATACAAAATACATCCCAATTCTTATTAAATTTCTAATGACGAAAATTTAGGATGTTACAATACTCCCCAACTTAAAAATGATTTCGTCCCCGAAATCAACATCAAGTAAACAAATGAGGATACTTATCTTTCATACTTTCTTCTGACTCTAAAGTCACATTAGTACCTCGATGGTGTTTCCACTGTACTTTCAACATAGCTACTTCCTTGCCACTATGTAGCTTTCTAACCGATCTTTCCAAAATTGCCTCTGGTTCTTCCACACAACGACTCTTTTCATCTACTCTCACATCTGTGAGTGGTATCACATCCTCTTCTTCGGCTAAACACTTCCGAAGATAACAAACATGAAAGGTATTATGAACCCCTTCCAACTCTGGTGGAAGATCCAACTGATATGCTTGTAAACCAATCCTTTTAGTGATAGTGAAAGGTCCTAGAAAACGAGGACTTAACTTCCCGCGTTTACCAAACCTTATCACACCCTTCCATGGGGACACTTTAAGCATCACGCGCTCCCCAACTTGAAATTCTTTTGGTCTCCTTTTCGGGTTAGCATAACTCTTCTGTCGGTCCTGAGCTGCTTTCATATGCTGCCGAATTTCTTTCACCTTATCAGTTGTTTGTTGTACTAATTCTGGACCATCAAACTGTTTCTCTCCGGCTTCTAACCAACATACCGGAGTTCTACATTTTCGACCATACAAGGCTTCGAAGGGCGCTCTTCCGATACTGGAATGATAACTGTTATTATATGCAAATTCTACTAACGGTAGATGCGTATCCCAGTTACCTCCAAAATCCAATACACATGACCTGAGCATATCTTCCAAAGTTTGTATAGTCCTTTCACTCTGTCCATCAGTCTGTGGATGAAAAGCAGTGCTCAAATTAACTTTCGTACCCAATTCCTCTTGTAGTGATCGCCAAAACCTTGAGGTAAACCGACTATCACGATCTGACACAATCGACACCGGTATACCATGTCTTGACACCACCTCATCAATATACAGCTTCACCAACTTCTCAATTGGTGATGTTTCTTTCATAGCCAGAAAATGAGCACTCTTAGTTAATCTATCCACGATTACCCATATTGTGTCGTTACCCTTTTGCGTCTTGGGTAACTTCGTCACAAAGTCCATGGTGATCTTCTCCCACTTCCATTCCGGAATTTCCAAAGATTGGAAACTTCCGTAAGGTTTCTGATGTTCTTCTTTCACCAACGAACATGTTCTACATGTTTCTACCTTCCGGGCCACATCTACTTTCATAGCCGGCCACTAATAATGCAATTTCAAATCTCGATACATCTTCGTATTCCCAGGGTGTATGGAATACTTAGATCTATGAGCGTCTTCGAGAATCAGCTCTCGATTTCTTCCAGTCTTTGGTACCCAAACACGACCTTGGAACAGCTTTATTCCACGACCATCTTCAGTCAACTGAAGGTGTTGCTTGCCCATCACTTCTTCTTTCAAGTTTACTTCCCGTAAAGCCTCCGCTTGTGCCTCTTTTATCTTTTCCATCAAACTCGATGTCACATCAATTCTAGCATTGATCGATTTCAAACATCCACTATACTCTTTCCTACTTAAAGCATCGACCACGACATTTGCTTTACCAGGATGGTAATGCAATTCGCAATCGTAATCTTTAAGTAATTCTAACCATCTTCGCTGTCTCATATTTAACTCTTTCTGATCAAAAACATGCTGCAAACTTGTATGGTCGGTAAAAAGAGTACATTTGGTTCCATACAAGTAGTTCCTCCACAGCTTTAAGGCAAAAATGATAGCTGCTAACTCCAAATCATGTGTCGGGTAGTTCTTCTCGTGTTCTTTAAGTTGTCTTGACGCATAAGCAATCACTTTGCCTCGTTGCATCAATACACACCCTAGACCCATCTTTAAAGCATCACTGTACACCACTAGATCTTCTGTTCCTTCTGGTAAAGCAAGAACCGGAGCCACACACAACTTTTGACGTAAGGTTCTGAAAGCCGATTCTTGTTTCTCCGTCCAGACAAACTTCACGTTCTTTCTAGTCAGAATAGTCAAAGTAGATGCAATCTTAGAAAAGTCTTTAATAAACCTTCTGTAATAACCTGCTAAACCCAAGAAACTTCTTATTTCAGATGCACTTCTAGGTGTCTCCCAATTTGCCATAACTTCAATCTTAGCTGGGTCTACCTTGACTCCTTCTGAAGTGATCACGTGACCTAGAAATTGTACTTCTTTTAACCAAAATTCACATTTTGAAAACTTCGCGTACAATTTCTCTCTTCTTAAAACTTCTAAGACTTCACGTAGGTGTTTTTCATGATCTGCTTCAGTCTTTGAATACACAAGTATGTCATCAATAAAGACGATAACAAACTTGTCCAAGAAAGGTCGACACCCTCTATTCATCAGATCCATGAAGACAGCTGGAGCATTTGTCAACCCGAATAGCATCACTAGAAACTCATAATGCCCGTATCTGGTTCTAAAAGCTGTCTTAGGAATATCTTCATTTTTAACCCGCACTTGGTGATACCCTGACCTCAAATCAATCTTAGAAAAACATCCTGCCCCTTGAAGTTGATCAAATAGATCATCGATTCTTGGAAGCGGATATTTATTCTTAATCGTCACCTTATTCAGCTCGCGGTAATCTATACACATTCTCATAGTACCGTCTTTCTTCTTAACAAACAGGACCGGAGCTCCCCAAGGCGAAGAACTCGGTCTGACAAAACCTTTATCTAATAACTCCTGGAGTTGAGTCATCATTTCTTTCATTTCAGACGGCGCTATACGGTAAGGTGCCCGCGCTATCGGAGACGAACCTGGAATGAGATCAATTCTAAACTCCACCTGCCTTTTAGTAGGGAGACCAGGAAGATCATCAGGAAATATGTCAGGAAACTCACGTACCACCTTGATATCTTCCAATTGTTTCTTTTCCAACCTTCCGTCTAAGACATACGCCAGATAGGATATACATCCTTTCATTAAACACTTCCGCGCCTTCACAACAGAGATTAACGGAATTTCCCCCTTTTGCTTTTCCCCGAAGATGAATACGTCATCCTTATCGGTCATCGGAATCCTGATTAATTTCTTTGCGCAAAATATTTCTGCTTGATTGGCCGTCAGCCAATCCATACCCACAACTATGTCAAACCCTCCAATTTCCATCAACAACAAGTTGATCGAAAATTTCGTCTCTTCTATAAGAATAGTACAACCATCAAGCCTTTCTCGAACCAAAACTTGACCCCCATTAGCTACCTCTACTACTAAAGCATCATCTAAAGTAGTAACAAGCGTAGCTAATTTAGGATAGAATGATTTGGACACAAATGACAAATTTGCTCCACAATCAAACAAAATAAGCGCAGGACAAGAATTAACAAGGAATGTACCCGAGACAACGTCCCTTGATTCCTTAGCTTCATCAGCGGTCATTTGAAAAGCTCGGCCCGTTGGCTTCAGAATAACTGGTTTCTTACTCTGATCGCCGCTCTTTTTCAGCCTTGGGCACTCCCGACGAAAGTGACCCGGTTGCTAACACTCAAAACATGTATTTCCCCGCACTGGAAAATTATTCATAGGTGGGTTTTTATACCCCTAGTGGCTGGTACATGTTCGAAGACTATGCTCGACGATTGTCCCCTAGGCACTCTCGCAGAGCACTACCGTACAAATTGTACCACCCGCGATACATCTTCAGCGATTGTGACATGCGAGAGTGCCATAGGTGGGTTTTTATACCCCTAGTGGCTGGTACATGTTCGAAGACTATGCTCGACGATTGTCCCCTAGGCACTCTCGCAGAGCACTACCGTACAAATTGTACCACCCGCGATACATCTTCAGCGATTGTGACATGCGAGAGTGCCATAGGGCACAATCGCTGTCACTCTCGCACATAATGTATCGAGAGCCCTTGAACCTCGATGATTGTGACACGACAATTGTGCCCAAGGGAACTCTTGTGGTCACTCTCACACAAACCGTACCGAGACCCGGAAATCCAACGACTCTCCGAGAAAACTGGATGCATGACTTAACGACTTATAAATGACTTTAATAAATAATAAATCAAATAACAAAGCCCAAATACTTAAAGCCTGTTAATAACTTATCTTACTTTAAAATTACGGGTGTTACATGTAAACTACATATAATTAATACATATGTATTTTGGTGGTCGGTTTGGTCCAAACTGCTCAAACAAAAAATGTGCAAACTGCAAACCACACCAGACCAGATCGAGTGGTTTGACGTTTTTTCAGACCTGATCGAACCGCCAACAGCCAAACCGCTCAAACAGCTAAAACGGTCCGGTTTAACTTGGTTTGAACGGTCCAACGGTTTTTTTGGAACACCTTAATATTTTGATGCATTCATGAGGGGTTTGGAGGGTCAATTGGAACAAATAGAGGGGCTATTTTTTACTATAAACTTTTGCTAAATCAGTTGCAGCAGCCATGAGTAGGAATGGCAACGGGCCGGTTTCGGGCCGGTTTTTAAGGTCCCCGTCCCTGTAACCGTACCAAATTACCAATCCCCGTCGGGGATCTTATCGGGGATCCCCATCGGGTCCCCGCGGTTTCCCGGTCGCCATTGGGGAACCCGTTAAGAAAAAATGCATCGTTACCCATTGGTTTTATCCGAACCCGAACCGAACCGAACCTGAACAAAAAAAACAGGCTTTTAAAACATGAAAAAACACAATGTTGTCAAACAAGTTCATTCGACCAAATACATATAATCCAACAAATATGACAAACAAAATGTCTTAAATTGCATTCTAAAATAAAACAAAAGTTTAGACATAATCCATAACATCATGATTACGTGATTACCGAGCGCCGAGCGATTAAGTTGTGTACGAGTGTGTTAGGGATTTAGTCGGCTATAGACGGTAGTTTACTACTTCAGAAATCAAACTTGAACATGGACTGTTACCATTTCATTTGAACTTGGGCTTTTATTTAAGTTGTAGCCTATAATATTTTTAAGTTTACAAAATATACATATATAAAATATAAAATATATATATATATTATATCGGGCCGGGCTGAGCCTGTGAGGATGGTCCCCGTCCCGTTAAGAAGTTCCCAAACCTGACCCGAATCGTTCAGTTGTTAGTGTCGGTTTTGGTTATTTCTGACATCCCTAGCAATGAGCATGGCCAAAGTGAAAGCATCACAGGTTTTAAAACCCCACAATACTCGAACCTAAAGAAAAATCGCCACTGGTAATGGCGTTCAAAGAACAAATTCTTGTATCGTTATCAAAATCATGAATGGGTATCTTCATCGGTATCATTGATTTATTGAAAGAAGCATACAATTAGGGTTTTAGAGAGTATCAGTGAGGGTTTAGGGAATTGACGATTAGCAAAGGAAAAGGATAACAACAACTTAGAGCAGACATTGCAGGAAGGAAAACTTTATCGATACGTAAACAATTTGATCATTGCTCATCTTCGAGACAACAATATCACTCAGGTATTGCTCCCTTTGTGTTCTTCATTCGATTGATTTCGGTTTTAATTTCTCGATTCCTCTAATCCCTAGATTCCTAGAACTTAGTTACATTCGATTGTGTGTCTACAAAATTCATTTGCAATTTAAACGTTTTCTATACAAAATTGCTTGCTACATTTAATTTTGCAACAAATACTGCAAATGGATGAACTTGGTTTGACATAAAACATTAGAATTTAAATAGCTTACTGTATGTGTTAAAGGCTCAAGTCTCGTGTGATGAGAAAAATGCTTGGTTTGATCGAAACAAGTTGAGTTGGAGATATACAAGAAGCAAACCTCATAATTGACAATTTGAAATTCTACTACTGAAAACGGACAAGGGTGTTCGAATAGATAGTATAGTAATCAAGAAAAGATAGCATCGTAATCCATGTTCCTCTACTTTCTCTTGTTGGTACATTCAGTTTCTTGATTACAAGCTGATGTTGACTAAGGAAAGGTTAAAACAGACACCAAACTACAAATGTGAACTATGTGTTTTGTTTATATTTGCTAAGACAAAGTGGGAAACTATGAAATTTTGAGGAACAAAAGGGGATGATTGTGTCTTCCATCCGGTCGTTGAAGATAAAATACTTGTCATTATATGATTGATTGGTGTCTTCCATGTTTTGCTGCAATCCGGTTGAACAATTGGCTACTTTGGTGTTCCTAATCAACTACGACATTTAGATTGTGGTTGAAATCTTGATTATGCTCTTCGCTATTGTCTCTCTTTTTAGCCGTCACATTCCATCTTGCTTTGGACTTTCAGGCCTTCTGTGATGGTCTTATATCTCCAAGTAAACTTTAAGGCCTTCTATGATGGTCTTATATCTCCAAGTAAACTTTAAGGCCCTTTCTATGGAGAAGATAATTTACGTTTAGTTTGGTTCATGCTGAGGAATGAAAATGGGAATGAATTTTCATTCCCCCCGTTTAACCTGGAATGAAAGTTTGGGCTTCTGGGGAATGGACTCATTATATTATCTGAAACCAAACAGTTTCTTTTATTTTCATTCCCATTGGAGTAGGAAGATTGCAAATGATGTTTAAAAACCGAATTTGGAGCAACTGGAAACAAAATTGTGAACCCATGAGATAATTGTCATACATAATTGCACTATCGTTGTGTGGTTACTGGTTAGTGAATCGAGCAGGCTAGGTCTCATCCCTGATTCTTTTCAATTTGCATGACTTACATCTTTCTAGGCAGCAAGTGCAGTCGCTTCAGCTACAATGACACCACTTAACATTGAAGCTTCTCCAAACAAGCTTCTTGAACTCGTTGCTAAGGTTTGTTTGCTTTCTAATTGTGGAAGGTTTTAGGGTTTTAATTTGACATGGGTAGTTTAGTAATTTACCAAACTTGTCCATCTCCCTGATTTTTGTTCCAACTATTTTGGTGGGACAGAAAATTGCATTTTTGTACCAAATGCCGGAAAACAAGTTTTTGTTTTGTCCAGTACTTTTCGGTGTACCAAACGCACCCTAAGGGTTCTTTAATGACGACCAAAACAATGGTTAAAGTAAATAGCGGTGAATAAAAAAAAGAAATAGAATGATGGGTCTGAAAAGTAAACAGGGTCTTGCAGTGGATAAAGATGACACATTGAGAGGAGTATCTTCATCCACATTGTTTGATTCCAGCACAGCATTACCTGCGGCATATGGCTCAATACCAGCTTCCCGTGTTGTTTCTGTAGATTTTAGGTAATATATTTCTTAAACCCAATGTTCTTCGTTCTGTGCACACTGCCCCATTTCACTTTGAAGATGATAGTAATTAGTTATAACTATAGTTTCTTGTTTTTGTGAAAGAATTAATGATATATATATATATATATATATATATATATATATATATGTGTGTGTGTGTGTGTGTGTGTGTGTGTGTGTGTATTGGCGCATAATTATTTACAAACCCAATAAATTGACAAACTTACAAACCAATTTCCATGTGTTGTTTCCCATGTGAAACAACATGTGTGGAAATGTGTTTGAACAAAACATTTTTGAACGTTTCACATATGAAACAACACTGTATAAACATTGCATTTTTACACATGTTGTTTCATATATGAAACAACACATGAAAACTGGTTTGTAAGTTTGTACGAATTATTGGGTTTAAAAAGGTGACTATATATATATATATATATGTGTGTATATATATATATATATATATAGAGAGAGAGAGAGGATCATGCAAGAAGTTAAACATTTTGCGAGAGGCGAAAAGTCTCAATATCATATATGATTACACTTCTCTGGGTATGTTTAATCATATATGAATAAGCGTCTATGTGTTTTGTCAATGCAACGTGTGTTTAACCATATATGATTTAAGCTTGTGTATCATGCGTGCAATCATATATGATATTGAAACTTTTCACCTTCTCGCAAAATGTTTAACTTTTCGTTTGAACCTGACGCTATATATGTATATATATAACTATAGTTTATTGTTACCATGCATGTAATCATGCATTTTTGGACCCGCTTCTAAGGTAAAATATGATAAGCAAATACCTCGTTGTTAACAGTGCTGCACATGACACAAAAGGCTCCTCAAAAAGTTTCGCAAAGCACGAAACCAGGCATGTTTCGGAACATAAGGTATACATCCATATGAAATTATAATCCGAAGTTTTCTCGTGCCTTTCCCGCATTATGTTGAGAGCTTGTGTCTTTTGGCAACTTACAACTTGGTGTTATGCCATGTAGAATGTTGCCAGATGTGCAAGATTTAGTCCTGATGGAAGGTTTCTTGCATCGGGGAGTGCGGATACCTCAATTAAACTGTTTGAGGTAATGATCTTTGCTCTTATTAGCCACTCTTTATTACTCCCTCTGTCCTAAAATAAATGTCCACCATGAAAAAGATACACAATTTTAGAAATGTGTAATTATTACACTTTTTAATAAACTAAAAGACAATTTTACGCTAATTGATAGAGGGAGTAATGAATTTCTCCATCTCATAATTAATGGTTGAATCATAAAGTAGACACTTACTCCCTCGTCTCAAATTAAGTGTCCACAATAGAAATGACACAGTTTTATACATACATATTTATCACACTTTCTTTTAACCAAATGACAACTTTACCCTTAATTAATTTATCTCTCCTCTCAACTCTTATATATTTGTGCATTTATTAAGGATAGATTTCAGAATTTAGTTATATATTTTTGAAAGTGGACACTTATTTTAGGAAAGTTGCTTTCATGTGCAGGTAGCAAAAATCAAGCAGATGATGCTACCAGAGGGAAGGGATGGTCCTGTTAGACCCGTCGTACGGACATTTTACGACCATCTACAAGTAAATCCCCATTGATGTAAAAAAATTGCAACACTTTATGACGTTAATAACTTTTAACTAATAAGATTCTAAACGATGTGGATTTCCATCCGCAAAATACTATCTTGATATCCGGGGCCAAAGATCACACGATAAAGTATGAGTCCAAGATTATTTAATCTAAAAGATGGGTTATCTTATGCTTCTGTATATAAACCGATAAGAAGTTAATTTTGCTATTATATTGCCACATGAAGGTTTTTTGACTTTTCTAAGACGGTTGCAAAGAGAGCTTTCAGGGTTATCCAGGTTTAATTTGTTTATCTTATTGGCATTCATCACAAAACTTGTTATCGAGTAGGATTTAAGTTCAGCGCGTGTTTAGATTTTCTAAAGATCCTTTCTTTCTCATTCTTGATGTTTAAATTACAGGATACTCACAATGTTCGGTCCGTATCTTTCCATCCGTGTGGAGATTTTCTTCTTGCAGGTTCAATACTTATTCTATGTTTACCTATTTCAGACTGTTCACCGTCAATTCATAACCACCATTTTCTAGCATCGTATCCCCACTTTTCTTTGTCAATGGTAGGGGTAAGTTAAGGTGCGTTTGGTATGCGGCAGGAGAAAACAACCAATTGTCCCATGTTTGGTGGGACATTAGAATGGGATATGACAAGACTGAATGAGACAAAATGCATTTTTCTCTCCCACCAAAACAGGTGGAAAATCAATTGGAAAATCATTAAATATTTAAATATAATAAATATATAAATAATTTTATCAAAAAATAGCGGGTACCCGTCGGTTCCGGTTCTGGGTACCCAGCGGGTCTGAGTACCCGGTCCCGGGACCGGGTACCCAGCGGATAACGGTTCCAATGAGAACCAGAACCGGACCTGTGCAATCGGTTCCGTATTTTAGGAACCGGAACCAATCACATAGGTTCCGGTTCCAAAGACGGGTACCCAGTTTCGATGCTCAACCCTACTGTGTTTGGTATGCAGAAGAGATAGAACGGGATAGGACAGAACAGTTGTTCCGCATTTGGTGAGAGTCGTGAGACAGAACTGGACATAACAGATAACATGATCAATTTACCCCTAATAATTTGTTTATATATTTTGATTAATTATGTAATTTATTAAATTTTAATGAAATAAATATCTTTTTATAACAAAATATATTATTTAGAAAGTTTTATTCAAGACGATTAAAGTGACACCAAAATAAAAAGTTTATGCAGTTTCCATTTTTTATTTTCTAACCTTTTCTATATTTTTACTATTAATATGTAATAATTTACATAAATTAATCAAAACATATGAAGTATATAAAATTAATATTTTGAGGAAAGTAAAGTGAAAGTTTAAAGAGCATAAAATACAATAAATAAAATTTAAAGAATGAAAAAAATAAAAAAATAAGGCGTATTTGATGTTTTAGAAGAGAATTAGATTTTATTTTGAGGTTATATTGGTAAAACATAAGTATGTTCCAGCTTGTTCCATGGGGTGGGGGTGGGGGTGGGGGTGGAACAGGCCATTTCCACTCTGTTCTTGTCTGTTTCACGTAAAAGTCCTGCCAAACGGGGACAGTGCTCCATGTTCTGTCCTGTATGACACCATCCATCATCTAATTTTCGATCTAGAAATAGCCTATTAAATTTGGCGATGTTATCTTTTGGCTACCTTAAATTGATTTACTTGATTTACTTGGTTGGTTCAAGAAATTCCTGAAAATGCATAATATTATATCGAGAATCATCTCCTAACAAGAATGGGAAAGGGTTGCAGGGACGGATCATCACGTTCCACATCTGTATGACATCAATACTTTCCAGTGCTACCTCTCGGCAAATGTTCAAGAAATTGGTGATAACAGTGCAATAAATCATGTATGAATACTCTTTATAACTAATGACCCATCACACATTTTCTTTATTTAAAAAAATATGTTCTTGGTATTTGGTAATGCATGTGAGATATTCATGTACAGGTGGCATGTATGTAACCACCTCCAAAGATGGTGCTATTTGAATATGGGATGGGGTAACTAGCAATGTTGTTCGGTCCATACTTAGTGCACACGGATCAGCCGAGGCCACTAGTGCAAAATTTACGAAAGATCAAAGGTACACATTGCTTTTTCTGCTTTCCGATGATTGGTGGGTGAAAGACCTGGTCAAGGTTTTAGGGTTTTAATTCGACATGGGTAGTTTAGTAATTTACCAATCTTGTTTCATTTGCCTGATTTTTGTCCAGTAAGTAGGGTTTTAATCCCGACCCGCGTACCAAACACACCCTAAGAAGCAACACAGTATCTATGGTTGGGGAAGGCCATGTTTTTTTTTCCAGTTTCAAGTGTAAGCTTCTAAAAATGGAAAGAAGATGAATGATACGAGAGTTGCTTTACATTTTAGCTTCGTATAAGGGTATATTGAATTGCATCATCTTCGTACTTTCTATTTATGGCAACCTGCTGGATTTACTTTATGACCACTGTTTTCATCGTTCACAACATATGATTATAAGCAAGTAATAGTATCAAGGAACTTTCTCATGCATTATATAAGATTCACCATCTAATTGAGCATGTACTACATATTTAAAGATACACATAGGGCCTGTTTGGAAGTGGCTTAATTGGCTTAATGAGAGCTTCAGCTTATTCACTCAGCTATAACGGAGTGTTTGGCACTGGCTTAATCATAAATGGGATGACTTTTTCGCTCAGCTTTGGAGGGGTCCCTTTATGCAGACAGATGGTTTTATTCCCTCAATACCCCTCCCCCTCATCCTGCTCATTCTTCTCCAAAACTAATTTCTTCCAGGTTATCTCCCCCCTCATTTGCTCATCAATATGCTCCTCTCAAAACCCATTTTTTCCCATGTTATTCCCCATCATCTTGCTTATCGATCTCTTACCCTCAAAACCTATTTCTTCCATGTTGTCTCCCTCCATCTTGCTCGAAAATCTCAGATAGGAAGAAGGAGAGGAGATGGGTTTTACAAAAGCATTCTTCTTTGGCTTCTGAGATCCACCAGATGCTTTCGACTTACCACCATATCTATCACCAATCTCAAATCTCACTACAGATTTGTTCTTCGAAAAAAGGCGAAAGAATAACTGAAATGATATACCTCTGGAAGGGGGAAAAGTGACGACGGAGACTAATCGGATAATAAACCGCTGTCCACGAATAAAGATGGTTTCGTGGGTTTTCGAGACTTTGATTAATTGAACCTTTTCTTGTTATTACTCCCTCCTGCCATGGTTAATCGATCTGAGGAATGGAATGCAAGAATCCAATGAATTCTTATTATTAGGGCTTGTCCGTTTATCGTCAGATCAAAACAGAGACGATGGGTCGGGTACTCGGATCTCAAAAGCCAAAGAGGAGATGGGTTCATTTTGAGAATTGATGCTGCTATTTTTACATTATTAAACTACACATCTTCTTGTTCAAATATGAAAGATACAAATCTTCTTGTTCAAATATGAAAGAGGAGATGGGTTTTTACATAGATCTATTTTGTTTTCTCAACCAGTTAGTATTAGGAGATCGATACAACTTATATAAACAAAAGGGTAAAATGGTCATTTTAATTGTTCAGACAGATTTTAATTATTCAGCACAACTAACAAACAACAATTTTATTTATTCACACAAACAACTTTATCGATACAACTAACTTTATCCATACAGGACTTAATGAAAAACCAACCAAACGGCCCCATAGTCTCATGTAGGGTCATTACACCCAATAAGCCAAATGGGTTAACTAGCTTAATCATTAAGACATGCTTAATATCATCAAAGTAAACTCATAACCATTGAGTATGAAACTCCAAACCTTCCAACACATAATACTCTAGTATCAACGTATTAGGCTTAACAAGCACTCCCATAAGCCATGGTTACCTCCATTAAGCCAAGGGAGTTATCTTCCCAAATTAGGGTTTTCTAGGAAATGAAAAGGTACATATAAAAGTAAAGCAAATAACATGGATTTAGTTTAAGGAGGGTTAGAACACTCACTAGATAGGTTTTAAAATCAAAACCTAGAAAATGGATGAAACCCTAGAAATGGAAGTGATGACTTGAAGATGTAGGTGTTTATCTCCTTGAATGAAACCTTCAATAATTGCTCCCCAAAAGCTAAAAGATTCTCAATAAATGAACTATTAATCTAGTGGGGATTTAATGAAGAGAGAGTGGCTTTGGGGGTGAAAATCGCCTCTAACCCTAATAAAATCGGCTGGAAGATGTTGAGATGAGAAACTGTCAAACAATAGCAAAAAATCACGTTTTTATAGATCCAGCACCCGACGGGTGATAGTGCCCCGCAATTGTGCCCTATGGCACTCTCGCGGGCACTCTCACGAGAAGTGTACCGTAACCACCCAAAAACACCCCGACGAGTATGACGTGCGATTGTGCCTAGGGCACCTTTATCGTGTCACACTCGCACAAAACGTACCACGAGTCCCCAAAATCACAACCCGACGATTGTGACAGGCGATTGTGTCAAGGGCACTCTCGCCGTGTCACTTTCGCTCACAATGTACCGAAAGTGGTACTTTGAGGGTAAATGAGGCACAGTCTCACCCGATTCTTTCCCGAAACTAAACGGACCCGCTAAAGTGTAAGTTGTCATGGATAAAAAGACATGTGGAGAAATTTAGGTATGAAGAAGCAAATTGAAGATATGAAGAAATTAAATATGCATAATGGAAGGCGAGACATTTTTACGGTGTTACAGTAAGCTAGTTGTCCAACCACCGCATCTAATATGAAATGAGATTTATAACATACTCAAGTACCTTAAATTAGGTCAAATAAACATATGACCCCATATGGGTCATTTTCAAGTAGTAGAACTATCCACCATGTATACCAAGGCATAAGGCCATAAACAAGTAACATTGAGCATAAGGATGTCACATATAGACTAAATCCTCAAGTTAGGTTAAATACTTCCATAATTTGTAAATTTATATAAACCTTTTAAAATATAAATAAGGTTCCATGTAATCTCTTCAATATGTTCTAAGCACAACATATCTTCATCAACTAATGAATACGGTGGTTTACACCAAAAATACCTAATGAAGCTTCCATATATACATATATTAATAAATCACCAGGAGAGAAGAGAATAACCATAATAAGGTATGAAATGGAGATATACTATAGCATATTGAGACATGTATCTAGTTTTACAAAACTTTTAAAACTCACAACTTAGGTTTTTGGAAGAAAACCTACAAACTTGCAAAACCCTAGATTTGTGGAGGAAATGAAATTGGAACTTGAACCAAGTCTTAAACCCTTGCCTTTTAGTAGCCAAACAACCCTGGATGAATCTTAATAAAGATCTTGAGACTGTTTGGTTAGGAGGGAAGTAACAAGGTGAGAAAATTGCACCCTAACACTAAAAAATCGTAGTTGAAAGTGTTATGGAAAAAAGTGTAGCAAAAACGGGTTAGGTGGGTTTTTATACCCCTAGTGCCTGGTACATGTTCGAAGACTATGCTCGACGATTGTCCCCTAGGCACTCTCGCAGAGCACTACCGTACAAATTGTACCACCCGCGATACATCTTCAGCGATTGTGACATGCGAGAGTGCCATAGGGCACAATCGCTGTCACTCTCGCACATAATGTATCGAGAGCCCTTGAACCTCGATGATTGTGACACGACAATTGTGCCCAAGGGAACTCTTGTGGTCACTCTCGCACAAACCGTACCGAGACCCGAAAATCCAACGACTCTCCGAGAAAACTGGATGCATGACTTAACGACTTATAAATGACTTTAATAAATAATAAATCAAATAACAAAGCCCAAATACTTAAAGCCTAATAATAACTTATCTTACTTTAAAATTACGGGTGTTACATGTAAACTACATATAATTAATACATATGTATTTTGGTGGTCGGTTTGGTCCAAACCGCTCAAACAAAAAATGTGCAAACTGCAAACCACACCAGACCAGGTCGAGTGGTTTGACGTTTTTTCAGACCTGATCGAACCGCCAACAGCCAAACCGCTCAAACAGCTAAAACGGTCCGGTTTAACTTGGTTTGAACGGTCCAACGGTTTTTTTGGAACACCTTAATATTTTGATGCATTCAAGAGGGGTTTGGAGGGTCAATTGGAACAAATAGAGGGGCTATTTTTTACTATAAACTTTTGCTAAATCAGTTGCAGCAGCCATGAGTAGGAATGGCAACGGGCCGGTTTCGGGCCGGTTTTTAAGGTCCCCGTCCTTGTAACCGTACCAAATTACCAATCCCCGTCGGGGATCTTATCGGGGATCCCCATCGGGTCCCCGCGGTTTCCCGGTCGCCATTGGGGAACCCGTTAAGAAAAAAATGCATCGTTACCCATTGGTTTTATCCGAACCCGAACCGAACCGAACCTGAACAAAAAAAACAGGCTTTTAAAACATGAAAAAACACAATGTTGTCAAACAAGTTCATTCGACCAAGAACATATAATCCAACAAATATGACGAACAAAATGTCTTAAATTGCATTCTAAAATAAAACAAAAGTTTAGACATAATCCATAACATCATGATTACGTGATTACCGAGCGCCGAGCGATTAAGTTGTGTACGAGTGTGTTAGGGATTTAGTCGGCTATAGACGGTAGTTTACTACTTCAGAAATCAAACTTGAACATGGACTGTTACCATTTCATTTGAACTTGGGCTTTTATTTAAGTTGTAGCCTATAATATTTTTAAGTTTACAAAATATACATATATAAAATATAATATATATATATATATTATATCGGGCCGGGCTGAGCCTGTGAGGATGGTCCCCGTCCCGTTAAGAAGTTCCCAAACCTGACCCGAATCGTTCGGTTGTTAGTGTCGGTTTTGGTTATTTCTGACATCCCTAGCCATGAGCATGGCCAAAGTGAAAGCATCACAGGTTTTAAAACCCCACAATACTCGAACCCAAAGAAAAATCGCCACTGGTAATGGCGTTCAAAGCACAAATTCTTGTATCGTTATCAAAATCATGAATGGGTATCTTCATCGGTATCATTGATTTATTGAAAGAAGCATACAATTAGGGTTTTAGAGAGTATCAGTGAGGGTTTAGGGAATTGACGATTAGCAAAGGAAAAGGATAACAACAACTTAGAGCAGACATTGCAGGAAGGAAAACTTTATCGATACGTAAACAATTTGATCGTTGCTCATCTTCGAGACAACAATCTCACTCAGGTATTGCTCCCTTTGTGTTCTTCATTCGATTGATTTCGGTTTTAATTTCTCGATTCCTCTAATCCCTAGATTCCTAGAACTTAGTTACATTCGATTGTGTGTCTACAAAATTCATTTGCAATTTATACTTTTTCTATACAAAATTGTTTGCTACATTTAATTTTGCAACAAATACTGCAAATGGATGAACTTGGTTTGACATAAAACATTAGAATTTAAATAGCTTACTGTATGTGTTAAAGGCTCAAGTCTCGTGTGATGAGAAAAATGCTTGGTTTGATCGAAACAAGTTGAGTTGGAGATATACAAGAAGCAAACCTCATAATTGACAATTTGAAATTCTACTACTGAAAACGGACAAGGGTGTTCGAATAGATAGTATAGTAATCAAGAAAAGATAGCATCGTAATCCATGTTCCTCTACTTCTCTTGTTGGTACATTCAGTTTCTTGATTACAAGCTGATGTTGACTAAGGAAAGGTTAAAACAGACACCAAAATACAAATGTGAACTATGTGTTTTGTTTATATTTGCTAAGACAAAGTGGGAAACTATGAAATTTTGAGGAACAAAAGGGGATGATTGTGTCTTCCATCCGGTCGTTGAAGATAAAATACTTGTCATTATATGATTGATTGGTGTCTTCCATGTTTTGCTGCAATCCGCTTGAACAATTGGCTACTTTGGTGTTCCTAATCAGCTACGACATTTAGATTGTGGTTGAAATCTTGATTATGCTCTTCGCTATTGTCTCTCTTTTTAGCCGACACATTCCATCTTGCTTTGGACTTTCAGGCCTTCTATGATGGTCTTATATCTCCAAGTAAACTTTAAGGCCTTCTATGATGGTCTTATATCTCCCAGTAAACTTTAAGGCCCTTTCTATGGAGAAGATAATTTACATTCAGTTTGGTTCATGCTGAGGAATGAAAATGGGAATGAATTTTCATTCCCCCCGTTTAACCTGGAATGAAAGTTTGGGCTTCTGGGGAATGGACTCATTATATTATCTGAAACCAAACAGTTTCTTTTATTTTCATTCCCATTAGAGTAGGAAGATTGCAAATGATGTTTAAAAACCGAATTTGGAGCAACTGGAAACAAAATTGTGAACCCATGAGATAATTGTCATACATAATTGCACTATCGTTGTGTGGTTACTGGTTAGTGAATCGAGCAGGCTAGGTCTCATCCCTGATTCTTTTCAATTTGCATGACTTACATCTTTCTAGGCAGCAAGTGCAGTCGCTTCAGCTACAATGACACCACTTAACATTGAAGCTTCTCCAAACAAGCTTCTTGAACTGGTTGCTAAGGTTTGTTTGCTTTCTAATTGTGGAAGGTTTTAGGGTTTTAATTTGACATGGGTAGTTTAGTAATTTACCAAACTTGTCCATCTCCCTGATTTTTGTTCCAACTATTTTGGTGGGACAGAAAATTGCATTTTTGTACCAAATGCCGGACAACAAGTTTTTGTTTTGTCCAGTACTGTTCGGTGTACCAAACGCACCCTAAGGGTTCTTTAATGACGACCAAAACAATGGTTAAAGTAAATAGCGGTGAATAAAAAAAAGAAATAGAATGATGGGTCTGAAAAGTAAACAGGGTCTTGCAGTGGATAAAGATGACACATTGAGAGGAGTATCTTCATCCACATTGTTTGATTCCAGCACAGCATTACCTGCGGCATATGGCTCAATACCAGCTTCCCGTGTTGTTTCTGTAGATTTTAGGTAATATATTTCTTAAACCCAATGTTCTTCGTTCTGTGCACACTGCCCCATTTCACTTTGAAGATGATAGTAATTAGTTATAACTATAGTTTCTTGTTTTTGTGAAAGAATTAATGATATATATATATATATATATATATATATATATATATATATATATATATATATATATATGTGTGTGTGTGTGTGTGTGTGTGTGTGTGTGTGTATTGGCGCATAATTATTTACAAACCCAATAAATTGACAAACTTACAAACCAATTTCCATGTGTTGTTTCCCATGTGAAACAACATGTGTGGAAATGTGTTTGAACAAAACATTTTTGAACGTTTCACATATGAAACAACACTGTATAAACATTGCATTTTTACACATGTTGTTTCATATATGAAACAACACATGAAAACTGGTTTGTAAGTTTGTACGAATTATTGGGTTTAAAAAGGTGACTATATATATATATATATATGTGTGTGTATATATATATATATATATAGAGAGAGAGAGAGAGGATCATGCAAGAAGTTAAACATTTTGCGAGAGGCGAAAAGTCTCAATATCATATATGATTACACTTCTCTGGGTATGTTTAATCATATATGATTAAGCGTCTATGTGTTTTGTCAATGCAACGTGTGTTTAACCATATATGATTTAAGCTTGTGTATCATGCGTGCAATCATATATGATATTGAAACTTTTCACCTTCTCGCAAAATGTTTAACTTTTCGTTTGAACCTGATGCTATATATGTATATATATATAACTATAGTTTATTGTTACCATGCATGTAATCATGCATTTTTGGACCCGCTTCTAAGGTAAAATATGATAAGCAAATACCTCGTTGTTAACAGTGTTGCACATGACACAAAAGGCTCCTCAAAAAGTTTCGCAAAGCACGAAACCAGGCATGTTTCGGAACATAAGGTATACATCCATATGAAATTATAATCCGAAGTTTTCTCGTGCCTTTCCCGCATTATGTTGAGAGCTTGTGTCTTTTGGCAACTTACAACTTGGTGTTATGCCATGTAGAATGTTGCCAGATGTGCAAGATTTAGTCCTGATGGAAGGTTTCTTGCATCGGGGAGTGCGGTACCTCAATTAAACTGTTTGAGGTAATGATCTTTGCTCTTATTAGCCACTCTTTATTACTCCCTCTGTCCTAAAATAAATGTCCACCATGAAAAAGATACACAATTTTAGAAATGTGTAATTATTACACTTTTTAATAAACTAAAAGACAATTTTACGCTAATTGATAGAGGGAGTAATGAATTTCTCCATCTCATAATTAACGGTTGAATCATAAAGTAGACACTTACTCCCTCGTCTCAAATTAAGTGTCCACAATAGAAATGACACAGTTTTATACATACATATTTATCACACTTTCTTTTAACCAAATGACAACTTTACCCTTAATTAATTTATCTCTCCTCTCAACTCTTATATATTTGTGCATTTATTAAGGATAGATTTCAGAATTTAGTTATATATTTTTGAAAGTGGACACTTATTTTAGGAAAGTTGCTTTCATGTGCAGGTAGCAAAAATCAATCAGATGATGATGCTACCATAGGGAAGGGATGGTCCTGTTAGACCCGTCGTACGGACATTTTACGACCATCTACAAGTAAATCCCCATTGATGTAAAAAAATTGCAACACTTTATGACGTTAATAACTTTTAACTAATAAGATTCTTATACTGCTGCAGCCAGTAAACGATGTGGATTTCCATCCGCAAAATACTATCTTGATATCCGGGGCCAAAGATCACACGATAAAGTATGAGTCCAAGATTATTTAATCTAAAAGATGGGTTATCTTATGCTTCTGTATATAAACCGATAAGAAGTTAATTTTGCTATTATATTGCCACATGCAGGTTTTTTGACTTTTCTAAGACGGTTGCAAAGAGAGCTTTCAGGGTTATCCAGGTTTAATTTGTTTATCTTATTGGCATTCATCACAAAACTTGTTATCGAGTAGGATTTAAGTTCAGTGCGTGTTTCGATTTTCTAAAGATCCTTTCTTTCTCATTCTTGATGTTTAAATTACAGGATACTCACAATGTTCGGTCCGTATCTTTCCATCCGTGTGGAGATTTTCTTCTTGCAGGTTCAATACTTATTCTATGTTTACCTATTTCAGACTGTTCACCGTCAATTCATAACCACCATTTTCTAGCATCGTATCCCCACTTTTCTTTGTCAATGGTAGGGGTAAGTTAAGGTGCGTTTGGTATGCGGCAGGAGAAAACAACCAATTGTCCCATGTTTGGTGGGACATTAGAATGGGATATGACAGGACTGAATGAGACAAAATGCATTTTTTTCTCCCACCAAAACAGGTGGAAAATCAATTGGAAAATCATTAAATATTTAAATATAATAAATATATAAATAATTTTATCAAAAAATAGCGGGTACCCGTCGATTCCGGTTCGTCCCGGGACCGGGTACCCAGCGGGTAACGGTTCCAATGAGAACCAGAACCGGACCTGTGCAATCGGTTCCGTATTTTAGGAACCGGAACCAATCACATAGGTTCCGGTTCCAAAGGCGGGTACCCAGTTCCGATGCTCAACCCTACTGTGTTTGGTATGCAGAAGAGATAGAACGGGATAGGACAGAACAGTTGTTCCGCATTTGGTGAGAGTCGTGAGACAGAACTGGACATAACAGATAACATGATCAATTTACCCCTAATAATTTGTTTATATATTTTGATTAATTATGTAATTTATTAAATTTTAATGAAATAAATATCTTTTTATAACAAAATATATTATTTAGAAAGTTTTATTCAAGACGATTAAAGTGACACCAAAATAAAAAGTTTATGCAGTTTCCATTTTTTATTTTCTAACCTTTTCTATATTTTTACTATTAATATGTAATAATTTACATAAATTAATCAAAACATATGAAGTATATAAAATTAATATTTTGAGGAAAGTAAAGTGAAAGTTTAAAGAGCATAAAATACAATAAATAAAATTTAAAGAATGAAAAAAATAAAAAAATAAGGCGTATTTGATGTTTTAGAAGAGAATTAGATTTTATTTTGAGGTTATATTGGTAAAACATAAGTATGTTCCAGCTTGTTCCATGGGGTGGGGGTGGGGGTGGGGGTGGAACAGGCCATTTCCACTCTGTTCTTGTCTGTTTCACGTAAAAGTCCTGCCAAACGGGGACAGTGCTCCCTGTTCTGTCCTGTATGACACCATCCATCATCTAATTTTCGATCTAGAAATAGCCTATTAAATTTGGCGATGTTATCTTTTGGCTACCTTAAATTGATTTACTTGATTTACTTGGTTGGTTCAAGAAATTCCTGAAAATGCATAATATTATATCGAGAATCATCTCCTAACAAGAATGGGAAAGGGTTGCAGGGACGGATCATCACGTTCCACATCTGTAAGACATCAATACTTTCCAGTGCTACCTCTCGGCAAATGTTCAAGAAATTGGTGATAACAGTGCAATAAATCATGTATGAATACTCTTTATAACTAATGACCCATCACACATTTTCTTTATTTAAAAAAATATGTTCTTGGTATTTGGTAATGCATGTGAGATATTCATGTACAGGTGGCATGTATGTAACCACCTCCAAAGATGGTGCTATTTGAATATGGGATGGGGTAACTAGCAATGTTGTTCGGTCCATACTTAGTGCACACGGATCAGCCGAGGCCACTAGTGCAAAATTTACGAAAGATCAAAGGTACACATTGCTTTTTCTGCTTTCCGATGATTGGTGGGTGAAAGACCTGGTCAAGGTTTTAGGGTTTTAATTCGACATGGGTAGTTTAGTAATTTACCAATCTTGTTTCATTTGCCAGATTTTTGTCCAGTAAGTAGGGTTTTAATCCCGACCCGCGTACCAAACACACCCTAAGAAGCAACACAGTATCTATGGTTGGGGAAGGCCATGTTTTTTTTCCAGTTTCAAGTGTAAGCTTCTAAAAATGGAAAGAAGATGAATGATACGAGAGTTGCTTTACATTTTAGCTTCGTATAAGGGTATATTGAATTGCATCATCTTCGTACTTTCTATTTATGGCAACCTGCTGGATTTACTTTATGACCACTGTTTTCATCGTTCACAACATATGATTATAAGCAAGTAATAGTATCAAGGAACTTTCTCATGCATTATATAAGATTCACCATCTAATTGAGCATGTACTACATATTTAAAGATACACATAGGGCCTATTTGGAAGTGGCTTAATTGGCTTAATGAGAGCTTCAGCTTATTCACTCAGCTATAACGGAGTGTTTGGCACTGGCTTAATCATAAATGGGATGACTTTTTCGCTCAGCTTTGGAGGGGTCCCTTTATGCAGACAGATGGTTTTATTCCCTCAATACCCCTCCCCCTCATCCTGCTCATTCTTCTCCAAAACTAATTTCTTCCAGGTTATCTCCCCCCTCATTTGCTCATCAATATGCTCCTCTCAAAACCCATTTTTTCCCATGTTATTCCCCATCATCTTGCTTATCGATCTCTTACCCTCAAAACCTATTTCTTCCATGTTGTCTCCCTCCATCTTGCTCGAAAATCTCAGATAGGAAGAAGGAGAGGAGATGGGTTTTACAAAAGCATTCTTCTTTGGCTTCTGAGATCCACCAGATGCTTTCGACTTACCACCATATCTATCACCAATCTCAAATCTCACTACAGATTTGTTCTTCGAAAAAAGGCGAAAGAATAACTGAAATGATATACCTCTGGAAGGGGGAAAAGTGACGACGGAGACTAATCGGATAATAAACCGCTGTCCACGAATAAAGATGGTTTCGTGGGTTTTCGAGACTTTGATTAATTGAACCTTTTTTTGTTATTACTCCCTCCTGCCATGGTTAATCGATCTGAGGAATGGAATGCAAGAATCCAATGAATTCTTATTATTAGGGCTTGTCCGTTTATCGTCAGATCAAAACAGAGACGATGGGTCGGGTACTCGGATCTCAAAAGCCAAAGAGGAGATGGGTTCATTTTGAGAATTGATGCTGCTATTTTTACATTATTAAACTACACATCTTCTTGTTCAAATATGAAAGATACAAATCTTCTTGTTCAAATATGAAAGAGGAGATGGGTTTTTACATAGATCTATTTTGTTTTCTCAACCAGTTAGTATTAGGAGATCGATACAACTTATATAAACAAAAGGGTAAAATGGTCATTTTAATTGTTCAGACAGATTTTAATTATTCAGCACAACTAACAAACAACAATTTTATTTATTCACACAAACAACTTTATCGATACAACTAACTTTATCCATACAGGACTTAATGAAAAACCAACCAAACGGCCCCATAGTCTCATGTAGGGTCATTACACCCAATAAGCCAAATGGGTTAACTAGCTTAATCATTAAGACATGCTTAATATCATCAAAGTAAACTCATAACCATTGAGTATGAAACTCCAAACCTTCCAACACATAATACTCTAGTATCAACGTATTAGGCTTAACAAGCACTCCCATAAGCCATGGTTACCTCCATTAAGCCAAGGGAGTTATCTTCCCAAATTAGGGTTTTCTAGGAAATGAAAAGGTACATATAAAAGTAAAGCAAATAACATGGATTTAGTTTAAGGAGGGTTAGAACACTCACTAGATAGGTTTTAAAATCAAAACCTAGAAAATGGATGAAACCCTAGAAATGGAAGTGATGACTTGAAGATGTAGGTGTTTATCTCCTTGAATGAAACCTTCAATAATTGCTCCCCAAAAGCTAAAAGATTCTCAATAAATGAACTATTAATCTAGTGGGGATTTAATGAAGAGAGAGTGGCTTTGGGGGTGAAAATCGCCTCTAACCGTAATAAAATCGGCTGGAAGATGTTGAGATGAGAAACTGTCAAACAATAGCAAAAAATCACGTTTTTATAGATCCAGCACCCGACGGGTGATAGTGCCCCGCAATTGTGCCCTATGGCACTCTCGCGGGCACTCTCACGAGAAGTGTACCGTAACCAGCCAAAAACACCCGACGAGTATGACGTGCGATTGTGCCTAGGGCACCTTTGTCGTGTCACACTCGCACAAAACGTACCGCGAGTCCCCAAAATCACAACCCGACGATTGTGACAGGCGATTGTGCCAAGGGCACTCTCGCCGTGTCACTTTCGCTCACAATGTACCGAAAGTGGTACTTTGAGGGCAAATGAGGCACAGTCTCACCCGATTCTTTCCCGAAACTAAACGGACCTGCTAAAGTGTAAGTTGTCATGGATAAAAAGACATGTGGAGAAATTTAGGTATGAAGAAGCAAATTGAAGATATGAAGAAATTAAATATGAATAATGGAAGGCGAGACATTTTTACGGTGTTACAGTAAGCTAGTTGTCCAACCACCGCATCTAATATGAAATGAGATTTATAACATACTCAAGTACCTTAAATTAGGTCAAATAAACATATGACCCCATTTGGGTCATTTTCAAGTAGTAGAACTATCCACCATGTATACCAAGGCATAAGGCCATAAACAAGTAACATTGAGCATAAGGATGTCACATATAGACTAAATCCTCAAGTTAGGTTAAATACTTCCATAATTTGTAAATTTATATAAACCTTTTAAAATATAAATAAGGTTCCATGTAATCTCTTCAATATGTTCTAAGCACAACATATCTTCATCAACTAATGAATACAGTGGTTTACACCAAAAATACCTAATGAAGCTTCCATATATACATATATTAATAAATCACCAGGAGAGAAGAGAATAACCATAATAAGGTATGAAATGGAGATATACTATAGCATATTGAGACATGTATCTAGTTTTACAAAACTTTTAAAACTCACAACTTAGGTTTTTGGAAGAAAACCTACAAACTTGCAAAACCCTAGATTTGTGGAGGAAATGAAATTGGAACTTGAACCAAGTCTTAAACCCTTGCCTTTTAGTAGCCAAACAACCCTAGATGAATCTTAATAAAGATCTTGAGACTGTTTGGTTAGGAGGGAAGTAACAAGGTGAGAAAATTGCACCCTAACACTAAAAAATCGTAGTTGAAAGTGTTATGGAAAAAAGTGTAGCAAAAACGGGTTAGGTGGGTTTTTATACCCCTAGTGGCTGGTACATGTTCGAAGACTATGCTCGACGATTGTCCCCTAGGCACTCTCGCAGAGCACTACCGTACAAATTGTACCACCCGCGATACATCTTCAGCGATTGTGACATGCGAGAGTGCCATAGGGCACAATCGCTGTCACTCTCGCACATAATGTATCGAGAGCCCTTGAACCTCGATGATTGTGACACGACAATTGTGCCCAAGGGAACTCTTGTGGTCACTCTCGCACAAACCGTACCGAGACCCGGAAATCCAACGACTCTCCGAGAAAACTGGATGCATGACTTAACGACTTATAAATGACTTTAATAAATAATAAATCAAATAACAAAGCCCAAATACTTAAAGCCTAATAATAACTTATCTTACTTTAAAATTACGGGTGTTACATGTAAACTACATATAATTAATACATATGTATTTTGGTGGTCGGTTTGGTCCAAACCGCTCAAACAAAAAATGTGCAAACTGCAAACCACACCAGACCAGGTCGAGTGGTTTGACGTTTTTTCAGACCTGATCGAACCGCCAACAGCCAAACCGCTCAAACAGCTAAAACGGTCCGGTTTAACTTGGTTTGAACGGTCCAACGGTTTTTTTGGAACACCTTAATATTTTGATGCATTCAAGAGGGGTTTGGAGGGTCAATTGGAACAAATAGAGGGGCTATTTTTTACTATAAACTTTTGCTAAATCAGTTGCAGCAGCCATGAGTAGGAATGGCAACGGGCCGGTTTCGGGCCGGTTTTTAAGGTCCCCGTCCCTGTAACCGTACCAAATTACCAATCCCCATCGGGGATCTTATCGGGGATCCCCATCGGGTCCCCGCGGTTTCCCGGTCGCCATTGGGGAACCCGTTAAGAAAAAAATGCATCGTTACCCATTGGTTTTATTCGAACCCGAACCGAACCGAACCTGAACAAAAAAAACAGGCTTTTAAAACATGAAAAAACACAATGTTGTCAAACAAGTTCATTCGACCAAATACATATAATCCAACAAATATGACGAACAAAATGTCTTAAATTGCATTCTAAAATAAAACAAAAGTTTAGACATAATCCATAACATCATGATTACGTGATTACCGAGCGCCGAGCGATTAAGTTGTGTACGAGTGTGTTAGGGATTTAGTCGGCTATAGACGGTAGTTTACTACTTCAGAAATCAAACTTGAACATGGACTGTTACCATTTCATTTGAACTTGGGCTTTTATTTAAGTTGTAGCCTATAATATTTTTAAGTTTACAAAATATACATATATAAAATATAAAATATATATATATATATATATATTATATCGGGCCGGGCTGAGCCAGTGAGGATGGTCCCCGTCCCGTTAAGAAGTTCCCAAACCCGGCCCGAATCATTCGGTTGTTAGTGTTGGTTTTGGTTATTTCTGACATCCCTAGCCATGAGCATGGCCAAAGTGAAAGCATCACAGGTTTTAAAACCCCACAATACTCGAACCCAAAGAAAAATCGCCACTGGTAATGGCGTTCAAAGCACAAATTCTTGTATCGTTATCAAAATCATGAATGGGTATCTTCATCGGTATCATTGATTTATTGAAAGAAGCATACAATTAGGGTTTTAGAGAGTATCAGTGAGGGTTTAGGGAATTGACGATTAGCAAAGGAAAAGGATAACAACAACTTAGAGCAGACATTGCAGGAAGGAAAACTTTATCGATACGTAAACAATTTGATCGTTGCTCATCTTCGAGACAACAATCTCACTCAGGTATTGCTCCCTTTGTGTTCTTCATTCGATTGATTTCGGTTTTAATTTCTCGATTCCTCTAATCCCTAGATTCCTAGAACTTAGTTACATTCGATTGTGTGTCTACAAAATTCATTTGCAATTTAAACTTTTTCTATACAAAATTGCTTGCTACATTTAATTTTGCAACAAATACTGCAAATGGATGAACTTGGTTTGACATAAAACATTAGAATTTAAATAGCTTACTGTATGTGTTAAAGGCTCAAGTCTCGTGTGATGAGAAAAATGCTTGGTTTGATCGAAACAAGTTGAGTTGGAGATATACAAGAAGCAAACCTCATAATTGACAATTTGAAATTCTACTACTGAAAATGGACAAGGGTGTTCGAATAGATAGTATAGTAATCAAGAAAAGATAGCATCGTAATCCATGTTCCTCTACTTCTCTTGTTGGTACATTCAGTTTCTTGATTACAAGCTGATGTTGACTAAGGAAAGGTTAAAACAGACACCAAAATACAAATGTGAACTATGTGTTTTGTTTATATTTGCTAAGACAAAGTGGGAAACTATGAAATTTTGAGGAACAAAAGGGGATGATTGTGTCTTCCATCCGGTCGTTGAAGATAAAATACTTGTCATTATATGATTGATTGGTGTCTTCCATGTTTTGTTGCAATCCGGTTGAACAATTGGCTACTTTGGTGTTCCTAATCAGCTACGACATTTAGATTGTGGTTGAAATCTTGATTATGCTCTTCGCTATTCTCTCTCTTTTTAGCCGTCACATTCCATCTTGCTTTGGACTTTCAGGCCTTCTATGATGGTCTTATATCTCCAAGTAAACTTTAAGGCCTTCTATGATGGTCTTATATCTCCAAGTAAACTTTAAGGCCCTTTCTATGGAGAAGATAATTTACGTTCAGTTTGGTTCATGCTGAGGAATGAAAATGGAAATGAATTTTCATTCCCCCCGTTTAACCTGGAATGAAAGTTTGGGCTTCTGGGGGAATGGACTCATTATATTATCTGAAACCAAACAGTTTCTTTTATTTTCATTCCCATTGGAGTAGGAAGATTGCAAATGATGTTTAAAAACCAAATTTGGAGCAACTGGAAACAAAATTGTGAACCCATGAGATAATTGTCATACATAATTGCACTATCGTTGTGTGGTTACTGGTTAGTGAATCGAGCAGGCTAGGTCTCATCCCTGATTCTTTTCAATTTGCATGACTTACATCTTTCTAGGCAGCAAGTGCAGTCGCTTCAGCTACAATGCCACCACTTAACATTGAAGCTTCTCCAAACAAGCTTCTTGAACTGGTTGCTAAGGTTTGTTTGCTTTCTAATTGTGGAAGGTTTTAGGGTTTTAATTTGACATGGGTAGTTTAGTAATTTACCAAACTTGTCCATCTCCCTGATTTTTGTTCCAACTATTTTGGTGGGACAGAAAATTGCATTTTTGTACCAAATGCCGGACAACAAGTTTTTGTTTTGTCCAGTACTGTTCGGTGTACCAAACGCACCCTAAGGGTTCTTTAATGATGACCAAAACAATGGTTAAAGTAAATAGCGGTGAATAAAAAAAAGAAATAGAATGATGGGTCTGAAAAGTAAATAGGGTCTTGCAGTGGATAAAGATGACACATTGAGAGGAGTATCTTCATCCACATTGTTTGATTCCAGCACAGCATTACCTGTGGCATATGGCTCAATACCAGCTTCCCGTGTTGTTTATGTAGATTTTAGGTAATATATTTCTTAAACCCAATGTTCTTCGTTCTGTGCACACTGTCCCATTTCACTTTGAAGATGATAGTAATTAGTTATAACTATAGTTTCTTGTTTTTGTGAAAGAATTAATGATATATATATATATATATATATATATATATGTGTGTGTGTGTGTGTGTGTGTGTGTATTGGCGCATAATTATTTACAAACCCAATAAATTGACAAACTTACAAACCAATTTCCATGTGTTGTTTCCCATGTGAAACAACATGTGTGGAAATGTGTTTGAACAAAACATTTTTGAACGTTTCACATATGAAACAACACTGTATAAACATTGCATTTTTACACATGTTGTTTCATATATGAAAAAACACATGAAAACTGGTTTGTAAGTTTGTACGAATTATTGGGTTTAAAAAGGTGACTATATATATATATATATATATGTGTGTGTATATATATATATATATAGAGAGAGAGAGAGAGAGGATCATGCAAGAAGTTAAACATTTTGCGAGAGGCGAAAAGTCTCAATATCATATATGATTACACTTCTCTGGGTATGTTTAATCATATATGATTAAGCGTCTATGTGTTTTGTCAATGCAACGTGTGTTTAACCATATATGATTTAAGCTTGTGTATCATGCGTGCAATCATATATGATATTGAAACTTTTCACCTTCTCGCAAAATGTTTAACTTTTCGTTTGAACCTGATGCTATATATGTATATATATATAACTATAGTTTATTGTTACCATGCATGTAATCATGCATTTTTGGACCCGCTTCTAAGGTAAAATATGATAAGCAAATACCTTGTTGTTAACAGTGCTGCACATGACACAAACGGCTCCTCAAAAAGTTTCGCAAAGCACGAAACCAGGCATGTTTCGGAACATAAGGTATACATCCATATGAAATTATAATCCGAAGTTTTCTCGTGCCTTTCCCGCATTATGTTGAGAGCTTGTGTCTTTTGGCAACTTACAACTTGGTGTTATGCCATGTAGAATGTTGCCAGATGTGCAAGATTTAGTCCTGATGGAAGGTTTCTTGCATCGCGGAGTGCGGATACCTCAATTAAACTGTTTGAGGTAATGATCTTTGCTCTTATTAGCCACTCTTTATTACTCCCTCTGTCCTAAAATAAATGTCCACCATGAAAAAGATACACAATTTTAGAAATGTGTAATTATTACACTTTTTAATAAACTAAAAGACAATTTTACGCTAATTGATAGAGGGAGTAATGAATTTCTCCATCTCTTAATTAACGGTTGAATCATAAAGTAGACACTTACTCCCTCGTCTCAAATTAAGTGTCCACAATAGAAATGACACAGTTTTATACATACATATTTATCACACTTTCTTTTAACCAAATGACAACTTTACCCTTAATTAATTTATCTCTCCTCTCAACTCTTATATATTTGTGCATTTATTAAGGATAGATTTCAGAATTTAGTTATATATTTTTGAAAGTGGACACTTATTTTATGAAAGTTGCTTTCATGTGCAGGTAGCAAAAATCAATCAGATGATGCTACCATAGGGAAGGGATGGTCCTGTTAGACCCGTCGTACGGACATTTTACGACCATCTACAAGTAAATCCCCATTGATGTAAAAAAATTGCAACACTTTATGACGTTAATAACTTTTAACTAATAAGATTCTTATACTGCTGCAGCCAGTAAACGATGTGGATTTCCATCCGCAAAATACTATCTTGATATCCGGGGCCAAAGATCACACGATAAAGTATGAGTCGAAGATTATTTAATCTAAAAGATGGGTTATCTTATGCTTCTGTATATAAACCGATAAGAAGTTAATTTTGCTATTATATTGCCACATGCAGGTTTTTTGACTTTTCTAAGACGGTTGCAAAGAGAGTTTAAAGGGTTATCCAGGTTTAATTTGTTTATCTTATTGGCATTCATCACAAAACTTGTTATCGAGTAGGATTTAAGTTCAGTGCGTGTTTAGATTTTCTAAAGATCCTTTCTTTCTCATTCTTGATGTTTAAATTACAGGATACTCACAATGTTCGGTCCGTATCTTTCCATCCGTGTGGAGATTTTCTTCTTGTAGACTGTTCACCGTCAATTCATAACCACCATTTTCTAGCATCGTATCCCCACTTTTCTTTGTCAATGGTAGGGGTAAGTTAAGGTGCGTTTGGTATGCGGCAGGAGAAAACAACCAATTGTCCCATGTTTGGTGGGACATTAGAATGGGATATGACAGGACTGAATGAGACAAAATGCATTTTTTTCTCCCACCAAAACAGGTGGAAAATCAATTGGAAAATCATTAAATATTTAAATATAATAAATATATAAATAATTTTATCAAAAAATAGCGGGTACCCGTCGATTCCGGTTCGTCCCGGGACCGGGTACCCAGCGGGTAACGGTTCCAATGAGAACCAGAACCGGACATGTGCAATCGGTTCCGTATTTTAGGAACCGGAACCAATCACATAGGTTCCGGTTCCAAAGGCGGGTACCCAGTTCCGATGCTCAACCCTACTGTGTTTGGTATGTAGAAGAGATAGAACGGGATAGGACAGAACAGTTGTTCCGCATTTGGTGAGAGTCGTGAGACAGAACTGGACATAACAGATAACATGATCAATTTACCCCTAATAATTTGTTTATATATTTTGATTAATTATGTAATTTATTAAATTTTAATGAAATAAATATCTTTTTATAACAAAATATATTATTTAGAAAGTTTTCTTCAAGACGATTAAAGTGACACCAAAATAAAAAGTTTATGCAGTTTCCATTCTTTATTTTCTAACCTTTTCTATATTTTTACTATTAATATGTAATAATTTACATAAATTAATCAAAACATATGAAGTATATAAAATTAATATTTTGAGGAAAGTAAAGTGAAAGTTTAAAGAGCATAAAATACAATAAATAAAATTTAAAGAATGAAAAAAATAAAAAAATAAGGCGTATTTGATGTTTTAGAAGAGAATTAGATTTTATTTTGAGGTTATATTGGTAAAACATAAGTATGTTCCAGCTTGTTCCATGGGGTGGGGGTGGGGGTGGGGGTGGAACAGGCCATTTCCACTCTGTTCTTGTCTGTTTCACGTAAAAGTCCTGCCAAACGGGGACAGTGCTCCCTGTTCTGTCCTGTATGACACCATCCATCATCTAATTTTCGATCTAGAAATAGCCTATTAAATTTGGCGATGTTATCTTTTGGCTACCTTAAATTGATTTACTTGATTTACTTGGTTGGTTCAAGAAATTCCTGAAAATGCATAATATTATATCGAGAATCATCTCCTAACAAGAATGGGAAAGGGTTGCAGGGACGGATCATCACGTTCCACATCTGTATGACATCAATACTTTCCAGTGCTACCTCTCGGCAAATGTTCAAGAAATTGGTGATAACAGTGCAATAAATCATGTATGAATACTCTTTATAACTAATGACCCATCACACATTTTCTTTATTTAAAAAAATATGTTCTTGGTATTTGGTAATGCATGTGAGATATTCATGTACAGGTGGCATGTATGTAACCACCTCCAAAGATGGTGCTATTTGAATATGGGATGGGGTAACTAGCAATGTTGTTCGGTCCATACTTAGTGCACACGGATCAGCCGAGGCCACTAGTGCAAAATTTACGAAAGATCAAAGGTACACATTGCTTTTTCTGCTTTCCGATGATTGGTGGGTGAAAGACCTGGTCAAGGTTTTAGGGTTTTAATTCGACATGGGTAGTTTAGTAATTTACCAATCTTGTTTCATTTGCCTGATTTTTGTCCAGTAAGTAGGGTTTTAATCCCGACCCGCGTACCAAACACACCCTAAGAAGCAACACAGTATCTATGGTTGGGGAAGGCCATGTTTTTTTTCCAGTTTCAAGTGTAAGCTTCTAAAAATGGAAAGAAGATGAATGATACGAGAGTTGCTTTACATTTTAGCTTCGTATAAGGGTATATTGAATTGCATCATCTTCGTACTTTCTATTTATGGCAACCTGCTGGATTTACTTTATGACCACTGTTTTCATCGTTCACAACATATGATTATAAGCAAGTAATAGTATCAAGGAACTTTCTCATGCATTATATAAGATTCACCATCTAATTGAGCATGTACTACATATTTAAAGATACACATAGGGCCTGTTTGGAAGTGGCTTAATTGGCTTAATGAGAGCTTCAGCTTATTCACTCAGCTATAACGGAGTGTTTGGCACTGGCTTAATCATAAATGGGATGACTTTTTCGCTCAGCTTTGGAGGGGTCCCTTTATGCAGACAGATGGTTTTATTCCCTCAATACCCCTCCCCCTCATCCTGCTCATTCTTCTCCAAAACTAATTTCTTCCAGGTTATCTCCCCCCTCATTTGCTCATCAATATGCTCCTCTCAAAACCCATTTTTTCCCATGTTATTCCCCATCATCTTGCTTATCGATCTCTTACCCTCAAAACCTATTTCTTCCATGTTGTCTCCCTCCATCTTGCTCGAAAATCTCAGATAGGAAGAAGGAGAGGAGATGGGTTTTACAAAAGCATTCTTCTTTGGCTTCTGAGATCCACCAGATGCTTTCGACTTACCACCATATCTATCACCAATCTCAAATCTCACTACAGATTTGTTCTTCGAAAAAAGGCGAAAGAATAACTGAAATGATATACCTCTGGAAGGGGGAAAAGTGACGACGGAGACTAATCGGATAATAAACCGCTGTCCACGAATAAAGATGGTTTCGTGGGTTTTCGAGACTTTGATTAATTGAACCTTTTCTTGTTATTACTCCCTCCTACCATGGTTAATCGATCTGAGGAATGGAATGCAAGAATCCAATGAATTCTTATTATTAGGGCTTGTCCGTTTATCGTCGGATCAAAACAGAGACGATGGATCGGGTACTCGGATCTCAAAAGCCAAAGAGGAGATGGGTTCATTTTGAGAATTGATGCTGCTATTTTTACATTATTAAACTACACATCTTCTTGTTCAAATATGAAAGATACAAATCTTCTTGTTCAAATATGAAAGAGGAGATGGGTTTTTACATAGATCTATTTTGTTTTCTCAACCAGTTAGTATTAGGAGATCGATACAACTTATATAAACAAAAGGTTAAATTGTTCATTTTAATTGTTCAGACAGATTTTAATTATTCAGCACAACTAACAAACAACAATTTTATTTATTCACACAAACAACTTTATCGATACAGCTAACTTTATCCATACAGGACTTAATGAAAAACCAACCAAACGGCCCCATAGTCTCATGTAGGTTCATTACACCCAATAAGCCAAATGGGTTAACTAGCTTAATCATTAAGACATGCTTAATATCATCAAAGTAAACTCATAACCATTGAGTATGAAACTCCAAACCTTCCAACACATAATACTCTAGTATCAACGTATTAGGCTTAACAAGCACTCCCATAAGCCATGGTTACCTCCATTAAGCCAAGGGAATTATCTTCCCAAATTAGGGTTTTCTAGGAAATGAAAAGGTACATATAAAAGTAAAGCAAATAACATGGATTTAGTTTAAGGAGGGTTAGAACACTCACTAGATAGGTTTTAAAATCAAAACCTAGAAAATGGATGAAACCCTAGAAATGGAAGTGATGACTTGAAGATGTAGGTGTTTATCTCCTTGAATGAAACATTCAATAATTGCTCCCCAAAAGCTAAAAGATTCTCAATAAATGAACTATTAATCTAGTGGGGATTTAATGAAGAGAGAGTGGCTTTGGGGGTGAAAATCGCCTCTAACCCTAATAAAATCGGCTGGAAGATGTTGAGATGAGAAACTGTCAAACAATAGCAAAAAATCACGTTTTTATAGATCCAGCACCCGACGGGTGATAGTGCCCCGCAATTGTGCCCTATGGCACTCTCGCGGGCACTCTCACGAGAAGTGTACCGTAACCACCCAAAAACACCCGACGAGTATGACGTGCGATTGTGCCTAGGGCACCTTTGTCGTGTCACACTCGCACAAAACGTACCGCGAGTCCCCAAAATCACAACCCGACGATTGTGACAGGCGATTGTGCCAAGGGCACTCTCGCCGTGTCACTTTCGCTCACAATGTACCGAAAGTGGTACTTTGAGGGCAAATGAGGCACAGTCTCACCCGATTCTTTCCCGAAACTAAACGGACCTGCTAAAGTGTAAGTTGTCATGGATAAAAAGACATGTGGAGAAATTTAGGTAAGAAGAAGCAAATTGAAGATATGAAGAAATTAAATATGCATAATGGAAGGCGAGACATTTTTACGGTGTTACAGTAAGCTAGTTGTCCAACCACCGCATCTAATATGAAATGAGATTTATAACATACTCAAGTACCTTAAATTAGGTCAAATAAACATATGACCCCATATGGGTCATTTTCAAGTAGTAGAACTATCCACCATGTATACCAAGGCATAAGGCCATAAACAAGTAACATTGAGCATAAGGATGTCACATATAGACTAAATCCTCAAGTTAGGTTAAATACTTCCATAATTTGTAAATTTATATAAACCTTTTAAAATATAAATAAGGTTCCATGTAATCTCTTCAATATGTTCTAAGCACAACATATCTTCATCAACTAATGAATACGGTGGTTTACACCAAAAATACCTAATGAAGCTTCCATATATACATATATTAATAAATCACCAGGAGAGAAGAGAATAACCATAATAAGGTATGAAATGGAGATATACTATAGCATATTGAGACATGTATCTAGTTTTACAAAACTTTTAAAACTCACAACTTAGGTTTTTGGAAGAAAACCTACAAACTTGCAAAACCCTAGATTTGTGGAGGAAATGAAATTGGAACTTGAACCAAGTCTTAAACCCTTGCCTTTTAGTAGCCAAACAACCCTAGATGAATCTTAATAAAGATCTTGAGACTGTTTGGTTAGGAGGGAAGTAACAAGGTGAGAAAATTGCACCCTAACACTAAAAAATCGTAGTTGAAAGTGTTATGGAAAAAAGTGTAGCAAAAACGGGTTAGGTGGGTTTTTATACCCCTAGTGGCTGGTACATGTTCGAAGACTATGCTCGACGATTGTCCCCTAGGCACTCTCGCAGAGCACTACCGTACAAATTGTACCACCCGCGATACATCTTCAGCGATTGTGACATGCGAGAGTGCCATAGGGCACAATCGCTGTCACTCTCGCACATAATGTATCGAGAGCCCTTGAACCTCGATGATTGTGACACGACAATTGTGCCCAAGGGAACTCTTGTGGTCACTCTCGCACAAACCGTACCGAGACCCGGAAATCCAACGACTCTCCGAGAAAACTGGATGCATGACTTAACGACTTATAAATGACTTTAATAAATAATAAATCAAATAACAAAGCCCAAATACTTAAAGCCTAATAATAACTTATCTTACTTTAAAATTACGGGTGTTACATGTAAACTACATATAATTAATACATATGTATTTTGGTGGTCGGTTTGGTCCAAACCGCTCAAACAAAAAATGTGCAAACTGCAAACCACACCAGACCAGGTCGAGTGGTTTGACGTTTTTTCAGACCTGATCGAACCGCCAACAGCCAAACCGCTCAAACAGCTAAAACGGTCCGGTTTAACTTGGTTTGAACGGTCCAACGGTTTTTTTGGAACACCTTAATATTTTGATGCATTCAAGAGGGGTTTGGAGGGTCAATTGGAACAAATAGAGGGGCTATTTTTTACTATAAACTTTTGCTAAATCAGTTGCAGCAGCCATGAGTAGGAATGGCAACGGGCCGGTTTCGGGCCGGTTTTTAAGGTCCACGTCCCTGTAACCGTACCAAATTACCAATCCCCATCGGGGATCTTATCGGGGATCCCCATCGGGTCCCCGCGGTTTCCCGGTCGCCATTGGGGAACCCGTTAAGAAAAAAATGCATCGTTACCCATTGGTTTTATTCGAACCCGAACCGAACCGAACCTGAACAAAAAAAAACAGGCTTTTAAAACATGAAAAAACACAATGTTGTCAAACAAGTTCATTCGACCAAATACATATAATCCAACAAATATGACGAACAAAATGTCTTAAATTGCATTCTAAAATAAAACAAAAGTTTAGACATAATCCATAACATCATGATTACGTGATTACCGAGCGCCGAGCGATTAAGTTGTGTACGAGTGTGTTAGGGATTTAGTCGGCTATAGACGGTAGTTTACTACTTCAGAAATCAAACTTGAACATGGACTGTTACCATTTCATTTGAACTTGGGCTTTTATTTAAGTTGTAGCCTATAATATTTTTAAGTTTACAAAATATACATATATAAAATATAAAATATGTATATATATATATATATATATATATATATATATTATATCGGGTCGGGCTGAGCCAGTGAGGATGGTCCCCGTCCCGTTAAGAAGTTCCCAAACCCGGCCCGAATCATTCGGTTGTTAGTGTTGGTTTTGGTTATTTCTGACATCCCTAGCCATGAGCATGGCCAAAGTGAAAGCATCACAGGTTTTAAAACCCCACAATACTCGAACCCAAAGAAAAATCGCCACTGGTAATGGCGTTCAAAGCACAAATTCTTGTATCGTTATCAAAATCATGAATGGGTATCTTCATCGGTATCATTGATTTATTGAAAGAAGCATACAATTAGGGTTTTAGAGAGTATCAGTGAGGGTTTAGGGAATTGACGATTAGCAAAGGAAAAGGATAACAACAACTTAGAGCAGACATTGCAGGAAGGAAAACTTTATCGATACGTAAACAATTTGATCGTTGCTCATCTTCGAGACAACAATCTCACTCAGGTATTGCTCCCTTTGTGTTCTTCATTCGATTGATTTCGGTTTTAATTTCTCGATTCCTCTAATCCCTAGATTCCTAGAACTTAGTTACATTCGATTGTGTGTCTACAAAATTCATTTGCAATTTAAACTTTTTCTATACAAAATTGCTTGCTACATTTAATTTTGCAACAAATACTGCAAATGGATGAACATGGTTTGACATAAAACATTAGAATTTAAATAGATTACTGTATGTGTTAAAGGCTCAAGTCTCGTGTGATGAGAAAAATGCTTGGTTTGATCGAAACAAGTTGAGTTGGAGATATACAAGAAGCAAACCTCATAATTGACAATTTGAAATTCTACTACTGAAAACGGACAAGGGTGTTCGAATAGATAGTATAGTAATCAAGAAAAGATAGCATCGTAATCCATGTTCCTCTACTTCTCTTGTTGGTACATTCAGTTTCTTGATTACAAGCTGATGTTGACTAAGGAAAGGTTAAAACAGACACCAAAATACAAATGTGAACTATGTGTTTTGTTTATATTTGCTAAGACAAAGTGGGAAACTATGAAATTTTGAGGAACAAAAGGGGATGATTGTGTCTTCCATCCGGTCGTTGAAGATAAAATACTTGTCATTATATGATTGATTGGTGTCTTCCATGTTTTGCTGCAATCCGCTTGAACAATTGGCTACTTTGGTGTTCCTAATCAGCTACGACATTTAGATTGTGGTTGAAATCTTGATTATGCTCTTCGCTATTGTCTCTCTTTTTATCCGTCACATTCCATCTTGCTTTGGACTTCCAGGCCTTCTATGATGGTCTTATATCTCCAAGTAAACTTTAAGGCCTTCTATGATGGTCTTATATCTCCAAGTAAACTTTAAGGCCCTTTCTATGGAGAAGATAATTTACGTTCAGTTTGGTTCATGCTGAGGAATGAAAATGGGAATGAATTTTCATTCCCCCCGTTTAACCTGGAATGAAAGTTTGGGCTTCTGGGGGAATGGACTCATTATATTATCTGAAACCAAACAGCTTCTTTTATTTTCATTCCCATTGGAGTAGGAAGATTGCAAATGATGTTTAAAAACCGAATTTGGAGCAACTGGAAACAAAATTGTGAACCCATGAGATAATTGTCATACATAATTGCACTATCGTTGTGTGGTTACTAGTTAGTGAATCGAGCAGGCTAGGTCTCATCCCTAATTCTTTTCAATTTGCATGACTTACATCTTTCTAGGCAGCAAGTGCAGTCGCTTCAGCTACAATGACACCACTTAACATTGAAGCTTCTCCAAACAAGCTTCTTGAACTGGTTGCTAAGGTTTGTTTGCTTTCTAATTGTGGAAGGTTTTAGGGTTTTAATTTGACATGGGTAGTTTAGTAATTTACCAAACTTGTCCATCTCCCTGATTTTTGTTCCAACTATTTTGGTGGGACAGAAAATTGCATTTTTGTACCAAATGCCGGGCAACAAGTTTTTGTTTTGTCCAGTACTGTTCGGTGTACCAAACGCACCCTAAGGGTTCTTTAATGACGACCAAAACAATGGTTAAAGTAAATAGCGGTGAATAAAAAAAGAAATAGAATGATGGGTCTGAAAAGTAAACAGGGTCTTGCAGTGGATAAAGATGACACATTGAGAGGAGTATCTTCATCCACATTGTTTGATTCCAGCACAGCATTACCTGCGGCATATGGCTCAATACCAGCTTCCCGTGTTGTTTCTGTAGATTTTAGGTAATATATTTCTTAAACCCAATGTTCTTCGTTCTGTGCACACTGCCCCATTTCACTTTGAAGATGATAGTAATTAGTTATAACTATAGTTTCTTGTTTTTGTGAAAGAATTAATGATATATATATATATATATATATATATGTGTGTGTGTGTGCGTGTGTGTGTGTGTATTGGCGCATAATTATTTACAAACCCAATAAATTGACAAACTTACAAACCAATTTCCATGTGTTTTTTCCCATGTGAAACAACATGTGTGGAAATGTGTTTGAACAAAACATTTTTGAACGTTTCACATATGAAACAACACTGTATAAACATTGCATTTTTACACATGTTGTTTCATATATGAAACAACACATGAAAACTGGTTTGTAAGTTTGTACGAATTATTGGGTTTAAAAAGGTGACTATATATATATATATGTGTGTGTGTGTGTGTGTGTATATATATATATAGAGAGAGAGATAGAGAGAGAGAGAGGATCATGCAAGAAGTTAAACATTTTGCGAGAGGCGAAAAGTCTCAATATCATATATGATTACACTTCTCTGGGTATGTTTAATCATATATGATTAAGCGTCTATGTGTTTTGTCAATGCAACGTGTGTTTAACCATATATGATTTAAGCTTGTGTATCATGCGTGCAATCATATATGATATTGAAACTTTTCACCTTCTCGCAAAATGTTTAACTTTTCGTTTGAACCTGACGCTATATATGTATATATATATAACTATAGTTTATTGTTACCATGCATGTAATCATGCATTTTTGGACCCGCTTCTAAGGTAAAATATGATAAGCAAATACCTCGTTGTTAACAGTGTTGCACATGACACAAAAGGCTCCTCAAAAAGTTTCGCAAAGCACGAAACCAGGCATGTTTCGGAACATAAGGTATACATCCATATGAAATTATAATCCGAAGTTTTCTCGTGCCTTTCCCGCATTATGTTGAGAGCTTGTGTCTTTTGGCAACTTACAACTTGGTGTTATGCCATGTAGAATGTTGCCAGATGTGCAAGATTTAGTCCTGATGGAAGGTTTCTTGCATCGGGGAGTGCGGATACCTCAATTAAACTGTTTGAGGTAATGATCTTTGCTCTTATTAGCCACTCTTTATTACTCCCTCTGTCCTAAAATAAATGTCCACCATGAAAAAGATACACAATTTTAGAAATGTGTAATTATTACACTTTTTAATAAACTAAAAGACAATTTTACGCTAATTGATAGAGGGAGTAATGAATTTCTCCATCTCATAATTAACGGTTGAATCATAAAGTAGACACTTACTCCCTCGTCTCAAATTAAGTGTCCACAATAGAAATGACACAGTTTTATACATACATATTTATCACACTTTCTTTTAACCAAATGACAACTTTACCCTTAATTAATTTATCTCTCCTCTCAACTCTTATATATTTGTGCATTTATTAAGGATAGATTTCAGAATTTAGTTATATATTTTTGAAAGTGGACACTTATTTTAGGAAAGTTGCTTTCATGTGCAGGTAGCAAAAATCAAGCAGATGATGCTACCAGAGGGAAGGGATGGTCCTGTTAGACCCGTCGTACGGACATTTTACGACCATCTACAAGTAAATCCCCATTGATGTAAAAAAATTGCAACACTTTATGACGTTAATAACTTTTAACTAATAAGATTCTTATACTGCTGCAGCCAGTAAACGATGTGGATTTCCATCCGCAAAATACTATCTTGGTATCCGGGGCCAAAGATCACACGATAAAGTATGAGTCGAAGATTATTTAATCTAAAAGATGGGTTATCTTATGCTTCTGTATATAAACCGATAAGAAGTTAATTTTGCTATTATATTGCCACATGCAGGTTTTTTGACTTTTCTAAGACGGTTGCAAAGAGAGCTTTCAGGGTTATCCAGGTTTAATTTGTTTATCTTATTGGCATTCATCACAAAACTTGTTATCGAGTAGGATTTAAGTTCAGCGCGTGTTTAGATTTTCTAAAGATCCTTTCTTTCTCATTCTTGATGTTTAAATTACAGGATACTCACAATGTTCGGTTCGTATCTTTCCATCCGTGTGGAGATTTTCTTCTTGCAGGTTCAATACTTATTCTATGTTTACCTATTTCAGACTGTTCACCGTCAATTCATAACCACCATTTTCTAGCATCGTATCCCCACTTTTCTTTGTCAATGGTAGGGGTAAGTTAAGGTGTGTTTGGTATGCGGCAGGAGAAAACAACCAATTGTCCCATGTTTGGTGGGACATTAGAATGGGATATGACAGGACTGAATGAGACAAAATGCATTTTTTTCTCCCACCAAAACAGGTGGAAAATCAATTGGAAAATCATTAAATATTTAAATATAATAAATATATAAATAATTTTATCAAAAAATAGCGGGTACCCGTCGGTTCCGGTTCTGGGTACCCAGCGGGTAACGGTTCCAATGAGAACCAGAACCGGACCTGTGCAATCGGTTCCGTATTTTAGGAACCGGAACCAATCACATAGGTTCCGGTTCCAAAGGCGGGTACCCAGTTCCGATGCTCAACCCTACTGTGTTTGGTATGCAGAAGAGATAGAACGGGATAGGACAGAACAGTTGTTCCGCATTTGGTGAGAGTCGTGAGACAGAACTGGACATAACAGATAACATGATCAATTTACCCCTAATAATTTGTTTATATATTTTGATTAATTATGTAATTTATTAAACTTTAATGAAATAAATATCTTTTTATAACAAAATATATTATTTAGAAAGTTTTCTTCAAGACGATTAAAGTGACACCAAAATAAAAAGTTTATGCAGTTTCCATTTTTTATTTTCTAACCTTTTCTATATTTTTACTATTAATATGTAATAATTTACATAAATTAATCAAAACATATGAAGTATATAAAATTAATATTTTGAGGAAAGTAAAGTGAAAGTTTAAAGAGCATAAAATACAATAAATAAAATTTAAAGAATGAAAAAAAAAATAAGGCGTATTTGATGTTTTAGAAGAGAATTAGATTTTATTTTGAGGTTATATTGGTAAAACATAAGTATGTTCCAGCTTGTTCCATGGGGTGGGGGTGGGGGTGGAACAGGCCATTTCCACTATGTTCTTGTCTGTTTCACGTAAAAGTCCTGCCAAACGGGGACAGTGCTCCCTGTTCTGTCCTGTATGACACCATCCATCATCTAATTTTCGATCTAGAAATAGCCTATTAAATTTGGTGATGTTATCTTTTGGCTACCTTAAATTGATTTACTTGGTTGGTTCAAGAAATTCCTGAAAATGCATAATGTTATATCGAGAATCATCTCCTAACAAGAATGGGAAAGGGTTGCAGGGACGGATCATCACGTTCCACATCTGTATGACATCAATACTTTCCAGTGCTACCTCTCGGCAAATGTTCAAGAAATTGGTGTTAACAGTGCAATAAATCATGTATGAATACTCTTTATAACTAATGACCCATCACACATTTTCTTTATTTAAAAAAATATGTTCTTGGTATTTGGTAATGCATGTGAGATATTCATGTACAGGTGGCATGTATGTAACCACCTCCAAAGATGGTGCTATTTGAATATGGGATGGGGTAACTAGCAATGTTGTTCGGTCCATACTTAGTGCACACGGATCAGCCGAGACCACTAGTGCAAAATTTACGAAAGATCAAAGGTACACATTGCTTTTTCTGCTTTCCGACGATTGGTGGGTGAAAGACCTGGTCAAGGTTTTAGGGTTTTAATTCGACATGGGTAGTTTAGTAATTTACCAATCTTGTTTCATTTGCCTGATTTTTGTCCAGTAAGTAGGGTTTTAATCCCGACCCGCGTACCAAACACACCCTAAGAAGCAACACAGTATCTATGGTTGGGGAAGGCCATGTTTTTTTCCAGTTTCAAGTGTAAGCTTCTAAAAATGGAAAGAAGATGAATGATACGAGAGTTGCTTTACATTTTAGCTTCGTATAAGGGTATATTGAATTGCATCATCTTCGTACTTTCTATTTATGGCAACCTGCTGGATTTACTTTATGACCACTGTTTTCATCGTTCAGATACGTTCTCTCGTGTGGAAAGGATTCTTCCGTGAAGCTATGGGAAGTTGGAACGGGAAGATTGGTCAAGCACTATCTTGGAGCCACACACACACAATTGCGTTGCCAGATATGATGAACGCGCGATATAACTTATTGAAACAACATATTTTTTTAATTTCGAAGAACACCACATTTTGCAAGAATCAATGATTCTAGACAAAACACCCAAGATAAACCAAGACCAAACGAGCTCAGTATATCCCACTCGAAGGTGGAGTCGGGGGATGTACGCAAACCTGGCCTCTACCCTCAAAAACTATTGTTTGTGAAAAGATAAATGGTCTGAAAAGTTAATCGCTTGATAATGAATCAATTCATGTTTTGTAAGCTAACTTTTGAAAATGCCTCAAAAGTTGCTTTACATTTTATAAATTATGCATTCAGTTATATTTGTCGCAGTATACATCCATTTTTGCCATGATATTATTTCTGCCAGAGATCTAAGAACAAAGTTCATGGTCAAATAAGTAATAACATACCTTCGCTTGTTATATTCTTGCAGGCTATTTTTAACGATACAGAAGAATTTGTATTATGCGTTGATGAACCTAGCAATGAGGTCAGACGTAGTTGTCTAGTTGTATGATTGTACTTTTTTGGAAGTGCCGAAGTGTATATATATATATATTATACATACACCTGGTAGTCCTCCATCTAGGTGGTATGCACTTGTGCATACAAGTAAATTAAGTTGATTTTTGGTTTTTATGCACGTGTGCATGATGCACATGTGCATTATTACAAATTACTTGTTTGCACAAGTGCATATTGTCCAGATTAAGGGCTACTAGAGTGTTCTTCAGTTTTCCGTTTTTTTTAGGTTTGCCCCTGAACTTGACTCTCTCTCTCTCTCCCTCTCTCTCTCTCTATATATATATATATACATGGAAAAAACTCACACACACTGTTTGAACCTTTGACCTCCAGGGAGGTTGGTATTTACTGATAATCCGAATACTGTTGGGCCAACGACCCTTTGGTTGTATGATTGTACTAGAGGGTTTAATTGTAACTGTTGTTAACTTGGTGATACACAGATTGTGATATGGGATGCTCTGAGTGCTGAAAAAGTGGCAAGATGGCCGTCGAACCATGCGGGTGCACCCAAGTGGCTTGAACACTCACCTACAGAGGCAGCATTCGCGTCATGTGGTACTGATCGGTCAATAAGATTTTGGAAGGAAACTCCTTAGGGCCAAAGAATTCTTGATATATTTGAATCTTGGGGGTTGCATTGGCTGGTTCTGGTTTGTAACATCTGATCTGAGTTAGCTTCATGTATTTTTTGTAAACAATCTGTTATCTGTGGGTAATTTTGATAAATTTTATTCGACTACATTGGTTCGAACCAGAAGGGGCAGAACCGCACCTGTAGGCTAAACTGTTCCCTGAGCATGTAAACATATGACAAGAAAGGAATGTAGGTTGTGTTTGTTTTGACCATTTTAGTATTTATGTTTTCAAAGGTTTGTGTACTTAATAAAGAAACAAATGATGATGCAATTGTGAGTCCAAATGGTTGATATGAGAATTGGAAAAACCAAATAATTGGGTATATCTTACGAAAGGGTGAGCATGACAATGACCGAGAATTTTTACATGGTAAAAGACATAACAAAGAGTCAAAGACCGAGAATCTCACCCAATAAGCACTTAACACAAATCTATTTTGATGGCTGAGAATGTTACCCAACAAGGGAAGTGAGGATGGTGACCTTATAGTATAAATATAGTAAGGACTTAGAATCTTACCGGTAAGAGCGAGCAAGAATCAAGGGTCTTACCCGGTAAGTGTTTACCGAGCAAATTGTTGCCCACGATGACGTTTTAGTGGACTAAAATCTTACCCCCGGTAAATAAATGATAGTGTTACATTTACCGGTAGGCGCTTACCGAGTAATTGTTTGGTAAACGGCCCTAAGTCTTGTCTTATCCCAATCCAAGGGGCTGTTTAGTTGGTTTCCATTAATAAGGCCTTTATACGAATGAAACTGTTTGTCTATGTGGATTAATCTATCTGTTGGGAATCTTTTTGTTTGGAAGAATTTTTTCATAGATGGAAAGTGCATGCCTTTTTATAATATTTAATATAGAGGGGCAGTTTGAAAAAACAAATGTGGCTTTTTGCATAGGGCTCCCCCTAGAAGCCTACTGAATAAGCCACTTTCTATATTATTAAGTCGGTATCAAACAGTCAAGTATAATTCACCAAATAAGTTGCGAGCCTCATTAAGCTCACTAAGTTCTTAACAAACAGCCCCTTCCGGGACCTTTCTCATTACATTCTTTGCAAGATTTCAAAAGACACTTCACAAACAAGTGAGCTTTAAAAATTGTACTTAACAACCTCTCCTTTCTAATCCTTACTTCAAGCAGTTAAGTCATTACCCATACATCTTCCACCAACTGCCATTCAGAATCATCAAAAAGGGATACAAAAAAGAAGTCCAAAACTCTATCTTTAGATTATAACATCTCCAACAATCAAACAACAATAGAGATTTCAACCTATTTGAGAGTTTATTTCTGATAAAAACTTTCAAGTGTTCTAATGTCAACAAAATGAGAACAACCACCAAAAGATAATAAAATTCAACGATAATAAGATCATTATACCAGTTTCAAAATACTCAATAAGCCCGCCTTTGCGCTTTCTTTGGCTTCTTCACGAAACTCAACCTAATCTTCTTAAGCCGACTCCTCTTTCTCACCATCTTCTCCGGCAAAGTCTCACGCTTTTTCTCCTTCACCACCACAGGTTTCTTCACAAACCTCGGATCTAATTTATACGCTTTCACTTCAACCGCTACCCCCCTATTTTCAGCCTCTTTAAAAAGAACATTCGCCTTATCAACTCGCCCATGCCCACAAAGTTTCCCCATCAAAAGATCATAAGTCTTGATCCCCGGTTCGCAACCATCTTTCTTCATCTTCACAAAAACCATTAACGCATGATCAATCCTCTCAATCCCACATAAAATCTTGAGAAACTCATAGTACACTTTCTTATCAAGCGCACCCCCAAATCCAGCAGATTTCATCCTATCAATCATCTCATCTCCTTCACCAATTCTTGCAGCCTGATACAAACTCTTGATTAAAACAAGAAACGTTTTTTCATCCGGATAACACCCCCATTCCCCATTCGATCAAAAAGATTCATCGCGTCCTCAGTTTTACGGATCTTGCACAGATTCGTAATCAAGATATTAAAAGTCTCCACATTTCTTGGAACCCCAGCAACATCCATATCAATCAAAACTTTTTCCACTTCGGATCGAAGTCTAAACGGATCTTTTTTCCTACAAAGCTTACAAACACAATCAAGAATCGCGTTATAACCCACTGAACCAATCTCAAACCCACCTCTATACATCTCTTATGACAACCTCTTAGCTTCATCTAACTTCCCATCAACACACCAACCTTTAATCAATGTATCACATATGAATTTATCTGGGAAAAACTCATTAGCAACATTTGTCACCATTTTTTCAGCATAACTTGCAAACCCATGTTCACATAGCTTAGAAACAATAAATTTCAAAGAATCCAAATTCCTTAAAAACCCATAATCAATTTCCATCTTTTCGAAAAAAGAAACAACTTGCGCTAACAAGACGATCTATGGATGATTCAAACGTTTTGAGACCTGAAATTTCTTTGCTTGAAACAAGAAGTTCGTGGGTTGCTTTGAAATCTTTACGGCGACCAAAATAATCGATGAAATGAGATAAAGATTCGTTGGTGAGTTTAAAATTGGGTTTTTCGGATACCCATTTGTGGAAATCGAGAGCTGTTCGTCCGGATTTGGAGGAAAGATTGAGTGTGTGTTGAGGATTAGGGTTGATGTGAGAGTGATGTGAGAAAACCCTAGGTCAAGGCGTTGAGGGAGAGGGGTAGATTGGTCATTTGGGTCTTTGAGGAGTTCGTACGAGAGAGATTGGGCAATGTCGAGTGAATCTTGAAGTGGGGTTTTGATTTGGGTTTGTGAAGAGAAGAATTTAGATAAAGAAAAAGAAAACGGTATATAGGGTTTAGGGAGTGAGGGTTTTTTAGGGTTGAGAAATCGGTGGTGTTGGTGGATTGATTGTGGTGGTGGCGATGAAGAGAAGTAACGACGGCGGAGTAGGATCCGGAGCTGAGCCGCCATGAACGGCGGAGATGGTTTAAGCATCTTCGAATTACTACACACTGCAGCGGAGGAGAAAGCTTTTTCTGTGATTCATGATTTCAAGATATCAAAACCTAAAATGATTTAACCCGACCCGATATCCAAGATCCGGTTCGGGTGGTTGATTTGTAAAAAGACCACGTTACCCAACTCCTACATCACTACGATCTTGGTTTTCAAGAAATTGACAGATTGGCTAAAAAGTGAAAATCATTCAATAAATTGGCTGTTTCTGTCAATTTCCCCTCTAAAAAGACCATGTTATCCAACTCAATCCGATAATTTTGACCCTTATTAATTTCACCCGATCCAATATCCAAAATCCGGGTCGGGTTGTTGATAAGTAAAAAGACCATGTTACCCAACTCCTACGTCACAACTATCTTGGTTTCCAGTTTTCCACATTATTTCCAGAGGGTAAATGAGTCTTTTGGGCCTGAAGGAATATGAGAGGCATATAAGTAGGAATGGCAACGGGCCGGATTTTAGGGTCCACGTCCCCGAAACCGATAAGTAGGGGTGCTCAAAAACCCGACCAACCCGATCAACCCAACCCGAAAAAACCTGATATAATGGATAAATCCATTAATCGCTGATGTTTATTAAATTAATTTAATAAACATTATTTTTAGTAATTTATTATATCAGGCATGAAAACCTGATATAATGGATAAAATTAGATCAAAGGGTTATCTAATGCTATAATGGATAAATTTTTCAAAGTACAGTGACTTAATAAAAAATAATTTGAAAGTATATTGTTATAATAAGAAAAACTGAAAATACAATGCTATGATAATTTTTTTTTATCAAAGTAGGTTGTTATTTTATGCATTTTACCTTATTAAATAAGCAACCCCAAACACTACTTAAGTATAGCCTTTGAATTTTGGTTATTGTCACTTTGTTTTAATAATATTTTTTTTTCGGTTATTGACTTGTGTAGTGTTAAAAGATGTATTTTAAATAAGAAAAATTTTGTAATTTTTTATTTGTTCATTTATAATTTTCGTTTTTCTTTCTTCCATGTTTTTTCGATGTAAATAGTAAACATGTTGTCAATTCCATGATAATTTTTTTGAAACACATTCCTTTTATTACCCTTCGACCAAAACCATTACAACAGAAAACAAGCAAAAGAGAAGGCAAATTTCCATCCTGCAGTTTGCGAGCAACAGGAATACGAAATCAAAACAAAAGGGGTCACATGAACACGCTTCTGCAGGATGGAAAGAGATAGGTTGTTTACCAAAACAAGTAAAAAGAAGAGTGCTGTAGTATTACCAAAGAAGCGTGTTCATGTGACCCCTTTTGTTTTGATTTCATCGATTATTTTGGTCGCCGTAAAGATTTCAAAGCAACCCACGAACTTCTTGTTTCAAGCAAAGAAATTTCAGGTCTCAAAACGTTTGAATCATCCATAGATCGTCTTGTTAGCGCAAGTTGTTTCTTTTTTCGAAAAGATGGAAATTGATTATGGGTTTTTAAGGAATTTGTATTCTTTGAAATTTATTGTTTCTAAGCTATGTGAACATGGGTTTGCAAGTTATGCTGAAAAAATGGTGACAAATGTTGCTAATGAGTTTTTCCCAGATGAATTCATATGTGATACATTGATTAAAGGTTGGTGTGTTGATGGGAAGTTAGATGAAGCTAAGAGGTTGTCACAAGAGATGTATAGAGGTGGGTTTGAGATTGGTTCAGTGGGTTATAACGCGATTCTTGATTGTGTTTGTAAGCTTTGTAGGAAAAAAGATCCGTTTAGACTTCGATCCGAATTGGAAAAAGTTTTGATTGATATGGATGTTGCTGGGGTTCCAAGAAATGTGGAGACTTTTAATATCTTGATTACGAATCTGTGCAAGATCCGTAAAACTGAGGACGCGATGAATCTTTTTGATCGAATGGGGGAATGGGGGTGTTATCCGGATGAAAAAACGTTTCTTGTTTTAATCAAGAGTTTGTATCAGGCAGCAAGAATTGGTGAAGGAGATGAGATGATTGATAGGATGAAATCTGCTGGATTTGGGGGTGCGCTTGATAAGAAAGTGTACTATGAGTTTCTCAAGATTTTATGTGGGATTGAGAGGATTGATCATGCATTAATGGTTTTTGCGAAGATGAAGAAAGATGGTTGCGAACCGGGGATCAAGACTTATGATCTTTTGATGGGGAAACTTTGTGGGCATGGGCGAGTTGATAAGGCGAATGTTCTTTTTATAGAGGCTGGAAATAGGGGGGTAGCGGTTGAAGTGAAAGCGTATAAATTAGATCCGAGGTTTGTGAAGAAACCTGTGGTGGTGAAGGAGAAAAAGCGTGAGACTTTGCCGGAGAAGATGGTGAGAAAGAGGAGTCGGCTTAAGAAGATTAGGTTGAGTTTCGTGAAGAAGCCAAAGAAAGCGCAAAGGCGGGCTTATTGAGTATTTTGAAACTGGTATAATGATCTTATTATCGTTGAATTTTATTATCTTTTGGTGGTTGTTCTCATTTTGTTGACATTAGAACACTTGAAAGTTTTTATCAGAAATAAACTCTCAAATAGGTTGAAATCTCTATTGTTGTTTGATTGTTGGAGATGTTATAATCTAAAGATAGAGTTTTGGACTTCTTTTTTGTATCCCTTTTTGATGATTCTGAATGGCAGTTGGTGGAAGATGTATGGGTAATGACTTAACTGCTTGAAGTAAGGATTAGAAAGGAGAGGTTGTTAAGTACAATTTTTAAAGCTCACTTGTTTGTGAAGTGTCTTTTGAAATCTTGCAAAGAATGTAATGAGAAAGGTCCCGGAAGGGGCTGTTTGTTAAGAACTTAGTGAGCTTAATGAGACTCGCAACTTATTTGGTGAATTATACTTTACTGTTTGATACCGACTTAATAATATAGAATGTGGCTTATTCAGTAGGCTTCTAGGGGGAGCCCTATGCAAAAAGCCACATTTGTTTTTTCAAACTGCCCCTCTATATTAAATATTATAAAAAGGCATGCACTTTCCATCTATGAAAAAATTCTTCCAAACAAAAAGATTACCAACAGATAGATTAATCCACATTTGTCCAAAGTTGAAGTAATTACCACCCGTTACAATGACTTAAAGTTGAGTGATGCCATTGGGTGCGAGGGGTTTAATAGCGTAGGGTTTGGGAACGGTAAAACTGATTTAGGTTTTTTTAAAACCTTCCTAGACGGTTACAAGTAGCTTTTTCGGGTTAAAATGATGTAGGTAACTAGTTTCTAAAAGTTCAATGATTTATTTATACAAATAAAGTTCAGGGACTTAATCATTCTAAATGGGAAATTTCATCGAGTTTTTCTTGACTTTTCCCAATAATCATATGATTATGACACCACTGTTAGGGATATTAAATCTTGGTGACTAAATTGTTCTAAATTAAACCACAATCATCTGATTTTAAACCAAAATATAGGTTTTTTGTTGTACATTCTAATTGGATTGCCAAGGATTTTACAACGATTTTGAGTAATTGCAATTAGGCATTGCATAATTAGTGCTCTTGTATCAAAGAGCTCTTAGCTCAGTGGCAAGGGCTCTGTCTTAGTGCTGGAAGGCCTAGGTGCAGAGTTCGAACCCTGGGGGGAGTCTCGGCGATACCTAGACCTTGGGTCGGCCTTCGGGTCCAGGTTTACGGGCATACTAGTCTATGGGTATGCGGGTTCGGCCATAGGCCGGGCTTAGTTGTACCTAAGAAATGTTGTCTTTGCAACAATTACCTTGTATTCATCACACATGGTTGCTAAATGCATCTACTCAGGTTTATCTCTTCTCTATCCTTTTGGTCCCTTTTTTTATGGTGGGGATTAGTCGCTGGCCCGAAAACGCACGGTTCCCCAAAAAAACACAAGTTAGGGTCATTTTTGTAATTTTACGTAGTTTGACTCTGTGCATCAGCTAGGGCTGTATGCCAATGGCCGGTTCCAAAGAGGCGTGCCTTTTCTTGTGAGAGCAGAGCAAATATCGGCACCTTCAACCTCTCTCCAAGGTAAACATCTGCGTTACAATAAACCAATATATTTAGAGAAAATAATGACAATACGCTTTTAAATTCTGGTTTTGCATACGCAAGTTCTTTTGTTTTTGATCTTTGTCTAAAAATTAATCAACTTAAACTTTGGCCGTAAAATTCGAATAAATATGATCACAATTTATAATTATGTTTCCTTTTTTTCTTTTGCTTTTTTGTTTAAGTTTTGACTTGGGACTTAATAACATAATTGAGGAAACATACATTTCCTTTGTTTAAATGACATTTAGGTGTTGTTCGGTTTATTTTCTGTTAAGACCTGAATCCATATGACTGTCTGAGTGGATATGGTTGTCTGGCTGTTAACAGATAAGTTGGTGTTTGGTTGTTGTGCTGAATAAACAGTCTGAATGTCAGAAATGATCATTTTACCCCCGGTCTTTATTTTTGCTTATATAAATAAACTGTTTGATATAAATATTGAATAAATGACTTATAAACCAACAAACCAGCAAAAGATTGATTTCAAAACAGATTGAGAAATCAACAAACCAACAAACGATTGATTTCAAAACAGATCGTGAAATCAGCAAACAGATCGTTTACAAATTCCTGATTTCCTGATATCAAAACAAAACAGGTCCAGATTTACAAAGAATCAACTGATGCTTTACTCTGCAACAAATCTTGCTTCTTATTTTCTGGTTCTTGATATAAAGAAGTGTCGATTGCAGCAGGTTCACTCATTTTAATCTCGTGGAGGCGATGATGGGGAGATAACCCAGAAATCGAAACTCCTTGTAGAAAATGGAAACTCCTCACAGAAACCCCTTCTCTGGTGATACACACACCTTCAAAACTCCTTGCAGAAAATCAAACATCACAACAAAATTAAACACACATTGATGTGTGTTTTATGTGTGCACAAGATTTGGCAAGTGTAAACATGGTCGATCTGGTGGTTGGCGACGGTAAACCAGAGAGCTCCGACGAACACCGACGAACAGGCCGTGAATCGGTGAATGAAGACCTGGGGAGTTTGGAAGCGTGACCTGATGTTCACTGATGCTCAAGTTGGAAGAATGTCAAAATATATTTCTTTATTAAAGGGTAGTTGTGGAATTGATGAGAAATTAAATGGCTGAGTGTAGAGGAGTAAGGTTTTTTAGCTGGGTGATTAAGTCACCAGCTGACCGAATAAGCCACGACCGAACGGCTGTTTATGGCTGAGCGAATAAGCCATATAGGCTATACAGCCCATTAAGCCACAACCAAACAGCCCCTTAGTTGCACCCTGAATATACAAGGTTGTATTATAAATATTTCCTGTACTTACAAAAATTCGATTGTACATTTTATCCCATATTTGCTAAACAATAGTGTATATATATATATATATATATATATATATTACAATTAGAGTTTTTCTTTTACAGATAAAGTCGGGAGGCGGCAACTGGTTGCTACTGGGATAACAGTTGCTCCGTGGTTCTTATTGTCATACCAAAAATCAACGGCATGTATGTACTCTTCCCGGCTGATTGATGATTATTTCACCTAAGGCTAATAGATATGGTGTCGTTAACTTTTTAGCTGTTTCTTTTTCGGTCTTAAATAACATTTGATATATGTGCTGTGAGTTTGATTAATTCATTAAGAATCATGGCTTTCTAAAGAGTAACCTTTTGATTTGGCTCAGTTGCTGCAGAAAATTCGAAGGGATTTTTACCGGTCACAGATAAAACGGATGGATACTCGTTTATTTATCCGTTTGGATGGCAGGTATGAATGATGTTTCTATTTGATTCTTTTTCTTTTACCACCTCCTTCCCAAAAAGAAGTGTCTATATTTCTATTTTAGTTTGTCCCAAAATAGAAATATTTTGGTTATTATGCTCTTGGGCATACAAGTAAATTAAGTTGTTTTGGTTTTTATGCACTTGTGCATTATGCACATGTGCATATTAGAGCATCTCCAACAGCTTTGCTATCTTGTTTGCTATAATAGAAAAAACTTGAAAAACTTCCAAGGTTAGAGAATTCTCTAACGCTGTGTTCTCTAATCCGGAGAGAAAGGAAAAGAAAGGAAATGGATGGAAGAGAAAGGGAGAGAAAAGAAAGGAAAAGAAAGTAATTTTTTCATTTGTGTTCTCGAAATGAAAGGAAAATGAAGGAAAGGAAAGGAAAGTAAAACTTGGTGTTTGGAGAGAGAAATGATTATTTTATTAAATTCCACCAATGAGATATAACTTTTATCAATTTATATCAAGTTTTTTTAAAGTGTATTGGGAAGATAAATTAGGGAATATTATATTAATATAACTTGTGTTAAAACCACTAAAATAGAGAATCTGTTGGAGATGAATACAACTCCTTTTAGAGATTCTAACTTTTGATTCTCTATTTTAGAAAAATTATAGAAAACCTGTTGGAGATGCTCTTACAAATTACTTGTATGCACAAGTGCATATCGTCCGGACGAAGGGCTACCAAGGTGTTCCTCAATTTTCCATTTTTTGTAGGTTTTCCCCCGAACTTGACCCTATATATATATATATATATTGGACAATGTTACTGATAATATGATCCTCCATTCCACTTCTTTTTGAGCCAGGAAATTGTTATCGAAGGGCAAGACAAAGTTTATAAAGATGTTATTGAACCTTTAGAAAATGTCAGCGTCAATGTGTTCCCAACAAACAAAGAGAACGTTCGGGACCTTGGTTCCCCACAAGAGGTTTGCTTCCATATATTATTTTTGTTTCATTTATATGAAACAACATATTGGTTAACACTTAAGTGTTGATTCACATTATTAAATAAAACAGGGCCGTTGACATGAAATAGTAAAATATTGATTGACGTAATGAAGCAATACGATATGAAACGATGTATTGCCGTTTCATAATGCGAAAACAAGCATCATTGATGTGAAACACTACATAAAATACTGAAGTTTTGTTTCTCATAGTGAAACTACATATAATGAAATAATCTAGTGTTGTTTCGCAATATGAAAATATATATTATTTTTGTTTCACTATGGGAAACAACACAAGGTTATTTTTGTTTCACTGTAGGAAACAACATATTGGTTAGTGGAACAAAAATAATATATTTTTGTTTCACTATGTGAAACAACATATTGGTTGGTTTCATTATGTGAAACAACATATTGGTTAACACTTAAGTGTTGCTTCACATTATGAAATTAAACAAGGTCGTTGATATGAAATAGTAAAATGTTGATTCACGTTATGAAGCAACACAATATGAAACGATGTATTGTCGTTTCATAATGCGAAAACAAGCATCGTTGATTTGAAACACGACATAAAATAATGAAGTTTTGTTTCACATAATGAAACAACATATAATGAAATAATCTAGTTTTGTTACATAGTATAAAATTAATATTATTTGTGTTTCACTATGTGAAACAACACGGTATTATTTTTGTTTGGGAAATTAATTAAAATGCCAAAAGTCCAACTCAAACTTACCGAAATGCCAAAATCTCTCCCAATCTTACCAAAATGCCACATTTGCCCGCGGTGGGCCCCGCGATCGCGGGCCCCTGGCCCACGTGGCACCAATTTGGCCACGTTGGTCCCTCAAGAATGCCCGCGGCCCATGTTTACCCCCTCAAGAATGCCCGTGTTGGCAGAAATAGTCCCTGCCCGCGTTTGACTCCCTTTGACCCCCGCGATCGTGGGCAAATTTACAGTTTTTCGATTTTACAGTTTGGTCCCTGAAGTTTGTTGCAAATTTAAAAACATTAATGGTCCCTATAGTTTTTAGGTTATCATTTTATGTGGTTTTTAATGTATTGTTTCCTTTCCATTTTAATGTTTTTAATATAGAAATTCACTTAAGTTATTTAACAAGGAAATTAATTAGCAACATCATATAAAAATTAGTGCAAATCATCTTCCCAACCGAAACGGATACAGTGCATGTAAACAAAGAAATCTATTACTGGAAGGCGTCCTGGAGTCCTGTGATCAAGTTAACCTTTTCCTTGATCATGTCCTCCATTCCTATGTAGTCCGATTCGAGTTCTTCTAGTTCCTCTTCAGCTTCCTTAATCTCTCGTTGCAGCTGCCGAACGTGAGCTCTAGCCATGGCCAGTTCTCGTTTCTTCCCCGCTAGATACTCCATTTTCCCCTGCTGAATCCCCCTGTTATGGTTCCACATACCCTTTACCTTTTCGATATCGGCGTTCGCCCCATGAATGGCTTTTTGCACTGCGGGAGTAATTTGTTGACTTTGTCGAAGACCCGTCGGCATAAAATCATACATTGGTGGGGTTCTCATGCCATTATCGAAGTAGTAATTGTCGGATGCCATCTCCCAGCTTCCTCCTCAGGCGTGAATGGAAAATCGGTCGCAGTTCGCCCACAGTTTCTCCACTCCTCGTCTGTTTTTGGTACCTTCCAGGTACTCCGGCGAGCTCCATCGTTCAGTGGTTGGTAGGCTCCCGAACGTGAAGTTCCAGCCACATTCGCCGACCTGTTCCCCCTTGATCTTGAACCTCCAGCCATGGTGTTAAGAAAAGCGAGAGTGTGTTTGTAAACGGTGAGGAGAATGTCTAAAAGATAGATAGGAAGTTGTGAATTACTACTTCATCATGCCATCTACTTATAGCCGTGAAAATGTATGTTCTTCATCAGATATGGTCAAAGATTTCGTCTGAAAAAGTTGCCTTCATGATTCGTCTGAATAGTTCACTGCAAGATTCGTTTGAAAAGAGCCTGTAAGATTCGACTGCTCTTGAATAAAGGTCTTTCATTAGGCAGAAAATTAGTCTTTAAGTAGTCAAACATAGCTAATTAATGAGAATTTACATCACATTTATATGGTACTGTCAAATGCAAGTTTCTATAATATAGATACTGTTCTAAATTACATAATACCAAATTTTACATCATATGAATCACTTTTCAGACGAATCTTGTTTTCATGCATTAATAAGTTAATACTAAAATTAACAATTACAATACTTTAACAAAATAAGTTAATACTAAAATTAACAATTATTTAATGTTACATAAACAACCTAACGTCGCCCTATTTGACAATGCTCATAAATGGACTCCGCCATATGTATGCGAAAATTTTTGGCCTCCTCCTCGGTGTCGTTAGGGTCTACCCATACCTTATTGTTATTTATCAACATGTGGGCATTACGGCATGCCCAGACACCGCAATCCGCATTTGTCCCGGCCTGCTGGGGTACATTCTTGGCGAACATATAGCGAAAGACATGTGTCATATCGCGACGTCTATGATCCTTGACCCGGGAAAAGAAGTCAAACATCACATCTTTAAACGTTGTCATCATCTCTTCCAATTGTGGTTTGAAGAGAGTAAACTTGTCGCTGTCATATATGGTCATGCTCATAGAGTCTAGTTCAAACACTCCAAGCAACCAATGTTTGAGATGAATGCATATAGGGATGTACACCTGAAATATTACAATATTAGACAACTTAGTTAGCAACAAAACAAGTTAAATAAAATAACAGTAAAACGATTTACATACCACATCGAGGAGAGCCCAAGAAACCTCTTCCACGCCATTGCACGTGTTAACCACGGAGACGGGACCTTGATGCTCAATCACCATGAATTGAAAGAAATTACTGACCATCATGGTCCACCTTTCGTCTGTTCCACGATGTTTTTGCAACAGCGAGACCCAACAATCGATGTGCTATACATAAAAAATAGATGGTTAGACATGTAATATAAATATATTTGATTATATGACTATAATTAAACTTCATACTAACCACATCCTCTAAGTCAGACTGTAAAGGGTCATCCGCCAGCAATACTTCGAAAAACAAGGGGGTGAGTTCCATCCTCAAGAAAGGGGTGAATATCCAGGGTGGGAGGCATTTATCCCGGCACATCCTCAATATTTCCGATGCCGGTTGAGGATCCGGTGAAGGCTCCTTTCCCTTTTTCTTCTTTTTTCCCTTGTTCCCCCCCGCTTTCTTTGCTTGCTTTTTAGCCGATGGTGTCGTAGATCCTTGTTGCCCAAACAGTAAACGAAGAAATTTGGACATGAAGTGTGGCCGCTTTTTCGGGAGCGGGGTCACCTGTTGTGGATCTACAACATCCATCGGGTCATCTTCCGGATCCGGCTCCGAGAAGTGGTCATCGATAATTGGCGGTGTGACGTACGACGACGGACCCGGCATTTCCGACTGGTAATAGTCCCCGGCCGTAGCGCCAAAGATGTCCGTGGCGAACGTCGTTTGGGAGGTGTATGCCGGCATCCGGGCCTACGTGACATTGATCATTATAAGAGTTACAAAATTAGGAACTAACGTATATCTATAACTAACATATAACTATAATGGTTACTCAGTGTGACTTACACTCTCCGGGATAGTAGAATATGGTGCCCCCGACATCCAGGCCCCCGACATCCCGACCTGCGTGACATTGATCATTAAAATAGTTAGAAACTTAGGAACTAACATATAACTATAATGCCATAAATAAGTGTTACTTACACTCTCCGAGAATGACGGAAATGATGTGGTGCCAAACGTCGCCTGTGCCCCCTGTCCGAACGGAGCTGGGATCGGTCTCGTACTCGACAGCTAAAACAAATTTAGAACGTAATATTAATATACAAACTAAATAAACGTGGCCAACAAATTAAGTTAAACACTAACATGGACACCCTCAAACTGTCTCCAGACTCCCTCCAGAAACGATAATCGTGACTCTACCGGCCCGTGGACGTGGTCCCACAGGTACTCATGACAGCCACGATGTGGCCCGTAGGAAGGGGCCGCCTGATATGGATCGTAAGGGGGCGGCCGGTAGGAGGAGGAAGGGGCTGGTAGGAGGAGGAAGGGGGCCGGTAGGAGGAGGAAGGCGGCCGGTAGGAGGAGGAAGGGGGCTGCGACTGATATCCACCGGAAGGGGGCCCGTCGTCGTCTTCCTCATCTTCGTCAGATGTGGAAGGAGAGGGACCTCGAGCCCTTGCCGCCTCTGCGTCAATAAAGGTCACGTTGTCTCTGTACCAATCCGTGTCCATCTCCTCGGCAGTAGGCTCAAGGCGAGCGAAAGGCAAGAGGGGCCGCTAAATATATGATAAAGCATAAAAAAAAAATTAATAAGCGGGACTAACGTATGCAAATTGTAAACATAGTAAAAGAACTTACATTTCTAGATTCATTGAAGAACTGAAACCAAAGCGACCTACTTGGGGTAACACGCTTGTCCCAACGGGTTCCCCTAAGTACTCGGTCGTCGCGCTTGACGAAATATTTGACTGATGCGGGAAACATCTCCAAGATCCATATCTGGAATTAGACAAGAAGAGCAAGTACGTAAAAAGGAAAGCCAAACCGTATGTATGTATTATTATTTATGTTATACTATGTATCTAACCTTGAAGGCGTATGTAAAACCACAAAGATTCATCTTGGAACGTCGATCGGAGTCGCGTCTGGCTATGGCTCGGTGCAAGATTGAGTAGCAATGTGTCCAGATATGGCTACCCCACGGGTAGCTGTTAAATAGCTCAAGGTCCTCGACGGCCCTAAGGACCGTCTCGGAAGCATACTGGCTATACTCACGACCCATGAAGCCCATATCCACGATCACCACCAAGCATACACGGACAGCATCGGCGTCGTTTAGGTCAGTAAGGCCCCCTGTCATCATGTCCCGGGCTTTCTTTAGCTTCAAATCAGATGCTGGAATGCCGAAAACCCTACGAACGAAGCCGCAGTCTGCTAAGTCAGGAAGGGGGGAGCCTCTCCAAAACGTAGTCCTGTAATTAGACAGAACTCACGACGCCCAAAATGCAATCGCTCGCCGAAGAAATCAAAATGCATCTCCTCCGGCTCAGCGTCCTCATTGTCGACTTCCAACTGTAGAAACATGTGTACTAGCGTAGGGTCGCCAGCAGAGTAAGACACATCCATTCATGGCCCGAACGGTGTCCCTCTAAAGATGGCCTCAAGGTTATCCGTGCGACCACCTAATCCCCTAAAGCACGCTCCTAACCCCTCGATGTAGGAAACTTTGCACTTTAGCGTCAGGTTGATGGTAAAGAAATCGCTCTACATAGTCATTCACAGATGTTATAGTTAGTGTTATATATAGATGCTTTTGCTTGTTTGGTTTATTGTGTTGATAATTATTCGTTTGTTTTAGTTTTAGAAAAGAAACCACTCAATCTATTGGATTTCCAGGTAGCAGGGGAATCACAAGGATTGCTTAAATCCCGACATACCTTAGGGCTATTTACACCCGTTTAACAAAATCCAAATATATATGTTGCGGTTTATTTTATTTCAACATATAATAGTGTTATAAATAGATGTTGCGCTTTATTTTATTTCAACGTATAATATTGTTATATATAGATGTTGCGGTTTATTTTATTTCAACGTATAATATTGTTATATATAGATGTTGCGGTTTATTTTATTTCAACGTATAATATTGTTATAAATAGATGTTGCGGTTTATTTTATTTCAACGTATAATATTGTTATATATAGTTGTTGTGGTTTATTTTATTTCAACGTATAATATTGTTATATATAGATGTTGTAATAACCAAGATCGTAGTTTAAAGAATTTAGAGTTTTGGTGAAGGATTAGTGAAATTTAAAGTCAGGGGGGGTCAGATCTGTAATTTATGAAAGAAGATATAAAGACCCATTTTAGGGCTCGGAACCCTAGAATCATGTTTGGGTGAAAGTTGGTGTATGTGTTTGGGCAACTGAGAAGAAGGGACGAGAAAGAAGAGCAATCAGTAAGAGACCTCCTAATATGGTAAGAAATCATCTCTGTTGCATTTACGTTCATGTCTGAATTAGTGAGTAAAGAAATTTCTATTCACTTCTCCATGTGTAAGCTGTAAAAGCTAGTCGAGAAAACCAAGCGGGTTTAACCCTATGAATCGAGTAATTAATTGGGTAAATTAGTTTGGTATGTAAACTTATGAGGTTGGAGAGTAATACATAATATTTATACAAGAAATTTAAGGGTTAGTTTGTATAACAAGTCAATGGCAAAGAAATTAATTTATGTCGAATCGCCGAATACCGGGACTTGGCGGTACCGAGACTTGGTAGTTACCGGGACTTGGCGGTACCGGGACTTGGTAGTTACCGGGACTTGGCGGTACCGGGACTTGGTAGTTACCGGGATTTGGATACATACCGGAAGTCGAGTCGCATACCGGAAGTAGGGGATATCGGGACTAGGATATTATCGGGACTAAATGTGTGTGCGAGTACCGGTGTGAGTTGTGAGTCCCGGTGTGTGTGTGTGTCATCGGAATATTTGTGTTAGACAGAGATATTAATTGGGTGATGGGCCACGTGTTGGTCTCCTAAAATTCAAAATCATTGCATGGGCCACGTTGTGTCAATTTTGCCTCTGAGCATTAAATACTAGTGATCCGATTTTTACTTTGAGATGGGCCGAGAAATTTGGGAGTTGTCTAATGGATTTAAACATTTGGATTATGTAAACCAATTTCCATATTTATCTTGGGCCTCGTAAACTTTGGAATAAAGTGTTAGAGGGTCTAATATGTATTTATTAAATGGACTTGGTAGTGGACCCATCCATGGAGTTTGAGTAAATTTAGAATCGGTGTAATTTATTAATTTGAGTTTATGTATTCGATATAGTCATGAGATCCGGAATGTGATTAAATTATAAGAATCCAAAGTTAATATTTTGGGTCAGTAAGTGAAGTCCAGAACACACTTTTGGGTTAGAAATGAAATTTATCAACTTAGATAATTTGAGAGTATGTTCGGAAGTAAGCTCAAGCATCGATCGTTAGAGTATGACGCATGTTTTCTAATATAATAGGTGTTCCACCTAGAGATCGGAAGTGTAAGTGAGAAGCTTGGGAGCAAGCAAGCCAGATGAGTTTTTCTAACTAAAATACGTGTTATTTTAACATGTTTTCTAAAGCGTGTACATGATGAGAAATGCCATGTTTTATTTTTATGCTTTGACTGCAAGAAAGTTGTTTACAGTTTTAAATGAGATTTGTAAATGTTTTATGGGACGAGCCTATCCCGAGTATGATTTATGGGGCGGACCTATTCCGTGAAAAATATATGTGGGATGTATGCATACATAGATTGTGGTGTAAATTGGCTAAGTCGGGAAGTGTGACCCGCCAGATCATGCCGGGGGGTGTGTCCCGTTTATGCCAGGGGAGTACTACCATATACGGCAGCATGAGACTGACTCGTTGTCATCCACGGGTGACTTCAGGGTGCTGATTTACGAGGGGCGGACCTTATTTCGTGAATGATTTTGGATGAACAGTTTTATGAATGATTTATATTGAAATGATAAACTGATTTTGAATGCTTTGATAACTGTTAGGAGGGACTCACTAGGCCTTATGGTCTAACCCTCGCATTTTCAAAACAAAACCTTTTCAGGAAAGCAGGTATTGAAAGGCTCTAGCAAGTGAGAAAGGAGTTAGCAAGAGGAAGCCGGATAGCGTAGTGACACTATAGCAATATTTAGTATTTCTCAGTTGTGTAGGTTGATCCCGCCAACCAGATTTTGATTTGATGTAAGAAATTTTGGGACCCGTTTCTGGGATATTCTATATTTATGAAATGTATGTCGTAAAAATTGTTCAGTTGTTTCAGATGTTGCGGTTTATTTTATTTCAACGTATAATATTGTTATATATAGATGTTGCGGTTTATTTTATTTCAACGTATCATATTGTTATATATAGATGTTGCGGTTTATTTTATTTCAACGTATCATATTGTTATATATAGATGTTGCGATTCTTAAAATGAATTTAAGTGTGGCATTTGAAGTTTAGGGACCTAATTGGCATTCTTAAAAGTTTAGGGACCCTAGTTGTCATTCTTAAAAGTTTAGGGACCTAATTGGCATTCTTAAAAGTTTAGGGACCTAAAGTGTCATTCTTAAAAGTTTAGGGACCTAAAGTGTCATTCTTAAAAGTTTAGGGACCTAAGTTGTCATTCTTAAAACCGTAGGGACCTAATTGTCATTCTTAAAAGTTTAGGGATCTAAGTTGTCATTCTTATAACCATAGGGACCTAAGTTGTCATTCTTAAAACCGTAAGGACCTAAGTTGTCATTCTTAACAATTTTTTTATAAAACACCCTCTTAACAATTTTTTGATAAAAACACTCTTAACAATTTTTTTTATAAAAAACACATTTTTAACAAATTTTTATAAAAACACATTCTTAACAATTTTTTTATAAAAACACACTCTTAACAATTTTTTATAAAAAAACACATTTTTAACAAATTTTTTTATAAAAACACACTTTTAAGAATTATTTTTATAAAAACACTCTTAACAATTTTTTAAAAAAAAAACACATTTTTAACAAATTTTTTATAAAAACACACTCTTAACAATTTTTTTATAAAAACACACTTTTAACAATTTTTTTTATAAAAACACACTCTTAACAATTTTTTATAAAAACACATTCTTAACAATTTTTTTTATAAAAACACACTCTTAACAATTTTTTATAAAAAACCACATTTTTAACAATTTTTTATAAAAACACACTTTTAAGAATTATTTTTATAAAAACACTCTTAACAATTTAAAAAAAAACACATTTTTAACAATTTTTTTATAAAAACACACTCTTAACAATTTTTTTTATAAAAAACACGTTTTTAATTTTTTTTTATAAAAACACATTGTTAACAATTTTTTTATAAAAAAACACTCTTAACAATTTTTTTATGAAAAAACACACTAAAACAACATACACATTATAACATACAAATATCACATTCAAACATAAAACCATACATATCATGTTAAACATAGAACATATTCAAACATAAGTTATAAACACTCTAACAACCTACAAATCATATATCTTAACTTAAAATAACATACAAAAAATAACAAAAAACATAAAAGAAACATACCATAGAGGTAATACGAGACATCTTCACAAAACGCGAACGTGTTCCACACGACACAATTGAGAGAGTGGGAGAAAATTGAGAGAGAGTGGGAGTAAAAAATTGAGAGTGTTATTAAAAAATGAGATGGAGCCGAATTGGTCCCCCCCCTTCCCCATTTATAGTGTGGTCGTCAAAGTCATTTTAGGGTGAACCTTGTGCCGACACGTGTCACTTTAGCCCGCGATCGCGGGGGTCAAAGGAAGTCAAACGCGGGCAGGGACCATTTCTGCCAACACGGGCATTCTTGAGGGGGTAAACATGGGCCGCGGGCATTCTTGAGGGACCAACGCGGCCAAAATGGGGGTCAAACGCGGACATTTGTGGCATTTTGGTAAGAATGAGAGAGATTTTGGCATTTCGGTAAGTTTGAGTCAAACTTTTGGCATTTTAATTAATTTCCCTTTTTGTTTCACTATGTGAAACAACATATTGGTTAATACTTAAATGTTGCTTCACACTATGGAATAAAACAGAGTAGTTGACATGAAATAGTAAAATGTTGATTCACATTATGAATCGACACAATATGAAATAACGTATTGTCGTTTCATAATGCGAAAATAAGCGTCGTTGATTTGAAACACGACATACAAGACTGAAGCTTTGTTTCACATAATGAAACAACATAGAATGAAAAAATCTAGTGTTGTTTCACAATGACGTTGATACAAAACATCACATGCAATATTGAATTTTTGTTTCATATGTTGAAACAACACATAGTTAAAATAGCTACATGTTTCACATAAAAATCCCAAAGATTAAAAATACTAAGATATATAATAGTATTGACGTTAAAATAAAGGAAATAAATTTTAATCTGTATTTGATATAATATTTTTTTATTTAAATTTTATTGTAGTTAAATAATTTTAATAAAACTAGAGTTCATTTTAATTTTGAAAAAAAAACATTCAAATAACTCGGTAAGAAAACGAGTATAAAATTTACGCCGTTTTAAAAAAAAGATTATTTATCTCGGATACCATTTGACTTCTTTCTAAATTGACGATAATAACCCTAAGGCTTGCTAATTTTACAAATATATATATCTAACTTAATGACCATTGATTTAAATCAATTATGGATTAGATTGGTTCTTATAGTTCTCAACATTTTAACGGTTCTCACTTGATTTAACCCCTACTCTTTTATATGGAATTATTATTATTAGTTAATTAGTAATAAATGGAAGTGGTTTCTATGAGGGATAAACCCATAAATGCAATGGCCTGAAAGCTCTGAGGTTTCATAAATGGAAGGTTAAATGCGTCCAGGGAATTGAAGCAACCTTCATCCACCTCCCTGTGGGGTACGGTCGGGTCGGATCAAAGGACAGACTAATCATCTTAAACGATTCACGTTGACATTGACATCTCACCATTACTAAACACACACAACATTTTACTATCACATGGTTGACTTTTTCTTAATAAACAAAAAGGTGTAAACATTATTAAAAAAAAATTAAAATTATAAAAAGAGATCATATATAATTCAACCTACCGTAGGATTGTTTGTCGGTTGAAATCTAATAGATTTAGGTGAATGTCATTTGATTTAATCATCCATTGGATGTTAGATTTGTCATTTGATCAAATCTAATTGACATTGGTCATCCGATCCAATCAAATACAATTGATGGTTGGATCGGATCAGTTTCATCCATTTGATCAAATTGATTTTATCCAATATTTTAAGTCAATTATTAACCAATTAATCTACCATTTCAATCAATTATTCAGATATTTACTTAATTTATTACAAAAACACTTCATATAAATATCAACTGCAAACAATATCTTAATTAGGATGTTAATTATTATATATAGTTATTGATTGGATGATAATTGGATGGGTAATTTGTAAAGACCCAAAAACATTATAGGACATACATAGCATAAAAATCAAACCCTTCTCAATAAAATTGGGTTTCAACATTTCGTTACATCATTCGTAAGCTAAGGTTGGCGGAAACAACCTATACACAACTGAGAATATTCTAACTTCTATGGCTGGCACTTGCACTCTCTCTAGCTGCGCCTGCACTCTATCTTGCTCTTGCTCACTTACTTGAGCCTCTTACTACTGGCTTACCTGAAAATGGTTTAGTTTTGAAAAGCGAGGGTTAGACCAAAAGGTCTAGTGAATTCCCTCCATATAGAACATGTATAAACAATATGAAATCCTTTCGTTAAAACATCATGAATCATCACATATGGTGCTGCACTGCATAGGGAATCACATAACCATCCGCGATCGGGGCCCAAGCAGACTCCCCTTTCGCCGCGATCGGGGCCCAAGCAGACTCCCCGATACCCGCCTAGGAGGGAAACGAATTCCAACCTACCGTCTCGTCATACGCATCCAAAGGATCATCGGATCCCGAGGCTCTCTGATCCCACAGTGCAGACCGACATCACATAGCATGCACATAGATTTCATAGGCATGTAAAATAGAATCTTTACAATCATGCTTTTCATTTCTTCATGTCAAACTTTCCTTTAAGTATAAATAAGTACATTCGTGAGAAACATGCATGTCAGTTGTAAACATTTCGTGCGCTTTAAGAACCATAATCAGTAAAGAAAACGTTTAATATTTTAAGCCGTAAAAGGGTTTAGGGAACTCACCTTGATTGTCGTACAATGCACTTCCTAAACACCTTCAAGCTACACCCACTGAACACCTAAGGCAAAAGATCCACATCAGGTAAATAGCTCAGCCTCATTGTCCGGATACCCTTTTCCGGATGCTATACTTATCCGGACACTACACTTTTCCGGACACTATACTTTTCCGGACACTACACTTTTCCGGACACACCACTTATCCGGACCCACCACTTATCCGGATACACCACTTATCCGGGAAACGCTACCCGGACACCTTCACGAGGCACTTACCCGGAAATATGCAACATATCCGGACACTTTCAAACGCTGGTGTCCGGAAAACCCTGCTGTTCGAACTTAGAAATTCTAAAACCGATTTAAACTCCGATTTAAGCCATTAGTTTGATTAGACAACTATAAGGGTTCATCCACCAACCCCAAACACCCACTTAATCCATCTTTAACCCTCTTAAATCGATTTATTAAGGCAAAACCCATGAAACCCACTTTTTAGGAATTGTGGTTGAAAACACAATGAATCACTGATTTCGATCATAGAATCCGAACTAATGAAGAGGGAATACTACATCACACAGATTACGAATTTTAGAGGGATTACCTGATTGATTTCTCCTCTCTTTAGCTTTCTTCTTCTTCTTCCCTTTCTCTCCTTGTTTCACGCCACCAACACCCACACAAGATCAATACACTGATTTGTGCAAATGGGGGCTGCCCTAGAAGTTTGAGTCTATAAATATCTTTCACTACTTGCAAACAAGTCCCTCAACTTAACTTTCATTTCTTGCATAAAGGACACTAAACTTTCATATCTCAAACTTGAAATTTAGGTTGTTACATAATTGGATGACAACTGGATTTGATTAATTCTGTTTTATTGGATTCTGTATTGCGATCCAAGAACCGTCTGATCCAAACTGTATGCGGGTATCTTGTCCACATCAAAACCGACACTTCCCAAAGTAAAGCCATATCTGACTCAGTCAACCACCTCATTAAACTCGAAACATGGAACCTTGGGTGCGTTTCCTTCTGTTCTTACGGTACTCTAACTCGTAGGCTACTGTTCCTACTCGGTCGATCTTGACTACAGAAGATTTACTAAGGCTTCTCATGCATCGACACTTCCTTTAAGGAGGAACTTGGCGGAATCCCCCGCTACAACACGAGATTCATTTACTAACAAACAATCACTCACTTGACAGCTTGCCACAAGGCTAGCCCCGTACATCCCGACCATTTACAAACCCGAGTTTCTTCGTCGTATCACAACTCACTACCTAACAACACTCAACAATTGTGTATGCAGATGACATTTCCCTTTTCTCGGACCACCTAGACCACAGTTCGCTCAGTCATAACACATAACTCTGGTTACCCTCACTCAACTGGGAGGAATAACCATGGTCACACCATACTATTCTCACTACCTTAAACACTGCACGACCAAATCGTTTAAACATTTCTCACAAAGTCACTAACTTAACTCATTCAGTTGTCTCATCCATTTCTTTCCTGTCCAAAATCCTACACCATCCCTTCCTCAATATTTTCTTTTCCAAAAGTTCGCACACTTACCGGTGGCAATCTACACAACACAACGCCTTTCGGTATTACTGTCAAGTTTACTACTTCCAATTTACTCACTTATTCCGACCTGCTATCTTCACCTTCCCACATTAGCGTGGAGCATTGCCCACCGAACATTACTTGCCCCTCTCTCCCGACCTTTCCACATGCTGGTATCGCTTTCTCATTCCTCACATAACCAAACAGTTGCACCAAGATCTTATCTTAAGGCATTCAACCAAGCCGTCTTGAAACAAGACCAGTGTTCGACGTCACTACACATTCTTTAATCTCCAACTTTTACCTTCTCCGACATTTCTTTCACACATAAGCAACAATTCACATTCTTTAAGGATTTCACATCTATCCCACCACATCTTGACTAACACAACCCTCATCCTCTTTAAACTTCCAATGACCCCAAAGTGTTTCTTAATAACGTCCCCTATTCGCTCTAATAATCTACCCCCCTTGGAATCCCTACTACAAACTGATCTATTAACTCAGGAACACCCCGAACTCGGGTTCCACAATTCTTTCGGTTAACCGCCATGATCATAAAATCAGACAGATATATAAATACCGTCATCCCGGCTTTCTTACTTAGATTTACTTTAAATAATTCTTTAACAATCAGTGTGTTAACCTCAATAACACTTCCCCAAGAATTGTAACACATCCTGTAATAACAAATGAACGTCATTACCTAACAAATCTATAAAATTTTAATCAACCAACCGAAGGCTTATGCCTCTATCATGACATTTCAAATCAACTAATGATCATACTACCACTCCGACCCATAATCATCATCATGTCATTCCTTAAACATAACCAACATTTCCAACTATATCCTTCTAGGATCATTCCCTCACGCATAAGGAACAATTTTCATTCTTTAACAATTTCTCGTCTACTATACTACAGCTCGACTAATCTATTCACCATCTTCTTTAAACTTACTCTGCCTTCAAGAATATACTTAACAACATACATAACCACAAAGCTTGGTCTCACAGCTAGGCAATCACCCATTTCTGCCCCGACATTCCATTCCGATAACAGTCAAAGTAAACACCAACTTACAAACCATGTACTTCAACAACTGGGGTTGCAAAACGTACAATCCACCCGAAATCCCAAACAGACTTCCTTCTAATCCTTCATCTTTCTAACATCTCCTTACTACATCACCGGCTGATACAGAAATCTTGGCAATTGAAGCTATTGCTAGTTCGTACATCCACCACTCCTATCATCACACTACCGACCAAGTCTCTCATGGTCATTCGTACACAATTTGAACTTGCCTTCACATTTTCTCGCATACACGACCGAGTCTATCTCGCTACTTTATCCTTTCTCACTCTAGCTGAACTATAACTCCCTGGTTCCCAATTAGCTCAAATGTAAGCGTTCTTGCTCGCTCTTTACGATCCGAGGCCTTACATAAGCTGGACACAGTCCCTCACTGGACGATAGAATCCACACACTTGCTTCACTCGTGTTACATACCTCATCATTCTACGAACCCTCCATACTTCATAAATAGAACGCTTAATCAAAACAATAACTTCTTATCCTCTTAGCACCTCTACAAGGTGTTCTATCAACTTTCAACCTTCTGGTTCAAGTCTTCGGCCTCAACCATCTTACATAACCGTCGACTTCTACATCAACTGAAAACCTGTAACTACCTTCTTAATTTATTCTATAACAGGGGTTCCTTACGGAACCTAATCCTTCCACATATCATAATCAACTGCATGATCTGCCTCCCTCTTTTCGAAACCTACTCATGTAACATCAACATTACGAGCTCACCTCGAAACTCATACTCCCACGCTATAGACATTTCATTCTTCCTCATCACACTGCTCATAACGAGTTGCAGGAACCATCACCTTGAAGGCTTCGAGTTCTTCCTCCGAACACAACCGTCCCTTGACGACCGTACTTCCAGCTACCGAACAAGGGTGCAAACCCTCATACAACCGACACTATAATCCACTTCCGACTCTACCCCTGCTCACCCTTCCTATTGAACACAAATACTAAGGCTACAACATTCTTTCCTGATTTGTCCGACACTTCTTCACTCTTGAAGTTCTTCCTTAGCTTAACATGTAACATCCTACGACCTAGTGAGTTCATAGCCTTCATGCATGACAACGCAAAAGACAAATCACTTCGTACATTTTATCATTTTAAATAAACAACATTTAGAAACAACTCGGGTACCCGTGACCCCATCACTCTTATAACTTCAAAACCCTGCACAACGATTCGAGAATTGTTGGCATGCATCTTCCCGTGAACCTCAATCTTGCTCAATCCGAACAATTGTTATTACGAGAGTAATATATTGCATGAAAATCTTTTCGTATGAGACAATTCTGAAAGAATCACCGACACAAAGTAAACCAGTCGGTTCTCACACTCAATTGTATGATATCAAAAAAGTCAACAAGCATTTTGGTTATAAGTGAATTGCAGGTAACCATTTCCTTGACCATTTTTGTAACAATTTAACTTATCATTAAAAGTGTGGAATACTTTGCAAATCGTTTACCTCAAAATTTCAATGTGCGACGTACTGAAATCGCTTTTTCTTTAAACGTGCACTCGTACAAGCTGACTCATTTTGTTCAAAGTTGACATTTACATTCTTATTTTAAATCGTGAAAATTTCATGTTACATAAAAGAACGCCATGCATGAGACTCTATTTGCAATTGAAGGCTACTCGCTCTAACAAGGTCAACCGCTTTGCTTACGCAACTTATCCTTGACACTCCACCTACGACCAATGGTCGCCCTTTCGGTCACGCAACAACTTGCTGAACACACTTTCCACATCTCACTTACTCAATCCTTTCGTACTATTTCGCTTTGACCAACTATCTCACTTTCCACTTCTATATGCTTTCATTTCACTATAGGTATCTTATTTTATTTACCCTGTCCTTGAAAAGCTCGAATAAGAATTCAAAGCTCCATTGACACTTTCAAGATTTCGACATCGTCCTTTCTTACCATCCCGACCGATCTATCCCATGATTTCTAGAACTGGGACTCTCCCGAAACATGTGTCTTACTCAAACTCAACATCCATCCTCTTCGAATCCACGAAGAGTTACCTCTAGCCGACTCATAACGTTATATACAACATTTCTTCTCTTCAATGTATACATACATCACCTCATATACGACTTCTCGTGAACCTTCCCAACAAGGGTTTCAATCTGCCCCACGGGGACCTTGCTGACATTCTAACGTGCTGGGACACGACATAACACTAGGCAGGTTAATAAGGTAGGTTAAGTACATACATGTACCTGTAAGTTCGCAATTACACTGGCCAGGTGAAATCTCAAACTTACCTTACATGACAGTCCTCAGTACCTTATTAGTCCTATCTCTATAATAGTGTCCTCCTAACGCATTTCCTGTGTCTACATTAGTGCCCTCTTAACGCATTTCCTGATTCTCAGTTGTGATCTTCTACTCCCAAGTTTAAGTTTAGGCCCGTCCGGTCACCTAAATCCCTTAAACTATGGCTCTGATACCATTTGTAAAGACCCAAAAACATTATAAGACATACATAGCATAAAAATCAAACTCTTCTCAATAAAACTGGGTTTCAACATTTCGTTACATCATTCGTAAGCTAAGGTTGGCGGAAACAACCTATACACAACTGAGAATATTCTAACTTCTATGGCTGGCACTTGCACTCTCTCTAGCTGCGCCTGCACTCTATCTTGCTCTTGCTCACTTACTTGAGCCTCTTACTACTGGCTTACCTGAAAATGGTTTAGTTTTGAAAAGCGAGGGTTAGACCAAAAGGTCTAGTGAATTCCCTCCATATAGAACATGTATAAACAATATGAAATCCTTTCGTTAAAACATCATGAATCATCACATATGGTGCTGCACTGCATAGGGAATCACATAACCATCCGCGATCGGGGCCCAAGCAGACTCCCCTCTCGCCTCGTATCGGGGCCCAAGCAGACTCCCCGATACCCGCCTAGGAGGGAAACGAATTCCAACCTACCGTCTCGTCATACGCATCCAAAGGATCATCGGATCCCGAGGCTCTCTGATCCCACAGTGCAGACCGACATCACATAGCATGCACATAGATTTCATAGGCATGTAAAATAGAATCTTTACAATCATGCTTTTCATTTCTTCATGTCAAACTTTCCTTTAACTATAAATAAGTACATTCGTAAGAAACATGCATGTCAGTTGTAAACATTTCGTGCGCTTTAAGAACCATAATCAGTAAAGAAAACGTTTAATATTTTAAGCCGTAAAAGGGTTTAGGGAACTCACCTTGATTGTCGTACAATGCACTTCCTAAACACCTTCAAGCTACACCCACTGAACACCTAAGGCAAAAGATCCACATCAGGTAAATAGCTCAGCCTCATTGTCCGGATACCCTTTTCCGGATGCTATACTTATCCGGACACTACACTTTTCCGGACACTATACTTTTCCGGACACTACACTTTTCCGGACACACCACTTATCCGGACACACCACTTATCCGGACCCACCACTTATCCGGACACACCACTTATCCGGGCAACGCTACCCGGACACCTTCACGAGGCACTTACCCGGACATATGCAACATATCCGGACACTTTCAAACGCTGGTGTCCGGAAAACCCTGCTGTTCGAACTTAGAAATTCTAAAACCGATTTAAACTCCGATTTAAGCCATTAGTTTGATTAGACAACTATAAGGGTTCATCCACCAACCCCAAACACCCACTTAATCCATCTTTAACCCTCTTAAATCGATTTATTAAGGCAAAACCCATGAAACCCACTTTTTAGGAATTGTGGTTGAAAACACAATGAATCACTGATTTCGATCATAGAATCCGAACTAATGAAGAGGGAATACTACATCACACAGATTACGAATTTTAGAGGGATTACCTGATTGATTTCTCCTCTCTTTAGCTTTCTTCTTCTTCTTCCCTTTCTCTCCTTGTTTCACGCCACCAACACCCACACAAGATCAATACACTGATTTGTGCAAATGGGGGCTGCCCTAGAAGTTTGAGTCTATAAATATCTTTCACTACTTGCAAACAAGTCCCTCAACTTAACTTTCATTTCTTGCATAAAGGACACTAAACTTTCATATCTCAAACTTGAAATTTAGGTTGTTACATAATTGGATGACAACTGGATTTGATTAATTCTGTTTTATTGGATTCTGTATTGCGATCCAAGAACCGTCTGATCCAAACTGAATGTTGAAATTTTGGATCCGAGTCAATCCAATTACAATTGGATATCCAATTATGATTTGTCGGTTGTAATTGGATCAAGTGGTTTAAATTAGACCAGTAACTTTCTGTACACCCCTACCCACTACTATAACATTAAAGAAATGAAGCTCATCAAACTTGGTCCTTATAATTGAAGTTTTGTTGTAGACATTAGGACTGAATTTTTAAGGTCTCCCAAAACAAGAAACAAAATAAATTATGTTTAATTTTGATACGATTTACCATTATTCAGACTACTTCAACAACCACATGTAAAATTGGTTTTGTCTGACATATCTAATTATTTGTGAGAATTCATTACATCTAATTATTATTGTTAAAATATTTTAACCATTTGATTAACCAATAAATTATTGTTTTCACTATCTTTATTATTTGTGTTGTTAATATATTCTAAATATTTGTATTTCCCATTTTCCATAACATGAAATTGTAACATTTGGTTATGTATTGCCAGTAAGTAAAACTTTTGAACTTTACTCGTAGACAATTACTTCGGAAAGTGCTTATCAGTAACGACATTCAACGCATCATAACAGTTAATATTGAAGACATATTTCAAACAATGGAGATGAAAATCTTAATTACATTATTGAGAGATTTATGAGGTTATTAGTTTATAGATTTGAGTTATTTATAACAAGAATATTGGTCCTTGATAGCGAAAACCTATATACTTTGAATGATGGGTTTTACATAAAGAGATATCTATTTTGGATCTTGAGTCTTATACAAATCAATACTGCTAAATTCAAAAGCTTTAAAAAAATCGAACACGTGAAACCAAGGATTTTTGCATAGATATGGTTATATAGAGTTGCACATATAACAAGTTTGTAAAGCAAAAGATTTGATGTTTAATGAAGAAACTGAAAAACAGCTGAATAGATCTATGTCAAAGTTTTTTCATATAATTTACGGCCTTGTTCTAAGATTTGTTGTGCATATTATTCTCTTTAATTAGACTTTGATATTGAAGTTATATGAATTCGTCGAATAAAAAAAATGGGCTAAATATATTCTTATATATTACTAAAAATATATTATTTATTAGTTTTCTTTTCATATAAATTGACATACAAGTTTATTATTATATTTTCAATATATTAATTTCTAACATAAAGAAAGTATATGCAACATTATCCATTAAAAAATTATATAGGGAAATTAATTAAAATGCCAAAAGTCAAACATTGAGTTACAAAAATGCCACAAAAATTTCTCAGTTTACCAAAATGCCCTAAATACCCGCGATGGAGCCCGCGATCGCGGGATAGGGCTGACGTGGCACGAACTTTGACCACAAATGCCCCGCGGAGCCCCTCAACTTTGGTCGCGGTGCACATTTGGCCCCTGCCCACGATGACCCGCGATGGAACAAAATTTTTCTGTTTTGGCCCCTAAAAATTTACACTTTTGGTCCCTGTACTTAGACGGATCTTGCATGCTTTTACTGGGTTTTTTCACAATTATTGTACTTTGAAGACCGATTTGTGGTTGAAATTCATTTGCATGCTTGAATCAATGTTAAATCAATGTTTTTGGAATACCAGTTTGTGGATGAAATGAGAGATTGGTTGTCATCAATGTTGGTTGTTTCATTGATAAATAGATGTAAAATGCTATCCATAATCCACACACCGATTTCATACTTCTTTCTTGATTTCTTTCTGCAATATTTTGTGTTTGAGATACTACTGAAAAAATGAGTTCATCTGTTGCAAAAGCTAAGCTATATTTATGTTTTGATGGTGAATGGAAGCAAGATAACAATGAGTGGAATTTTGCTTATAAATCTAAGCATGGTGTAAAATTGCCAGTAAACTATACTTATCAGAAGTTTGTTGCATACGCCATGCAAAAATGTGGAATCAACCCTTCTGCTGTTTGCAAGTTAGTGTTTAAAAATGGCGATGGGTCATTTGTGGATTTATCCAACGATGGGGATATCTCTACTTTTCTGCACTTTGCAGTCGATTCAGAAAGGCCCCCATTACTTTTTGTGTATCCCGGCGTATCCGACGGTGACGACGACGAAGACCTCCAAATAGAGCAGCCTGATTCTCAATTTCAGGCGTCCGACGCCCCAACGGTTCATTTAGATCATTCATATGGTCTTAACGACTGTATTCCGGAGACGCAACAACAACAACCACCACAACCATACGAAGGGCGTACTGCTGGAGTTGCTGATGACGAAACCCACGTTTTCAGAACGGGTAATTCTTAAATAGACAGATCAGACACCGATAATGATGATCACGAAGAATATACCCCTAGTAGAAAATCATGTAGTCAGATAAATGACTTTTTTGATATGCCCCCTATTCTTCCAGACTCCCATACCCAGACACAAACCTACGAACCTACACCTTATATTCGCAGTGAAAGGTTAAAAGCATGTCAGATATTCGATTCGAAGGATCTCTTGGCAAGTCGGATCGGACTCAAGTTCTTGGAAGAGGGTTTCCAAAGTCATGCGCGGAAATCTGACAAAAGCAAATACGTAGTTGAATGTGCCAGAGAAAAGTGTAAGTGGAGGTTGTACGCGATTCACACGGGTCCCAAAGGAGGGGCGATAATGATTAGAAAGTTGCACGACGTACACACTTGTACGAGGACGCAACTTAATCCCCACCACAAACAAGTCGGCAAAAAGACTTTGGGTGCGATGCTGAAAAACAAATTTCTTGATGTTAGCAGGTCATGGCGTCCAAAGGACATCGTCCACGATGTTCACCAGCAGTTCGACGTCACGATTGATTACCACCAAGCTTGGCGTGCGCGATGCCATGCACTATTTATGGTGAGAGGCACGTTCGAGGAGTCGTATGAATGACTCCCGACATATTTATATAATTTGCAGCTGCAGAACCCTGGTACTGTCACGCAGCTACGGACCGATTCACGTCGACGGTTTGAGATGTGCTTCGTGGCCCTTGGACCCGCGTTACGTATTTTAACACGTCATATGTTTACACATTATAAACTATAACATTTACAAATGAAAACCACCTATGTTTTTGCAGATCCGCACATTTCTGGCAAATCTACGTCGTGTCCTGATAATAGACGCAGCCCATTTAAAGGGCCGTTACTTGGGTATGATGTTCCTGGCGGTTGCCATGGACGGGGATAACTCCATCGTTCCAGTAGCTTTCGGCGTAGGCAAGTCTGAAACCGGGGACGAGTGGACTTGGTTTATGTCCATGTTGAGACAAGCTATCAGAGACCCGCAAGGGTTGGTGTTTATGTCTGACAGGGCTCCTTCCATAAGCGCCGCAATCTCTGCCATGTACCCAAATGCCCCTCACGCCATATGCTGTCGACATTTGGAGATGAATGCCAAATCCAAGGACAAAGGTATTACCACCTACAAGGATGTCTATTGGGCGGCATGCAGAGCCTATACGGATCGGGAGTTAACAAGTACAAGAATATGTTACGATATAGTGCCGATGAAGCAGCCAAAGTCTTTGACGATGCTGGACCGGAGAGGTGGTCCGCGACCCATTTTCCTGGACAACGGTATGACATTCTGATCTCGAATAGTGCAGAGTCTGTGAATGCACTCTCCCGTTTTGCGCGTAGATGTCCGATTGTTAATCTTATGGACTACTTTTGGGCCTTTCAACAAGAGTGGTACCAAATTTGACGCCTAAAAGGAGCTGAGATGAAAAATGCACTCACACCAACGATGGAGAATATCGTTCAGTATAGGGCGCGTCGTTCGGCGACATGGCCGGTAAGAGCAATCGGGTATGGGAAGTACGAGGTGCATGATGACTATATTCACGCGATTGTGAATATGGAATACCACCTTTGTTCGTGTCGCGAATGGGATAAATCTGGGTTACCGTGCGGCCATGCCATCGCTGCAGCAAGATATATGGGTCGTACAAATTGCAGCGACTTGGCTGTACCTTTCTTCACGTCCGAATATTATCGGAAAACATACGTGGAGGTAATAAACCCAGCTGGACCTCCTGCAGCATGGGTGTATCCACCCGACCCGCTTCCACTATGTTATCCACCTTTAATGGATAAGAACAGGGCCTGGAGACCGAGAAAGAACGACCGACGTCCATCACGTGGTGAAAGTTCGATACAACGAAGATGTACTCGGTGCCAATGCGTAGGACACACTCGTGGAGAGTGTCCAAATCCCGCCCCTTCAACCGTGCCAAGGAGACATTCAGTCAGTCACACCCCGGGCCCGTCACAGCTTAAACCATATAGAACAAACACATATGATACTGTTGATCTAAACGCTGATTTGTAAAATATATATATATATATATACACACATACATATGCTTCTAAATGAACATTGATAACACAACTAGTTTGTAAATGATATATATATATTCATATTATATATATACACACATACATATGCTTCTAAATGAACATTGATAACACAGCTAGTTTGTAAATGATATATATATTCATATTATATATATACACACATACATATGCTTCTAAATGAACATTGATAACACAACTAGTTTGTAAATGATATATATATATTCATATTATATATACACACACATACATATGCTTCTAAATGAACATTGATAACACATCTAGTTTGTAAATGATATATATATTCATATTATATATATACACACATACATATGCTTCTAAATGAACATTGATAACACAGCTAGTTTGTAAATGATATATATATTCATATTATATATATACACACATACATATGCTTTTAAATGAACATTGATAACACAGCTAGTTTGTATTCCATCCAACATGCTCTTCATCTTCAATCTTTCTGACCCTTCTTCAACGGCTTCTGCTTTTGCAACAACGTATGGCCATTGTGTACCACAACCCGGACACACTTTAGCAAATGAGTTGAGGGTTGTCATATATTCTACAAGAGGAGTAGGCCCACGTGGATAGAGTACGACTACCAAAATCTAGCATCATTAACAAACAAAACCCCATGTTTGTTTATCCGAATGAGGTAACCTCTGACTTGACCTTGCATGATGTATCCAACCTAACCGTGGTTCAGCGGCTTAAAAACTACTTTTCAGAGAAATTAACAACAACAAAAAAAATACAAAACAACAACACAGTAAAAAAATACAAACGACAACACAGTAAAAAAAATACAAAAAAAAATACAAAACAACTAAAACAACCACCACCTACTTAAAAATTGATTTAGTTTCATCAATCCAAGATTGCTTCTCGTTTACCTTCGCTTGAATAATTGCGAAGTCTTGCAGAATATGGTGAATTGCTTCTTGTTCTCGACGAACACGAGCCTCCCGAGCTTTTATAACCCCCTTTCATCCTTTTGATCTCCCTGTCTTCCTCTTCGATCTTTCTCAAATGGACTGCCTTCCTGTCCATCATTTTTTTCCACTCTTCTGTTAGTTCATCTATCTCCTTTTCATTTTTTGCTATGGCGACCTCGATTTTAGGTGGCATTTTTTTAGAAGTAGACTTAGGGTTTGATGACGATGCCATTTGTGGATGAAATGAGAGAAGAGAAATAAAGAGAGAAAGCAATTCAAAGAAAGAAAGCAAGAGAGAAATCAAGAAAGAAAACAATAAACAAGTGTGAATTACATATTACTTATATTTATGGATGAAATCTCAAACATGCAAATGAATTTCAACCACAAATCGGTCTTCAAAGTACAATAATTGTGGAAAAAAATAGTAAAAGCATGCAAGATTCGTCTAAGTACAGGGGCTGAAAGTGTAAATTTTCAGGGACCAAATTTTGGTCCATCGCGGGCTGCGATCGCGGGCAGGGGCCAAATGTGTAACAACCCAATTTCACTAAAATAAAACTTGTAACAATACAACCAAAATTGGTCCCAAAGTATACAATTAATGCTACTTAAACTCTAAGTTCGCAGCGGATAACACACCCACAACTGAGATGCTACAGGAAGCCCGACGAAATCTACAAGTCTTCGCTAGGCTCTAGCTCTTCTACAACGCCACACACTTCCATCATCGCCAGATGAAATCCCACACACGACTATCACCTGAAAATGGTTTTAGTTTTTGAAAAGTGAGGGTTAGACCATGAGGTCTAGTGAATCCCCCCTAAAAACGTGACTACAAAACATTTAAAGAAACACGTTTCATTTCAAAACAGTACATATCAATCATGTTCTCAAACAAGGGTGTATACAGTGGCACTGACTAATATCACCTTACAAAGCCAGGCACGGCAACTCAACACCTTACAAAGCCAGGCACGGCAACTCGACACCTTACAAAGCCAGGCACGACAACTCAAGGAGCCCTCCACTGTGTAACCCGACTCCCCACATTACAGCCTCATCACAAGGTTATGAAATCAACATTTACGTATAAATGAACGTATAAACAACTTGCATGCATCTGTAAACATTTCCATATCATGTGCAGTAAAACCTTTCAAAACGTTTAAACATGTCATCATACTCCTGACCATAATCAGTTAAGAAACCTTTACTAAAACGTTTAATCATGCTCAAACCAGATTCAGTTACGAAATCCTTAGTAAGACATTTCATTTGCACCAAAAAGGGTTAAGGGAACTCACCTTAGCATTCGCACATCGACACACGCTCCGAACACACTTTAGTTCAAACCGAACACCTTAATTGGGATTAACAAGGATGATATTAGACCTCCCAATCATACTCTAAAACATCCCCCATAATGTCTTAATACAATCCCCTAAACCAAGCCTCGAATCCAAGCCCGAACGACAAACGAAGCAAAAACGAGGATTTGCCCAACAGGGACTTACGCGGTTTGCAAACCGCGTGATAAGCCGCATAACTCTCTGGTCGGCCATTCTCAGTTCTGCGTAACAGGGTCAGCTCAAAAACTCACTTAAATCCTCCAAAATTGATTCCAATTGATTGATAACTTCCCCAAACGAACACTAAAACTATTTATACATTAAGGAAACAATTCTCACTTCTTAAATCATTCAATTCCTCAATCAAATCCTCATGGGATACTCTTTTTGAAAACACAAACTCCATAGATGAACAAAACTTATAAACCTCCATTGGAAAGGTGAAATGTCACCAAGAGTTAACAATCTCCTCAAGGGATTCATCAAACTCACCCTTCCAATTGGTTTTGTCTCAAAATTCTTAAAGGAGAAGAGAAAGCATTGAGGAACATACATCTAAGCTCCATTTCAGACACAAATCAAAGAGATGAAGATGGAGGTATACCTTAGCAGCAATTCCTTCAATCTCCAGCTGAAATCCCTCCTTCAACCCTTCAATTGATGAACCTTGAGCTCCTCTTCCTCTCCCAAAAATCTTCAGCCGACACATGAGAGAAATCAGGGTTTTCCATCTGATTTATACTTCTAATAACACACTCTTGAGCACATAAGTTTCCAAATTCACACTTTGGCCACTAAATTCTCATTCCTGCACACAAGTTTTCAAGTCTCACTAATTTGCCCCCAAAACTTCCATTTATTCCAAAATACAACAAAGGAAAAATTTTGGGATGTTACAAAATGTGCACCGCGGCCAAAGTTGAGGGGCTCTGCGGGGCATTTGTGGCCAAAGTTCGTGCCACGTCAGCCCTATCCCGCGATCGCGGGCTCCATCACGGGTATTTAGGGCATTTTGGTAAACTGAGGAATTTTTGTGGCATTTTGGTAACTGTTGGTCAAACTTTTGGCATTTTAATTAATTTCCCAATTATATATGTAGATGCACTAATTATTAGTGAAAGGATATTTGTAGGGGTAGGCTAAATACATCCAAAAAGTTGCTAAATGCATCCAAAAAGTCAATATAATGATTTGTTTTTTTTGCATTTTTGTCTTTTTGTTGTCTTTTTTTTATTTTATATATTTTTTTTTGTTTTGATTTTAAGTTATATAGATTAATAATGTTATTTTTATTTTTTTATATTATATTTATATAATATCTATTAATAAAAAATAATTTTTTTATATAGTATATTTTTTTATTATGTCTATTATAATTTAAGGTTTACACTTTGAGTTTTTTTTTACTTTTTAATTTATATTTAAAAATAAATAAATATTTTTTGAATAATTATATAATTAGAAAAATAAAAAATAAACATTGAGATTTTACATATAAATAAAGCATAACATAATGTTTATTACATTTTTACTTATTCTAAAATAACATTATCTGTAGTACAATTAACACGTAAAAGACGATTGTACTTCTGTATTCGATCTGTATACGGGGTAGCCCATGCAGCAGCACACGGATAACTGTAACGGAAGAAATGTGATATAATGGTAGGAAACGGGTATCCTTCTGCTAAAACTAGTTTCACATAATGGTTACCATTGACATACCCAATTGTATAAACAACATGTTGATACCACGCCGGCGGAGTAGATCTAAGCGGTAAGTACGTCGAACAGCCTGTCATTGACATAATGTGTAATATCACATTATATTTGCAAGCAATCAAGACGGGTATTTCAGACATTGTCATCCAGTGGTCATATGGTGCATCTTGATCTGATCAAAAGAAGTTTAAAGTGTTATAAGTTGTATTCCAACGTTCACTTCCAAACATGTCGAGGTATTCTGTCGAAGGGGTCCTTGAGTCGTAAAAGACGGTTCACCGTGAATAGTGACATGAATAGTTTGATCGATAGTTTATCATAACATTATCATTTAAACGTACTCCGATAATCTTAATTACTGATATTATGTATAAAAATAAAATGTACATATCTTCGAAGATATACAATCGTATATTGACTAAAATACGTTAAAAAAATACATTTTAATTTTAACAAGTTACACCATTATAATCGTCTCGTCGATACCTTCGAAATGAGCCCAATATTGAATATTTTTGGAATAGATTATTTAATTATGAAATAGAACTATCATTTAATTATGAAATAGATATCTACAAAAAAAAATACACACACATGCATATGTATAGTACTTGCAATTGCTTAAATCCATGTATATTAGATATTCAATTTCCAACTCATTGAACTCAAATTAGCATAAAAGTCGTCAAAGAGATCTAAACACCTATCTTTTGACAGAAAGTGTGTGTATTTTTTTATAGCTATGCTTCAAAAGAGATCACATGAAACATGGACATATACGTGCAAGACCACAATACAGAAACATTTAGGAAACCCTAATTTGAGGGGTGAAAAAGAAGAGGACATACCTGCAAATTGGAGCTTGCAAAAGGTAAAAGAGAGAGGAGGGGTGATGTTCTGAAGCTTGCATATATATTTATTGGGGTAAAAAGAGAGGAGGGGTAATTTGAGGGGTGGGAAAGTGTGTGTATTTATTGGATGGAAGAAGTGAATGAAGCCAAAATAACAAAGGTTCTAAAATAGAAGAGGTACAATTTTAATTCATATTATTATACAAGATATATATGATCACTGTACAAAAACACCATCTACTAGAAAATATGAATACCACCAAGGATAATTTACTCAATCAAATGAAAATTATTTTAAGATCAATCATAGAAGGGACATTTGACTAACATAAAGAAAAATATATTTTACAAAGTTATAATAAAATCAAAAATTACAAATTTATAAAATCAAATAAAATCAAAAGTTACAAATTTTATAAATTTATAAACAAATTTTATAAATTTATAAACAAATTTTATAAATTTATAAACAAATTGATAAAGGGGAGGCTAATTACACCTCATATTTGGCTAATTGCACCTCAAATGATTACAATCATGATTTTGTTTTTTTTGTTTTTTGTTTTTTGTTTTTTGTTGTTTTGTTGTCCTTTTATTTTATTTTAGAGTTAACTACTATTTTCGTCCCTGTGGTTTAATGTTTATAACTATTTTCGTCCCTGGTCTTTAAAAACTGCTTTTTTCGTCCTTATGGTTTTAATTGGTTACTCTTTTCGTCCTTGATTCCACCATCTGTTAAAAACTAACGTTAACCCATCACATGTGCCTATCATGTGATGGGCAATTTTGTCTTTTCAAATCTAAATACTTTTACTGCTTTAAAGTTCTCCAACCCTTATTTCCCCACACAGATGAAGCTTTTACGTGCTTAATTTCAAGCAGCCCCAAAACCCTTGTCGATTCAAAGGCTTCTTCGATCCAAAACCCTTGTCGATTCAAAGGCTTCTTCGATCCAAAACCCTTGTCGATTCAAAGGCTTCTTCGATCCAAAACCCTTGTCGATTCACAGCTTCTCGATTCAACAGATCCAAAGCTTCAAAGACCCAAAACTTCGATGGTTGTGTGCAATTGTGGAGCTGTAACAACGATTCGAACATCGTGGACAAGAGCAAATCCTGGCCGCCGTTTTTATTCATGTTCAAGAAATTGTGGATTTGTAAATTGGGTCGACAACCCTATGTGTCCACGAGCTATGGAGATCATTCCAGGCTTACTGAGAAACATAAACACTCTTAAAGCCACCGTACGTGTCAAGACATTTGAAGTTCGTAGATGGAAAGTGATTTCCTTCACTAGTTGGATTATACTAGCAATTTTCTTTTTTTATCACTAGTTGGATTGTACTAGCAGATGGAAAGTGATTGAATTCACTAGTTGTGATTTATTCTTTGTAGGGCTGCTTTAGAAAGAACCCAATTTTTGTATTGTACCTACTTTTCTAGTTAATGAACCAAATTGGATAAAAATTGACTTCTTGGAAATTTTCTTAGTTAATGTTTTGCAGTGACTTTGAACCTACTGTTTCTAGTTAATATACCAAATTGGTATTCTTGGTTAATGGATTGTTGGATGCATGAAGCAAATTGAAACCATATTCTTGGTTAATGCTGTCAAAATTGGAGTTTGTTGTCAAAATTGGAGTTTGTTGTCAAAATTGGAGTTTGTTGTCAAAATTGCATTTTGCAGTTTGCTGTCAAAATTGGAGTTTGCTGTCAAAATTGGAGTTTGCTGTCAAAATTGTAGTTTGCTGTCAAAATTGTAGTTTGCTGTCAAAATTGCATTTTGCAGTTTGCTGTCAAAATTGCATTTACTGCATATTACAAAACTGAAGATTACAAATAAAACAGATTACATATTGCTGTCAAACAAAAACTGCACATTATATATAACATATATATGTTGTCAAACAGATTACAAATACCAACAGATTACATATATTTGCTATAAAACAGATTCCCAACATATTATAAATACCAACAGCTTATAAACACAAACAGATTACAAATACCAACAGATAATAAACAAAACAGAATTCCATTAATCATTGATTCAAAAGGCTATTACAAGGACCAAAATAGAATTCCATTGTTTCATAATTCCATTACATAGACGAAAACATAATTTCATTGTTTCATAATACCAAAAAAGGTCAACCAACCATTGTCAAACAACACAATCTACCAAAAATGGTTAACCAACACAGTCAAACATAATCTAGACTTGTCCTTTGCAAGTCCTTGAATTATGACCTTTCTTTTTGCATTTGATACATGTGACCGTCTTTCCAATCCTTGAAAGTTTGCCTCCCTTGACCACCGGTTGACTCAACTCATCAACACTTTTCTTTCGTTTCTTCTTGGGCCTCCCTATTTGTTTGTGATGTACCGGTGGGGTCAATGTCGTTGGGCAACTTGATTTGGGCCACATATCCATGCCAGTTAGTGGATTAATCTTGAAACTGTATACCGCCTTCCAACTATCAAGCCAGTAGCATGGATTCACCCACATAAAAGGCTCGCCTACGTTTCCTCCATGATCTGCCATGTACCCGATTGTGGCAACGGCATGTTTACAAGGAATCCCGGTTAACTCCCATTTTCTACAAGTACAACTCCTGACCTGAAGATCCACAACATGTTGTTCCATCTAAGCTCCACTTACCTGATACTTATGACCTCCATTCCATGACACTTTTTGCTGAGAAGCTTCGGCCTGAATGGCATTGAATAACTTTGTAGCAGTCGGTGTCAATGGTCCCTCAGCCTTGCTAATCATCTTATCAACCTTCATGATACGTTTCATCAAATATTCCCGAATGTATTCCAAAGCAGTGATGATAGGATGATCTCTTGCATCTATGAGTTGTCTGTTGAAAACTTCACACACGTTATTCAACAATATATCACACCGAGACCTTCCTGTATAAACAAGTAAACAAGTCAACTTACAAAACTGCAGATTACAAAATTACAAAACTGCATATTACAAAACTGCAGATTATAAACACAAACTGCATATTACAAAACTGCAGATTATAAACACAAACATATTACAAATACCAACAGATAATAAACATACTCTAACAAGTATTTAATCAATTACCACTAAAATGAGACCTAGACCAATGTTGAGGTGGAATTTTCATCAACCATTCATGTGCTTTCTCATTGAATGATTTAAAGTCTTCCATCGCCTTATCAAACAACGGGACATTAGATGTTGTTGCACACTTCCATAAATGATCTTTAAAAGCTTTTCCTTTCCAATGTTTATTCATGTTCTCGTGGATATGTCGTAGGCAGAACCTATGTTCAGCATTTGGAAACACTTTTTCTAAAGCTGGTAGTATCCCCTAGTGCAAACAAAAACAAATTAATTAAGTAAATATGAAATTCGAATAAATATGAAATTAATAAATGGATACCTTTTGTCGATCACTAATAAATGTGAAATTTGAATTCATCCCCAAATCAAGATCATCCCCAAGGTACTCCAAAAACCATGTCCATGAATTTTTTGTCTCAGCTTCAACCACCGCATAAGCTAAGGGATATGTGCCATTGTTAGGGTCAACTCCTACTGCAGTTAACAGTTGCCCAGGAAAAGGGCCTTTCATGAAGGTTCCATCAAGTCCCAATACATCCCTCATACCTGCTTTGAATCCTTTCTTCAAAGCCCCTAAGCATACATATATCCTCTTGAATTGCCTTGTTGGATCAGAAGGATTGACTTCACTAACCACATCCAACTTCACAGTCGTGTCTTCATTTGTTCTTTGAAGTTCCATAGCATACTCCCTTAACTTCCCATAATGTTGCTCATAATCACCCCTAACACGAGTTTCCGCCATTTGCTTTGCCCTAAAACATTTCATAGATGAAAAAGTTTGTTGGAACCTCTTCTGAAAATGGTCTTGCACAGCCTTAACCGGAATGCTTGGGTTAGGTTTAATAGTCTCTACAAGTTCTTGTGCTAAAAAACTGACAGTGCATTGCTTAACTTTTCTTGGGTGAACACATTTGTGGATATCAACAAGTGTCTTCACAACCCACGATTCATCATTCTTGCATGTGGAAATGAACAATACCCAAGGACAACTTGTCTGTACTTCTTCACTATTAAATGAAGGAATTTTCCCCTTACAAACAGCCCTCATCCTTGTTAAATCATTTTTAATAATTGCAAGGTCCCTCCTAGTTTCTATCGCATGTAACCTTATCAATTTTTTCACTTCAGCCCTACTACCAAATGATTGGCCAACAAAGAAATGTACCTTGTTGTTGGAAGGTGTTGATTCTTGTTGCTTGAAGTTTTCCCTTCTTACCTTCCTCAACCGTTTCTTCATAGTGAAATCATGATCGCTATCGTCTGAACAACTTTCTTTATCAGAAAAATTTAGAGCCTCTTCATCCACATCCACGGCATCCACAATTGGGAGGATTTCTGTTCCCCCTACATAATCGCTGTTAAGTGAATCATCTTCTTCATCTAAATCATCATCCTCATTTTCTGTCATAACTTCATCACCCCAAAATGGTTGAAACTCTTCAATCAAGTCTTGCGTTATTGCACCCAAACCACTACCATCACCCAAGCAAGTGCTGCTACCCTCACCCAAGCAAGTGTTACTACCTTTTTCAACCCATGGTAGTAATAGTTGCTTTTTACATCCAACATTTGCAGGTTTTGTCAAAGACTGAGCAGGGAGTTGCTTAATTCTAACTTTAGATGCTTGGGGTGACATGAGGTAGGTTTTCAAGTTAGTGACCCTATGTTCACTATAAAAGTCTACTTCTTTATACTGATTAACATACTTTAACAAAACAAGCATATCTTGGTCACTACCTAACGCTTGCAAACCAAAATCCAGATCTGTACTTGGTATCATAAAATGGTAATATAGCTTTTCACCATCATCACCATACCCTAACTGTTGCATCATTGCATCAATATCATGTACTGAAAATTCATCTCCATCTATTAGGTCCGCATGAGTTACCTTTCCATTGAGATATCTTCTTCCAGGAAAGTTGGAAAAAAACCCACCATGGTTAATCTTCAAAGAAAAAAAGGTGGGGTGATTTTCTGCAAAAAAACCATAAATAGATCACTATTATTAAAGACAAAACGACAAATCATATATGAAATTCATTGGGAACTTGAAAAATACAAAACAACAGTAAGTAACTCTTACTGTAAACTTCGTATGGGTGGACCACTTCATATGGTTGTCGAAGTTGCCACATCAGAAAGGTAGATTCACGTGAACAGATTGATGATGGTAAAAAAAAACCCTAATTTTTAACAGAGGGTTAAACAGAAATGGTGGGGAAGAAGAGATGAATGAGGGGTCTGTCAAAATAATGGTGAAGGTATTAGGGTAAAATGGAATAGAAAGGAATAAGGGTACATTTGAGGAGAAAGACAAAATTGCCCATCACATGATAGGCACATGTGATGGGTTAACGTTAGTTTTTAACAGATGGTGGAATCAAGGACGAAAAGAGTAACCAATTAAAACCATAAGGACGAAAAAAGCAGTTTTTAAAGACCAGGGACGAAAATAGTTATAAACATTAAACCACATGGACGAAAATTGTAGTTAACTCTTTATTTTATTTATTTATTTGTATTATATAGTTTAAAAATGTTTCTTTTTCTTTTTCTTTTTTGATTTTATTTAAAAATAAATAAATATTTAAAAATATAAATATTACTAATTTTTTATAATTATATAATTATAAAAATAAAACATAAACATTGCGATTTAACATATAAAAAAATAGCTATATTACATTTGATTATTCTAAAATAACATTATATGTAGTACAATTAACACGTAAGAGTCGTTGGTACTTCTGTATTCGATCTAAATACGGGGTAGCCCATCCTGCAACACATGGATAACTGTAGTGGAAAAAATGTGGAGTTATAGTAGGGAACATGTATCCTTCTGCCATGTCTAATTTCACATAATGATTACCATTAACGTATCCAATTGTAAAAGCAGCATGTTGATACCAATATATATTATGTATATATATATATATATTATATAAGTATATAGCCTTAGGTTCAATAGAGAAGTGCAAATATTTAGAGAAATAGAGAAGTAAAAAAACACGGGACCGTTCATATATGACTGTTATATGAACGTTCATATATGAACGGTCCCGTGTTTTTTTACTTCTCTATTTCTCTAAATATTTGCACTTCTCTATTGAACCTTTCCCTAAGTATATTCTATATATATATATTTAAATCAAAAAATGATTGGTAAGGAAATTAATGTATTCAAAAAATGATTGGTGTGGAAATTAATGCATTCAACACCCCTTTTTGGGTGCCATTAGCACCCCTTTATAAAATCAAAACATATATATATATATATATAAAGATAATATATATATATATACAAAAAAGTGAAATGAAAAATGTTGAATGCATTGTTTTTAGTGCCAATCATTTTAAGAAATGATTGACACTAAAAGAAATGATTGGCACTAAAAACAATGCATTCAACACCATTTTTTACGGCTTTTACTTTTACCACCCTCCTGCAAGTTTTTGCACCCCCCTGCAAAAATGTCAGCCTCACAAACCATTTTTTTTTAACATTTACATTTTACCCCCTATACTAATTAAATAAATTTACTTTATACCTTTTACATTTCTAATTTCATTTTATACATTTATTATATTAACACATAAAATCGTATATTAGCTAAAATACGTTAAAAAAATACGTTTTAATTTTAACAAATTACACCATTATAATCGTCTCTTCGATACGTTCGAAATGAGCCCAAGATTGAATTTTTTTGATTTAATTATTTTATTATACATTATATATACTACATAAAAATATTTTTAATATTTATAATTCATACCCTTATAGTTAATTATTTAATTTATGATACATCTCTTATTTTTTTCAATTTTGTTTTACACTCCTATCGCATTAACATAATAATCATATATTAACTAATTCATTAAATCGTTTTAAATTATTATTATTTGTATGTGTTTATAGATATCGTGAATGACAATAGGACAAGGTTTCACGAGAAGAATATGAAATGGGGTTTTGAGTAAGATGGCATGACTTGCCAGTGGATAGTAAAATATTAACTAAAATACGTTACAAAATATCCAACAAATTCCAACTCTGATTACTCATTTAAATCAATATATTCACGAGTACAAGTACGCTCTATATATTCTGTATACATATCTAATCTACGTTTGTATGGGTCGATCCATGTACTTGCAACTGAAAATCGACAACGTCTCCAATGGGTTGTGAGTGTGGGCATTGGGTATTCTCCGTTTAATACCACTTTTATGTAATGATTACCATTAACATGCACTATTGCAATTGACACGTGTTGGGATGGTGACGGCGGTGGTGTCCTGAATGGTAAGTATGTCACACTACCTGCCATATTGAGAACATGTAGTATGACATTGAACCTTGAAGCAGCTAGAATTCCCATTTCAGGCATAGCGATCCAATACATAGATGGTGCAAAGACGTCCTTCTTGAAAAAATTCAATGCATCATAAGTTCTTTGACACTCGTCGCTGCCAATCACACAAGAGTAGTATTCTTGATACTCAGTTAGTTCATCAATTAACACTCTGTGGATATTGTCTCATTGGTCTTCATGACCACCCAGACAAGTAGATATGGCTCGAAATCCACAATTTCCATCGCCCAATACATCTTGTATTTGTGTGATGTATGGATGAAATAAACTCGGGATTTGCTCAAGATATGGATTTGGGGGGGTGGGTTGTCGCGGAAAATAGGAGCTATGCCTCGCTGATTGAGTATGACCAAAATCTTCAGAGTTGATAAATGTTGGCGCGTTAGAACAACTGCGTCTACCAGGGTCTTCAAGAATCTTTTTCTTTAGAGCTTGATTCTTTAGAGACGGACGTCCACGAGTGGTTCTATGAGCCGAAGGTTCATCAAACGACGGTTTTGATGACATTATTATATCCTTTAACTTTTTAACAAACTTTTACGTCCATGGATTGGTTGTTTATTGAAATGATCTTTAAACACTTGAACTTCATCATCACATTGAATATCATCGCCTTGTGCGGACACACATGGTGAGAAATCAAGTTTTTTCCAAAATACGTCGATCACATCAAGTGGAATGGATTTGTTTTGACAAGTATATAGTGATTGTTCATGTGACTATGGCACCCGGGTAAAGGTTATCGTATATTTTGGACTTTAGACATTCTAACGCCCAAATATAATTTGATACCTTTTCTTGATGCATAAAGACAAATGCAATGGAAAATGTCTTGTTGGTTGATGTGACACCCACTATCTCAAGAAGAGGCATATCATACCTGGGGTATAAACAAAATAATAATATTAACATTAATATAATACTAATGTAAATTCCAGTACCTATTATAATACTAATATAATACTAGTTGGGCTGATAAATCTTCAACTAGTTGACGTTCACCCTCGTTTAGCCGCATTGCATATGCGTGACCCTCCATATATTGTGCAAGGGCATGATTATGTGTATCACATACAACCCTCAACATCCACCAATTATGCTTAGCCGAACGTAGCGCTATCAACTCAAATGGGCAATTACACTTTCTTGTTCCAGTATCACGACTGGAAACTTTCTTACTTTTGTAAACCCCACCATGTTCACAGCAAAACACGACTTTATAAACAACTTCATTTGGATAAGACTTTGATCTTTTGACATTAACAACACAACCAACCGAACGTCTCACATTGCGCACCCATGCAGTAATTTCTTCTCGAGAACTGAACACCTGAAATTATTATATTTTGTTATAACTTTCACTTGTCCACGTAAGTATTAATAAATCTAAATGTTAGTTATCATAATATTGTACCTGGTCGGTGACAAATTCTGGTGTTCGTGTCAAATCTTCTTCCATGTTTGTCATCTGCAACTTTGATATATATATGTATATATATAGAGGGAGAGAGTTAGAGTGAGACAGGGAGAGAGCGAGAGTAAAAGAAGGAGAGAATGAATGAATTTGGATGAAAATCGAATGAACGATTCGTTCGATTTATAATGAATTATTTTTACTTTATTTCAAATCAATAACTTTTCTTTATTTCAAATCAATAACTTTTCTTTATTTCAAATCAAATTATTTATCGATATATATATATATAAAGATTTTTTTTTCAAAACTGATTTTTTGTATATATAACAATTGTACACAATATTCAAAATACTTAAGATAAGAACTGATGATGTCGCATTTATAAACAAAAATATTTTTTATTCCAAAAAATTCAATATTAGGCTCATTTCGAACGTATCGAAGAGACGATTATTCGTCGAAACCCCATTTCATATTCTTCTCGTGAAATCGATACTATTTTTTACCAACCCGATGTATAATCGAGTTTACAGCCCTGTCCATTCATATAAAAATGGTAGTACGAGTTTTTAAAAACTGATTTTTTGTATATATATCAAATTCCTTAACGTATTTTAATGTAATCGTATTAACATAAATAATCGTATATGAACGACATAAGTTGATAAACACTTTTAAAAATAAGCATACGTTGTTTTAATAATCATTGGTGTTACAAAAATAAATGAGATAAAAAAAAAACTCTCCTAATATATGATTATTATGTTAATGTGATAAAAATGTAAAACGAAAATTAAGAAAGTAAGAGATGTACCATAAATGATATATAATTAAATAATTAAATCAAAAAAATAAAAAAATAAAAAAAATCAATATTAGACTCATTTCGAATGTATCGAATAGACGATTATAATGGTGTAACTTGTTAAAATTAAAACATATTTTTTAACGTAATTTAACTAATATACGATTATATGTGTTAATATAATAAATGTGTAAAATGAAAATTAAAAAAGTAAAAGGTATAAAGTAAATAAATTATATAAGTTTAGGGGTATAAAATGTAAATGTTATTTTTTTTGGTTTGTGAGAGAGCCGACATATTGTGGTGGGTTACAGGGGGTGGGAAACTTGCAGGAGGGTGTGAATAGTAACACCATTTTTTACTTGCAATTAGCAATGCCCTATTTGTACTCTAGACTTGTGTAGGAGGCAGGAAATTGTCAAGCGGGGCAGGCGTTTGGTTCTGTGCGACCGTATGATCTACCATCTTCCACTACTTTTTTTTAAATTATTATTAGAGTAAATTACACGATTGGTCCCTGTGGTTTACACAAAATTGCACTGTTGGTCCTTAAAATAAAATAATTACGTGTTTGGTCCCTATGGTTTACATTTTCACACGCCTTTGGTCCTGTTGATCCAAACCCTCAGCAATTTGATAATGACCCTTTCTATATTCTACTTAGTGAATATTGTAAGTAAACTATGTATTAGAGTTTCACTATCGCTGATAAGTATCAAGACTCAATTCGGTATCGCTGATAGGAACTTTAGTTCTTTAGAATAGACACTCAGCGAACACTGTTCATCCCCCAAGCTCTGAGCCTGTTCAGTCTTGAGGATGATCGCTGAGGTTTTCATACATTGTTCAGCGTAACTGTTCACAATCCATATGTTCTCAGGAACACAATAGCTCTGAGCCTGTTCAGACTTTTGGTAATCGCTGACAATCAGAATTGTTTACTTATGATCCCTGAAGACAAGTTTCACGTCAACATAGGTTCTACGCTGAAGTCGAAGATCAAGCCCAAGAACCAGCGACAAGTCTCCTAATGAACTGATGCGGATCAGCGAAGACTCAGATTTGTCCACTCTACGTGAAGTATTCAGTACAAGACTTCAAGCCATCGCTGAACTTATCACTCGCTGACAAGTCTCTGATTCAACGATAAGCTGATCATGAAGTCCTCCGTACAAAGTACTACTGTCTTAATCCCCCTTGCACGACTCCGTACGAACTGTCAGAAAAGAACCTTCTTATTGTCTGAAGCCGTACAAACCACTCTGATTCTACATTGTTCATACATGCTGCTACTAAGGTTGTCTACTCAATTCAGAACCTACGACCAATCAGCATGTGACACGTGTAAAGTATATTCTGCCATGCATTAAATGCATGCAGTATATAAGAAGACTTCCCACTTCATTTTTGAAGTACTCTTGTTAACTCTGGCCAAGAAGTCTCATAAGATAGGATTTTATTAGTGATTTCCTTATCTTTCTTAGTGCAAGAATCTGTGTGTTCCAACTTGTTTAGATTTAGGATTTATCCTTAATCTTGTTCCGTAACAAGCTGTAAATTGTTAATGATTTATCAATAAACAATTTAGAAAGTAAAAACTTGTGCATTTGTATTCAACCCCCCTTCTACAAATTAGTATATCCCTTTAGGGACCAACAAGTGGTATCAGAGCAGATTTGTTTAAACTCGTAAACAAGATCTTTTTCTATACTAATCTTTACTCTTGTAGAAATGACCACCAATACAAACACCAACTATATCGACAACGGTTCTCTTGCCAAACCCCCTAGATTTTCCAGAGACAATTTTAATCTGTGGAAAAATAGGATGATTCTCTTCCTGGAAGGTGTAGACCCTACTATGCCTTACTATATCGAAACCGGCCCATATATTCCAATAACCATTGACGCTGCGGTTCCATCCACTGCTACTACACCTGCTATCCCTGAAAGGCTGATTCCAAAAGCAGTCCATACATGGACCGACGAAGATAAGAAGAAAGTGGCTATCAATACAAAAGCCAGATCCATACTATCCATGGCTCTTCCTGATGAAGTTTATCACTCCGTCATGAACCTGAGAACTGCAAAGGCCATGTGGGACACTATATGTGTTCAGTATGAGGGTACGTCTGAAGTCCAGGACTCAAGGAAGATAAACCCGGTAAGACAATACGAGAGATTCATCGCTGGTAAGAATGAAACTCTCTCTGAAACTCATCAATGTTTTAACTGCTTGATTATAGATCTTAAAACGGTTGGTAAGGAATATTCTAAATTTGAGATGCTGACAAAGTTCTTAGAATGTTTGCCTGAGAGCTGGGACAATTTTTCAATGTGTCTCAAGCTGTCGAAAGATCTGAAATTAATGAATCTTTCTACCTTATACGACACAATGCTTAATCATGAGCAATCGTGTCAACTTAAGAAGAATCTTGCAAAAGATTTTAAAAGCACTCCAGTTGCTTTACTCTCAGAGGAGCCTACAACTCAGCGAGCGGCTGTTACCATCACTGAGTTGGAAAGCAACTCTGAAAGATCATCGGATTCTGACTGTTCAGATCTCGATGAGTCCTTGGCCCTCCTAACTAAGAAGTTCAGGAGATTCGCCAAGAAGAAAATGTTTAGAAAGAATAAACCTTTATCTCTCACTGACAAGCCTAGATCATCAACGCCTGTTGATAAGGCTACTGCTACTTGTTTCAATTGCGAAAAGATAGGACATTTTTCAAATGAGTGCAGGTCAAAGAAAGCCATGAAGAATTCAACGTTCCCGAAGAAATTCTCTAACCATAGGTCCAGAGAAGATAAATATGCAAAGCTGAAGGAACGTTATGCAAAGCTGAAAAGCTTTAAGAAAGGAAAAGGCCTGATCGCTGACTACGATTGGGCTGATTCTGAAGAATCATCATCTTCATCTGACTCTGAAGATGAAGAGATAGCAAATCTGTGTCTTATGGCCAAGATTGAAGAAGAGGAAGACCAGTCTAACATTCCCTCTACTTCAGCGTCTACTTCGGCCTCTACCTCTCAGGTATCTACCTCTTTCTTTACCAATATTTTAAATATTGATGAAGCTGATAGTCTACGCAAAATCGATTTATTGACTACAAGCTTATATGATGCCATGAATGGAAAAATGATTGTTGAAAATCAAAATCTTGATCTCGCTGAACAACTAAGAAAATGTCATCTTCAAATAGAAAAGCTTTCTAATATTGAAGAAAATTTTAAAGATCAAGTTCAGCTAAATCAATTAGTCAAAATCGAACGAGCTGAGGCTATAGCTGCGTTGAAAGCTGAACAAGCTACTGTTGAAGGATGGTGTAATTCTTCAACAAAGATCACTGAGATAATCAAGTCTCAGATTCCACTGAGTGACAAACGTGGTTTGGGTTACGCAAATAAAACTCCAACACCAACCACTGATCGTTCCATGCTCTTATTTGGAACTTTCGTCTCCTCAGTCGCTGACACTTCATCCTCTCAGTGTTCCTCGTCCATAACTCCTATTCCTGAGGAAATACCTACCCTAGTCTTAGACAAAGGTAAAGGTATTGCTGTTGAAAAACCTTCCTTGGTCTCTAAAGACAAAGGAAAAGGAATTGTGTTGGAACCCAGATATAACAAGTAACAATAATTATAGCAATAATCTTTGTATATGATTGATAAAGAAGAGTTTACAATATATGAAATAAGCACAACTCACTCTTGAAGCTCTCTTTCTCTATACGTCTGACTCTTTCAAAATGGAGGCTAGGAGGCTTAACCTAATAAACTCTAAGACATGACTTTATAACCAATACAACAATTGGTTATTTACAATTTTAGCCTTGACACTTAACAAATACAAATAAGTCCTTGACACTATTCTTTATAAAACATTTATATAAATTAGGGGCTAATAAAGCTAACAATCTCCCCCTAATGTTTTATAAAGAAAGCATCCTCTTGTAGTCTCCCCCTTGCTTTCTTTAGAGGCGTTGGAGTGTCAATCTTCAAGTCTTGTGAGAGTCTTCTTTTCCTGATCTTCCACAATGTCAGTTGCTTCAATTTCTTCTTTAACTCCCCCTTGATCGTTGCATACTCCCCCTTGAATGTTGCTTTGCTTTTCAGATCCCAGTTATCTCCCATAGATTAAACTCAAACAATCAGAGAACGATTTAAAGTGCGGAAGCTTGTATAACCAGTTTGAGTAATAGTCGTTGGTAGATAAACTGATAAGATGGTTGAGTAGTAAGCATATTCGGCTCATGAGAATCTTCATTAAAGAATAAGTAACCCGGGGTAATCATCTAACATAGAAGCACAATAGCAACTATTATCACAACAATTTATAAAAAATTGTGTGGCCTATGCTCAGAGTTGGCAATGATGAAGCTCTGACAGGACTTCCAGTTATCATTGAAGTAAATAAAAAACAAACTTCTCAAACTGTTCTTGGCAATATCACATAGATAAGCATGTGGAATCACAAAGATTCGTGATATTGTGTGGAAGAAAATAGAATATTATCTATTAAGCTCAAAAGTGTGTAAACTGTTTGGACATAACAGGTTTCCACAGACTCAATGTGCATGAGTGAAGTGTGAAGGTGGGGCAACTTTCCTTCTTTTCAATATCCAACCTTCCAAAGAAAGATCAGATAGCATATGTGCTGCTTCCCCGTGGAAAAGTGAAGTATTTCGCTGTTGAGAAGGAAATAAGTAGCTAGTGGGGTTAGTTCAAGAGTTAGCATGGACTCACTGCCTGTTTCAATGATAATCACCAAAGATTTGTGACAAATCAGTAATGTGGATTGCCCGGCTCAGAAAAAGTTAGGTGCAGAGTTGTATAATTCTTTTGACTCTGTTCTCACACCCTCTTTCTTTTTATCATTTAGCTCACATCTAACCAAACTCTCTTTTCATTTTTACCTCTTAAGCACAATGAGAAAAACTCATATAGTTATCTCCCCCACTCTTTGATGTAGACCCTTCACCTCTCAAACACTCAAGGTTTACTTCTTTGGTAGGAAACACAGGTTTAAGTGATCCATAGAAGTTCTATAAAGCTCACACATTGATCACGTGAAAATCGTTGTCCTAAAGATTGTATTGTTCCACACACTGACTCTTTGTAGTCTCAGAAAAGCATTTAAAATCCAACTTCTATATTTGAAAAAGCATTTTGGCATCTAGAAGTGGTTTGACCATTTGATCCCATGTTTTATCATTTTAAAGATGGCCATTCTCTAAAAATGATGAATCTAAAGATTTAGAATTTTACCTTTGGATGTACATGGTCAGATTGGCATTCTCCCCCTCAAATTGAGCATTAAATCTCATTTAAGCGCAATTTGAAATCAGATATCCTGTAAAAATAAAAAGGTGTTGGTAATCATCTTTGATGATTCCTCATTTGTTAGGAATATCAAAAGCACAGTTAATTCAAATTAAAAGGAAACATGGTGCTGGGGTTTAGAGATTAGAAATACCAGTCAAAGTTTGATCTGTTGAGGTACTGGGCCTACACTGATGTGTGTAGAAACAAAATTCAGTTGAAGTCCTGGTTCTATACTGATGTGTATAGAAGCAATCTCAATCTGATCTGATTATGGCAATAGAGATAGTGAAGTGTTGCTTTCGATCCAGCAAACGTTTATTGACTTTGACACAGATTCTGACAATTAAGCACACTGATTCAGACCAAACTCAAATCATAAAAAAGTTTCATCTTTGTCTTAGGAATCCAACGCATCTAGACTCATCAAATTTGGAGTTTCGAGGAGGGAGTTATGTTGAAAATACGACAAGTGTGCAAATCTGACAGCAAGAACTAAGACGTTGCGCTATGGGCTCTGAGGTTCGGTCACAGAGGTTCAGTCCACAGAGGCTCTGTAGGGTTTCACAGAGGCTCTGTGGTGAACAGTACCACATAGGGTGGTCGCAAAAATCTGAGCCAAAGTATGAGTTGTCGCCAGAAGTTGGTCTGAGTGGTCGACAAAAATGATCGCGGCTTGACAAACGCTTGACAAAGGCTCGAAGGCTCTATCGGATTTCACAGAGGCTCTGTGGAATTTTACAGAGGCTCTGTGATGAACAGTAACACAGAGGTTGGTCGCGTGCGGCAGAGGTTTGGTCGCGTGCGGCAGAGGTTTGGTCGCCGTTCGGTAGAAGCTTAACAGAAGTGTTACACTTACTTTGACACTGATTTAGACCATTTTACCTCTGGAGTTTGAAAAAACTCAAAACATAAACAACTTTCATTGGTTTGTTATCTGTTCAGATCATCTTGAATCACCTCTTTTCGAGCTCGTACGACAAAGATATGGTTGATTTACCACAGTCGCGCAGATCTGTCCATCAGCTTTCCATCAGCACACTGTTGTCTACTTCAACGATGCATATGACCCTTATAAATTTCGAATCTCTGAATTCTCAAAACACGAACATTGTTCATCTGTGTCTTAGGAATCCAGGGCCTTTTGAATCGTATCAATCGGTGTCTTAATCAGTGAGATATGATCAATTTACTACGGCATCGCAAATCTGCCAGCATGCTGTCATAGTACTTGATTGTTGTGCACCGAAATCAATTGCCTTTGAAGGATGAGTCTTAAACTGAGTGTTTAAGAGTCCATTATCCACTGAAGTGTGAGTCCTTAACAGATGTATTAAGGAGTCCATTTACCTGCAAGACAGATCAAATAATTTTTGGTACCCATTTCCAAATGGGTCCTATTTTGTTAGGATTTTCATGAAGTGCTTTGCTGATCTTGTTATGTTCAACATAAACATATGGCTTTCGAACATTTTGAACTAGTGAAGAGCCTTTGACTATCCAAACCATTTTTACTCTTCTAAAAACTTGACTAACTGATTGATCAGCACAAGAGTTTGCTAAGTCAAAATCCTTAATCCTTTTAGCTAAAACTTCCTTTTCTTTTAAATTCATTTCAAACATCTTTTGAAGATCAGATTTATACCTCTTCTCCAACATGATCTTAGTTGACAAAAAAGAAAGTCTTTTTGTCAATTTGGACATTTCAGCTTTAAAAGCCTTTCTTTCTTTCTCAAAATCATCTTTCAAACACTTTGTTTGAAATCCTTCAACCTTCAACTTTTCAGACTCTTTTCTTTCAAAATCATGCTCTTTCCTCTCTTTTTCAAGAGTTTTCTGTAATTTTGAAATTTTACAAGAAAATTCCATAGATTTTGTTTCAAAAGTAGTTTTCTCCTTTTCAATCTTCTCTCTTTCACAAATCACAAGTTTTTCAAAATCAGAAATCAGTTTAGAAAAACTTAAACATTTAAGTTCAAGTCGTTTCTTCTCTTTTTCAAAAACAGTCTTATCTTCGTCAAACTTCTCTTTCTTCTTTTCACAAAACTTTTCAGACTCAAATAGTTTCCTTTTCAGTTCAATATTCTCATTGGTTAAGAGTTTACCTGCCTCTTCTAGCTTGGTAATTTTATCAGAATCAATAAGAATGCTCTTGTTCCTTTCTTCCAACTCTTTCTCAAGATTAGGAATAATTTTGCAAAAATTAGTACTGAGTTTAGAATAATAATGAAAATCAGCATCAACACTAAATTTTAGTCTTGACATATTGTTACTTGAAAAAAATGATCGTTAACAGATACTTTGTGAGAAGTAGAATTTGTGCACTTGAGTCAATTTTTCAAATCTTATCGGATTGAGCTGAAATTTGGTAGGTAGGTGCACGAGAATATTCTGGGCAACTTTAATTCTTTGAGTTTTGTCCAAAAACCGACAGAAAATGGTTTTTCGAAGCAAAAACGTGTGCAGCAAATAAAAGTTAAGGATGAAGATTCAAATGTTCTTGAGTCAAAATTTTCAAAAATGATCGGATTGAGCTGAAATTTGGTACACATGTTCGTGACACTATTCTAAGGAACTTTAATGCTTGGTGTTTTGTCCAAAAACCAACAGAAAGTGGTTTTCCGAAGCAAAACAGAGTGCATCAAAGTAAAACTCCGAAAATTGATAAAAAAAACAATGGATTGAAGCACAAATTCGAATCTGTTTGGCTCTGATACCAATTGTTGGAACCCAGATATAACAAGTAACAATAATTATAGCAATAATCTTTGTATATGATTGATAAAGAAGAGTTTATAATATATGAAATAAGCACAACTCACTCTTGAAGCTCTCTTTCTCTATACGTCTGACTCTTTCAAAATGGAGGCTAGGAGGCTTAACCTAATAAACTCTAAGACATGACTTTATAACCAATACAACAATTGGTTATTTACAATTTTAGCCTTGACACTCAACAAATACAAATAAGTCCTTGACACTATTCTTTATAAAACATTTATATAAATTAGGGGCTAATAAAGCTAACAAATTGCTATTTATCAAAAACCTCATAAGGGTATCTTAATACCTAAGCTGAATGCTTCGAAAGCTTTAGTAATTTATTCCTCTGGCTCAAGGAATCCGATCGCTGGATCTACTCTGCGTGGATCTATTCAGCGATCTACTCCTAGACTCAAAGTGGATGTTGTTGGTAAGAAATCTGTTGAACTGAAAGTTCCTCGTATTTCCAATGCCAAAGGTATACTTGATGCTGGTCCTTCCAATGGTACAACAACTTTTCGAAGGTTGCATACGTTGAAGGGCTGAAGCATAATCTGTTAAGCATCAGTCAGCTTTGCGACATGGATAACAAAGTGATTTTCACCAAGGAATCCTGCTTTGTCACTGACAAAAAGGAGAAGATAGCTCTCAGCGGATACCGTTTGGAAAATGTTTATGTAATAAACATCGACTCAACCTCCACTGAGAACTCCTGTTTCTTCTCGAAGGCCTCATCTGATGTCAACTGGCTATGGCATAAGAGGCTCTCTCATCTGAATTTCAAGACACTGAATACTCTTTCTTCTAAAGAGTTAGTCACTGGTCTACCTCAACACTCATACGCCAAAGAGTCCTTATGTTCAGCGTGTGAGAAAGGGAAGCAGACCAAAGCAAGCTTTAAGTCTAAGCAAGTTTCCTCAGTGTCATCTCCTCTACAATTACTCCATATGGATTTGTTTGGCCCTGTTAACAAACAATCCATCGCTGGAAAGAAATATACACTGGTCATAGTTGATGAATTCTCTCGCTTCACATGGGTAATGTTTCTCCGTAACAAGAGTGACACCTCTGAAGAACTCATCACATTTGCCAGGAAGATGGAAACCCTGAACAACTTGACCGTTCGCTCAATAAAGAGTGATCACGGGACTGAATTAAAAAACAGTTCTCTTGATTCATTCTTTGAGAGCAAGGGTATTTCTCACAACTTTTCTTCAGTGAGAACACCGCAACAGAATGGAGTCGCTGAAAGAAGAAACCGAACGATCATTGAAGCTGCACGATCAATGCTCAGTGATTCTCACCTGCCTACTCAGTTTTGGGCAGAAGCTGTCAACACTGCTTGTTTTACGCAAAACAGGTCGCTGATAGTTAAAAGATTCAAGAAGACAGCCTATGAACTGTTCCATGGGAGAAAGCCTTCAATTAGCTTTTTTCACATCTTTGGTTGTCAGTGTTTCATACTGAACAACAGAGATGCCCTAGGAAAGTTTGATCCCAAGGCTGATGATGGAATCTTTATTGGATACTCCTCAGTGTCCAAAGCCTTCAGAGTCTTCAACCGTAGAAGACAAACTGTAGAAGAAACTATTCACGTCACGTTTGACGAATCCCGTTCAGCGAACTCGAAGCCATCTGCTGACACGGAAGAACTGAATCAATGGATGTTTTCTCATCTTGGTGATTCAGAAGATATTCCCACTCGTCCTCCAAATGCTCATACAGCTGAAGATAATGATCCTATCATTATGCTCAGCGTACAGACGAGTGAAGCTGAAACGTCATGGGTCTCAGCTATTCCTATTAATACAATATTCGCTGAACCATGTACTACTTCAGGTTTCCCATCTACTTCACAGCAATTAGTGAACGAAATGCCAACTGCACCTATTCATGTCATAGCTGATTATCTAGAGATCGCTGAAGTCTCATCTTCAGCTGCTCCTGTTCAAATCGATTCAGCTAATGCTCCTGCTCAGCGATAGACTGCAAATCACCCAATCGATCAGATTCTTGGTGATCCCAACGCTGGTGTTCAGACACGACGAGGTTCAGGTAACATTTGTTTATTTGTTAACTTTATTTCTCTGATTGAACCAAAGAAGGTAGATGATGCCCTCAAAGATCCAAACTGGGTCAGCGCTATGCAAGAAGAGCTGACTGAATTCAAAAGAAACAAGGTTTGGAAACTTGTTCGTAGACCAACAGACAAGTCAGTGATAGGTACTAAATGGGTCTATCGCAATAAGTTGGACGAACATGGAACTGTAACCCGCAACAAAGCTAGACTAGTTGCTCAGGGATACAGACAAGAGGAAGGCATAGATTATGATGAAACTTTTGCTCCAGTAGCTAGACTGGAAGCAATTCGTCTTTTCTTAGCATATGCTGTACACAGAGACTTCAAGGTATATCAGATGGATGTCAAGTCAGCGTTCCTAAATGGAAAGCTGAATGAAGAAGTCTACGTGGAACAACCACCAGGATTCTCAGATCCTAAGCATCCAGGTTATGTTTATAAGCTGGATAAGGCACTCTATGGGCTGAAGCAATCTCCTCGTGCATGGTATGACACTCTTTCATCTTATCTCTTAAATGAAGATTTTGAGCGAGGTAAGATTGATAAAACTTTGTTTTTCAAGAAGGTGAAAGGTCATATTATTTTGGTTCAAATATATGTTGATGATATTATATTTGGTTCCACTAACCCTGAACTTTGTACTCGATTCTCTGAAAGAATGCAAGCTGAGTACAAAATGAGCATGATGGGTGAACTAACGTATTTCCTTGGTTTACAGATAAAGCAAAGTAATAAAGGAACCTTTATTAATCAGGGAAAGTATGTTAAAGATATGCTGAAGAAATATGACTTAACTTAGAGTTCAGCTATGAAAACCCCTATGGCACCACCGCTGACACTTGACAAGGATTCTAAAGGAGAATCTGTTAATGTCACGCTGTACCGTGGGATGATCGGATCTCTACTGTATCTCACAGCGAGCCGACCCGATATCATGTATGCCACTTGTTTGTGTGCAAGATATCAAGCTGAACCAAAGGTATCTCATATGATCGCTGTAAAGCGAATCTTTCGTTACCTCAAAGGTACAGCGAACCTAGGTCTTTGGTATCCCAAAGACTCAGGGTTCGATTTAACCGCCTATTCAGATAGTGATTTTGCAGGATGCAAAATGGATAGGAAAAGCACCACAGGAAGTTGTCAGCTCCTGGGTGGAAAGCTGGTGAGTTGGACAAGCAAAAAGCAAACATCAGTGTCCACCTCAACTGCTGAAGCTGAGTATGTAGCCGCTGGAAGCTGTTGCTCTCAAGTCCTGTGGATGAGAAATCAACTATTGGACTATGACCTTCAGCTATCCAAAATTCCAATCTATTGCGACAGCACAAGTGGCATCGCTATAGCCAACAATCCAGTGCTACACTCAAAGACAAAACATATCAAAATCAGGTATCATTTTATCAGAGATCACGTGATGAATGGTGATATCGAACTGCATTTTATACCTACTGATTTTCAGCTAGCTGATCTTTTTACCAAACCTCTTGATGAGACAAGATTCAACTTTCTCATCAGCGAGCTTGGAATGCTGAACTTTGAAGAGTAAAATCTTCAGCGATTCGCATTTGATCAGTTAATTACTTGTTGATAAACCTCAGTGTTATATTTATATAATGACAAGTGATTCAGTGATAAAAATGAACTTTTATAACCCATCCTATCATCAACTCTCTGGACAATCTGATTCGCTGATATCCAGGTATGTTATTTTCTCTCTGACACTCGCATGTAAATGCAAGATTTCAAAACAACTCATGTCGCTGAACTCTTTACTTCCTCAGCGATACTTTTGAAATTTCTTAAAAACCTCGCTAATATTTCTCTATTCAGCGCTTCATATTTTCAAAACATCCCCGAGCTTTCTAAAACCTCAGAGACATTTTAAAATGTGAAAGGACGTTTCTTACGTCATCCTTACAGGATAAACCCCTGACACGTTTCTCTGACACACGTTTGCACGTTCGTTTTATCGTCCAATCAAATGCTAACACGTGTCCGTGTCATGATGAAAAACTTTCCCGCTCATAGTTTTTCTCTCTCCTCTCATTCTATAAATACTCCTTAAGTATTTATTTTTCCTCTTTACGCGAACAATTTTCTCTCGAACTCTTTGAAGATTCTACTGTTTCATCTGCAAAACCCAGAAACTGTTCATCTTCTTCCTTAAGAATTCAAGGTTAATATTCTCGATATATTATTGTTTATGCTTGTTTTGTGATCTAATCTTTGTTTATATGGATCAAAACAAAAGAAACTGTTTAAAATGAAATCATTCTTTTTCATGATTTTATGAACACAACCTTCATGGTTGTTCTTCAAGTTTACATTTCATATTTAAACTTGTTCTTCATATGTTTTTCCAGATTTTTGTTAATGGAAACCATATATGCTTCATTAAGACATCTTGGCTTAATGAAATGGTAAATGCTCAATAAAATGGACAAAACTTAATTATTTTTTGTGTTCATCTTATTTTTGTGTTATATCAGAAATGGCTCAGGAAATAGTTCAGACTGATACTCAGATCGCAGCTACTGGAATCCCAAAGGCATCACAAGTGAGGTTCTCTCTGAACCAACTTCACTTTCAGAACAACAACCCTTATGCCCTTCTGGAATTTCCCGAGAAGAGACGCGTGAGTCATCTGGACGACGTTGTCAATTTCCTCAAACACTGCCCTATATATTCAGCCCTAACCCTTTGTCCTCAAGCTGATAAACACCTACTCGGTCAGTTCTGGTATTCTGCCAGAACGACTCAGTTTGCCTCTGCCAAGAACCCGAAAAAGACCATCAGTGCCATTGCCTTTGACACTGACCATGGAACCTTCAAAATAACACTTGGAAACCTGAGGCAAGCCCTGAACCTTCCAATAGGATCAAAGGATAAACCCTTCGTTCCCCTCCCTGACCCGAAGAAGAGTTCCGCTGACAAGGAAGCATTAATAGCTTTCTTTGATGCGATGAGATACGCATGGGATTTGGGCAGAGATGGTCTCCCAGATAAGAAGCTGACCATCATGAAAAAATCCAAGATGCCCAGCGAGACGAATTTTATCTTTGCTCATCTCATCAGCTGTCTGACCGCCAAATCCGGATCGTCTGACCAGGCCTCCCAGCCTCAACAAGCTATGGGGTACTCCTTGTTAAAGGGACTCCACATAGACTGGGCGAAGATAATTTTTGAAGACATGCTGCTTCGTGTCACCGCTGACCCGCGTCCAACATGGGTTGCTTATCCAAGGTTTGTCAGCGTCTGGCTCGAACAGGCACTCGGCGATCTATATCCTAAAGTTGGAGACCTGAAGCTCTCTCAACTAGGGCTGAAGGTTCTCGACTTCAAGCCGCTGGAATCCGAGGTACGTCTTTCTTCTCTCCTAACTCTTCTAAGACCTCCTTCTTCTACTTATGTGGCTCCTTCAGCGACAATTCCCCTCGCTGATACCCAGGCCACAACAACCACTCCTAAGAAAAGAAACACTCTACAGCCTCTCTTGACTCCAAAAGGGCCAAGAAAACCAAGGAGCAACCCTCCCGACAACTTCTTGCTGAAGATTCCCCGACTCAACCTTCCCATGAGTCGATGGAAGATTTCGCGGTACGCTCTGCCGCAGCTGCTAAAACCATCCCTCTCATCCCGACCTCAGCGTCTCTACACGCTGAGGTTCAGAACTTGGTAACTACCCCACCTCCCTTTGTCTCTGAAAAGACTCTAGGAGCGATTCTCAGTGCCATCCACACTGAATCTGCTACCCAACCACAATTCTCAACCTTCGCTTCTCCCTCAAGTCCATTGATCTCTAATCAACCTATCCCCTCAGCCGCTGATACGACCATCATTCCTCCCGGAGCTAACGCTGCTTCACAGAGGGTGATGGAGACAAGACCTACAGGATTTGCAATGCCCCATGGAAGTCTGGCAAGTGACATGGAACATTTCTCCGGTCACAAGGATTTCGATGATTTCAGCAACCCTCCTGCAGGTACACAAAACCCAATAAACACTGTGACTAAACCAGATACTTCTGAGCTTTCCTTTGTTCACAAGTCATTAAATGTTACCGGTCTTAATTTGGGCGACATCATCGACTCCCTGAAACGCTTGGATACAAAGGTCCCAGGTCTCGCCACAACACTTACTGAAAACTCCACAGCTGTAACAAACGCTGGGGAGTCCATCAAGTCGCTGACTAAAGTGGTCGAAGCTAAAGCCTCCAAAGCTGAATTGGAGAAAGTTGATAAAGCTATCGGAGATTTCGCAAAGATCCAAGCTGACGTCTTTCTGGATTATGCAACTCTGAAAAGCAAGGTCGCTGACATTACCAAAGATGTCTCTGTGATGTCCAGCGATGTTTCAACGCTGAAAACATCGGTCTCTAACATGCAGGGAGATATAGGCACGGTCAAGACTGGTCTTGAGTCAATGAAGCAGCTGATACAGGAAATCCTTAATCGTCTACCTGAAACTGCTCCTGCTCCTTCTCCGTTCTCAAAAGCTGATCGTGATGCCATTGTCAAAATGCCTACCACTCTAACTGGTCTGGAAACCAGTTTAGGTGAGGTCCTTGCATGTGTTGGTTTCTCTGGCCCAGAAGACAGAGAACCAACCCCTCCTGCTGAAACCCGAGCCGCTGAGACCAAGGGTGCCTCCTCCCATTCTCCCTCACATCATGAGGAAGGGGGGAGAAGATTGAAGACCTTCCCCATGATTCTGAGGGGAAGAAGACAAACGAAGAAGTTGCTGCTGCTGAACTCCAGGCAACAACTGCTACTGAACCTCAGGGAACTGATCACCCTGAGGGTACCGAGAAGCTCGCCTCTGCATTTGAGGGGGAGCAACTCGAAGAAGCTGCTGACGAGTCAGAATCTGAATCTGAAGACGATGAATCCATCGACATCGCTGACGACGAACCATCATCAGATGATAATGATGATGATGATTTTGATGAAGATGATGATGCTTTCTTCGTCACCAAAAGGGCTCCAGCGCTTACTGGAGTTGTGATAAGAGAATCCACAGGGGAGCGGACAAAGACCTCAGCGTCTGAGCCGACTGGCAAAGGCAAAGGCGTCGCTGAAGATTAAAATCTGATGATCTTGCTTCAAAAGCCAGCTCGTCAGGTATTTTAACTTTACAATGTCTGCATCCCACTATACACTTATCACCTCTATACACTCAAAAGCCTATACACAACCCTTCTCACTGTTCTATCCAAAGTTCTTAATCGAACGATCGCTGTGTTTCAGCTAATCCTCTCCCCTGCTTAAGGATCCTAAAGAACCAGCTGCTGATAAAGCTGTGGATACAATCCCAGTCTTGGATTTAATCACCGAGACTGATGATGCTGAAGAACAGACTCTTTCTCACTCAAGAAGACCTTCCTTGGCCCCTCAGCAACCAAGTGACGACGAACAGAGAAGAAGAGAAGAACTGATCAAAAGACTTGAAGATCAGCGAATCGTCTTGCCGCCGCCTCCAAAGTTCAAACTTTCAAAGCAAGAGTACGCTGATCACTTCAGAGCTGAACGTCAAATCGCTGACAGGAAGAAAGCCGAAGAAAAAGACAAGGCTCTCGCCATTCAGCTTGCTCAAGAAGCAGTCAAAGACCCCAAGCTGAAACGTGTGCCTATTCAGGTTCAACGTAAGCTCTGGGAAGAGGCTCACCAGAAGATCGTGGAGAAGAAGGTACATGTCTCTCAGCGCACCCGTGAATGGAGCAAAGAGAGAGTGTACTACAGATATCATCCAGCGAAGATTAACAAGGTATATGTCTCTGGAAGAACAACTATCGAAATACCTATTGTTAATGTTCATGTAATCAGAGAGGATAAATCAACAGAAGATTTTGGTGCTGAAGCCATTTCAAGATATGGTCTCTCTGAATGGCTGGAAATGAGGTTAGCTATCCAATCGTCCAAATCAAAGTACAAGGATCACATCGAAAAGCTGATAAATCGACAGATCGACCTTGTATCTTCATGCATAGATATACCTCCTCCTCCTGATCTCAAGCCTAAAAGAAAAAGAGCTACATCAAGGAAGAAACTTCAAGACTCAGATTCAGGACCTGTTATCCGAAATGAAACTGGCATCGGTTTCTCACGAGCTGAAGTGCTTGGTCCTGACCCTGATCTCTCTGCCCTTGATCTATCTCTGCCACCAGCTGAAGACTTCGTCGCTGGAAAAGTAGTCAGCAATCCTTATGGAATATTTTTTATTGACTACGACGGACGAAAGTGCTTTCAAAGGATGAATGAGCTGAAAGACGCTCCAATCCAACATCTCAAAGATCTCATCTGGTGGTGTGACTTCAAGAAGGACATCCAGGCTCGACACCTTAAACCCTTGATCTTCGAAGAAGCGCTGATCAAAAGAAAGAAGGGTGAAACGGTCCCTGACTGGATGATTCCCACGAACAAAACCCTCGATGAACTTCTCATCAAGGAAGAACCACAGTAAGCTGATAGGATCGCCTTTATCTATGTTATCAGTTATACTTTTGTACTTGTAAATTATTTCGCTTGTACTTGTAATCTTTCAGCTTTCCTTGTAATATGATACAAATTTAAAGAAAGATTTCAGCGAACGTACTTTACTCCACTCAGTACAGAAAAGATCCCAGAAAACAGTAAAATGGACAAATATGTTATTAGTTCTTTTTATCCTTATGTTTTCACTGAATAGCAATTTTCTCTGTTGCTATGTCATAATCAAATAGGGGGAGATTGTTGATCCAAACCCTCAGTAATTTGATAATGACCCTTTCTATATTCTACTTAGTGAATATTGTAAGTAAACTATGTATTAGAGTTTCACTATCGCTGATAAGTACCAAGACTCAATTCGGTATCGCTGATAGGAACTTTAGTTCTTTAGAATAGACACCCAGCGAACACTGTTCATCCCCCAAGCTCTGAGCCTGTTCAGTCTTGAGGATGATCGCTGAGGTTTTCATACATTGTTCAGCGTAACTGTTCACAATCCATATGTTCTCAGGAACACAATAGCTCTGAGCCTGTTCAGACTTTTGGTAATCGCTGACAATCAGAATTGTTTACTTATGATCCCTGAAGACAAGTTTCACGTCAACATAGGTTCTACGATGAAGTCGAAGATCAAGCCCAAGAACCAGCGACAAGTCTCCTAATGAACTGATGCGGATCAGCGAAGACTCAGATTTGTCCACTCTACGTGAAGTATTCAGTACAAGACTTCAAGCCATCGCTGAACTTATCACTCGCTGATAAGTCTCTGATTCAACGATAAGCTGATCATGAAGTCCTCCGTACAAAGTACTACTGTCTTAATCCCCCTTGCACGACTCCGTACGAACTGTCAGAAAAGAACCTTCTTATTGTCTGAAGCCGTACAAACCACTCTGATTCTACACTGTTCATACATGCTGCTACTAAGGTTGTCTACTCAATTCAGAACCTACGACCAATCAGCATGTGACACGTGTAAAGTATATTCTGCCATGCATTAAATGCATGCAGTATATAAGAAGACTTCCCACTTCATTTTTGAAGTACTCTTGTTAACTCTGGCCAAGAAGTCTCATAAGATAGGATTTTATTAGTGATTTCCTTATCTTTCTTAGTGCAAGAATCTGTGTGTTCCAACTTGTTTAGATTTAGGATTTATCCTTAATCTTGTTCCGTAACAAGCTGTAAATTGTTAATGATTTATCAATAAACAATTTAGAAAGTAAAAACTTGTGCATTTGTATTCAACCCCCCCTTCTACAAATTAGTATATCCCTTTAGGGACCAACAGGTCCTATACCCTAACATCGTTAAAGATTTCTTTTAAGTGAGTTAATTAAAGGGGTAGTTTAGTCATTTTATAACTATTTTAATTTTCTATTAAAACCACATGGACTTTACTTTTACCTTGGTCCACCTCAATTGTCTTCATCTTCCTCAGTTATGATAATATACACACAGCCTATATATATACACACAGAACATATATATATATATATATATAAATATATATAAATAGGAGATATATATGGAGCATATATACATATATAAATAGGAGATATATATAAAGAAAGAAACTGGGTTTGATTTGCAAGATGCCAATGCCAAGCTTTCTGAGTTGGTGGGTGGGATTCAAGACTCCGTCTTCAAAGCCAAAAATCAGTTCTGGACTTGGAACGAGTGACAAAGTTGGAAGGTAATTCTTAACCAATTTATTCTTCTTAATCGAGTTAATTGCATCTACTTGGTGTTCCAGTTGCCAAGATTTGGAAAACATTCTTCTTTCATGGGATCGATTAGGAATTCAAGACCTATTAGGGTTATTGGATTGCTTTTAGTTTGAAGTTCGATTGTAAATTGCTGATAGAAGCTTTTTATTCTGATTTGAGTATGTCCAAAACCTACCGGTAAGTTCATATGTAGCATTTTGTTGTTGCTTGCTTTGTTTTTTAATGATCACACGCTAGTTTCCTGCTATCAAAGTATAATGAGAGTTAAAGGTTGATAGGAAACTGAATACTTAATTATTGACATATAGGGATAAACTTGCATTTTGATGAGCTGATGGGTTCAAGAATTAGGAAATAAGAACCATGTACATATGCTTAGTATAAATCAACTTTTCATTTGGTTGGTTAGAGATTTAGGGGTCGTTTACCTAATCACTTACCCGGGTAAGTGCTTATTGGTAAAATTCGTCACTATCACTTACTTCTCGGGTAAGATTTTAGTCCATCAAAATGGCATTGTATGCAACAATTTAGCAGGTAAACGCTAACCGTGGTAAGTGCCGTCGCACTCACTTACCGGGTAATGTAACACCCTAAAATTTGGAACGAGCAACTAACTTTAAAATTCAATAAATTATCCACAATAGATAAAATCATTTCTACAATTCCTTCATCAAAATACCTTGGAAATAAAACAACACATTATCTACAAGGAAATAACTTAATCGGGTGTCACTTTACGATACAAGTTGCTAGTCCAAACTATTGCGGAAGACTTCACTAAACAAATCACCTCTCGTGCACTTACTAGCAATCGTCACTTCACAATGTAGTTAGAGCTACCCCCAACCTGAGCCTGTTGCACATGCCGACAAATAAAAAGGGTTAGGCTTACGCCTAGTGAGTTCAAGCATTTTATCATGACCATATAAAATCGTAAATCGGAAGTTAGTAGTTATAGTCATGACTTAGATAAAATCTTTCATTGAAAGTTTGCGGCAAAGATTATCTTTTCCAAAGGTTTCCTAAACGGGCATAAACGACTCATTTTCCTACGCACCCAAAATCCATGGGTAACATTCCCAAAAGTGCAAAGCGTTTTCCAAAATGAGTTACCAACCCCAACTCACTCGAATACGTGAATAAATTTTGTTTTAGGCAAAACTTTCAAATACGGTTGACAATACGTACTCAACCCGTAAAACATGGAAACCATCCATTTAAATATAAACATTCATTGGAAACATAATACTAAGCAAAACACACGCCAACGTAAAATGTATAAAAAATCCAAATACCATAAACGGGAAGACCCGTGTCCGAAAGGTGAAATAGCATTTGATTCTTAAAGCGATTAAATACATAAATAATTCGTCATTATTCCAAACATCCCAAAACATGGATGAAACATGATTCACAACTCATATAATGTGAAAATAAAACAATTCTCATCAATATGGTATGTTACCAAAAATGGATAAACACAACTACCCAAAACATCGCACACGGATGAAATATAAACTACAACTTGCACACCAGGGAAAACAATCCATATAAATATAACACGTCACCGAAAACATGAGTAGTAACAATTACCCAAAACAACACCTTTCGGTGACGGAGGAGACCCGTATACATCGCACGTGACGGAACACTAAAGTGGGTCACTTACTATGCAATAAAACACACACGTGGATTACTCTCGTATACTGAGCTCAATCACTCCAGATCTATTGCCCGCGAGCCTAGGGGGCCCCCAACTTCAACCACTCCATGTCTATACATTGGGTCACTCCAAATCCACAACAGCACTTTAGGGATTACACCTTACTGCCCATGAGACGACGCCCGGCCATATAGGTCCACGCCTTACTTATCACGGATCCCGATGCCTATCCCGTGCTACAAAATAACTAACGTCTCGTAAACTGAGCTCAATCAATACCGACCTCTTGCCCGCGAGACTCAGGAAAACTCGATGCCTATGGATCCATGGCTAACAAGGTCTAAAATATTACACGACCCCAAACATGTAAACAAATGCATTTCAAAACATGCAATTCCCCAATAACATAAATCATGATCAAAACTCTACTCTGAGCTATCAAAACGAACAATTGTCCCCAAGACTTAATAAAGTCCAATACCGAGCCACAAACTCAACTAACTCGAAAGATAATTCATAAAAGTCATAAAATGACATTAAATACAACAACACACACCGGTTGCCGGTAAATACTTCAAATCCATGAAAACCCGAAATAAAACCTTGGATCGGGATAACCCTCATTTCCAAAAGGACTCAACCTTTACATTTTCGAAACATCTCATGATGTACTATATGCATATTTCCAAACATCCACAAAATGCATTTTCATAACAAATAGACTCCATTTACCTCATAAATCGACAACTCATTTTTATGTATGATTTATTCATCACATTTTCCCAAAATTCCAAATACAAGTGTTTTACCATATTTACAACCATAAACATTTCAAAGGTTAAAACTCATCAAATAACTCGACATTGATACTTTTCATGTAAAACACATAATCAATTGGAAAATAACATTTTGGCATGTACAAAGTTTTCACAAAGTAACTTGAACTCACCTCGCTAGATTAGGTTAAATCTAGTGTTTCTCCAACGTATGCTCCTTTGTTGAAGTTTGCATCCTCAAGCCAAAACATCCAAAACCTATATTTGTGAATTTCCAACCATCAATATCACAATCCAACCATGTAGGATCCTTCTCTTAAAATACAACATCAAAACCCCTAATTTATACACAAAATACCCAACTTACACCAAACCCTAGTTTTGAAGATGAAGAAAACAAGATTTCCTTACCCAATCTTTACCAAAATCGATCCACAACATCACAAGATGGAAGGAATATGAAATCAACAACAATAACACTCTTGGGTAGGGAGAGATTACCTTATTCCACTTGAGTCCTCCAAAGATAGTTCCTAGACTCTCACCAAGCTTCATGCTCCTACATCTTCAACAATGGTGGTGTTTGATTTGAGGAGGAAGATGGAGAGGAAAGGGAAGAATTAGGGTTTCATGAGAGAAAATCGTATTTAGAGAGAGAGAGATGGAAATAGAAAATGAAAGAAGACTGAAGTCGTGGGTTTTAAAACCCTCTGGAGCCCGACAGCGAGAGTGACACGGCGAAAGTGACACTATCACTCTCGCGGGTGTCATATTCGCTGGATTCCCCCGAGCTCTCGGTACAATCTTAGCGAAAGTGACACGGCGAAAGTGACAGTGTCACTCTCGCGGGTGTCATACTTGTTGGGTTTGTACCGAGTCCAAACTTGGCCAATTTCTCGAGAGATCCAATTAGCATTACGTGTCCCACTTTCCAAAGCAACACCTTGTCCTTCTAATACTTCTAGAAGGAATCATTTACAATTGGAGTTAAGATTTTCGGGGTGTTACAATCCTCCCAACCTTAATGAGATTTCGTCCTCGAAATCCAGTTCTCACGCAACCAATGGCCACCACGCCCAATACATTCCACTGGTAGGCCTAATTTACTAAAATGGCTTCCGACCACCAGACTTAAGTTGTCTCCCAACCTTAAGTGATCTAGGCTATTCTAACGGCAGATTCGAACTCCCCAATCATGCCACATTCACATGTCCTTAGATTTCCTTTCTAGACCAACTCAACGTTTAACTACTACCAACATCAACCAAAACTTCAGAATCCCCCAAAGTCCCGCTACTGAATTGACATTCGCTCTTAGCGGATTCCATCGATTCAACACCAACGGTCTTCATTGACTCGTCAATTACACAATTCCAAAGGTGTGTCTAATCATCAATAATACAATCGACAGGTTTTCGTACCACACAAGAAAAGTCATTTCACTAAAACCTCTTATCACAATCGAGCATCTTAAGGATGTTACAACCATTACCATCATTTCTTTAAAATCGGACTACAATTCCCCGATTACACTAACGGTGCTTGGCCTCAAGCCCAAAAGTCGACACCTAACGTACCACCAAGTCGAATCACCACAGACTCTACACACGAGCTTCGTTCATCGAGTATTCCCGACAAGATCAAAATTATCAATACGACGTCTAAAGGGTCTCACATACGAAAGTTGACCAAGACCCCAAAATAAGATCCCCAACCAGAAAGGTTACCACCAACCTCAATATAAACCACTGCGAATCAATTCTCTTAAATACAGAGTGCATCATCCACTCAACCGATGTCATTCGGCCTACAGTACTACCACGCGTGGAATAACCAACCTTCCACCGCCAAAGTGCTACACGCACACTTACCCTTAATTGGGTTATTTACCCTTTTCAAGTTCCTAACGAGTTCAAGGTTTTCAAGTGCGTTATTTAACAAATATGCCATTCACAAAACCTTACATAGAAACTTTCAACATAAATATTGCATATCAAATTTAAACGTACGCATAAAACTACTATTATCAATTCGGTAGTTACGCAAAAATGGACACGCTCGTCCCACATATGAAAATCATGTTGAAAATTTATTTCATTGCAGTTCAGCTTATTCACAAAACGCAAAAGCACAATAAACGATTTTCTTTAAAATGAACCGCCACGGTTCTAGTATGGATTGACTCATGACATGCACGTAAAGTAACTGCTCAACTTTAAACAGGGTGCAACAAAAGGTGTGCACTTATTTCAAAAGAAGTCCAACGACATTTGACTCCAAGATTTTCCTTCTAGCCATAAAATGACATGGAACAAGATTTACCAATCAAAATTCACGCGCGTCAGTTTATTATACAAAACAATGAAACGGTTTGCAAATACACCTTAGTCAACACAAAATGACTTGTGCAAAATCCATATTTAAAACAAAACCCATACGTTTCCATCATTTGAAAATATTGACTAAAACATCATGAGAAAATTTCAAATTGGGGTAGACATGCAAGCTTGTAACACTTCTTAGAAATTTCTTGTAATGAAATAACATGCACCAATTAACTCACACCAAAGTTTCAAAAGATGGGGTTCGTTAAGTTGATTTCCAAAACTTCCTCAAATGGTCACATATCGACACACGAGCAAAATGTTTCTAACAAGATTGTACACGACAAAGTATTTTCCAAAAACTAGGAGAAAACATTTGTTAGTAAATGGTTTATACCAAAAAGGGTCAAACCGACTTCAAATCTCGAATTGTACTAATGGTGCACGTCGATGCTCAAAACCTAAGAAATTACCCACACCATAGTTTTATACAAACAGTTTTCTAAAACCTTCATCACGAAGCATTTTCCTCAAAGTTTCGTACTTGAAACATAAAACGTCAAAACGTAAATGCTTAAAAATGTATTTGTCAAAATACTTAAAATACACCTTTCCTCCAATCCAAAAAGGGTTTCCAATTTTCCAAAATGCTTGGTAAAATCAAATTTGACCAATGTCAATAACTCATACATTCGTGTTTTCAAAATGTAAAATAAGGCAACCCATGCATGATTTCCCCAACACCAAAACACCCTTTGACCGAATGGTCATCATTTGCATAAAGAGTTAATAAGACAATTATACTCATGATTCGTTCAAAGTGATGAGAAACACTGATTACCAAGCTATGCATACCCCTAAGTCGTTATAACACGTTTTACACAAAAAAATGATAATAAACATTTAACTGACCAAAAGCGCACCAAGCAATTTATTATAAAATGCCACCAAAATGTTCTTTCATACTTCACTTAAGCCACGTATAATTCAATCCATACACCGAACTATTTGCAATGAAATACTTAGTAACACAAACTCTTGAAAGAAAAGTTACGCGACACTAGAATTCCAAACACATCTTTTCATAGTCGCATTGTGGCGTGAATTAACTTTACTCAACAAAACTCGAGTGAGACCAAATGCCCAATTTAACTCGTAAAATTTTCACATAAGCAATTAGAGTATGCACATTGTAAAATTACACCCACACGACACAAAACGTCGTACAATAAAACTCCATGAAATTCCACGAACTCAATGACTCCAAGTCAACAAAATAGCACTAGCATCATGCTTTCAAAGCCAAATTGCTAAAAGCAAACTCATGAAAGAGACGCCAAAATCCCAAAAATCCCCTTCTAGGATAATACCATATAAATAACATTGTTCAACAACCCACATTAAACAAATTCCTCAAAATAACTTTACATAGACATAATGGAAGATAACTTTCCGTCCAAACTCTAACATATGTGGAGGAGATCCAATGTTAAAGTCACAAGCCGTAGTTATTGCCCAACATCTTAAACATCATAAAATATGGTTGTCATTATATTCAAAACAAATGTTGAACAACGAAGAAATAACACAAAACATATCTCGGCGGAGTTTGCAACTCCCGCCAGAAAATAGTTTCAAGCACGTTTCAAAACCACGATTCGAATTCTTGTGTGTGTGCTAATCATTTCTCAAAATTCAAAACACAATCCATATAAGGAGTTGAAACACAAGAATTAGTTGGTGCAATTTACTTTCAAAATAAACTTCGTGCATGACTTAGTCGGCATTCAACGTCTCAACTCTTACTCTTCTAAATCCTCCAGTCTACTATTTTCACCCGGATACTTTAACCTCTTAAGGCAAGTTGGGAAACACATCAATTAACCTTAAGGTTTTTCCTCAAATCAAAATTTGGCTCAAAAAGCCTATGGTTCTAATCCAACCATCAATCTCGACCCGAGACGGACTACTTAAAGCAAATATCATGCTTATCGTCACTCCAAGTGACTAACACTAGAATCGTCCATCTATTCCAACGACTACTAGCTTAGAACCTCCTTCACTACCCCGACGATCACCACATTAAAGTAATTCAAGTATGCACATGTACTAGTAGGTTCACCACAACATTGGTCAGGTGTCACTATGAACGCACCGCACATGATTATCCTTGTTACTCTCGACGTGATCCCTGTTTCTAACGACATCCATTGACCTCGAAACATCCTATCTTAAAGTGCCTAAAGGTGAATTTCGCTCTCATTTACTTAAACAAATGCTAGTTTGAGTCTAGGTATCCAAAATCAACACCTAAATCTCTCAAACTTATGCTCTGATACCAACTTGTAACACCCTAAAATTTGGAACGAGCAACTAAATTTAAAATTAAATAAATTAACCACAATAGATAAAACAATTTCTACAATTCCTTCATCAAAATACCTTGGAAATAAAACAACACATTATCTACAAGGAAATAACTTAATCGGGTGTCACTTCACGATACAAGTTGCTAGTCCAAACTATTGCGGAAGACTTCACTAAACAAGTCACCTCTCGTGCACTTACTAGCAATCGTCACTTCACAATGTAGTTAGAGCTACCCCCAACCTGAGCCTGTTGCACATGCCGACAAATAAAAAGGGTTAGGCTTACGCCTAGTGAGTTCAAGCATTTTATCATAACCATATAAAATCGTAAATCGGAAGTTAGTAGTTATAGTCATGACTTAGATAAAATCTTTCATTGAAAGTTTGCGGCAAAGATTATCTTTTCCAAAGGTTTCCCAAACGAGCATAAACGACTCATTTTCCTACGCACCCAAAATCCATGGGTAACATTCCCGAAAGTGCAAAGCGTTTTCCAAAATGAGTTACCAACCCCAACTCACTCGAATACGTGAATAAATTTGTTTTAGGCAAAATTTCAAATACGGTTGACAATACGTACTCAACCCGTAAAACATGGAAACCATCCATTTAAATATAAACATTCATTGGAACATAATACTAAGAAAAACACACGCCAACGTAAAATGTATAAAAAATCCAAATACCATAAACGGGAAGACCCGTGTCCGAAAGGTGAAATAGCATTTGATTCTTAAAGCGATTAAATACATAAATAATTCGTCATTATTCCAAACATCCCAAAACATGGATGAAACATGATTCACAACTCATATAATGTGAAAATAAAACAATTCTCATCAATATGGTATGTTACCAAAAATGGATAAACACAACTACCCAAAACATCGCACACGGATGAAATATAAACTACAACTTGCACACCATGGAAAACAATCCATATAAATATAACACGTCACCGAAAACATGAGTAGTAACAATTACCCAAAACAACACCTTTCGGTGACGGAGGAGACCCGTATACATCGCACGTGACGGAATACTAAAGTGGGTCACTTACTATGCAATAAAACACACACGTGGATTACTCTCGTATACTGAGCTCAATCACTCCAGATCTATTGCCCGCGAGACTAGGGGGCCCCCAACTTCAACCACTCCATGTCTATACATTGGGTCACTCCAAATCCACAACAGCACTTTAGGGATTACACCTTACTGCCCATGAGACGACATCCGACCATATAGGTCCACGCCTTACTTATCACGGATCCCGATGCCTATCCCGTGCTACAAAATAACTAACGTCTCGTAAACTGAGCTCAATCAATACTGACCTCTTGCCCGCGAGACTCAGGAAAACTCGATGCCTATGGATCCATGGCTAACAAGGTCTAAAATATTACACGACCCCAAACATGTAAACAAATGCATTTCAAAACATGCAATTCCCCAATAACATAAATCATGATCAAAACTCTACTCTGAGCTATCAAAACGAACAATTGTCCCCAAGACTTAATAAAATCCAATACCGAGCCACAAACTCAACTAACTCGAAAGATAATTCATAAAAGTCATAAAATGACATTAAATACAACAACACACACCGGTTGCCGGTAAATACTTCAAATCCATGAAAACCCGAAATAAAACCTTGGATCGGGATAACCCTCATTTCCAAAAGGACTCAACCTTTACATTTTCGAAACATCTCATGATGTACTATATGCATATTTCCAAACATCCACAAAATGCATTTTCATAACAAATAGACTCCATTTACCTCATAAATCGACAACTCATTTTTATGTATGATTTATTCATCACATTTTCCCAAAATTCCAAATACAAGTGTTTTACCATATTTACAACCATAAACATTTCAAAGGTTAAAACTCATCAAATAACTCGACATTGATACTTTTCATGTAAAACACATAATCAATTGGAAAATAACATTTTGGCATGTACGAAGTTTTCACAAAGTAACTTGAACTCACCTCGCTAGATTAGGTTAAATCTAGTGTTTCTCCAACGTATGCTCCTTTGTTGAAGTTTGCATCCTCAAGCCAAAACTTCCAAAACCTAGATTTGTGAATTTCCAACCATCAATATCACAATCCAACCATGTAGGATCCTTCTCTTAAACATACAACATCAAAACCCCCAAATTATACCCAAAATACCCAACTTACACCAAACCCTAGTTTTGAAGATGAAGAAAACAAGATTTCCTTACCCAATCTTTACCAAAATCGATCCACAACATCACAAGATGGAAGGAATATGAAATCAACAACAATAACACTCTTGGGTAGGGAGAGATTACCTTATTCCACTTGAGTCCTCCAAAGATAGTTCCTAGACTCTCACCAAGCTTCATGCTCCTACATCTTCAATAATGGTGGTGTTTGATTTGAGGAGGAAGATGGAGAGGAAAGGGAAGAATTAGGGTTTCATGATAGAAAATCGTATTTAGAGAGAGAGAGATGGAAATAGAAAATGAAAGAAGACTGAAGTCGTGGGTTTTAAAACCCTTTGTAGCCCGACAGCGAAAGTGACACGGCGAAAGTGACACTGTCACTCTCGCGGGTGTCATATTCGCTGGATTCCCCCCGAGCTCTCGGTACAACCTTGGCGAAAGTGAAACGGGGAAAGTGACAGTGTCACTCTCGCGGGTGTCATACTCGCTGGGTTTGTACCGAGTCCAAACTTGGCCAATTTCTCGAGAGATCCAATTAGCATTACGTGTCCCACTTTCCAAAGCAACACCTTGTCCTTCTAATACTTCTAGAAGGAATCATTTACAATTGGAGTTAAGATTTTCGGGGTGTTACAGGTAAGACTCTCGGTCCTTACTTTCGACTCTCGGTCCTTGCTTCTGCTCTTACCGGGTAAGATTCTTAGTCCTTGTCATACTCATCCGGTAAGCTAATATGACTTGGTAAGCACTTACCCGGGTAAGCGTTTTGTAAACGGCCGCTTAATAACTTATATCTGCTGATTTTTTGAACATTAAACAAGTTTGTATTTTATTTGTTTTAAGATCTACAACTTCTTTCTGCTGATTGATTCCTTGCTAAATTAATAAACATCAGAAAAGTTTGCATTCTGATTGTTTACGTAGTAATTAGCAACCAATTTTCATATGATTTGAGTTCATCAAGAAAATTTGCATTCTGATTGTTTACCCTTAATTAATTTATCTCTCCTCTCAACTCTTATATATTTGTGCATTTATTAAGGATAGATTTCAGAATTTAGTTATATATTTTTGAAAGTGGACGCTTATTTTAGGAAAGTTGCTTTCATGTGCAGGTAGCAAAAATCAAGCAGATGATGCTACCAGAGGGAAGGGATGGTCCTGTTAGACCCGTCGTACGGACATTTTACGACCATCTACAAGTAAATCCCCATTGATGTAAAAAAATTGCAACACTTTATGACGTTAATAACTTTTAACTAATAAGATTCTTATACTGCTGCATCCAGTAAACGATGTGGATTTCCATCCGCAAAATACTATCTTGATATCCGGGGCCAAAGATCACACGATAAAGTATGAGTCCAAGATTATTTAATCTAAAAGATGGGTTATCTTATGCTTCTGTATATAAACCGATAAGAAGTTAATTTTGCTATTATATTGCCACATGCAGGTTTTTTGACTTTTCTAAGACGGTTGCAAAGAGAGTTTTCAGGGTTATCCAGGTTTAATTTGTTTATCTTATTGGCATTCATCACAAAACTTGTTATCGAGTAGGATTTAAGTTCAGCGCGTGTCTAGATTTTCTAAAGATCCTTTCTTTCTCATTCTTGATGTTTAAATTACAGGATACTCACAATGTTCGGTCCGTATCTTTCCATCCGTCTGGAGATTTTCTTCTTGCAGGTTCAATACTTATTCTATGTTTACCTATTTCAGACTGTTCACCGTCAATTCATAACCACCATTTTCTAGCATTGTATCCCCACTTTTCTTTGTCAATGGTAGGGGTAAGTTAAGGTGCGTTTGGTATGCGGCAGGAGAAAACAACCAATTGTCCCATGTTTGGTGGGACATTAGAATGGGATATGACAGGACTGAATGAGACAAAATGAATTTTTTTCTCCCACCAAAACAGGTGGAAAATCAAGGATATTGGACAAAATTGGTAAATTACTAAACTACATATAGTTAAATAAAACCCTAAATCCTTGCACGATTCTTTCACCCACCTACCTCTCTCTTGTCCGTCCTGTCTAGTCCAGTCGGCGTTCCAAACACTCATAGGGTGTGTTTTAGGGGTGGGCATAACCGGGTACCCGACTAAATAATGTCATGGAACCGAACCAGAACCAGAACCGGCGGTTCCTAGAATGAAAGAACCGGCGGTTCCTAGAATGAAGGAACCGGAACCAGAACCGCTTACATCGGTTCTCTATATATTGGAACCGGTCCCGGAAGTTCCGGTTCCGGATACACGCTATCAAATTTTTTTTTTAAACATTTCATACAATAAAAATGTAATTTTAAGTCTATTGCAAACTACAAAGTATCAACTTAAAGAAATAAACACAACAAATGATGAAAAATAATCATATAAAAACTATTTATTACATAAATAAATTGGAAACTCCGCCGTATTGAATCTTGACATCAACAAAACGACTTACATAACACATAACGTCCTTACGTCAACACCTAACAAATAAAACATTTTGATAAAAACGAATAAAACACCTAACAAAACCAATAACACATCATTAAAGATTTAAATATAATAAATATATAAATAATTTTATCAAAAAATAGCGGGTATCCGTCGGTTCCGGTTCTGGGTACCCAGCGGGTCTGGGTACCCGGTCCCGGGACCGGGTACCAGCGGGTAACGGTTCCAATGAAAACCAGAACCGGAACCTGTGCAATCGGTTCCGTATTTTAGGAACCGGAACCGGAACCAATCACATAGGTTCCGGTTCCAAATGCGGGTACCCAGTTCCGATGCTCAACCCTATTGTGTTTGGTATGCAGAAGAGATAGAACGGGATAGGATAGAACAGTTGTTCCGCATTTGGTGAGAGTCGTGAGACAGAACTGGACTTAACAGATAACATGATCAATTTACCCCTAATAATTTGTTTATATATTTTGATTAATTATGTAATTTATTAAATTTTAATGAAATAAATATCTTTTTATAACAAAATATATTATTTAGAAAGTTTTCTTCAAGACGATTAAAGTGACACCAAAATAAAAAGTTTATGCAGTTTCCATTTTTTATTTTCTAACCTTTTCTATATTTTCACTATTAATATGTAATAATTTACATAAATTAATCAAAACATATGAAGTATATAAAATTAATATTTTGAGGAAAGTAAAGTGAAAGTTTAAAGAGCATAAAATACAATAAATGAAATTTAAAGAATGAAAAAAAATAAATAAATAAGGCGTATTTGATGTTTTAGAATAGAATTAGATTTTATTTTGAGGTTATATTGGTAAAAGTCCTGCCAAACGGGGACAGTGCTCCCTGTTCTGTCCTGTATGACACCATCCATCATCTAATTTTCGATCTAGAAATAGCCTATTAAATTTGGCGATGTTATCTTTTGGCTACCTTAAGTTGATTTACTTGGTTGGTTCAAGAAATTCCTGAAAATGCATAATATTATATCGAGAATCATCTCCTAACAAGAATGGGAAAGGGTTGCAGGGACGGATCATCACGTTCCACATCTGTATGACATCAATATTATGTCCAGTGCTACCTCTCGGCAAATGTTCAAGAAATTGGTGTTAACAGTGCAATAAATCATGTATGAATACTCTTTATAACTAATGACCCATCACACATTTTCTTTATTTAAAAAAAATATGTTCTTGGTATTTGGTAATGCAGGTGAGATATTCATGTACAGGTGGCATGTATGTAACCGCCTCCAAAGATGGTGCTATTCGAATATGGGATGGGGTAACTAGCAATGTTGTTCGGTCCATACTTAGTGCACACGGATCAGCCGAGGCCACTAGTGCAAAATTTACGAAAGATCAAAGGTACACATTGCTTTTTCTGCTTTCCGATGATTGGTGGGTGAAAGACCTGGTCAAGGTTTTAGGGTTTTAATTCGACATGGGTAGTTTAGTAATTTACCAATCTTGTTTCATTTGCCTGATTTTTGTCCAGTAAGTAGGGTTTTAATCCCGACCCGCGTACCAAACACACCCTAAGAAGCAACACAGTATCTATGGTTGGGGAAGGCCATGTTTTTTTTCAGTTTTAAGTGTAAGCTTCTAAAAATGGAAAGAAGATAAATGATACGGAAGAGTTGCTTTACATTTTAGCTTCGTATAAGGGTATATTGAATTGCATCATCTTCGTACTTTCTATTTATGGCAACCTGCTGGATTTACTTTATGACCACTGTTTTCATCGTTCAGATACGTTCTCTCGTGTGGAAAGGATTCTTCCGTGAAGCTATGGGAAGTTGGAACGGGAAGATTGGTCAAGCACTATCTTGGAGCCACACACACACAATTGCGTTGCCAGGTATGATGAACGCGCGATATAACTTATTGAAACAACATATTTTTTTAATTGCGAAGAACACCACATTTTGCAAGAATCAATGATTCTAGACAAAACACCCAAGATAAACCAAGACCAAACGAGCTCAGTATATCCCACTCGGAGGTGGGGTCGGGGGATGTACGCAAACCTGGCCTCTACCCTCAAAAACTATTGTTTGTGAAAAGATAAATGGTCTGAAAAGTTAATCGCTTGATAATGAATCAATTCATGTTTTGTAAGCTAACTTTTGAAAATGCCTCAAAAGTTGCTTTACATTTTATAAATTATGCATTCAGTAATATTTGTCGCAGTATACATCCATTTTTGCCATGATATTATTTCTGCCAGAGATCCAAGAACAAAGTTCATGGTCAAATAAGTAATAACATACCTTCGCTTGTTATATTCTTGCAGGCTATTTTTAACGATACAGAAGAATTTGTATTATGCGTTGATGAACCTAGCAATGAGGTCAGACGTAGTTGTCTAGTTGTATGATTGTACTTTTTTGGAAGTTCCGAAGTGTATATATATATATATATATTATACATACACCTGGTAGTCCTCCATCTAGGTGGTATGCACTTGTGCATACAAGTAAATTAAGTTGTTTTTTGGTTTTTATGCACGTCTGCATGATGCACATGTGCATTATTACAAATTACTTGTTTGCACAAGTGCATATTGTCCAGATTAAGGGCTAACACGGTGTTCTTCAGTTTTCCGTTTTTTTGAGGTTTGCCCCTGAACTTGACTCTCTCTCTCTCTCTCTCCCTCCCTCCCTCCCTCTCTCTTTCTCTATATATATATATACATGGAAAAAACTCACACACACTGTTTGAACCTTTGACCTCCAGGGAGGTTGGTATTTACTGATAATCCGAATATTGTTGGGCCAACGACCCTTTGGTTGTATGATTGTACTAGAGGGTTTAATTGTACTTTTAACTGTTGTTAACTTGGTGATACACAGATTGTGATATGGGATGCTCTGAGTGCTGAAAAAGTGGCAAGATGGTCGTCGAACCATGCGGGTGCACCCAGGTGGCTTGAACACTCACCTACAGAGGCAGCATTCGCGTCATGTGGTACTGATCGGTCAATAAGATTTTGGAAGGAAACTCCTTAGGGCCAAAGAATTCTTGATATATTTGAATCTTGGGGGTTGCATTGGCTGGTTCTGGTTTGTAACATCTGATCTGAGTTAGCTTCATGTATTTTTTGTAAACAATCTGTTATCTGTGGGTAATTTTGATAAATTTTATTCGACTACATTGGTTCGAACCAGAAGGGGCAGAACCGCACCTGTAGGCTAAACTGTTCCCTGAGCATGTAAACATATGACAAGAAAGGAATGTAGGTTGTGTTTATTTTGACCATTTTAGTATTTATGTTTTCAAAGGTTTGTGTACTTAATAAAGAAACAAATGATGATGCAACTGTGAGTCCAAATGGTTGATATGAGAATTGGAAAAACCAAATAATTAGGTATATCTTACGAAAGGGTGAGCATGACAATAACCGAGAATTTTTACATGGTAAATAACATAACAAAGAGTCAAAGACCGAGAATCTCACCCAATAAGAACTTAACACAAATCTATTTTGATGGCTGAGAATGTTACCCAACAAGGGAAGTGAGGATGGTGACCTTATTGTATAAATATAGTAAGGACTTAGAATCTTACCGGTAAGAGCGAGCAAGAATCAAGGGTCTTACCCGGTAAGTGTTTACCGAGCAAATTGTTGCCCACGATGACGTTTTAGTGGACTAAAATCTTACCCCCGGTAAATAAATGATAGTGTTACATTTACTGGTAGGCGCTTACCGAGTAATTGTTTGGTAAACGGCCCCTAAGTCTTGTCTTATCCCAATCCAAGGGGCTGTTTAGTTGGTTTCCATTAATAAGGCCTTTATACGAATGAAACTGTCTGTCTGTGTGGATTAATCTATCTGTTGGGAATCTTTTTGTTTGAAAGATATTAAAAGTCTCCACATTTCTTGGAACCCCAGCAACATCCATATCAATCAAAACTTTTTCCAATTCGGATCGAAGTCTAAACGGATCTTTTTTCCTACAAAGCTTACAAACACAATCAAGAATCGCGTTATAACCCACTGAACCAATCTCAAACCCACCTCTATACATCTCTTGTGACAACCTCTTAGCTTCATCTAATTCCCATCAACACACCAACCTTTAATCAATGTATCACATATGAATTCATCTGGGAAAAACTCATTAGCAACATTTGTCACCATTTTTTCAGCATAACTTGCAAACCCATGTTCACATAGCTTAGAAACAATAAATTTCAAAGAACCCAAATTCCTTAAAAACCCATAATCAATTTCCATCTTTTCGAAAAAAGAAACAACTTGCGTTGGTCTACCAGCTCTAACAAGACGATCTATGGATGATTCAAACGTTTTGAGACATGAAATTTCTTTGCTTGAAACAAGAAGTTCGTGGGTTGCTTTGAAATCTTTACGACGACCAAAATAATCGATGAAATGAGATAAAGATTCGTCGGTGAGTTTAAAATTGGGTTTTTCGGATACCCATTTGTGGAAATCGAGAGTTGTTCGTCCGGATTTGGAGGAAAGATAGAGTGTGTTGAGGATTAGGGTTGATGTGAGAGTGATGTGAGAAAACCCTAGGTCAAGGCGTTGTGGGAGAGGGGTAGATTGGTCATTTGGGTCTTTGAGGAGTTCGTACGAGAGAGATTGGGCAATGTCGAGTGAATCTTGAAGTGGGGTTTCGATTTGGGTTTGTGAAAAGAAGAATTTAGATAAAGAAAAAGAAAACGGTATATAAGGTTTAGGGAGTGAGGGTTTTTAGGGTTGAGAAATCTGTGATGTTGGTGGATTGATTGTGGTGGTGGCGATGAAGAGAAGTAACGACGGCGGAGTAGGATCCGGAGCTGAGCCGACATGAACAGCGGAGATGGTTTAAGCATCTTCGAATTACTACACACTGCAGTGGAGGAGAAAGCTTTTTCTGTGATTCATGATTTCAAGATATCAAAACCTAAAATGATTTGACCCGACCCGATATCCAAGATCCGGGTCGGGTGGTTGATTTGTAAAAAGACCACGTTACCCAACTCCTACATCACTACGATCTTGGTTTTCAAGAAATTGACAGATTGGCTAAAAAGTGAAAATCATTCAATAAATTGGCTGTTTCTGTCAATTTCCCCACTAAAAAGACCACTTTATCCAACTCAATCCGATAACTTTTACCCTTATTAATTTCACCCGATCCAATATCCAAAATCCGGGTCGGGTTGTTGATAAGTAAAAAGACCATGTTACCCAACTCCTACGTCACTACTATCTTGGTTTCCAGTTTTCCACATTATTTCCAGAGGGTAAATGAGTGTTTTGGGCCTGAAGGAATATGAGAGGCATATAACTCATATTCCTTCAGGCCCAAAAGACTCATTTACCCTCTGGAAATAATGTGGAAAACTGGAAACCAAGATAGTAGTGACGTAGGAGTTGGGTAACATGGTCTTTTTACTTATCGACAACCCGACCCGGATTTTGGATATTGGATCGGGTGAAATTAAAAAGGGTCAAAGTTATCGGATTGAGTTGGATAACGTGGTCTTTTTAGAGGGGAAATTGACAGAAACAACCAATTTATTGAATGATTTTCACTTTTTAGCCAATCTGTTAATTTCTTGAAAACCAAGATCGTAGTGATGTACGAGTTGGGTAACATGGTCTTTTTACAAATCAACCACCCGACCCGGATCTTGGATATCGGGTCGGGTCAAATCATTTTAGGTTTTGATATCTTGAAATCATGAATCACAGAAAAAGCTTTCTCCTCCGCTGCAGTGTGTAGTAATTCGAAGATGCTTAAACCATCTCCGCCGTTCATGGCGGCTCAGCTCCGGATCCTACTCCGCCGTCGTTACTTCTCTTCATCTCCACCACCACAATCAATCCACCAACACCACCGATTTCTCAACCCTAAAAAATCCTCACTCTCTAAACCCTATATATCGTTTAGGGAGTGAGGGTTTTTTAGGGTTGAGAAATCGGTGGTGTTGGTGGATTGATTGTGGTGGTGGCAATGAAGAGAAGTAACGACGGCAGAGTAGGATCCGGAGCTGAGCCGCCATGAACGGCGGAGATGGTTTAAACATCTTCGAATTACTACACACTGTAGCGGAGGAGAAAGCTTTTTCTGTGATTCATGATTTCAAGATATCAAAACCTAAAATGATTTAACCCGACCCGATATCCAAGATCCGGGTCGGGTGGTTGATTTGTAAAAAGACCACGTTACCCAACTCCTACATCACTACGATCTTGGTTTTCAAGAAATTGACAGATTGGCTAAAAAGTGAAAATCATTCAATAAATTGGCTGTTTCTGTCAATTTCCCCTCTAAAAAGACCACGTTATCCAACTCAATCCGATAACTTTGACCCTTATTAATTTCACCCGATCCAATATCCAAAATCCGGGTCGGGTTGTTGATAAGTAAAAAGACCATGTTACCCAACTCCTACGTCACTACTATCTTGGTTTCCAGTTTTCCACATTATTTCCAGAGGGTAAATGAGTCTTTTGGGCCTGAAGGAATATGAGAGGCATATAACTTTTGTAGGAAAAAAGATCCGTTTAGACTTCGATCCGAATTGGAAAAAGTTTTGATTGATATGGATGTTGCTGGGGTTCCAAGAAATGTGGAGACTTTTAATATCTTCCAAACAAAAAGATTCCCAGCAGATAGATTAATCCACACAGATAGACAGTTTCATTCGTATAAAGGCCTTATTAATGGAAACCAACTAAACAGCCCCTTGGATTGGGATAAGACAACACTTAGGGGCCGTTTACCAAACAATTACTCGGTAAGTGCCTACCAGTAAATGTAACACTATCATTTATTTACCGGGGGTAAGATTTTAGTCCACTAAAACGTCATCGTGGGCAACAATTTGCTCGGTAAACACTTACCGGGTAAGACCCTTGATTCTTGCTCACTCTTACCGGTAAGATTCTAAGTCCTTACTATATTTATACAATAAGGTCACCATCCGCACTTCCCTTGTTGGGTAACATTCTCAGCCATCAAAATAGATTTGTGTTAAGTGCTTATTGGGTGAGATTCTCGGTCTTTGACTCTTTGAGAATAATCAGGTAACAAGATTAAACCATAAGCTTCATTGTATTTGATTGAGAAATGTAGAAGATGAGATTTAGGAACAATTTCTCTTGGAGGCCACACACACACACTCTTGGTGGCTATACTCAAATGACCTATCACCTCACAAACCCTAATAATTGGGTTTATATACCCTTTGACCAAACCTAGCTATTTTGACTTTGACCTTTGACTAATACAATTAGACTAAATACAATTATCCCTAAATCTTGGATACATTGTGTACTAAAAATCTCCCCCTATGGATTCAAGATTTAAAAAATATGACGCTAGTCTTCAGCACTTTAATCTTCAGATAGACTTTATCTTCAAGAATCCACTTTAGCGGCTTTAATCTTCAATTAGGCTCTTTAAAGTCAAAAAGTCAACAAGACTTGAAACACGAACTTCAAATCTGTGTAAGGTTGATCAAGGTCTTCAAAACAAACTCTTTATAACTTCGAATCTTCGATCTTTGCAGCAGCTTTGACATATGAAAATTTTCTTCAGTCTTCGAATTATGAACGGGATTTGAGGTTTCAACGGGCTTTGAGCTTTTAACAACATTCTTGAATAATCTTTAAGCATGGTCTGTCTTTGTATCTTCACGTCTGAACAACAATAATCTCTGAACATTGAAGCATATTGAGTTGAAGTTCTTCTACTTTGTCAAATATCAACTTTGACTCTTCAAATTGAGATATTCGGATTATCTCCCTCTTTTCTTCTGTTTGATATTTCTCCCCCTTTTTGATGATTGTGAGCATCATGATCATCAAAATTCTTTACGATTTCAGCAGTCTTTGAATACCAGAAACAATCTCCTCCTTTTGATCTGTATAACCGTCAATTTCAAAAATGTTTATCCGAATCTTTTCAAATTCAGATAATATAAAAGTTGGAACCCTGAAACAACGGATGAATCAGTTAAAATGCCTGTAAGTTGCACAAAGCCACTTAGTACAACAAATGCACTTTGAAAAGGAGCTTTTTGATGTTCACTCCTTCAGGGCTTCCATTCAATAATCGAAAAACACGAAGGAATTTCTATGAACGTTATGACAAGAAAACATATTCCTTGTGTGTACGTGCAAGTGTAGAAATGATTGAAGCAACTTATGCTTGATAATAATTAGGCTCAAATTGTGTAAACTTTTGAGACAACAACAAGTTTCCACGGACTCAATGTGCATAAGTGAAGTGCGAAGGTGGGGCAAACTTCCTTCTTTTTCAATATCCAACCTTCCGAGTGAAGATTAGATAGATAATATGCTGCATCCCCAAGAAAATGAAACATTTCTTTGTTGAGAAAGAAATGAGTAGCTGGTGGGGTTAAAGCAAGAGGTGGCATGGGCTAGTTGCCTGTTTCAATGACGGTCACCAAAGAATGTGAACCAATCAGCAATGTGGTTGCCCGGCTCAGAAAGTGGCTGGTGCAGAGTTCTCGTATTCTTTTAACTCTGTTCTCACACCCTCTTTTTGTTTTTAATCTGCTCACTGCTAACCAAACTCTCTTTTTCATTTTACCTCAACACAATGAGATTACTCAACCGGATGAGTTGTCTCCCCCACTCTTTAATTTCGACCCCTCACCCCTCAATCACTCAAGGATAACTTCTTGGGTAGGAAACACTGGTTAACGTGGATCCATAGAAGTTCTTTTAAGCTCTCACACTGATTCCCATGAATGTTGTCCTAAAAGATATGTTGCTCAACAGTTTATCTTGAACAAATATGAATCTCAGCTTTTAAATTACATTGTAATCAGGATGTATGCTCCTCAATTATATCATGAAATATTTTAGCATTTGAACGTTGAAGATTTCACACAACAAGAATATTGAATGAAATGAATTTGAAAGGCTTGTTTGTGAATCTGTCAATGTATCAATCAGATCAAATATGAAGGATATTCATTAACGCTTAGGATATCAAAGAATTGAATATTTTGTTTATATGAACAAATATAAACAATCTTTGAATGAAACGCTTAAGTTCTCACGCTGAATGAATATGATGCTCAACAAACTTTGAATTACAAACGGGAGTATTACCATCGATAACTTGTTTCGTTTTGAGACATGGTAATAACAAAGTCAATAAGAAGTTGAACCGATGTGTATGAGTACTTGAAAGTATAGAAAAGATAATACGCAAGTATTAATCTTTGGAGATACACGGTCAGAAACAATGGTGAAATCCGAGATATACATGAAAACATTTAAAACACACTTCTAAAATTATAAAATCTCGAATTAGAGAAGTGGTTTGAACATTTAATAACACGTTTTCATGCCTGAAAGTTGTTCTTCTTTCAAACAATCTCAGATTGAGTTCAGAAGATACTTACAGTCATCAGCATTATCTCCCCCTCAAACTATGATCGGCTGATTTAAAATCGGATAAGCTCCCCCTCAAAATCTGCAAAGATCTTAATTTGACAAAATCAGCACATGAAACAATCAAAATCTTTTTTTTTAATAATTTTTATTTTATTTTATTTATTATTAGAGATTGAGAACGAGTCCTGATCTGATATGATCAGAAGTCAAATATTCTTTGAAAGCTCGGGTTCTAAACTGAAGTGTTTAGAAGCCATAATCTCTTTGAAAAGCGGGTTCTGAACTGAAGTATTCAGAAACCATAAACATGTAGAAAGATATATCAATAAGCACAAACATAAACCAAACAGTTTAAGAATTTCTCCCCCTAAAATTATGCATATGGTTTCAGCACAAGTACTCTTCTTCAAGTTGCACACTTCTCTTCTGCTTTCCAGTCATGTGTTTGGTAGTAATTAGGCATTCAACACCGCACATGATAAACCTGCAAAACAGATTAAGTAGATTTTGGTACCCATTGCCAATTGGGTCCTGGCTTGTTATGTGCAGATTTCTTAGAAGGAATACTGTAAGTACCGTACCAATACTGAACATCTTCTTTCTTAACAAAATCATTAGTTCCACAATAAGAACAACATATGTGCTTTTGTGCTAACCTAATCAAATGATTTGCAGAATAGATAAGATTAGGTTTAACAAAAGACTTACCTTTCAGAGCATTGTTCTTCTTGTTCACCGTAGGTGGAGGAACAGATGATTTTGGGGCATCTTTTTCAGAAGTTGAGCCTTTTGCTCTCCAAACCATCTTGACAGGCTTAAAGATAGGAGTATCTGAACTTGTAGCAACACGGTAATCAAATTTCTTCTGTAGATTAGATTTGATCTTCTGTTCTTTCATAGCTTCCGTTGCTAAAGCAGATAATCTCCTTGTGAGTTTTGAGATTTCAGCCTGAAACACCTTTCTTTCATCTGAATAGACATCTTTCACACTTTTTGCTTGAAAATCTTTAATTTTCTTCTTTTCAGATTCTTTTATTTCGATGTCTAATTCATTCTCCAAATTAGATATTTTTAGTGAAAACTCAGCAATCTTTCCCTCAAAGGATTTTCTCTCAACATTAAACTCGGACATCCTTTTCTCAAGCTTTTCCTTTTCTAAAAATAAAACTTTTTCAAAATCTGAGTTTTGTTTTGAAAGTTTTATGCATTTAAGTTCAACAACTTTCTTTTCCCCAACTGATTTCTTGGAAAAATCAGAAAACTTCGTTTCAGATTTCTCTCTCTCACTGTTTAAAAGAACTGTAAGCATGACTTCTTTTTCAATATCAAAAGCGAGTTGATCGTCATTTCTGACTTCTTCAATTTTGCTTTTAATACTCAACTAAAGATCGACAAGCTTCTGTTCGAGTACCAAAGGAGGATAATATATTTTTCCTTCAGAAACGGGTGTTGACACAGTTCCCTTTGGTGGCTGAACGACATAGCTTTCAAAATAGTCATTAGGCAAGGTTTTCTTATCTTGCATTGCCTTCCTATTTGCTTGATCATAAATATAAGGAAGTTGCATGGTTACAGTTGTCTTTCTTTTAACTTCTTCCTCAACTCCTTGTTCCTCCTCATTAAGCCATTTAATCTTGAATTTAGGATCTTTTAGAAACTTAAGCCATCGAAACTTGTATACACAAGGTGCCTTTTTCAAAGCATTCTCCAAATAATGAGGATTGTCATATCCCAAACCCCATTTCGAATTGTAATATCTGAATTTCTTTGGAGTGTTTAGAAAAATTGTTTGCTCAGATTGACCAAGTTTGTACAGCTTCGCTTCTAGATCACTTGCTTTTTCGGTCAATTAGTTGTTTATATCTTTATAAGATTGCAACATTTGTTCAAGCTCATTCTTCCTATTTTCAGCAATTTTTACCTTTTCTCCCATTTCATCCATTCTTCTTCGGAAAGAAGTTCGAGATTGTTCAATCTCAACTCATTCCTTTTTCAAATCATCTTTTAGCTTGTTATGGTCAATGATTGCTTTTCTTTGAGATTCTATTATTTTATGCGCGTTTTTGAGTTTCTCATTTAGATCAACTTCTTGTGATTCAACTTTTGCTTCAGGAGTTGACATCTTGTCCTTGAGAGTAGTGGTTTCCTCTGAGCTTGTCTTGGGTTTGTCTGTTAATGAATCATTCCAACCCATATATTCTAGTACGAGATAATCATCCAATGAATAATCATCCATTGTTACCTGAAAAAATAAAATGTCGGATAGTTAACAGATACTTCGTGAGAAGTAGAATTTGTGCGCTTGTACGATCAAAGAAAACACGATTAAAGTCAGAAAAATATTCTCAAAAATAAATTTTGAAAAACAAATTGTAAATTTGTCTCCCAAAAAAAATTAATTCCAAAAAAATTAATGCGAAAAACTGGACTTTAAATCGACAAACCTATAAAACAAGAGAAAAAATATATTAGTTACGGATAAATGCAGGCAAAAACTGATAAAATCAATGAAAAATGAAAAAATAATGAAAAATAAGGACTAAAACTGACAACTTACGAAACTAAAATGAAAAACAAGGACTAAAAATGTAAAAATCTAAACTTACAAGTCTAGGGACTAAAAATGTAAAAATCTAAAAGTTTAAAACTACAAGGACCGAAAAAGACACAACCTAAAACTAGAAGTCCAGGGACTGAACTTGACAGTAATTAAAACTCTAACTATAGGGACTCAAAGTGACAGATTCTAAAACCCCTAACTAGACTTAACTGACTCTTAACGGAAGGACTAAAAATAAAAGAAACTTAACGGGAAAACTAACGAAAAAGTTAACAAAGACTAACTAACCTAACTAACTTAGACTTAACTACTTTAGGACTAACAAAGTAACAAATTTTAACAAAATAAACAGAAAAACTAACTGACTCTAACACTACTAACGGAAAAAGGACCAAACATGAAAAAACAACTAACGGAACTAACAGACCACCGTTAGTTACTGTTCATCACCACCAACTTCAGATCTGAGAATTTCAAACTCGATTTTCCTTCTGGTTTTTCACGTTAAGATCGATTCCTTTTGGTTTCTTTACGTTCTTAGATCACAAAACAATCTATTTCCACATTAAAACGAGGTTATGCAACGTTTCCGACGACCCACAAGTTTTCCGGCGAGATTTGGATTTTCCGGCGAAGATGTCGCAATTGAAGTTGCGACTTCAGCTGTTGCGATTTCGTTTTCCGGTGACGTTGCGACTCCGATGAAGATTCCGGCGAAATAAGCAGTTTCCGGCGAAGGTTACCCAGATTCCGGCGAGAGCTTTCAAGCCACTTATGTTGTTGATTTCTCGATGTTTTTTGATCCTGATAGATGCTGGATGATCGAAAAACAGTAACGAATCGATCTGTGACAATAAATGGGATTAAAACACATCAAAAATCCATATCGATCATAAGTTCACGAAACCTTAACGATGAACACTTTTTCAGATCTGGAAAAAAACTCAAAATCTCGATTTAGTGTCTTTTTCTCGATTCTTAAAGCAGTAATCCACTCTAAGCCAACAAAGAAATTGATCTATAAGCTTTAAATTGATCAAACCAAAGCAAACATTGAAAATCCAACATCAATTTTCTAAACCTTCAACATCACCACTGTTGGTATTTTGATTTTTCAAATAATAAGATTTTGTGAATGAAAAATAACTTTATAAATTGCAAACTATTAGAAAAACTATATCAAATAGATTTGTGAGTTTGAATCAATCCAAAACACAAACAAATCTCAAATCCTTGAAATTTTTCAATACAATCTCAAAAACTTTTCAATTTCTCAAAAATTGATAAAAAACAATGAATGATGCACAAATTCTTTTCTGCTAAGCTCTGATACCAATTGTGAATGATCAGGTAACAAGATTAAACCATAAGCTTCATTGTATTTGATTGAGAAATGTAGAAGATGAGATTTAGGAACAATTTCTCTTGGAGGCTACACACACACACACACTTGGTGGCTATACTCAAATGACCTCTCACCTCACAAACCCTAATAATTGGGTTTATATACCCTTTGACCAAACCTAGCTATTTTGACTTTGACCTTTGACTAATACAATTAGACTAAATACAATTATCCCTAAATCTTGGATACATTGTGTACTAACACTCTTTGTTATGTCTTTTACCATGTAAAAATTCTCGGTCATTGTCATGCTCACCCTTTCGTAAGATATACCCAATTATTTGGTTTTTCCAATTCTCATATCAACCATTTGGACTCACAGTTGCATCATCATTTGTTTCTTTATTAAGTACACAAACCTTTGAAAACATAAATACTAAAATGGTCAAAACAAACACAACCTACATTCCTTTCTTGTCATATGTTTACATGCTTAGGGAACAGTTTAGCCTACAGGTGCGGTTCTGCCCCTTCTGGTTCGAACCAATGTAGTCGAATAAAATTTATCAAAATTACCCACAGATAACAGATTGTTTACGAAAAATACATGAAGCTAACTCAGATCAGATGTTACAAACCAAAACCAGCCAATGCAACCCCCAAGATTCAAATATATCAAGAATTCTTTGGCCCTAAGGAGTTTCCTTCCAAAATCTTATTGACCGATCAGTACCACATGACGCGAATGCTGCCTCTGTAGGTGAGTGTTCAAGCCACCTGGGTGCACCCGCATGGTTCGACGGCCATCTTGCCACTTTTTCAGCACTCAGAGCATCCCATATCACAATCTGTGTATCACCAAGTTAACAACAGTTAAAAGTACAATTAAACCCTCTAGTACAATCATACAACCAAAGGGTCGTTGGCCCAACAGTATTCGGATTATCTGTAAATACCAACCTCCCTGGAGGTCAAAGGTTCAAACAGTGTGTGTGAGTTTTTTCCATGTATATATATATATATATATAAAGAGAGAGAGAGGGAGAGAGAGAGAGAGAGAGTCAAGTTCAGGGGCAAACCTAAAAAAACGGAAAACTGAAGAACACCCTGGGAGCCTGTTAGATCTGAAGTTTTGTCAATAAACCAAGTGCTGAAGATCTGATAAGAAGACTCAGATGGTCTGAGTAGAGGAGTCAGAGATTTGAGAAGAGAAGTCAGAGTTCTGAGAGAAAGAGTCAGAAGCTCTGATAAGCGTTATCAGAAGAATGTTCAGAAGTTCTGAACAACCTGTTCAGAACTTATGACTACATACTTTACTTAGTATTTAGTAAACTAATTAGGACACGTGTTATGTTCTTATTAGTCTTTCTTATTTGTACTATAGCTTTAACATGTCCGTTGCAGTATAAATAGAGTGGTTAGCACTACGTTGCTAACTGATTGATTTTCCCGTATATCTTTGTATTCATTCTTTGTAATCTTTGAGATTCTCTCTCTCTTAGATCTGTAATCCTGTTCATCATTGAATACAATTGGGCTTGATCATACAACTTCTCAATTACTGCTTTCTATATTGATTGTAAGATTAGATCCTGTACTTTCAGAGCCCTTAATCTAGACAATATGCACTTGTGCAAACAAGTAATTTGTAATAATGCACATGTGCATCATGCACACGTGCATAAAAACCAAAAAACAACTTAATTTACTTGTATGCACAAGTGCATACCACCTAGATGGAGGACTACCAGGTGTATGTATAATATATATATATATACACTTCGGCACTTCCAAAAAAGTACAATCATACAACTAGACAACTACGTCTGACCTCATTGCTAGGTTCATCAACGCATAATACAAATTCTTCTGTATCGTTAAAAATAGCCTGCAGGAATATAACAAGCGAAGGTATGTTATTACTTATTTTACCATGAACTTTGTTCTTGGATCTCTGGCAGAAATAATATCATGGCAAAAATGGATGTATACTGCGACAAATATAACTGAATGCATAATTTATAAAATGTAAAGCAACTTTTGAGGCATTTTCAAAAGTTAGCTTACAAAACATGAATTGATTCATTATCAAGCGATTAACTTTTCAGACCATTTATCTTTTCACAAACAATAGTTTTTGAGGGTAGAGGCTAGGTTTGCGTACATCCCCCGACCCCACCTCCGAGTGGGATATACTGAGCTCGTTTGGTCTTGGTTTATCTTGGGTGTTTTGTCTAGAATCATTGATTCTTGCAAAATGTGGTGTTCTTCGCAATTAAAAAAATATGTTGTTTCAATAAGTTATATCGCGCGTTCATCATACCTGGCAACGCAATTGTGTGTGTGTGGCTCCAAGATAGTGCTTGACCAATCTTCTCGTTCCAACTTCCCATAGCTTCACGGAAGAATCCTTTCCACATGAGAGAACGTATCTGAACGATGAAAACAGTGGTCATAAAGTAAATCCAGCAGGTTGCCATAAATAGAAAGTACGAAGATGATGCAATTCAATATACCCTTATACGAAGCTAAAATGTAAAGCAACTCTTCCGTATCATTCATCTTCTTTCCATTTTTAGAAGCTTACACTTAAAACTGAAAAAAAAAACACGACCTTCCCCAACCATAGATACTGTGTTGCTTCTTAGGGTGTGTTTGGTACGCGGGTCGGGATTAAAACCCTACTTACTGGACAAAAACCAGGCAAATGAAACAAGATTGGTAAATTACTAAACTACCCATGTCGAATTAAAACCCTAAAACCTTGACCAGGTCTTTCACCCACCAATCATCGGAAAGCAGAAAAAGCAATGTGTACCTTTGATCTTTCGTAAATTTTGCACTAGTGGCCTCGGTTGATCCGTGTGCACTAAGTATGGACCGAACAACATTGCTAGTTACCCCATCCCATATTCGAATAGCACCATCTTTGGAGGCGGTTACATACATGCCACATGTACATGAATATCTCACCTGCATTACCAAATACCAAGAACATATTTTTTTAAATAAAGAAAATGTGTGATGGGTCATTAGTTATAAAGAGTATTCATACATGATTTATTGCACTGTTAACACCAATTTCTTGAACATTTGCCGAGAGGTAGCATTGGACATAATATTGATGTCATACAGATGTGGAACGTGATGATCCGTCCCTGCAACCCTTTCCCATTCTTGTTAGTAGATGATTCTCGATATAATATTATGCATTTTCAGGAATTTCTTGAACCAACCAAGTAAATCAACTTAAGGTAGCCAAAAGATAACATCGCCAAATTTAATAGGCTATTTCTAGATCGAAAATTAGATGATGGATGGTGTCATACAGGACAGAACAAGGAGCACTGTCCCCGTTTGGCGGGACTTTTACGTGAAACAGACAAGAACAGAGTGGAAATGGCCTGTTCCACCCCCACCCCATGGAACAAGCTGGAACACATGCTTATGTTTTACCAATATAACCTCAAAATAAAATCTAATTCTCTTCTAAAACATCAAATACGCCTTATTTTTTTATTTTTTTCATTCTTTAAATTTTATTTATTGTATTTTATGCTCTTTAAACTTTCACTTTACTTTCCTCAAAATATTAATTTTATATACTTCATATGTTTTGATTAATTTATGTAAATTATTACATATTAATAGTAAAAATATAGAAAAGGTTAGAAAATAAAAAATGGAAACTGCATAAACTTTTTATTTTGGTGTCACTTTAATCGTCTTGAAGAAAACTTTCTAAATAATATATTTTGTTATAAAAAGATATTTATTTCATTAAAATTTAATAAATTACATAATTAATCAAAATATATAAACAAATTATTAGGGGTAAATTGATCATGTTATCTGTTATGTCCAGTTCTGTCTCACGACTCTCACCAAATGCGGAACAACTGTTCTGTCCTATCCCGTTCTATCTCTTCTGCATACCAAACACAGTAAGGTTGAGCATCGGAACTGGGTACCCGTCTTTGGAACCGGAACCTATGTGATTGGTTCCGGTTCCGGTTCCTAAAATACGAAACCGATTGCACAGGTTCTGGTTCTGGTTTTCATTGGAACCGTTACCCGCTGGGTACCCGGTCCCGGGACCGGGTACCTAGACCCGCTGGGTATCCAGAACCGGAACCGACGGGTACCCGCTATTTTTGATAAAATTATTTATATATTTATTATATTTAAATATTTAATGATGTTGTTGTGGATTTTGGTCATCGATGCTGATAACATTTTTGTTATAAATTTTCACAATAAAACCATATGTTTTATTGGTATTTTATTTTGTTTGTGTATTGGTTAGAATGGTTATCACTCATTTGGTTCTTAACTTTTTTATTTTATATTATTTGCACCATTAAAAAAAACACATATATTATATTTATCATAACCAACAACTATACTTTTGTTTTTTCTTATATTTTAAATCAAGGAGTATCATAAAATTTAGGGAATTTAATTAAAATATTCAAAGTTTAACTTTGACTTACCAAAATACCCAATTTTTTGTAGAATTTGCTAAAATACCCATTTTCTTCGCGTTGGCCCCCGCGATCGCAGGCTAGGGCCTACGTGGCACCCCCTGTTGGGCGAAAGTGCCCCGCGGAGCCCTAAACTATCTTCGCAGTGCACTTTTGTTCCCTCTCCGCGATGGGCAAAAAATTTACGTTTTTAGTCATTTTTGCACGAATCTTTGCATGCTTTTACTGTTTTTCCACAATTATTGTACTTTGAAGACCAATTTATGGTTCAAATTCACTGGCTTGTTTCATCAATGTTGAATCATTGTACTTGGAATACCAATTTGCGATTGCAATTTATGTTGGTTGTTTCATCAATGTTGGTTGTTTCATCCATAAATATCAGTAAAATGCAATCCATAATTCACACCCATTCCATACTTCTTTCTTGCTTTCTTTCTTCAGTATTTTGTTTTTGAGATACTACTGAAAAAATGAGTTCATCTGTTGCAAAAGCTAAGCTATTTTTCTGTTTGGATGGTGAATGGGTGCAAGACAACAATGAGTAGAATTTTGCTTATAAATCTAAGCATGGTGTAAAATTGTCAGTAAACTATACTTATCAGAATTTTGTTGCATACGCCATGCAAAAAAGTGGAATCAACCCTTCTGCTGTTTGCAAGTTAGTGTTTAAGAACGGTGATGGGTCATTTGTGGAGTTATCCAACGATGGGGATATCTCTGGTTTTCTGCACTTTGCAGCCGAATCAGAAAGACCACCATTACTTTTTGTGTATGCCGAATCCTCGATGTGCGACGAAGACGATGACGACGGTGACGAAGAAGGTGATGACGACGCTGATGACGAAGACCTCCAAATGGATCATGCATATGGTCTTAACGAATGTATTCCTGATTATGTTCCAGAGACGCAACAACAACAACCACATGAAGGACGTTGTGCTGGAGTTGCTGATGACGAAACCTATGTTTTCAAAATGGGTAATGCTGATATAGACAGATCAGCTACCGATAGTGATGATCACGAAGAATATACCCCTAGTAAGATATTTGATTCGAATGATCACTTGGTAAGTCAGGTCGGACTTAAGTTCATGGAAGAGGGTTTCGAAAGTCACACGCCGAGATCCGACAAAATCAGATACGAAGTTGAATGTGCGAGAGAAAACTGTAAGTGGAGGATGTACGTGATTCCCGCGGGAGAGAAAGGAGGGGCGTTACTTATTAGAAAGTTGCACAACGTACACACTTGTTCGAGGACGCAACTGAATCCCAACCACAAACAAGCCAGCAAAAGGACTTTGGGTGCGATACTGAAAAGCAAATTTCTTGATGCTAGCAGGTCATTGCGTCCAAAGGACATCATGAACGACATACACTAGCAGTTCGACGTCACGATTGGTTACCACCAAGCTTGGCGTGCGCGATGCAGGGCACTGCTATTGGTGAGAGGCACGTTCGAGGAGTCGTATGAACGACTCCCAACATATTTATATAATTTGCAGCTGCATAATCCAGGTACCGTCACCCAGATAAGTACTGATTCACATGGACGGTTTGAGATGTGCTTCGTTTCCCTTGGACCCGCGGTACGTATTTTAACACGTCATATGTTTACACATTATAAACTATAACATTTACAAAGGGAAACCACCTACGTTTTTGCAGATCCACACATTTCTGGCAGATCTGCGTCGTGTCCTGGTAATAGACGCTGCCCATTTAAAGGATCCTTACTTGGGTATGATGTTTCTGGCGGTTGCCATAGACGGGGATAACTCCATCGTTCCAGTAGCTTTCGGAGTAGGCAAGTCCGAAACCGGGGACGAGTAGACTTGGTTTCTGTCCATGTTGAGACAAGCTATCGGAGACCCGCAAGGGTTGGTGTTTATGTCCGACAGGGCTCTTTCCATAAGCGCCGCAATCTCTGCCATGTACCCAAACGCCCCTCACGCCTATTGTTGTCGACATTTGGAGATGAACGTCAAAACACAGAACAAACGTATTACCACCTACAAGGATGTCTACTGGGCGGCATGCAGAGCATATACGAATCGGGAGTTTAACCGGTACATGAATCTTCTACGAGTTAGTGCAGACAAAGCAGCCACAGTCATGGACGATGTTGGACCGGAGAGGTGGTCCGCGACCCATTTTTCTGCACAACGGTATGACATTCTAACCTCCAATAGTGCAGAGTCGGTGAATGCACTCTCATGTTTTGCGGGTAGATGTCCGATTGTTACTCTTATAGACTACTTTCGGAGCTTTCAACAAGAGTGGTACCAACTTCGACGCCGAAAAGGAGCTGAGCTGCAAAGTAGACTCACACCACCGGCAGAGGAGATATTTCTCTTCAGGGCGCGTCACACATCGACATGGAGGGTAAGAGAAATCGGGTATGGGAGGTACGAGGTTCAGGATAACCATCTTCACGCGACTGTCCAAATGACCGACCATGTTTGTTCATGTTTCTAATGACAAAAATTTGGGTTACCGTGCGGCCATGCCATCGCTGCGACAAGACATATGGGTCGTAGAGATTGCAGCGAATTGGCTGTAACTTTCTTCACGTCTAAAACTTACCAGAGAACATACGCAGAGGTAATAAATCCAGCTGGACCCCCTGAAGCATGGGTGTATCCACCCGACCCCCTTCCGCCATGCTATCCACCATTAAATGATAAGAACAGAGTTGGGAGACCGAGAAAGAACAACCGACGTCCAACGTGGTGAAGGTTCGATACAGCGAAAATGTACTCGGTGCCAATGCGTAGGACATACTCGTGGAGAGTGTCCAAATCCTGCCCCTTCAACCGTGCCAAGGAGTAGACGTTCAGTCAGCCAAGTAAGTAACACGCAGGGCCCATCGGAGCTTGAGCCACATGAAACTATACCATATGATATCGTTAATCTGAACGTTGATTTCCCTTGAAAGGTACTTGAAACAGAACATGGGATGATGATCATAATGGTAGTAGTCTAAATGGAGAGAATAGTAATGGTAGTAGTCTAAATGGAGAGAATAGTAATGGTTATATAGAAATGGGGTTTTGACAATAGGACAAGGTTTCACGAGAAGAATATGAAATGGGGTTTTGACAAGTTGGTATCACTGGACTCATTTAAGAATTGTGAAAATGGGTATTTGGCGAATGATGATTCATGTGTGTTTGGAGCTGAAGTATTTGCAGTTACAGAGTATGCACAAAAGGATCGATGTTTGTCCATCACAAAGCCTCCGCCAATTTTTAATACTTACACTTGGACCATCGATAATAAAATAAATAAATCAAAAAATATTCAATGATTAGTATGTGTTTGTTATGAAATAATCTTGTATAACATCTATCAGTTGTATTTTTAATATGAACCACTTTTTAGACAAATTTCAGACTACTTAAACACTACTTTTCAGACAAATTAAAGACCTTTATTCATGACAAATTAAACAACAACATACAAACAGGAAAGGAACGAAACAACAATGTAGAACTGGAAAACTACAAAACAATAACACATAAACAACAAAGTACTAATGCAACACCCGTACCACCACCTACTGAAAAATTGCTTTAGTTTGATCAATCCAACTTTGCTTGTCGCTTATCTTCGCTTGAAGAATTGCGAAGTCTTGCGTACAGTGGTGAATTTCTTCTTTTTCTCGACGAATACGAGTCTCGCTATCTTTTATATCCCCTTTCATCCTTTTGATCTCCTTTTCTTCCACTTTGATTTCTTCCTGGCAATAATCTGTTTCCACTCTTCTGTCAGTTGGTATATCTCATTTTCCTTTGCTGCTATCGCCTTCTGGAGTTTAGGTGACATTCCTTCAGGTGTAGACGATGGGTTAGATGACGATGTCATTTGTTGTAACACCCAGAATTTTATTAAAGTGCAGGTTTAACGTTGGGGAGAAGTGTACGAAAGAAGCTCAACAAATCGGGTTCATTCGGGACAAAAGTCGAGCCTTGGTACCTTCTGGGCGATAGTGCCCTGCGATAGTGACAGTGTCACTATCGCCGTGTCATAGTCGCGGGGAAGCCGAGACCCCCTCAGTACATCCTCAACGAGAGTGCCCCGCGATAGTGACCATGTCACTATCGCCGTGTCACAATCACCCGCTATGTCTGAGAGTTTAAAATCGGGTTTTTGGCTTATTTCTCATTTGTTTCTTCACCACTCCACCTCCTATCTCTCTCTAAACGAACCCTAACCCTAAAGTCGGATTTTAAAGTTGTCTTGGTGCTTTTCACTACATAGAAGAGTGGTTCTTCATCTCCTAACTAGATTTGGTGATCAAGGGTTAGAGTTCTTCATCTCTCTCCCATTTTGTGAGATTTCTTCACCTTCTAGAGTTTTATCTAACCCTCTCCTAAAACCTTTCCTTTCTTGAGATGAAATGAAGAATGAGGCTCACTTTGGTAACACTGGAAGTGTTTGGTTGGTAGATTCACTTGTTGGTTAAGGTAACCTTCTCTTCTCTTCATTTTGGAAATTAGGGTTTTGATCTATTGGTGATTTTGGGTGTAATATGTTGGGGGAAATGATTCTAAGTGTTTGGGGATAAATACTTATGGTTGGAAACTTATGGATTTAGGTTTTGGAAGATTTGGACTTGAAGGTGCAGACTTCTTCAAAGGAGCATACGTATGGGAAAATCTAGATTTAGCTTAATCTAGCGAGGTGAGTTCAAGTTGTTTTGTGAAAACTTTGTACATGCCAAAATTTGTGTTTTAAAGTATTTGTGTGCTTTACGTGAAATTATCCCTTGTTGAATTATTTGGTGGGTTGTGATTTAGTCAAAGTGTTGAGCTTTATAAATCTTATAAAACACCCGTATTTGGGGATTTTGAGTGATTGATGAATAAATCACGAGTGAAAGAGGTTTTGTTAATTTATTGCAGAAGTGAAGGTTATTTGGTCAAAATACACTTTTAGTGTTTTGTGATTATGAGATAACTATGATGTGACACATTTTAAAGTGTGAACGTGTGAGTTGGGGATTTTGGTCAATCCGACCATGTGAATGTTTTAAGAGTTGTAAACCTTTATTTTGAGGCCGATGGCCTATTGAGGAATTAAAAGATAAAGATTTTGGGCAACGATGCATTTGGGTTTACATAACCGTGTGAGTAACACGTATTTGACCAAACATTTATTTTGGCCTTAAAGGCTTGATTTATACTCAAATGATTCTTTTGAGTGTTTGCCGGTTTTAATGACTCGAGATGGAGTCTTGGATGTGTTATATGCTTAAGTGCATTTTATTCGAATACGTGTCGGTTTAAGTGTTGGTCTTATGTATGAAGACCGTTTGATGATTTATTCTTAGTACCTTTGGGACTAATGAACCCTAGTGAGTTATATGCATTGTCAAGTAATAAAAGAGTTGCATATACGTGTACATATAGATGCATATTTGATTTGACTTCATTGGGAAGGTGGCAATGAAGGGGTTGTGAGATTATCATGCCTCGGAGCGTGTGTTGCATGATGTGAGTTAGATGCATTTCATTTGTATGAATTGATATTGATAAATGATCATTAGATCTTTTGAGCAGAGGGCTCGGTTTTGGACTCGGTTGAGTCTCGAGGGCATTCGCCCGATTTTTAATAAGCTCGACGTGGGCTTGGGGTTTGAGTTGCATGAATTGCATTATATTTGATGTTTACATGATTTGAATGCATTAGTTATTCTTTTAGGGTCATGTATATATTTACGTCAAGTAAGCTTGTTTTGGATGGTGGGTTTCCAAGGTAAAGACCTAGTATGGTTGAACTTGGTAGTTTTAAATGGACTAAAGACCTAGTATGGTTGATGTCTAAGATGGGCTAAATACCTAGCATGGTTGATGCCGAAGATTGACTAAAGACCTAGTATGGTTGATGTCAAAGATGGGCTAAAGATCTAGTATGATTGATGCCGGAAATGGACTAAAGACCTAGTATGGTTGATGTCTAAGACGGGCTAAAGACCTAGTATGGTTGATGCCGAAGATTGACTAAAGACCTAGTATGGTTGATGTCATCTTCTTTCCACATCCAAGAAGCTTACTTACGTTTATTAATTGTGGTTTAATTTATGTGTTTGCCACATTCGATGAGATCGGGTCTCCCCCGTCACCGAAGGGTGTTGCTTTCGGGTATTTTATTTATTCGCATTGTTGAGGTTATATTACATGCATATGGATTGTTTTCCATGATTGATGGACGGATTTATGTTACATCCTTATTGGTTGTTTTAACTATTGGAGTTTTATTCGCAGTGACGATTATTGAGAAATTATTATTATTAATTAACTCTTGAAGTGAGTTTTGGATTTGAGTCATTTGCAGAGACACGATTTTCATTGGAAGCTTTCCTCTCAGAAGTTGTGTGCGTTTGGAAAATGGGTTGTCGATGTCTTTCATACAAACCCTTTTAGAAAATCATTTATTAAGATGAAGCTGTAGATTTATCAAATGATTTGCTCTTGATGTAGATTGAATACGAGTCCAACGGTACTTTCCGGGGTAAAAACGGGGTTCTAACGAAGAAGTTACGGCAAAATTAGTGGAAGTTGAGATGTTTGGCAAACAGAAGCTGGCGCCGATGGTTTGGCGCCGATGCATCGGCGCGGGTGATCGGCGCCGAATACCTGACGTGCTAAAAGGGGGTTAAACCCACCTCTTTATCCTTAGTTCATTCTCTCAAATTAGAACTACTGCTGCTCTTCACTTCTCAGACGAATATTCTATCTAAACCTAAGGTAAATTCACATCTCTCAATCATAATCCAATTCAAGTAATTAGTAGATGAATCTTACCAATTAAACTTCAATTAGGGCTTTGCATCATTCATCTTTCTTGTTGGAGAGATTAAGCTCAAATCTTCAAGATAAGGGTTGTTTCAATTGAAGATTAGAGGTGAGTAACTTGTATTTAATTGATTGTATTATACTTATCTACCATTGTTTATCTTGATTTTGGTATTGTTAATATGAAATCTTGATTTATAAGCTCTTAATGGTTAAGAGGGAAACAAAAAGAGTTCAAGTAAGTTATGATGGATTAATTGTGTTTATTTCTTAGTATGCCATGTTAAATGTTGGTGTTAAGGGTTTGGCTTTGATTATATATCAATGGTATGTGATTTTGATGATGGCTTAATATATGTCTTAATGAAGTAATGATGGCTTAATAGTCAAAATAGACTTATTATTGAATTGTAAACATGGATGTTTATTATTGATGTCATATAGAATGTGATTTGATACATATGGATGTATATGAACTACATGGAAGTAGTATTGATTATGTTAAATGGTTGGACCATTGTTAAGTGTTAAGTATGCTTTGAATATTATTTGGATTAACATATTTGGTATTCACATAATTGGAGGAGCACCTAGTAGGCATTGGAGGATATATTCTTACACACCGTGAGATAAGTGCAATTGATTCATACCTTCGGATACCGTGGGGTTTTTCCGTTGTGTTATGCCTTGTGACAATACCGTGGGGTACCGATCAAGGTATATCTTCAATTATGATGTAACTGGGTAGCGATATGGGTCTTCTCCATGGAATCCAATTTGTGAATGTATCGAATTGTTATTCCTACATGCTATGATTATGCTCTATGTGCTATGTGTAAACCTCACTTAGGCTTTAAAAGCCTAACACTTGTTATGTGTTTATGTGTTACAGATATTAGTGGTTCCGGACACAAGAAGGTCTAGAATGGGGTTGTGAGCATGGGATATTGTTGGAGAGTTAAAGATTGGAAGATTGATGATAGAACTTTCCGACATCCTTTTGATATTTGATTACTATAGTAGTGATCAGATAAGCTAGTGGTCCATTAGTAGTTATAATTAACTAAATTTTTGTATTAATGGTTAGGTAATGATTATTATGTGTACTCTTACTTTAGTAATGAGTACCACTCTTCCGTTTTATGGAAGTTTTTGTTAACCCCTGTTTTGGGGTGTTACAAGTTGGTATCAGAGCTTTAGTTTAAGTGAACTAAGTATGATGAGGAGGTACTTAGACTTAAGCTAAGATGAATTAAGTTATGAATCGTGAGATTGGGTAGAAGTATTAAGACGGGATGGCCTTAGGGTCGACATAAATATGTGAAATTAGTACGGTAACGACGGTAATGAGGATTCTCATGTATGATATATTCACAATCTCAATTAGCTACTGTTATTATGAATATATTGTTACATAAGCATACTTGTTTCTAAATTGTTCCTGTGACTAATGATTGGTAAAGTACGTTTCGTATGTCTATATTCAAATAACCATTTCTCAGGGTTATCTTTTGTTTTATAGCATAATGATGGTAAAAATGCCACCAAGGTCTTTCAATTCTTTGGAGGACAGATCGGTAAATGATTGAGGATTGGAAGGACAACCTGGAACTGGCAGAGACTCATGAAAGTCCGCCGAGACAACCCTAAATAAGTGGATTAAAATGTGTGGAAATAGAATGTAAAATGTTTGATTAAGATGGGAATAGTATGAAATGGTTGAGTAAGTGAGCCTTGGAAGGCATGTATAACAAGTGTTAGAAGGCTGAGAGGGTAACCATTGGTTGGAAATAGAGCGTCAATGATAAGTTGCGTGAGTTAAACGATAGACCTTGTTTGAGTGAATAGCCTTCAAATGCAAGTAGAGTTTTATGCACGGTGTCCTCGAGTGTGTGTTACATGGGTTTTCGTGATTTCAAAACAAATGCATAAATAGAAATTTAGTCGATGATAAATTAGTATGTGCACGTGAGTATTTAAAGAAAAAGGCAATACTAATTACGTCACACAAGCGAAATTTTGAGTATAGCAATTTGCAAAATACTTCATACTTTACAAGAAAAGTTAAATATAAATGAGTGTGAGAACCGACTAGCTTACTTCGTGTCGGTAGATTCTTTCAACTTTTGTCGTATGAAAAGATTTTCATTAAATACATTACAGTCATAACAACATCGTTTTGGTTGAAAAAGATTAAGTTTTTTTTTTTAAAGTAGTATGCAAACGATTCTCGTGATCGTTGTGCAGTACACTGAAGTTATAAGAATTTTGGGGTCATGTGTACCCAAGTTGCTCCAAGTGTTGTTCTTTAAAATGAGGAAATGTGCGAAATAATATATTTAATACATTGTTATTCATAAAGGCTATGAACGAACTAAGTCATAAAATATTACAATAAGCTAAGAAAGAACTCTGAGAATGGAGAGGTGTTGGATAAATCATGGGAGAATGTTTGTAGTTTTGGTAATTGTGTTCAAGGGGAAGGTGAACAATGGGAGAGTTGAAAGTGGACTTTAGTGTCGGTTGTAAGAAGGTCTATACCCTTGTTTGGTAACTAGGAACACAGTTGGCAAGGGACGGTTGTGTCCGGAAGAAGGATTAGTAGTCATCAAGGTGATGGAATTAGCAAATTGCTATGAGTAGTGTAGTGAGACAGAAAGGAAATACCCTCGACGTTAAATAAGAATTTATGGTGATCTTGCGATATTAGTATTGCACGAATAAGTTTGAAATGAAGATGATGAGATGTAAATTGTATTATGTTATGTTGAAAGGATTAGGTTCAGTCCTCGTTAATGAATAGATTAAAGAAGTATCGATAGGTCGACTATTGACATTGAAGTCAGCAGTTGTGTAAGATGTATGAGGCCTTTTGCCTGTCACAGAGTGCGGTCTGGGTGCGTCCCGCGTATGCCTGTGCGGGCAGAAACAACCGTGAGCGGTACCGGCATGCTGTTATGCAGAGGGTATGCGCAGAGCGGACATTATCGTGTACGGTGAACTGGGATGTTATAGAATGCTATAGAATGCGAACAATACATATCTTGTGAAACACCACATGTGGGGATTTTGAGTGATTGGCGAATAAATCACGAGTAGAAGAGGTTTTGGTTAAATTATTACTGAAATGAAAGTTAGGTGGTCAAAATACGCTTTTAGAAGTTTATTATGGTCGTGCAATAATTTTGGTGTGTTATATGCTTAATCGCATTTTTTTTTCTTCTTTAGTGTTGGTTTAACTATTGGTCTTATGTGTGAGGACCGTTTGATGATCTTGTATTTTTAGTACCTTTGGGACTAATGAACTTTGGCAAAATAATATATATTAATATTATGGAGTATATAGAGTTGTATATACGTGTACATATAGATACATATAGGAATTGACTTCATTGGGAAAGTAGCAATGAAGGGGTCGTGAGATTAGCATGTCTCGAAGCGTGTGTTGCATGATGTGGGATTTGATGTATTTTAAATTTCATGAGTTGATATTGATAAATGATCAATAGACCCTTTGAGCAGATGGCTTGGTTTTGGATTCGGTTGAGTCTTAAGGGTATTCGTCGATTTAATTAACTTGACATAGGCTTGGGGGTTGGAATTACATGAATTATATTATAATTAAAGTTTACGTAATGTGAATACATTGATTTTTTCTTTTGAGAACATGTAAGAATGTTAAGTTAGAATCAGAAGATTAAAGGTTGAAGGATCACCTTGTGGGGGGTGTTAGGATAGTGAAAGACTATTGTTGTAGATGAACATTCTACTTATGATGTAGATGGTTTATATAGAATGAAGAATTAAGCACGAACATGGAAAGGGTATGGACTATGTCGATTTGTGATGAAGTGTGCACTGTATATATAATGGGTATTTTGACAAATTCATGAGAGAAATGAGTATTTTGGTAAGTCAAACTTTGGGTATTTTAATTAAATTCCCTAAAATTTAATTTGTAATTCTCGTAATTGCAATTTTTTTTCTTTCTACAAAGGACGATCACAACACAAGCACAGTCGACTCGAGATATTTGGTTTCTCCGTCGGCCGACGTCACACGTTCCCTCTTGCTACAATATTCCTCTGTTGTTTGTTTTAGTAGGGAGAAGATCATGGCGATGGTTCAGACCGACCATTCAGACGATTTAGACCAACTTCTTGACAGTTAAAATCTTCTCTTCTCTATCCTCGGTTGATTTTTGTTATTTTTCGGTGGCTATGATTTGTATTTGATCAATTGCATTTTGTATCACAATTAGGTGCTTTGGATGATTTCCAGACTCTTAATCTTGCCTCCTCTGCTCAAAGGTTTTGTAATTTTTCTGTCGGAAATCGAATTATACACCTTTGATAGGGTAATATAGCAACTGAACGGTGTATTCGTTATTACTTGGATTATTATTGATAGGGCAAATCTGGCACCTTTCAGTTTCAAAATTGATACGGCTTCTATTCCAAATCCTGACACACTTGTTCGTTATCCGTAGTTTGTTTTAACTTCATTGTCGTTGCGATTTGTTTTTCTCTGAAAACTTAAAGATGATCAATCAATCAATTTGAAGTTGAATGTTGATCCATTTGACCGGAAGGATTATTACTTTATGTTGTTAACAACACACTCAAAAGGCTTATATGTAGATGTCTTATCAATTTCAAATTAATTCATTTGAAACTGTTTCTGTGTAAAGTTTCTAACTTATATTGTTTTGGATCGACAACGAGCCCATCACACACAAAAGGCTTATTTGTAGGTAAACTTCTATCCATAAGACCATAACTCATAAAATTTCACACTAATGGAGACACATATTGGATGGATTGCCCAGCGGAAACTATTCTCTTTTACTTTTATACAAGTCTAAAGCTTTTCCATTGTTTGAATTTGTTGTTCGGTGATGAAAGCAGAGATGACAGAGGAAACAAAGCAGAAGGTCCTTCTTTGCCCAGTGGGGTTCAAGGACTAGGAATGGGTTTGCCTGATATGAGAAGTAAGAAGAAAGGAAAGCAAAAGGTGGCATCCAAGGAGTCGCATGTATCTGAGACTCTCAATAATTTGAGAGAGCAAACTAGGGAAACTGTTAAAGGTATGGAGTCTATTACTGCTCCAAAACCAGGTGGCATTGATATGTTTGGAGATGATGCAATGATGGAGGATTGGGTCAAGCAGTTTGAGGAACTCGCAGGGTCTCAGGTATTTTTTTTCTGACTTATTGGAAACCTGGTTCTAGTTTTTGTTTCAATCCTGCCATATTTTTGCTTCGTTACAAGTTTGTTGTCATCTGATCCGGGCCCTACAGTTATCATTGAAGCAAGTTTTTTTGAGATAAAGTTCCTTCAATTTATGCTCTTTTTGGCCTACTGTGGTGGTAGGAACTTGCTCATGATGACACAGAGATCCCAAGTTCACATACCACGTTGCACATTGCCCATTGAATTATCGGTGGCAAAGTTTCACCCTTGTGTGTGGCTTCGTGGGTCTTCCTTTCAAGAAAAAAGGAGATAAACGTTGAATTTGAAGGTCAATATGTTGCATCTTAACTAGAAAAATTAGTTTGATATCTAAAACTTGGATAAAATATGACATTTAATCTTATAGCAACAAATGTAGAATATGTGTCTGAAAGGAAATAAAAATAGAAAAAGGTCCAATATATAACCGTGATAGGTAAGAAGGGGTTGAAGATACGGATTTTGTTTTTTCTTCACCTCTGTAGTCTTCATTGGTTCTGACTGAACTGGTACGTCAATCTTTCTTGTATTTGGTGTGATTGTTGAAACTGTCAATGCTGTCATCATAGTACTTGTTACTAGTGTCGATTGTGTATAATGTGGATTGTAGATCTTGGAGATTCGATGTTTCCTTTGATTGTAGCAGGTAGTCATTTAGTTAATGTTTTGTAATGGAATTTGTGTTTGATAAATGATGAGATGCTTCGGTAATGATAAGTATCTCCTCTGTTCCGATGGAAATTGCAAAACTAGATGTGGTACATAGTTTGAATTGTGGAACTATTATTTAGATGTCTTGGAGGACCCTGTGGACAATCGATAGTGTTAATTATTCGGAACCATGAGAATGGCTAAATCAAGTTATTTGAGCTTGAAAACTTACAAGTACTAAAATACCCTTCTCTTTGCTCTCTGTAGGACATGGAGTCTATGGTAGAGACAATGATGCAACAGCTCTTGTCAAAAGATGTTCTTCATGAACCCATGAAAGAAATTGGTGAAAGATACCCAAAATGGTTAGAAGACAATAAATCTAAATTAAACAAAGAAGAATACGACCGTTATATTCATCAACATGAGTTCATAAAGGATCTGAATGCAGTTTATGAAACCGAGCCTGGTAATTTCAATAAGATCGTCGAGCTCATGCACAAAATGCAAGAATGTGGTCAACCGCCAAATGATATTGTGAAAGAGCTTGCGCCTGATTTTGATATATCAGCTTTTGGCCAACTGTAAGTGTGCTTTTTTCTCCATCTTTTAAGCCATATTGTCACATCCGGCAGTGTTCAGTGTCAAAATTCTTATTATAGTTCGACTTTTCAGGTCATAGGGATTAATGTTCTACTTCAATTTTGAGATCAATGGACTAAAATTTCCATAAATTATTACACTGGCATTGAACTAGATCACAAATGCTATAAGATCTAGTAACATTGGTTTTGGGCTTGTAAAAAAATCAAAAGTCAAGCTTGAATCCAGAAAGTAACATGTTTGACCTTGAGAGTCAAAGTTTGCATCATATACTATTCAACCTGGAAAATGTTATGCCATTGCTAATCTGGCAATATTTTGGTAATGAAATTTTTGTATATAGTTGGACCTTGTGGTCATACACATTAACATTTGTAATATAACTTTGAGAGGAGTTGTCTAAAATATCTGGAGATAATGGGATTGAACCAGATAGCAAATACATACTGGGAAATGTTAAATGTTTGTATCTAGTATCCAGATTATCTGTAAACAAAATATGTAATCCTAAAGGCAAAAGTGTAGGAATGGAGGGCAGTTTTTCTTCATTGCTGGATTAATAAATATTGTTTATATATATGATTCAAATTATGTCTTGTAATTTGGATTGTAGCACCAGAAATGCTTGATTCTCAGCAAAACTGCTGCATAATGTGAGTAAAGGAAAGGATATATATACCACCTTCACTTGTTCTTTTTTCTTTTAAACTTCGCATTGTTGTTTTAGATTACAAGGGAAATTATAAATGTTGTTTTTAGCTTGGAAATTTATGACTACAGTACAATACAGTATATTTAAAACGTTCATTAAATTACTAAGATTTTTGTTATTCTTTATAAATTGAGTGAGGTTTACCCAAATTTTGGATTTAATCCCTAAAATACACTATTTACGGTGTTGGTCCTTAACTTTTTTATTTATTTTCACTCATGGTCCTATAGGAGGACCATGAGTGAAAGTAAATTAAACATAGGAAGACCATGAATGAAAGTAATTAAAATGTTAGATAAATCCAAATTTATAATTTGGGTGTAATTCACTCTTATAAATTATTAAATATATGGATGTCATTGTTCCAACAATCGATCAAAACAACGAAAATCCTACAAATTCCCATAACAAGTAGATTGATCCTACCTCTTAAATTAAAGAGTAAATTACATGAATGGTCCATGTGGTTAGGTCTAAATCTGGATTTGGTCTCTATTTTGAAATAAGTACACCAGGCATCCCTGTGGTTGTCATTGTGTTTCACGTCAGGTCCCTGACACTAACTTCGTTAAAATAAGTCTGTTAACTCGGGGGTAAAATGGTCATTTTACCCATGTCTTCACCGGTCACCTTCTCCGGCCACCCCTCCCACTCTTCACTGCTAGATGTCTCAACACCTCCATTTCTGTGACCCTCTTTCTCTCTTTAACACACCTACATATATATATATATACATATATACAAACCTGCAACCTCCTCTCTCATCTCTCCCACAACTCCGATCACCGGAAAAAAAAAACGTCCGACTAGTAACTCCGATCATCGGGGGAAAACGAGCAAAGCACACGGGTATGTCTTTCATCTCTGTGTGTGTGTGTATATATATATATATATATATGAGAAGAAGGGTTGTTGGTCAATTAGTCAAAATAGTGAAACAAGGAAGAGGGGGAGAAATGGGTGGGGGTGTAGTTCGTCGGAGAAGGTGGATGGTGGCGATGTGGCCGGAGAAGGTGACCGGTGAAGACAGAGGTAAAATGACCATTTTACCCCTGAGTTAACGGATGGAATTTAACGGCGTTAGCGTCAGGACCCAACGTGAAACAAAATGACAATCACAGGAACGCCTGGTGTACTTATTTCAAAATAGGGACCAAATCCAGATTTGGACCTAACCATAAAGACCATTCATGTAATTTACTCTAAATTAAATAATTGAATTTCCAACCTCCATAATAAAATATTAGGAATTTAATTAAAATACCCAAAGTTTGAGTTTTACTTATCAAAATACTCATTTCTCTCCTGAATTTGCCAAAATATCCATTTTTCCCGCGATCGCGGACAAGGACCAATTTTGAAAAATTGAATCCCGTGATCGCGAAGAATAGTCCCGCGATTGAATCAATTTGGTGAGTTTTGATTTGATATTTACACTTTTAACCCCTATATTTATTTACTTACTTTACTTTATACATTTTACTTTCATAAATGCCCTAAGTTTGACCAAGTGTTACCAAAATGCCACAAATCTCTCTTCGATAACCCCTATACTTATTTACTTACTTTACTTTCATTATTTTAATTTTACATTTAACACATATAATCGTTTATTAACTAAAATACGTTAAAAATACGTTTTAATTTTAACAAATTACACCATTATAATCGTCTCTTCGATACGTTCGAAATGAACCCAATCTTGAATTTTTTTGGATTTATATATTTTAATATATATCATATACACTACATAAAAATATTTTTTATATTTAAAATTCATACCCTTATAGTTAATTATTTAATTTATGGTATATCTCTTTTTTTTTCAATTTTTTTACACTCCTATCGCATTAACATAATAATCATATATTAACTAATTCATTAAATCGTTTTAAATTATTATTATTTGAATGTGTTTATAGATATCGTGAATGGCAATAGGAGAAGGTTTCACGAGAAGAATATTAAATGGGGTTTTGACAAGTTGGTATCACTGGACTCATTTAAGAATTGTGAAAATGGGTATTTGGCGAATGATGATTCATGTGTGTTTGGAGCTGAAGTATTTGCAGTTACAGAGTATGCACAAAATGATCGATGTATTTCCAACGTAACTTGGATTAAAATTATCTCCTTCAGTTCAGTCCTTGCCCGCGTTTGACTTCATTTGACCCCCGCGATCGCGGGCTAAAGTGCCACGTGTCACCAAACTTTGCCCCAAAAATCCGCGTTGGTCCCTGTATTTGTCGAACTTACAGTTTGGTCCATGAAGTTTGTTGCAAATTTAAAAAAACATTAATGGTCCCTATAGTTTTTAGGTTATCATTTTATGTGGTTTTTAATGTATTGTTTCCTTTCCATTTTAATGTTTTTAATATAGAAATTCACTTAAGTTATTTAACAAGGAAATTAATTAACAACATCATATAAAAATTATTGCAAATCATCTTCCCAACCGAAACGGATACAGTGCATGTAAACAAAGAAATCTATTACTGGAAGGCGTCCTGGAGTCCTGTGATCAAGTTAACCTTTTCCTTGATCACGTCCTCCATTCCTATGTAGTCCGATTCGAGTTCTTCTAGTTCCTCTTCAGCTTCCTTAATCTCTCGTTGCAGCTGCCGAACGTGAGCCCTAGTCATGGCCAGTTCTCGTTTCTTCTCCGCTAGATACTCCAATTTCCCCTGTTGAATCCCCCTGTTATGGTTCCACATACCCTTTACCTTTTCGATACCGGCGTTTGCCTCATCAATGGCTTTTTGCACTACGGGAGTAATTCGTCGACTTTCTCGAAGACCCGTCGGCATAAAATCATACATTGGTGGGGTTCTCATGCCATTATCGAAGTAGTAACTGTCGGATGCCATCTCCCAGTCTGCTTCCTCCTCAGGCGTGAATGGAAAATCGGATGCAGTTCGCCCACAGTTTCTCCACTCCTCGTCTGTTTCCGGTACCTTCCAGGTACTCCGGCGAGCTCCGTCGTTCAGTGGTTGGTAGGCTCCCGAACGTGAAGTTCCAGCCACATTCGCCGACCTGTTCCCCCTTGATCTTGAACCTCCATCCATTGTGTTAAAAAAAGCGAGAGTATGTTTGTATAAAAGTGTTGGGAACTGAAGATGTGCTAAGTATGGTTAGTACTGCCAGAACAACATTACTACTGCCAGATCAATGTTAGTGCTGCCAGAACAAAGATACTACTGCTAGTTCAAGGTTAGTACTGCTGAGATATTAATACTGCTGGAACATTATTAATACTGCTTATGTGAGGTTAGTACTGCTTGTCAAAGTTACTACTGCAAGTCAAGGTTAGTACTGCTGGTGCATATCGAATATCTGTTAGTACTGCTCGTGACTTAATACTGCTGGAGATTGTTAGTACTGCTCATGAAGAATGAAGGTTAATACTGCTGAGTTCGTTAAGTTTGGTATGCGATACTTTTGGAGACAAAGAAGGAATTGATCAAGATATGTTTAACGAAGATTTAGAAGATCAAGTTACTTTTGATAGTTATCTTGTAATTATTTTTGTATAAATAGACTTCAATAGATAGCTATTAGAATATACGTGTGTGAAAAAGAATTCGATTGTGTTTTAGAGAGAATTAACCTCAAGGTTTAATAACCCTATTTCTAGAGAAGTAGAAGTCGTCTTGTTGAGCCTGTTCAACAAGATTGAGGTTTGGTTGTAATCTTGTGAGTCGATTTAGTGAATACACAAAGTGGTGAATTTTCTGTTATATTGTTCTTGATTGTGAGAATTAAAGTTCTTTTCCGCAGATTATTTAATTCTGAATTCTAAGTGTTTATTGTCTTGTTAAGATTCGATCCTGACAAGTGGTATCAGAGCTAGTGTTTCTTAGAATTCTACAGTCATTATGGAAAATTCTTTTGAATCAAACAGTACTCTTGTATCTAAGGTTCCCATGCTCAGACCCAATGAATTTGACATGTGGAAAATTAGAATCAAGCAGTACATTCTGCTTACTGATTATTCCATCTGGGATATCATTGAGAATGGTCCATGTGTTGAAGGAAGAACTGGACCAGATGGCAAAAGACCTCCTCCAAAGACTGATGCAGAGAGAAAAGTCAGACAAACAGAGATGAAGGCCTTAAGCACCCTGCTTTTGGCTATTCCCAATGAGTATCAGCATCAATTCCATCACTGCACTGATGCTCAGATTCTATGGAATGCTTTGGAGAAAAGATTTACTGGCACCAAAAGCACAAAGAGAAATCAAAAGGCAATTCTCAAGCAACAGTATGAAAACTTTACTTCTACCAAGAATGAGTCCATGACTCAAACGTTTGATAGATTTAATAAGCTGATTGGAGAATTAGCCACTGTAGGAGTCAAGATGGAGGCTGATGATGTCAACAGGAAGTTCTTAAGATCATTGGGTGAAGAATGGACAATGTACACTGTGTCCTTCAGACAGAATGACCAACTGGAAGATAAGGAACTTGATGATCTGTACAATGATCTTAGAGTATTTGAATCAGAGGTTGAAGCCAAAAAGAAGCCCTCTGGATATGTTCATAATGCTGCACTTCTTTCATCATCACCTGATTCTACTGCTAACCATGATTCAGTTAGTACTGCTGGTTCAGTTAGTGCTGCTGGTTCAGTCAATCAGGAAAAGTTCAAAGATACAGTACTAGAAGCTTTCTTTTCTAGTCATATAAATTCCTCTTTGATTAATGATGATTTAGAACAGATTAATGCTGATGATCTTGAAGAGATGGATATAAAGTGGCAGATGGCTATGCTGTCTATGAGAGTGAAGAGATTCATTAAGAGGACAGGGAGAAACAATTTTTCCCAAAGAAGAGAGGATGGTGCTGGATTTGACAAATCCAAAGTTGAATGCTACAAGTGTCACAAGATGGGACACTTTGCCAGGGAATGCAGAGGAGGAACATCTCACAACAGCCATCAACAAACTCAGGCTGGAAGTTCCAATCAAAACAGAAGCTCCATTCAAGCTCTTGTTTCTCAACAAGGAATGGGATTTGACTGGAGTGACCAAGTAGAAGAAGCCATCCAAAATCAAGCACTTATGGCTGAAGTTTTAGATCTTCCCACTGAGGTAAAATCTAATCTCTGTACTCAAGCTTGTATAGACACTGTTAAAAGGTATAGAGATCACAATCAGGGTATGTGTGATGATCTTAAAAGGTTAGAAAAGGATAGAAGAGACTATGTGTTGATTGTTGAGAGGTTTGAAGAACAGATTAGGGCCTTTCAAGCCAATGAACTTCAACACTCATATGATACTAACTACTGGAAGTGGGAAAAAAGGTGGTCTGGAGTTCCAACTGAAAGAGTCTAGGGAAGAGTGTGAGAAATTAAAAGAAGAACTTAAGAAAGTTAAAGCTGATGTTGAAAAGTTTTCAAAAGCTTCTAAAGCCATGGACACAATAATAAATGCTCAAGTCCATGGTAAGATGAAAACAGGCCTAGGGTATAATGCCACACCCCCACCCTACAACAACAACTACATCCCTCCTAGGTCAGACCTTTTAGAAACCTTGGATAGTAAGGACTTATCTGAAGGAGCCACTAGTGTAGACCCATTAGATGCAGTTGTTGTTGAAGATGGATCTGATGGGGAAGAGTCTAAGAAGGACAGTGATGAGATCCCATTAGAAAATCACATCAAGACTAATGAGGAAGGTGGAAGTCCTTGGGATAGGAGTAAGGAGATGAAAAGGACTGTAAAGGAAAGAAAGTTCATTACACACAGACCACAGTTGTGAACTCTAATGCTTGTGAACAGTGTTCTTGCAGGAAATCTCAAGAGTATAAGCCCCAAAAACATGATAATAAGAGGGGAAATCAAAGGAACTGGAATAACCAGTGGGCAATAAGGCAAGGAGTTGATCTGCAAAAGATTAACAGACCAAAACCTTTCTTCATTTGTGGCAAACTGAATCATCTTGCCAAATACTGCTACTTCAATCCTATTAACCAAAAGAGAAGTTTTCAATCCTATCAAAAACCTTTTGGCTACAGGAAGCCTACAAGAACAAATGTGGCTAAGAAACAAGCCGAACCAAGAAGCCACATGAAGAAAAAGCCTGAAAAGGAATGTGTTACAATGTGGGTTCTAAAAGGCACTAAAAATAATACTGCTGCTAGCAGTGTTAGTACTGCTAACACTGTTAGTACCTCTTCAAGAGTTAGTGCTGCTAGCAGTGTTAATACTGCTAGAAATTCTTCAAGAATTAGTGTTGCTAACACTGTTAGTGCTTCTTCTTCAGATAGTACTGCTGCTAGCAGTGTTAACTCTGTTAATACTGCTCCTAGCAGTGTTAACTCTATTAATACTGCTAACTCTGTTAGTACTGCTGATACTGCTGCTAGTACTGATAGTGTTGCTAACAATACTGCTGCTCCCAGTGTTAGTACTGCTAGCACTGTTAGTACTTCTAAGGTTAATACTGCTTCTAGTGCTGCTACACCAATCATATTGACAAAGTACTCCAGTACTGCAGTACCTAAGTTTGAAAATCTCATCAAAACCCAGTGTAAGTACTTTGATGAGCAAGGGAGACCCAAGACCACTTCGGCTTGGGTTCCCAATAAAACTAACTGATTTATCTTGATGTGCAGGGCAACCAACAGCTCAAGGGGAAGAGCATTTGGCATGTTGATAGTGGTTGCTCCAGGCACATGACAGGTAACATGGCCTGCCTCAAAAATTTCAAAAAGATTGATGGAGGACATGTTGCATTTGGGAATAATCCTGCTGGTGGAAAGATAAGTGGTAAGGGTGATGTTTCAAAAGGTAAGATGACCTTTGAAGATGTGTACTATGTTGAGCAATTGAGATACAACATGTTAAGTGTATCACAGGTTTGTGACAAGAAGCATAGCATATTGTTTACTGATTCTGAATGTATTATCCTTGCTCCTGGATACAAAGTGGTTGATGAAAACATGATACTTCTGAGAACTCCTAGGAAGGATAATGTATATTGTTTAGATTTGGAAAGTGTGTCATCTGATTCATCCCTAAATTGTTTAGTTTCAAAAGCTTTTTTGGATGAATCATCACTTTGGCACAGAAGGATGTGTCACATGAACTTTAAAACAATGAATAAACTTGTTAAGAATAACCTTGTAAGGGGTTTGCCATCCAAAGTCTATTCATGTGATGATCATTGTGTTGCTTGTCTCAAAGGCAAACAACACAAAACTTCTCATAAGACCAAAGAGATAAACACTATCTCAAATCCTCTTCAACTGTTACATATGGATCTGTTTGGTCCTACTAATGTGATGAGTATTGGCAAGAAATCATACTGCTTAGTTATTGTTGATGATTATTCTAGATTTACTTGGGTATATTTTCTGAGAACTAAAGATGAGACAAGTGGACTGATCAAATCTTTTATTCTCAAAATTGAAAACCAATCAAATCAAAGAGTGAAAGTCATTAGATCAGATAATGGAACTGAGTTTAAAAATTTTGATCTAAACACCTTTTGTGAAGAAAAAGGAATTGAGAGACAATACAGTGCTCCTAGGACTCCACAACAAAATGGTGTTGCTGAGAGAAGGAATAGGACACTGATTGAGGCTGCTAGATCTCTGTTAGCTGATTCAAAGTTACCAATTACTTTTTGGGCAGAAGCAGTTAATACTGCCTGCTATGTTCAAAACAGAGTTTTAGTTGTAAAGCCTAAAAACAAGACACCTTATGAGCTTTTCCATAAAAAGAAACCATAAATTGGATTTTTCAAACCATTTGGATGTCCTTGTACTATTCTCAATACCAAATCTCACTTAGGTAAGTTTGATAGCAAAGCAGATGATGGTTTTCTTGTTGGGTATTCATCTCAGAGTAAGGCCTACAGAGTTTTTAATACCTCTTCTAGAATAATTGAAGAAAGTGACAATGTCAAATGCAATGAGAACACACCAAATCCTATTGGTTCAGGTCCTAATTGGCTATTTGACATTGATTCACTCACTAATTCTTTGGGTTTCAATAGTGATGTATATGCAGGACAAAGGGATACACCAACATCAGAACACAGAATTCAATCTGTGATATTTCCACTCCCTTCCATTGATCCTGTTGAATTCTGTGAACAACAAGAGGAGGCTGAACCTATTCAGAATGAAGAAGAGAGGAGAGCAGAGGAAAATCAGTCTTCAGGTCCAAATTCCAGAGAATCTGAGGTGACTGAAGAAGCAGAAACAAATCCAGAATTAAATGAGTCAAATCTGGATGAGAACATACAAGAGGAAGCTGGTCATCCAACAAGAACTCAGAAAAATCATCCTCCTGAGTTGGTGATTGGAGATATTGCATCTCCCATGATGACTAGAAAGCAAAGCAGACTCCAAGAGTTGCAAGAGCAGCAAAATACAGTTAATACTGTTCTTACTTGCTTTCTATCCCAGATTGAGCCCAAAAAGGCTTATGATGCTATGAAAGACCCAAGCTGGATAGAGGCAATGCAAGAGGAGCTGCTATAGCTCAAATTACAGGATGTTTGGGACTTGGTAGACCTTCCAAAAGGTCATAGAGCAATTGGCACCAAGTGGATTTTCAGGAACAAGACGGATGACAGAGGGATTGTGATCAGAAACAAAGCAAGACTGGTTGCACAAGGGTACACTCAGGAAGAAGGAATAGATTATGAGGAAGTCTTTGCTCCTGTGGCAAGGATTGAAGCAATTAGGTTATTTCTAGCCTATGCCTCATACATGAAGTTCAAAGTGTACCAAATGGATGTCAAAAGTGCATTTCTGTATGGCAGTATTGAGGAAGAAGTATATGTCTGTCAACCCCCTGGATTTGAGAATCCATTGCACCCTGACAGAGTATACAAGTTGAAGAAGGCTCTTTATGGTTTGCATCAAGCCCCAAGAGCATGGTATGACACCCTGTCTACCTATCTCTTGAAAAATGACTTTGAAAGAGGAGTAATTGACAAGACCCTGTTTATCAAGAGGAGAAAGAAAGACACATTACTTGTTCAGATCTATGTGGATGACATCATCTTTGGATCCACCAATGATCAAATGTGTAAAGAGTTTGAGGAGTTAATGCACAAAAGCTTCAAGATGAGTTCCATGGGAGAACTTACTTTCTTTCTTGGGCTTCAGGTAAAACAAAGGAAAGATGGGATTTTTATTAGCCAATCCAAGTATGTGAAAGACATCCTGGACAAGTTTGGTTTATCAGACTCAAAGCCAGCAAGCACACCTATGGAGACACACAAACAGCTCACTGCTGATCTTGAGGGGGAGGATGTGGATGTCCATCATTACAGATCAATGATTGGATCTCTCATGTATCTCACAGCCTCTAGACCAGATATTATGTTTTCAGTTTGTGTTTGTGCCAGATTTCAAGTTACACCAAAGCAATCTCATCTTCATGCAGTCAAGAGAATTTTCAGATACCTAAGAGGGCAACCTAGACTAGGTCTCTGGTATCCTTATGAATCATCTTTTGACTTGCTTGCATACTCAGATAGTGACTTGGGTGGAGCTAACATGGATAGGAAATCTACTTCAGGTGGATGTCAGTTTTTGGGTACAAGACTAGTATCTTGGCAGTGTAAGAAACAAACCACAGTGTCCTTATCTACCACAGAGGCTGAGTACATAGCTGCTGCAAGCTGCTGCTCTCAGGTTCTATGGATTCAGAATCAGATGTTGGACTATGGGGTAACATTTCTTCACACTCCAATCTTCATTGATAACAACAGTGCTATTAGCATTGTTAATAATCCAGTCAAACACTCAAAAACAAAGCATATAGAGATCAGGTATCACTTTATAAGAGATTGCAATGAAAAGAAATTAATTCAGGTTGCTAAAGTTCATACAAATGACCAGTTTGCTGATCTATTCACAAAAGCTTTTGATGTGGGTAGATTCACCTTTTTGGTAACAAGTGTGGGCATGATCAACCTAGAATAAATTCATGACTTTCTGTTTTTATACATGTATTTCTTCATATATTTGGTGCTACTAACTCTCTTTCTCAGAATCCTCTGTTTCCCTCAGATTACCAAGTGCAGAAAAGTGTAAGTGTAGTTACTACTGCCTGTGCAGAGTTACTACTGCCAGTGTTCTAGTAATTAATACTGCTTTGCAGTTAATACTGCTCAGTAGTTAATACTGCTAAGTAGTTAATACTGCCCTTGCAGTTAATACTGCTAAGTGATTAATACTGCTCTGCAGTTAATACTGCTAAGTAGTTAATACTGCCCTTGTAGTTAATACTGCTTTGTAGTTAATACTGCAGGTGTGGTTAATACTGCTTTGTAGTTAATACTGCTTTGCAGTTAATACTGCTCAGTAGTTAATACTGCTAGTGCACAGTTAATACTGCCAATGAGTAGTTAATACTGCTTAGCAGTTAATACTGCTTGTGTAGTTAATACTGCTCAGTCGTTAATACTGCTTATGTCGTTAATACTGCTTTTGAAAATCTAGGGCAAATACTGCTATAAATACCCCTGTTTGCCCGCCAAAGTTCATAACGACTCTTCGCATTAACTTCTTCTCTCTCTCGTTCTAACCTCTTCTCCCTAGAATCTTTGTGTTTTCTTTACAAATCCTCAGGAAGCACAACGATTATGGAGTTTGTCGACGAGCATAATGAGATTGTAATGCTTCAGAAGCCGAAGCAGGCCGAAGGATTTCATGAAATTGTGGATTTTCTCAAGTCCACTCATATTTCGTATGCCCTAACGGTGAATCCGACAATATACATCGAGCATCAGACGCAATTCTGGGCCAATGCCACCGTAGAATCCGAAGATGGGCATAAAGTCATTCAAACAAGGGTATGTGACAAACCCTTGAAAGTTTCAGAAGAACTCATTCGCATCACTCTTCTACTAGATGATGCCTCAGGTATATCTTCCATTCCCAATGAAGAACTATTCTCAACTTTACAAAGAATGGGGTATGAAGGTCCCATTGGAGTTTTTAAATTCTACAAGTCAAAGTTTTTTACTCAATGGAGATTCTTTGTTCATACCTTAATGCATTGTATTTCAAGGAAAACTACTGGATGGAGTGAGTTCAGCAGTACTATTGCTTATGCTCTAGTCTGCTTAGCCACTAACAGGAAGTTTAATTTTTCTCAAATGATTTTCAATGATCTTGTGGCAAACCTGGAATCCAAAAAGCGTTTCTATATGTATCCAAGGTTTGTTCAAGAAGTAATTACCAAGGAATTGACGGATATGCCTCAATTTGATGAGGTATATGTGCCAAAATCCCCTAAAGGGAAGGTTTTTTCAAATATGAAAAGACTTCCTAGGGACTCGGAAGGAGTTGACACACCATTGTTCTCTACAATGATGGTTGTGTCCCACACATTTGAAGGTATGGCATCAGGGTCAAGGCCCTCATTAGACACACCCACTGATGACCAATCCCAACCTTCCATCACAAAAGTAATCCCTCAGTCCATTCTTGTACGACCCACTCCCATAATAACCAAAAAGTTTGAAAGAAGAAAGGTACACAAGGTTCCTTCCCTTGCTGTATCTCCTAAGAGCCCGAAGCCTTTAAGCCCTCTGTTGGAGCATTCTCCAATGGAGAATATCGAAAGGGAAACCACAGGGGTGTCTCCCAACCCCAAGAAGGTGCTCACTAAGGAGAAGGTTGAGCATGTGAGTCGCAAGGCTGCCACTACTTCTGCTAGCAAAGAGAAGGCCAGTGGTAAAATAACTAAGCCCTTCCTCACGGCAACTCAGGGTGAGAAATCATCCAGAGGTCCCAGGTGCCAAGAAACCAAGGGGGTAGGTAGTGCTTTTGCTAGGCAAGAGACACCTGCTAAAACTTCCAATGATCCTTTAAGGGAGGTAAAAAACTCCTAAACAGGGTGAGGATAGATATACGTACGAGGAATTGATGGAAACTATTGCAAATATCAACATTGAGGTCATGGATCAGAAAAAGGAAATTGATGAACTCAAGAAAGTGGTCCTCTATCAAAACTCACAGCTTGAGAAGCAAAGGAAGATGATCACTAAGTTGATGCACAGAAAGAAGAAAGCTCAGTTTGTCCTTAGGAGAAGAAACCCTACCAATGATGCTTCCAAAAAGGGGGAGTCAGACTCAGATCTAAACATGGAGGATGCAAACATTGAGGGGGAGTATGAGTATAAGGTTGAGGGGGAGATTGAGGAGGCTGCAGATATTACAAAGGAAGCAGAAACAGAAACAGCAGCAGAAACCGTTACTGCTGCTGATCTTACAAAGGAAGCAGAAACAGAAACAGCAGTAGAAACAGTTACTGCTGCTGAGGTTGCAAAAGAAGTAGAAACAGAACCAGCAGTAGAAACAGATAATGCTGCAGTATCTAAGACTGAAGCAGCAGTATCTGAAAGTGAGAAGAAAGCAGAATCTGTTCCTACAGTAACTAAAGCAGAGATTGATGAAGAGATATATGGGATTGTGAAGGACAGTGTCGAAGCAGCAGTATTAAAGGTCATAAAAGAAGCAGTAACAGCTATAGCAATAGAAATGGTTACTGCTGCTGAAAAACAAAAGGCAGCAGAAACTGTTAGTGCTGCTAAGAGCCACAAAGAAGAAACAGCTGAAACCACTCCTGAAGCTGTTAAATCTTTCAAAAGAACAAAGAGGCCAAGAACAAAGTCCATAGCCTCAAAGAAGAAAGATGTAAAGAAGCCAAAGGTGGATCCAACTGTAGAAGAAGCCCAGGAGGAAGCAGTGAAAGAGAAATCTGATCCAAAAGTTGCTGAAGAAGAAGTGGCAACTTCATCAGGCCAACCAAGCAATGTACAATCACTGCCAAATGCTCAAAGTGATTTGTATATTACTGTGGTTAATACTAATCCAATCCAAGCTGAACCAATATCTTCTATGGCTCCTGAAATCATCTTCTGGGATACATTGAAAGATGGAAGAAAGGAGTTGATCAGAATCAAAAGGGCAGATGGAAAGTTTGAAGTTTGTCCTACTTGGGGAAAACTTATCAGAACATGCTCTAGATCTGACTTGGAAGATATGTTCAAGGTGGGAATGAGGCTATATGGAAACATGCTGACAGAGCAAGGTATGTCTATCACCAAGATGGTTCTTGAATACTTGTGCTTAATGTTCAAACCAGAAGCAGTTCAGTATTTGATGGCAAGGAATTTTCAAGTCATTACCAACTGGATGCTCATTGAGAAATGTGGAGTGTATGTCATCTCTCTTGACAATACATTTCATGAATATTATTTGGTGGATGTTGTATACAAGCACATCATGAAAAAGTTGAAAGGAATGTTGCATGCTAAGTTGGTGAGTGACAAAGACTCTAAGATGGCAAGATACCTTGTAAAAATGATTCTCAATCAAAGTCTGGGATTGGATCCAAATTTATGCGTTGATGATTAGGTTTTGGAAGCATCATCTGAAGAACTTAACTTCTCATCCTGAAAAGTCAAGTTAGGGGGAGATTGTTGGGAACTGAAGATATGCTAAGTATGGTTAGTACTGCCAGAACAACATTACTACTGCCAGATCAATGTTAGTGCTGCCAGAACAAAGATACTACTGCTAGTTCAAGGTTAGTACTGCTGAGATATTAATACTGCTGGAACATTATTAATACTGCTTATGTGAGGTTAGTACTGCTTGTCAAAGTTACTACTGCAAGTCAAGGTTAGTACTGCTGGTGCATATCGAATATCTGTTAGTACTGCTCGTGACTTAATACTGCTGGAGATTGTTAGTACTGCTCATGAAGAATGAAGGTTAATACTGCTGAGTTCGTTAAGTTTGGTATGCGATACTTTTGGAGACAAAGAAGGAATTGATCAAGATATGTTTAACGAAGATTTAGAAGATCAAGTTACTTTTGATAGTTATCTTGTAATTATTTTTGTATAAATAGACTTCAATAGATAGCTATTAGAATATACGTGTGTGAAAAAGAATTCGATTGTGTTTTAGAGAGAATTAACCTCAAGGTTTAAGAACCCTATTTCTAGAGAAGTAGAAGTCGTCTTGTTGAGCCTGTTCAACAAGATTGAGGTTTGGTTGTAATCTTGTGAGTCGATTTAGTGAATACACAAAGTGGTGAATTTTCTGTTATATTGTTCTTGATTGTGAGAATTAAAGTTCTTTTCCGCAGATTCTTTAATTCTGAATTCTAAGTGTTTATTGTCTTGTTAAGATTCGATCCTGACAAAAAGATAGATAGGAAGTTGTGAATTACTACTTCATCATGCCATCTACTTATAGCCGTGAAAATGTATGTTCTTCATCAGATATGGTCAAAGATTTCGTCTGAAAAGTTGTCTGCATGATTCGTCTGAATAGTTCACTGCAAGATTCGTTTGAAAAGAGCCTGTAAGATTCGACTGAAAAAGTAACTGCAATATTCATATGAATCACTTCCAGACAACAAGAACCAATACACCAATAATCAAGAAATAAATGCTTGTTCATCCAATAATCTCTGTATTAGGATTATCGCAAGTTTCATAAACCTACTTACTAGGTGTTGGAAATATGGGTTTTACTAAACTTTGGACGCATTTAAATTTATATATATGTGTTATATATAACTAACTTTTAGTAGGTTTATGTTCTCCTATATGAGATCTTCGAAATGATATATAATGCGTCCAAAATAGAGTATGTGTGAAAGAGATATCGATACTCAAAGTTGAGTAAATGGATGAAATTAACAAAAACCAAATGAAGTAAACAGTAAGTCAATCACAATACTTTAACAAAATAAGTTAATACTAAAAATAACAATTATTTAATGTTACATAAACAACCTAACGTGGCCCTATTTGACAATGTTCATAAATGGACTCCGCCATATGTATGCGGAAATCTTTGGCAACATTCTCGGCCTCGTCAGGGTGTACCCATACCTCATCGTTATTTATCAACATTTGGGCATTACGGCATACCCAGACACCGCAATCCGCATTTATCCCGGCCTGCTGGGGTGCATTCTTGGCGAACTTATAGCGAAAGACACCTGTCATATCGCGACGTCTATCATCCTTGACCCGGCAAAAGAAGTCATATAGCACAGCTTTAAACTTTGTCATCTGCTCTTCCAATTGCTGTCGGAAGAGATTGGCACTGTCGCTATCATATATGGTCAAGGTCATAGCGTCAAGTTCAAACACTCCAAGCAGCCAATGTTGGGGATTAATGCATATAGGGATGTACACCTGAAATATTACAATATTAGACAGCTTAGTTAGCAACAAAACAAGTTAAATAAAATAAGAGTAAAACGATTTACATACCACATCGAGGAGAGCCCAAGAGGTCCCTTCCACGCCATTGCATGATCTAACCACGGAGGCGGGACCTAGATGCTCAATCAACAAGTAATGAAAGAACATACTGAACATCATGGTCCACCTCGTGTCTGATCCACGATGTCTTTGCAACAGCGAGACCCAACAATCGATGTGCTATACATAAAAAATAGATGGTTAGACATGTAAAATAAATATATTTGATTATATGAATATAATTAAACTTCATACTAACCACATCCAGTAAGTCAGACTCCAAAGTGTCAACGGACAGCAATACATTGAAAAACGAGGGGGTGATTTCCAAGTTCAAGTGAGGGATGAAGATCAAGGGGGGGAGGCGACCAGTCCGACACATCCTCAATATTTCCGATGCCGGTTGAGGCTCCGGTGAAGACACCTTTCCCTTTTTCTTTCCTCCCTTCTTTCCCCCCGCTTTCTTTGCTTGTTTTTAGCGGCCGGTGGTGTCGTAGATCCTTGTTGGCCAAACGGGTGACGAAACCATTGTGAAATTTTATGCGACCGCTTTTGAGGGAGCGGGGTCACCTGTGGTGGTGGATCTACAACCTCCATCGGGTCATCGTCAGGCTCCAAGAAGTGCTCCGAGAAGTGATCCTGGATAATAGGAGACCCCGTCTGAAAATTACGTTACTCAATGTTTTAAGTACAATTTAGGAAATGTTCACAATTAAACCAAAACTACCAAAATAACTTACAGTATGCATTTCCGGCCTGTAATAGTCTTCGGCCGAACCACCAAAGATGTCCATGATTGATGTGGTGGCGAACGACGGCATCTGTTGTGCCCCCGACATCCCGGCCTGCGTGACATTGATCATTAAAATAGTTACAAAATTAGGATTATCGATATATAACTATAATGGTTACTCAGTGTCACTAACACTCTCCGGGATACTAGAATAGGATGTGGTGGCGAACGGCGACATCTGCGAGGTGTATGCCCCCGACATCCCGGCATGCGTGACATTTATCATTAAAATAGTTACAAAATTAGGAACAAACATATAACTATAATGGTTACTCAGTGTCACTTACACTCTCCGGGATAGTAGAATAGGATGTGGTGGCGAACGGCGTTTGGGACATCCCGGCCTGCGTGACATTGATCATTATAAGAGTTACAAACTTAGGAACAAACATATAACTATAATGGTTACTCAGTGTCACTTACACTCTCCGGGATAGTAGAATAGGATGTGGTGGCGAACGGCGTTTGGGACATCCCGGCCCCCGACATCCCGGCCTGCGTGACATTGATCATTATAAGAGTTACAAACTTAGGAACAAACATATAACTATAATGGTTACTCAATGTCACTTACATTTTCAGGGAATAACGGATAGGATGTGGTAGCAAACGTCGCCTGTGCCCACTGTCCGAACGGAGCGGGGATCGGTGTCGTACTCGACAGCTAAAACAAATTTAGAACGTAATATTAATATACAAACTAAATAAACGTGGCCAACAAATTAAGTTAAACACTAACATTGACAGCGCTAAACTGTCTGTAGACTCCCTCCAGAAACTGTACACGTGACTCTAGCGACCCGTGGACGTAGTCCCACAGGTGCTCATGACAGCCACGTTGTGGCTCGTAGGAAGGGGCCGCCTCATATGGATTGTAGGAGGAGGAAGGGGGCGGCTGGTAGGAGGAGGAACGGGCCGGCTGGTAGGAGGAGGAACGGGGCGGCTGGTATCCACCGGAAGGGGGCCTGTCGCCGTCTTCCTCATCTTCGTCAGATGTGGAAGTAGGGGGACGTCGAGCCCTTTCCGCCTCTGCGTCAATAAAGTCCACGCTATCTCTGTACCAATCTGTGCCCATCTCGTCGACAGTAGGCACAAGGCGATCGAAAGGCAAGAGTGGCTGCTAAATATATGATAAAACATAAAAGAAATTAATAAGCGGGACTAACGTATGCAAATTGTAAACATAGTAAAAGAACTTACATTTCTAGACGCATTGAAGAACTGAATCCAAAGCGACCTACTTAGGGTAACACGCTTGTCCCAACGGGTTCCCCTAAGTACTCGGTCGTCCCGCTTGACGAAATATCGGATTGATGCGGGAAACATCTCCAAGATCCATATCTGGAATTAGACAAGAAGATCAAGTACGTAAAAAGAAAAGCCAAACAGTTTGTATGTATTATTAACAATTGTTATACTACGTATCTAACCTTGAAGGCGTATGTAAAACCACAAAGATTCATCTTTGCATGTCGATCAACGCGTCTGGCTATGGCTCGGTGCAGAATAGAGTAGCAATGTGTCCAGATATGGCTACCCCACGGGTAGCTGTTATACAGCTCAAGGTCCTCGACGGCCCTAAGGACCGTCGATGAAGCATACTGGCTATACTCACGGCCCAGGAAGCCCATATCCACGATCACCACCAAGCATACACGGACAGCATCGTCGTCGGTTAGGGCACTAAGGCCCTCTTTAATCTTGTCCCGGGCTGCCTTCAGCTTCAAACGAGATGCTGAAATGCCCCAAACCCTAGGAACGAAGGAGCAGTCTTCTAAGGGAGGAAGGGGGGAGCCTCTCCAAAACGTAGTCCTGTAATTAGACAGAACTCACGACGCCCAAAATGCAATTGAGAGCCGAAGAAATCAAAATGCATCTCCTCCGGCTCAGCGTTGGTGTCCTCGACCTCCAACTGTAGAAACATGTGTACTAGCGTAGGGTCGCCACCAGAGTAAGACACATCCATCCATGGCCCGAACGGTGTCCCTCTATAGATGGTCTCAAGGGTATCCGCGCGATCACCTAATCCCCTAAAGAGCGCTCCTAATTCCTCGATGTAGGAAACTTTGCACCTTAGCGTCAAGTCGATGTTAAAGAAATCCCTCTACATAGTCACAGATGTTATAGTTAGTGTTATATATAGATGTTGTGGTTTATTTTATTTTATATAGATGATGCGGTTTATTTTATTTCAACGTATAATAGTGTTATATATAGATAAAGTGCGGTTTATTTTATTTCAACGTATAATAGTGTTATATATAGATAAAGTGCGGTTTATTTTATTTCAACGTATCATATTGTTATATATAGATAAAGTGCGGTTTATTTTATTTCAACGTATCATATTGTTATATATAGATAAAGTGCGGTGGTATTTTATTTCAATGTATCATATTGTTATATATAGATAAAGTGCGGTTTATTTTATTTCAACGTATCATATTGTTATATATAGATAAAGTGCGGTGGTATTTTATTTCAACGTATAATAGTGTTATATATAGATAAAGTGCGGTTTATTTTATTTCAACGTATCATATTGTTATATATAGATAAAGTGCGGTTTAGGGACCCTAGTTGTCATTCTTAAAAGTTTAGGACCTAATTGGCATTCTTAAAAGTTTAGGGACCTAAGTTGTCATTCTTAAAACCGTAGGGACCTAAGTTGTCATTCTTAACATTTTTTTATAAAAAACACATTGTTAACAATTTTTTATAAAAACACATTCTTAACAATTTTTTTATAAAAACAGTTTTTTTATAAAAAATTGTTAAGAGTGTGTTTTTATAAAAAAATTGTTATAGTTTTATGGTTTTATGTTTGAATGTGATATTTGTATGTTATAATGTGTATGTTGTTATAGTGTGTTTTTTCATAAAAAAATTGTTAAGAGTGTTTTTTTATAAAAAAAATGTTAAAAGTGTGTTTTTATAAAAAAATTGTTAAAAATGTGTTTTTATAAAAAAAATGTTAAAAGTGTGTTTTTATAAAAATAATTTTTAAAAGTGTGTTTTTATAAAAAATTGTTAAGAGTGTTTTGTTAAAAAAAAATTGTTAAAAGTGTGTTTTTATAAAAAAAAAATTGTTAAAAATGTGTTTTTTTTTATAAAAACACACCCTTAACAATTTTTTATAAAAACACACTTTTAAGAATTATTTTTATAAAAACACACTATAACAACATACACATTATAACATACAAATATCACATTCAAACATAAAACCATAAAACTATAACATTTTTTTTATAAAAACACACTTTTAACATTTTTTTATAAAAAAACTGTTTTTATAAAAAATTGTTAAGGGTGTGTTTTTATAAAAAATTGTTAAAAGTGTGTTTTTATAAAAAAAAACATTTTTAACAATTTTTTTATAATAACACACTCTTAACAAAATTTTTATAAAAAAACACTCTTAACAATTTTTTTATGAAAAAACACACTATAACAACATACACATTATAACATACAAATATCACATTCAAACATAAAACCATAAAACTATAACAATTTTTTTATAAAAACACACTCTTAACAATTTTTTATAAAAAAAACTGTTTTTATAAAAAATTGTTAAGGGTGTGTTTTTATAAAAAAAATTGTTAAGAGTGTGTTTTTATAAAAAAAACACAGTTTTAACAAATTTTTTTATAAAAAACACGTTTTTAATTTTTTTTATAAAATCACATTGTTAACAATTTTTTTATAAAAACACACTCTTAACAATTTTTTTATAAAAAAAACACACTATAACAACATACATATTATAACATACAAATATCACATTCAAACATAAAACCATACATATCATGTTAAACATAGAACATATTCAAACATAAGTTATAAACACTATAACAACCTACAAATCATATATCTTAACTTAAAATAACATACGAAAAATAACAAAAAACATAAGGAAAACATACCACAGAGGTAATACGAGACATCTTCACAAAACCCGAACGCGTATTCCACACGACAAAATTAAGAGAGTGGGAGAAAATTGAGAGAATTTGATTAAAAATTGAGAGAGTTATTAAAAAAATGAGAGTGGCCGGTTTTTGGTCCCCCCCACCCCTTATATAGTGCGGCCGAAGAAAACATTTAGGCTTTGGGTCCTCAAAGTGATTTTAGGGTTAACCCTGTGCCGACACGTGGCACTTTTGCCCGCGATCGCGGGGGGTCAACGAAAGTCAAACGCGGACAGGGACCAAAACTGCCAACACGGGCATTCTTGAGGGGGGACAAGTGGCACTTTAGCCCGCGATCGCGGGGGTCAAAGAAAGTCAAACGCGGGCAGGGACCAAAACTGCACACGCGGGCATTCTTGAGGGGGGAAAGCTGGACCGCGGGCATTCTTGAGGGACCAACGCGGGCAAAGTGGGCAAAGTTTGGTGACACGTGGCCTGGGGCCCGCGATCGCAGGCTCTATCGCGGATTTTTGGGGTATTTTTGAACATGGGAGAGATTTGTGGCATTTCAGTAAAACTTGGTTTAACTTAGGGTATTTTAATTAATTTCCCTATATATAAAGGTAAATACAGGAGTGAGAGTTAAGGAGAAACCTCCATTAAGGCTTTATAATTTTCTTAGAGTTTTGAATTTTTTTTAAATCAAAGATAGAATTAAATGGGTTAATTCTTTCACTTTCTTTACTAATTTTTATTATTTTATATATTCAATATTAATATTTTTAACAAAACAAAATATTATTTACATCACATTTTTAACAACAACATATATAATTATACCTTGTATTCGTATTAAATTTTTATTATTATTTAACATACATTTTTATTTGAATTTTTTTCTCACATAACCAAAACTTAGATGAAATGCAAAAATGGTTATAAATGAAAACTTATTTTAATGAAATATATTTTTGTTATTTAATTTTATTATTTTTTGTAGTAAGCAAACAATGCTTATAAATAAAATTTATTTTAAAAGTGTATATTTTTAGCGATTGAGTATTTTTTTCTTATTAATCTAACATATATTTTTATTTGAATTTATTTTCTTTTTTCCATAACCAAAACTTAAATAAAATGCAATAATGGTTATAAATGATAACTTATTTTAATGGAATATATTTTTTGTTATTTAATTTTATAATTTTTTGTAATAAGCTAACAATGCTTATAAATAAAAACTTATTTTAAAAGTGTATCTTCTTAGCGATCGAGTCTTTTTTCCTTTTTATTAATCTAACATATATTTTTATTGATTTTTTTACATAACCGAAACTTTAATGAAATGCAACAATGGTTATAAATGAAAACTTATTTTAATGGAATATATTTTTTATTATTTAATTTTATTATTTTTTGTAGTAAGCTAACAATGCTTATAAATGAAAACTTATTTTAAAAGTGTATATTTTAAATGATAACTTATTTTAATGGAATATATTTTTTGTTATTTAATTTTATCATTTTTTGTAGGAAGCTAACAATGCTTATAAATAAAAACTTATGTTAAAAGTGTATCTTCTTAGCGATTGAGTATTTTTTTTTCCTTTTTATTAATCTAACATATATTTGAATTTGAATTTTTTTTACATAACCGAAACTTTAATGAAATGCGACAATGGTTATAAATGAAAACTTATTTTAATGGAATATATTTTTTATTATTTAATTTTATTATTTTTGTAGTAAGCTAACAATGCTTATAAATGAAAACTTATTTTAAAAATGTATATTTTTTAGCGATTGGGTATTTTTTTCTTATTATTTTAACAATCAATCATCAATATATATCAATATATAAAACAAAGTTAATAATGATTTTTTTCTTTTTATTAATTGATCGAAAAATGAAACCGAGGGCAACTGGGTCATTTCATCCGATGGTTTGAAAAAGGAAACCGAATCAATCCCTTTTTTCCGGCGATTTGAAAATAATATCTAAAATTTAAGATGATATCCCTTTAAGTTGATTTTGATATTTTTTTCATTCTGGTTACCAAGATTTGAAGATCATCTTCAAGTATTTTCATTGCGACGAGAGGGAGATGAACCGGCAATGAACGAAAATAAAACGGAGATAAAACGGAGAGGAGCGACAATGAAACAATATTGTTTGAGAGAGAGAGAGAGCACGCCGAAGGTCGATTGCATTCGCCTAAGATGTTACAAACACCCCCCCTCGAGGACTCATCATTCCCGATGAGGTTTGCCCCACCATCCCGATTGTACAAGGATCGGCTCTGATACCATTTGTAATACCCCAAAGCCCAAAGCAATAGGCTAGCCCGATAACTTCAAGTCCAACTTAAAACCACGGTGGAAATTATTGGTAGCCCATAACTTGAGGCTTATAAGGAGCTCACATATCTCATTTTCTATACATATGGGATGAGTTGTTACAGCAACGACTTCTTGAAACCTGCGTTAATGAAACGTGTTGGTATTGGTACGAATCTGGTGGGTTACCATTCATGAAGCTTGAAGATTACCAATACTTTGGTGCCTAGTTAAACGAAGAAGATGAAGAAGAGTTTTCTCCCGATGAGCAGAAAATCATGAAAATGCGGTTGACATCCCACCGTCCTTCTTGTCTGGAAAGTTGTGGTGGATGAGTGGATAAATAACACTACACAAAACATGGCTGCATCCAATCAAGAAGCACATTGTACCCACCTGCAAAACGATCCCAAAAGGAGAAACTAGGAGAAGATTCCATCAAGAAACAATCAACAAATCATTTGAATATGGAAACGAACAGGTCGGGTTCAAAACATGAAATTGCGGTTGTTTAAATTTAAAAAATAAGAAAATATATAACTTTCCTAAATAAACGGTATGGATTAGAATCAATTCAAAAAAAAGATTTCCATAATTACCGAAATTGTGGCTAATAGACGGAAATGCCCTTGCTAATATAATTAACGAAAATGATTAAAGAAAAAATCTAATTGGTTGAAGGGGGTTTTCAAAGTTTTCAAACTTATCGTGGTTTTCATAATATCTCTCCCCTATATATATATAGGGGTGGTATCGGGTACAAACCAAATGGTTTGTACAAACTGTACAAACTCATATCCACCAATCACGTAACTTTTTTTTATCCATAAGGGTATTTTAGGGCTTTTAGCATATTTTCATATCCACCAATCACGTAACTTTTTTTTATATCCATAACTTCTTTTTTTATATCCATAAGGGTATTTTAGGGCTCCACCGGAAAATATAGATTCATGAAGCCAAATTATATATTCATAAAGCCAAGTTATATATTCATGAAGCCAAAATATAGATTCATGAAGCCAAATTATACAAATTGCAGATTCATGAAGGTAGGTTGAGTTTGTACGGGTTTGTACAATCCATTTGGTTTGTATTTGATACCCAGCCTATATATATATATATAGGGTTGGGTTCACGTGAGACCAACTTGTTTTCGTGAGACCGTGAGACCAAGAAATTAACACTAAACCTTCACAGTGATTCATTGTGAAGGTAAGAAAAACAGCAAACCTTCACAGCCAGGGCCCGCCCTGGACACGTGTAGCCCGTGCTGCCGCACAGGGCATCAAAGCCCAAGGGGGCATAAACTTGTCATCTATTACTAGTTTTGGGTTTAATAATTTAAAAAACCGAGTTTTAACACACTACTAAATAAACAGCTATCAGTGACGGACGATTCTGTCACTGATCCATCACTGAAAGCAACTTTCGTCGCTATTCCGTCACTGAAAGTCCGTCACTGCTCAGTAGGTTGCTGAAAGTATCAGTGACGGATCAGTAACGGATGTCAGTGACAGATCAGTGACAGAATTATTTAGTGACGGAATTATTCTGTGACGGATCAGTGACGGAAATATTCAGTGACGGAATTATTCAGTGACGGAATTCCGTCACTGATCCGTCGCTGATTATGGGAAAAAATAATATATAAATACTTTTAGCGACGGAATTCTGTCACTAATCCGTCGCTAATTCCAAAAAAATTAAATAAATAAATACTAAAAACAATATTTCCTGTATTTTTATATAAATACCTGCTCTTAATTTAAAAACACCAACCCAACATATTCAAAATACCAAATTTCTAAATTCAAAATACCAAATTCAAAATACCAAGTTTCAAAATACAGTACGAGTGCAAATACGATAATAGCAACCTAACTAGGGGGAGGGCCGGTAGGCCCGGGAGAGGGGAAAACGAATCCATGTTGCCGCATAAAAGCAGCAATTTGCTGCGACATTGTGAGTTGCTCGGCTAACTGGGTAGCCTGCCTGACCTGTTCTGCCTGCAAGTCTTCGTTCCGCCTCTTTTCAATCTCTAATTGGACCCGATAACGCTCCTTGCGTTCCTTTGCCTCCTTCGCCTCCTCCTCAATCTTTGCCATCTTCTCTGCCAACTCAGCTAACTGTAGATATTAAACATTTAACAAAAAAATCAGTATTTGTTGGCAATTAAAAGTAACGACAAGATACATAACCAATATAACAAACGTACCTCCGATGTCGATCTAGTCCCCAGTGATCTCCCGTCGCTGCTGCTACTACACTCGCCCCTCATAGCATAACGGGGATCTTGCGTCGTCCCGAAACCAAACAGACGACCCTTATTCCATCCTCCAACACTTTGCTCCCAAAGAGATGCCTCATCAATCGGAGGGGCGTCGGGCTCCTGGCTAGCCAGTGCCACCTCCCTAAGCTCGTGAAAGCGATCCTATGGTTTACCAAATCAAATACGGGTGAGCTTATATATATGTAGACATTTCAACAACATAATGGCCTTAAATCAAACATATCCAACCTATCTACTTAGCCATAGCCTAACTATATATCCATTGTACGTTACCAAACAACATACACGTTATCTATACATTCACACATACACATGCATATAAAGTAACGGTTTATCCATTGTGCGTTACCAAACAACACACATGTTATATACATAGATCCAATCGTCGTTAGCAACCAACACACACGTTATATATACATACTGATTGACAGACGCATAGAGCACATTCACATACACATGCACACATAAAACAAAGTATTGATTTTACAAAACTTACCGCAGCATGCTCCGCTTTAGCATAGACGTACACCGGAGGATCAGTAGGTGGACCAGTCGCACCCGGAGCGTATTTTCGGTTGGTGCAGTGGAGTCGCTCATACACCTCAGAAGTAGTGGGGGTCGCGGCCCCATGTCTGTGCCTACAATAGAAAATTAAGCTAAGTTGTTAGTAAACATACAAATAAATCTTAGTACATATTCAAAAAAAACTGTAGACTATTACCATCTTGTAACGGTGTTGTGCAGTACTGATTGATCCGCCAACATGCCGGGAGGATTTACCCTGATACTCAGTCTTCCGATTGGCACTAGCGGACCTAGATACTCAGCCGGGGGGGGGGGGATCTCCTTGAAGCGATACCATGGACCACGAAACGCACCTCTAAAAATCATGGTCATCTCTCGAGAAACATGGATATCTAGAAACCTGCATAATTAAAAATATATACAACACAAAAGCCATTAATATCATTTGATTATGTAATATATGTTAGGCCTTATACCCCATCTACTTACGCGTTGGAACTCATCAGTAGTCGTGGTCGTCGACTCGAGACTAGTGGTGTCGGCATCGGACGATTGGGTCCTCTCGTGGACCCCGAAACACTAGCAGGAGTTGTGGGTGAAGGATTTGTGGGAGAAAGATTTGTAGGTGAAGGGTGTGTGGGTGAAGGATGTGTGGGTGTTGTCACCATTCGCTCGTCACCATCGCCTAGTCCAAAAGTCGTGTAGGCGTCATCTAGAAACTCCTCTGCGTCATCGGCGCGTGGGTTGCCACGCCCAACAGAGCTACAACTGCCGCCTCGCCCTCGACCTCTAGGTTTACCTGGACGATGTGTCATTGCCTTTAAAAAATACAAATTATAATTTATAAAACAAAATGGGAGAATGTCATATGTCAATTATACAATCTGAGCTAAACATACATAAGATAAACTACTCATCAGAAGAATGATCAGATAAGATAAGTTCATTTTCATTATCTGAATCATCATTTGTTTCTTCAAATTCTGCTTCTTCTTCTTCGTGACGTTCATGATTAACAGGTTCATCGTTGTCGTCAACTACATTTACCTCCCCTATGACAAGACGTACGGAATTGAGGTCATCATTTAATTCTGCGGACATAGTATGAGTTACCCTTTCGTCGATTTGAAAGAATTGTTCTTCATCCACATCTCCATGAACCTCAACATTGTTAACAGTTTCTGCTACCTCATATACGCCACGAGGCTTCGTCTTGACAACCACCAACCAATCTTTTAAATCCTTTGTCATTGAGGGATATGAAGTATAATAGACTTGTTCTTCCTGTGATGCTAGGTTGAACAGATCGCCGGTTCTTAGTCTAGACTTGTATTTGATATCAACCAAACTATGTTCCCAAAATATACCATAGTTTATTAGAATAAGTCACATGAATAAGTCACATGATTTATTAGAATAAGTCACATGCATTTTTAACTATATATACAATTTCATGTATCACAATTTCATGTATCACAATTTCATTCCAAAGTAAAAATCACATGATTTATGTTTCCAAAATATACAAACAACCCAATACTGTGCCATTCTTCAAAGTTTATGAAATCAAATGCACCAAAATCTATGATAAGCCTTAACAATCACCATTACTTATAAGAAATCATCAAAACCATATTCTAATGATTAACAAGTAAACAAGACAAAAACATTGCTCACCTTGACGATTTTAGCAACAAAAAAATCGGTGGCAGAGTGGCTAGCGACGGTGGCGAGTGGATGTGGTTGTGTCGGTAGCGAGCGGCTGTGGTTGTGGTTGTGGTTGTGGTCGTGGCGAGTGGCTGTGGCCGTGGCGAGTGGCTGTGGCGGTGGCGAGCGGCAAGCAGCAGGGAGGAGGGGGAAGGGGATGTCGAACGGCAAGCAGCAGGGAGGAGGGGGAAGGGGAGGTCGAACGGCAGAAGGGAGGAGGTGGCGAGTTGCTGTGGTTGTGGCGGTGGCGATGGCGATGGTTGTGGCGGTGGCGGTGGCAACCAGCAGGCAGAAGAGAGGAGGGGGAGGTCGAATGGCAGTAGGGAGAAAGAGCGGCTAATTTGTTCTCAAAATTTTGACCTAGCAGTGATAAAAGAGTAGCTTAGGCAAATGTCTTAATTACTATTGTTTTTAATTAAATGTTATTAAATGTCTTAATTACTATTGTTTTCAATTAAATGTTATTATTAAGTTTTTTTAATATATAAATAAAACATATAGTTTTATTTTAAAAATAATATAAAATTAACTAAAGTGTTAATTTAACATTTGTGTACTGTGAATTAGTTTTTTATTGGGTTTGTATTTTCATCCAAAAAATAGATCGGTGTATCTATGCATTTGATCACATTACGTACATGTTTATGCATATATACCTCGATAACTCAATAGACCCATTTAAAGCCCAATAGAACCCTTTAAACCCGATAGATCCATTAAGGCCCAATGAATCACTTTAAAAGACAATAAAACCGATTAAAACTCATTTGAACAAATTAAAGCCCAATAGATGTTTTATGGGTTATAGTGGTTCTTAATGAACTATTGGGCCTTTTAAAGCCCAGTAGACCCCTTTAAAGCTCGATAGATCAAATAAGGTCCAATTTAACCTTTTAAAGCCCAATAGAACCCTTTAAACCCGATAGATTCATTAAGGTCCAATGAAAAGACAATGGAACTGATTAAAGCCCATTAGAACAAATTAAAGCCCAATAGATGCTTTAAAGTCCAACATAACCGATTAAAATCCGATATAATTCATTAAAACCCAACAATACCGTGTATGACTTATTGCATGTTTGTATGTGAAGTGTGTATTGCATATATGTATGTGATGTCTATTGCATGCATGTGGTTTATGATAAGACTACTGAGTCCCACTATAGACCCATTGAGATACATTCATAACACAATAAGATATTTTATGTGGCTTATCAATTGGGCCTAGATGGGTCTTATTGTATCAAGTGGTTGTAAATGAAATGTATTGGCCCTTTATGGGTTTAAGTGGCACTTAATGAAATGTATTGGACCTTAATGGGCTTCAGTGTCTCTTAATGAGAACCATTACTTATAATGGACATACATTCGTATGGGATAATGCATATATGCATCTCAGATTATGCACATGTATGTATGTATGTATGTATGTATGTATGTATGTATGTATGTATGTATGTATGTATGTATGTATGTATGTATGTATGTATGTATGTATGTATGCATGCATGTATGCATGCATGTATGTACGTATTGGGTTTTTATGTGTTATAGTGGCTATTAATGAACTATTTACCCTTTAAAGCCCAATAGATCCCTTTAAAGTCTGATAGATCAATTAAGATCCAATTAAACCCTTTAAGGCCCAATAGAACCCTTTAAACTCGATAGATCCATTAAGGCTCAATGAAACCCTTTGAAAGTCAATAGAACCGATTAAATCCCAGTATAATAGATTAAAGGCCAATAGATACTTTAAAGTCCAGTAGAACCGCTTAAAGCCCAATGGAATTGATTAAAACCTGATAAGACCCATTATAACTTATTACATGTTTGTATGCAAGTGTGTACTACATATATCTATGTGGTGTCTATTGGGGTTGATAAGACCACTAAGATCCACTATAGGTCAATAGGACTCATAGATATACATATTATATGCTATCTATACATTCATATATACACATGCATGTATACATATATATATATAACACATATATACATCATATGCGATTACCAAATAACATGCACATTAACTATGTATTCACATATACACATGATATCAATATATATACATATACACAATATACACAGATCAACAACCAACATATGTATACACACAATTTACAAATATATATATATATATATATATATATATATATATATTTATATATGTGTGTGTACGGATCAACGGATACACATAACACTTAAACATGTGTACATATAACACATAAACATGAGGAACAAGAAATACAAAAACATCTGATACTAATCCGTCACTGATTAGTGACAGATCAGTGACGGACACGTGGAATTTTAATTTTATTTATTTATTTGGTAAAACTTGTCAGGTCCGTTACTAATCCGTCACTGATTTGTGACAGTGACGGACACGTGAAATTTCATTTTTATTTATTTGTTTTGTAAAACTTGACAGGTCCGTCACTGATTTGTAACGGATTAGTGACGGACACGTGGAATTTCATTTTTTTGTGTAAAACTTGACAGGTCCGTCGCTAATCCATCGCTGATTTGTGACGGATTAGCGACGACCATATATAGTTCATTTTTTAATTTCTTTTCTAATACATTCCGTCGCTAATTGTCACTGATTAGTGACGGATTTGTGTCCGTCACTAATCCGTCACTAATTTGTGACAGATTAGTAACAGATTGTATTCTTGTTCATTCTGTCGTTGATCCGTCACTAATCCGTCACTGATCAGTGACGGAAAATTTTCGTCACTGATTTTCGTCACTGATACCTCTTTTTCTAGTAGTGACAATAAAAACAGACCAAGGCCTGATAGTGATGGATATTGAATGCGCATCGTGAACCAGTGAATGCCCAACATTTCAACAACTCAAGTCGATTTCTATTTAGGTTTTTAACGAACAAACAAGTTTTCTTAATGAACGAATATGATCACAAAAAGTTTCGTTTGTTTAACATTTTAACAAACCAACCAACATTAACGAATACATTTTTTTATGAACGAACAAGAATACCAAAAATTCCGTTTGTTTACCGTTCATGTTCTTTCGGTTAAGTTAAACAAATGAATAAGAACACAAAAACATTCGCTCATTTACCATTCGTGTTTGTTTATTTGTTCAGTTAAGTTAAGCGAACGAACAAAAGCATGCATCCATCCGTGTTTGTTTTGCATATTGAAATTTGCAATACACATGAGCACATCACTATATCAGCAGAGTTGAAGCACACTCCACCACAATAACAACATATTATGATATTGCCTAAATGGGCATTTGTTCTTTGCAATGCATAATAGCATAGATTATGACTTTTACAATTTATCATTGTTCTTTTGACGTTTGTTTACTTTGAGGTTTAACATTACCACATGAGGTTTATAATTTAGTATTTAGACATGTACCTTTATGAGTTTCACACTTTGCTTAATATGACATTAACTTCAATGTAATTTACTATTTTAAGTTAATAATTATATTTTTTTATCTTTTAGTTTTAAGTTCCATATATTGAAGTAATGTTCTATTGTACAATAACAACACATGTGTTAATTTCAATTTGAATACATGAAAACAGAAAGCACAATCTTAATTTAAACTTTATCCATTTATCATTCTATATTTTATAATTTGGGGTTTTGGTTTTTTTGTGCCCCCTTTGTATTTTCTTAATTATAATGAATAAAAATCAATGTGATTATGAGTAACCTAACTTGACTAGGTTCCAAACCTTTTAAAAAAATCGCAATTCGGATTTTATCCTTTTATCATTCTATATTTTATAATTTGGGGTTTTGATTTTTTTGTGCCCTCTTCGTATTTTCTTAATTATAATTAATAAAAATCAATGTGATGATGAGTAACCTAGCTTGACTAGGTTCCAAACTCTTTAAAAAAATCGCATGTTTTTTCGTTTCATTTGCTTAATTAGAAATAGACATAGGGGCATTTTTTTCACATTTTCGCACAGGGCGTCAAAAACCCTAGGATCGGCCATGTTCACAGCAAAAACACTGTGAAGGTTTACCATCACAGTACATTCACAGTCTTTTGCTGTGAAGGTTTTGGGTTAATTCTTTGGTCTCACGGTCTCACAAAAATAGTCTGGTGTCACATGATCTCAAGTCTCTCTCTCTCTCTCTATATATATATATATAACTTTAATTACATTACAATTTGGCCATCGTACATAGAAAATACATGCAAACTTATTTTACACAAACGACGAAGATAAGATATTCATCTTAAGGCAATGGTTGTTACAATTACGTACGGTAATCCATTCTCACTAAATTAATATTGCTATCAATTAAAGTGAATATATAGCTCTCTCTCACTCTCTCTCATCACACAACACAAATACACAATATATATACATGCATGCATGCTTGTTTTGATCACGAGGCAATATATAAAGCGGGAGTTGGACCCCTTTTGGTTTTGAACAAAGTAGGCGGTATATGGCCATAAATTTCTACGCGGTATATTAATACAACTTATTATTAAAACCATGATCAGGCTGAGTTGAATCAGTGAGTCTACTCGGCATGAATAATTAATGCTTCCCTTTCAAGTGAAGTCGTATGAAGAGATGATCCAATTTTCCCCATTGAGATCCACAAAAGTGGGCTAAAACAAAATGCATACCCAAAAACCGACAATGCCCTCACCACCCCATCATTATACCATGGGCAACCCATTACTAAAAGAAGTCCTATGATCCCCACCCAAAGGGTCAACACACCTACCATTGGGAGAACAAAGGCCGTGATGGCTATACACAAGAGCGCAAACGACCCTAATAAATATAGGCTCCACCCCAAGATCGGATGGATGGTATGAGGGATTACCAAGAATGGGAGTGTGTATGATATCAGAATCGAGAATATGGCTATGCCCTCCTTGATTATTATAAGGCGGCTATTCATCCTCCTATCATCACTACCCTGATGATCATAGCGATATCGATACCATAATTGGTCGGCCCAAACCAGTCATTACTATAATGCCTAGGTACAGCATGGTTTGGATTATCACCAAAGGCATCTCCGACTCATACCCTAGTGTTTCTCGGCGTTGCTGGTGCCATTGGATGCCTAGTGGTAAAACCGGCCATGACCACCAGTACCAGGGCTTTAACCATGGTGCACCAGGAAACGTAATCACACTGTTTGGTCCACATGGTACACTCCACCTTAATCTCAGATCTGCATGGCATGCATATATATATACATGCACAGATAATTAATATATATATATATATATAGTGATCATGATCGATGGAATGAATTAGAATTTAGAAACAAATTTACTTACAATAATATGAAGCGTCCATTTGGTAGCCCAAAGGGAGTCTAAAGGTACCATCAAGGGTGGTGCCATTAGATGGTGGATGGAACATGGGCTGGTCAAGAAGATGAGGGAAGTATCCTCCAATAAAACCTTGATCAGCTCCATCTGGATTGTCTCTACCCACATCTAAATCATGTAACATATCCTTAAAAACCTTGGAAGATGGCTGCAATACGAAGAGGCCTGTGTGGAAGATGCAAGGATTGATGAAGACTGCACAGAAGTGGCCACACTGAAACAACTCATCGGTGTTTTGAAGGAAAAGATTGTCGGCATCCAGCATGATAACCCTTTCGTACTCCACTAAACTCCATGCATACACTTTGTTTAGTGTTAACTTGAATCTGTCATGGTTGTTGTATGGGTTCTTTAAGTTCTCGACTCGTACTACCTTTGCCCCATCTTCCTCTTCCCTACATGTACACCACTTCATTAATTATAATCAAAAATAAAATAATAATCGTTGTTACCTACAAAAGTATATATATATATTAAAAAACAAAAAAACCTTATTATATATATATATATAAGTTCACATATATAAATTTGACGTAAAGGTAATAAGATGATTTAAATTGTATTTCACAAGTCCTCCAATAAAATATATATATATATATATATATATATAAAATAAAAGCAAAAATGAAGTAATTGGAAAGAAACTTGGTAAAAAAACAATTAATTAAGTGTATGGTAGCAAAAACTAGCTTATAGACGTGTAAAATGACCAAAAAGTACGTATTCAAAAAAAATCCATTACAATATTTAATTATATAATTAAAACAAATTTATAGCAATATAATATGTTAATTAATACAACCTATGTAGTAAAAAAATAAATAATATAACATGTTAATTAAAAGATAATAGTAATTGATAATTTAAATATATCGATTAATATTAAAAAAATATATAAAAATAATTTATATAATCAACAATAACTCTAAATAGTTAAAAATTAATATCAATTTATAATTAAAAATTAATTTAATAATTTTCAGTTAATATTTATTTATAATAATGGTTAATTAATTATAATGAGAGCAATGTTGAAATATTAAAAAAACTACTAAAAAACTACTTTAAATAGCGTTTCAGAAAGTTAGTTTATTATCATTCAAACATGTAAAAAAAACTAACTTTTATATTATAATATTTCTATGATAGAATATGAAATATGGTTAGCAGCTTGCTAACACCAGAATTCTTCTAGTCTGGCTGATTTGCTAAAATCAATGAGCAAATATGTGTTATTGGATTTTCAAAGAAATTGTTGAAGTTAAATGTTTAAGGAGAAAAAAATATTTTTATAATGTAATTAATGTTGTAATTTTAAAAATTGAGAAACAATTATAATTGGATATAATTGACTAATTTTTCTAGAAATTTCTGACTTTAATTTTTTAGAAAATATGTTGAATATGTTATTACATTTTTTTAATCAAATAAATCTTACATTTCCCAAAACAAATATATGATTCACGATGGCAAAATTTTGATATCATTTGAAGATATATTTGTTCAAAAAAATTATGATATTATACATCGGATAACATGTTTAGTTAATTTTAATTAATAGTTGAATGAATAGTAACAATTATCATAGCTTTTGCAAATAATATTGATTTTAATGGTAGATTAAATGATAAGTTGGTGAAAGTAAGACCATCTGCAGTGTAAGATCAAAGTCATGTATAAAGTGTCACATCAGTTTTGTAATAACGTCACATACATCAATACAAGATCAAACTCTTTTTTAAAGTGACATATACTGTCAATATTATAATATAATGTAATAAACTAATGAAACAAAAATATACAATGCACCATTATTATAAAAAAATAACTATTAATTTATTAAATTTAGTGGGTCCCACATCTTGCAAACTCTTACTAATTTAGTTTGTGTAAGAGTATCTTGCAAGACCTTGCTATCCACGTGACAAACCATGTCATTTTGCAAGGTCTCTTGCAAGATGGATGTGGATGCTCTAGGGGGGGGCGTTTAGTTGCGTAATTCGAAGAAATTTGATAGAATTGAAATGACAAATTTATTTGACCAAATTCTAATTTATTTGTTTGGTTCAAGTTTTGAATTTGATTGAATCATTTGAATTCTACCGCATTCCATAAATCGATAAATCCATCATCCCTTGACCTAATGTAAAGAATTCAATTATATAATTTTGCATCCATTTTAACCAAAACCGACCACCTCCTATCCCACCACGACCATACAACTATTGTCATTGTCATGCCCCCATCCCTATCCTGCCCTGCTACCTCCCCCACCCTACCATACTACCCACCTTCCACCCACACTCCACCATGTCCACCCTCGTCACCCCGCCTTCATCATTGCCACACCACACCCCTTTTGTCCCCGCCATCGCCCTCCCCTAAACAAATATGGAGATTTCAATTATTTTTTGAGACTCCATTCCAGTCAGTAAAGTGCTGAAATCTTAAGCTATGGACTCACCTGATAGAAAAATCTAAAAAAAAAAGTACGGACTCACCCGTCCCTAGATGTAGTAGGCAACCTTTCTTTCTCGCCCTTCTTCCATTCCAGTTTTTTTTCCAGATAAAGGGCTAATTCAACGAAACGCCATTAAAGTTCCAATTTCTTTAAAGTGAAATTATTTTGATGGATTTCAATTCCACCAAATTTTATTGTGCGAACCAAACATTCTCTAAAGATGCCAGAAAAACCGACTAACCGACCAACCCAACGTACCTATAAGAAGTGATTTGACACATATATACCAGCCGTGAAAGTGCATGGAGATTTATCTGGGATTTGATATTTATAGTAGGCTAGGCTAGGCTAGGGGGCTAACATTGAACAATCACTATGCATGTTTGACTTTTACTTCCCTTAGGCCTTCGATACCCCATCCCTCTATCTTTCAAAGATTCCAGCTCCACATCAGCGCCACATCAGCTTTTCTCAATCCCTCACTCAATCCCTAAACACCCTTACCCCATTCCCTCAAACCCTTTTGCCACCTCATTTATTTTAATTCTTTTATTTATACATTTAATTATTTAACAAAATAAAAATATTTATATATTTTTTAATAAATAAAAATAAGATAAATAATAAAAATAAAAATTCATACCATTCATTAAAAATAAAAATTACAAAATACAAAACACTACCAATTATGAAATTTTTGAATTTGCTCTTTTCTCGCTAAAGTAACCCTCAAAGCGTTTCCCGTAAGGTGATCATGCGGGGTCATGAAAAACTCGAAGTCTTTCTCAAATCGTTTTGAGCGTTCGATTTCGAGAGAATTTGAGAGAGTTTGAGAGGTTGAGAGAATTTGAGAGAGTTTGAGAGGTGTGAAAAATAAGAGGTTGAGAGAATTTGAGAGAGTTTGAGAGGTGTGAGAAATAAGAGGTTGAGAGAATTTGAGAGAGTTTGAGAGGTGTGAAAAATAAGAGGTTGAGAGAATTTTAGAGAGTTTGAGAGGTGTGAGAAATAAGAGGTTGAGAGAATTTGAGAGAGTTTGAGAGGTGTGAAAAATAAGAGGTTGAGAGAATTTTAGAGAGTTTGAGAGGTGTGAGAAATAAGAGGTTGAGGGTTAAATATATAGTGGGATTAAATTGAGAAAAAAATTTATTTATTTTTGTTTAAAAAGAGCCGTTCAACGGCATTATTTTTAAAAATTAAATAATTTTTTTTTTAATAAAGCTTCGGGATGAATCGGGATCCCATCCCCGGAATCCATCCCGCCCCGCCAACCCCGCAAGTGCCGTAGCCCATCCCGCACCATCCCGCAGGCATCCCAAGCCCCATCCCGAGCCGGGTACGGATGGCCTTAGAAGTGAACTCACATTATTGAACAATCACCCCTATGTATTGAAACGAGAAAACTCATGAAACCAAATATCTTCAAACTTTCTCTAACAAATCCAAATTATCGAACTTGTGGTTCAATCAAGATCAAAAGGACGGAGAATTAATTAGTACTAATTGAATGATCCTCGACTTCAATGGATGTTGAATAAATATATAATACACTTGGATTTAAACAACCCAACCAACTTCGATTAAAAATCGGTAACTCATTAAACCCTCTTTAAGTTTATAACTCATAACACAACCCCGCTTTCATTAATTTTGTCTAATTTATACAATGAATTGAACTCTCAGGTTATTTTAGGTCGACATGTCTTTAGAGTTGGATTGGATGGTTTGATGATAGGTCGTTTTTATGCACCACCAATAAAATTGTACTGGAAAAAAAATCATCAAACATATATAGTCGAATAAAGTGTCTTATTTTTATATATGTATTAATTATTGGTTTAACTTGCGCCCATGGTTTAACGCCACATTTAATTTCTACATTGACGTGTGATTTTAATTTTGCTTTTGCTTTTGCTTTTATTAGGGTGCGTATTACATATTTGTTTCTATATATTGTGGGTTGTTTTTATTTATTGTAATGGTTCATGCACTACATACTCATTGTAACCTTTTTTTTATTTCATCTAATAATGTCCAAAAATTAGAAGAAAAAAGTTCACTTACATCTTGCCTAACCACATCCTTAATTGATGAGTTATATATTATGGTTATCTATAAGTAACTAATATTAGCCATAGGATCGATGCTAACGTTTGGACTTAATTAAATATCTCAGAATAAATAAAATATTGTATTGTATTAAATTAATTAGAGTAAACTACCCTTTTGGTCCCTGTGGTTTGGTGTTTATAACACATTTGGTCCCTACAGTTTAAAAATTACACTTTAGCCCCTACTGTTTGCCATTTGGTCCGGATTTGGTCCCTCTGACCAACGTCCGTCCATTGTCAAACGTTAGCCACTACCACGTGAGATAAGCATGAGGGTAAATCGGTCTTTTTACTTCTAAACCCCTTTTTGTCCTTTTATTTAATGAGCTTCTTCCAGTTTTTTTACCTCCAAAAAATCAAACCCAAGAAGACGAACTCAGCTCTCAATCAACAACGGTGGTCTGCGTGTGTGGCTACCCTACGAATTTAAGAACCTCGTGGACAAACAACAACCCTGGACGAAGGTTCTATTGTTGTTCAAACCCAGAAAGTGGTGTGGTCTCAAATCCTTTCAAAAACCCTAAATCCTTCCTAAAATATTGTTTTTCTGTTTCACAGGCTACAAATTGTGGGTTTGTAAAATGGCTTGATAGACCAATGTGTGCACGTGCCATCCATGTGATTCATGGGTTTATCAGAAGCAAGAAAATTGTTGACCAACAGTTGAAGGAGAAGACAATTGAAGCTCGAAACTTGAAAGTGTTGTTGATTGCCAGTTGGGTGTTTTTTGTGTATCGTTATTTCTGTTAGATCATGCTTGATCGATATGGGATGTTGTTTAGGTAGTTAGCATAGTGTAGGTTCTTTTGGTGGTTTTTGGTACTTTTTGGTGTAATTTTGGTGTACTGAAAGTGTTGTACTTTTGACAAATATATGTTAATGGAAATTGTGCACTTTTGACATCTCTATGTTAATGGACAAAATCAAAACAGGGGAATTGACACTGAAATTTATAACATAAGCAAACCAAAATAGGGGAATTGACAAAATCTGACCATCATCGTTCATTGCATAAGTTACCAAAACAAACCATAATTGTTCTACATATCACCAACCAAAACAAAAGATAACAACATCAAAACCAAACACCTTCATGCTGCTCTATCTCCTTGCCATTTGCAGGTCCTAGAATTGTGACCTTTCTTGTTGCACTTGTTACATGTAACAGTCTTCCCACTTCTAACAAGCTTTGGACCCTTCACAATGGGCTGACTCAACTCTTCTGCAGTCTTTCTTCTTTTCTTCTTGGGCCTCCCAACAGGAGTGTGATGCTTTGGTGCAGTGAGAGTGAGTGTGCAATCTGATTGAGGCCAATGCTCTCTACTACTTATTGGCTCAATGTTGAATGCATAAACAGATTTCCATGTACTAAAACTGTAACTAGAATGCACCCACTTCTCTAGAATGTCAACATCTCTCCATTTGCTTGCATGAACCATATACAAGCCACAGCATGCTTACATGGTATGCCTGTTAGTTCCCACTTCCTGCAAGTGCATACCTTCTCAATAGGATCTACAACACATTGTTCCATCCAGGGGCCACTAACCTGATACCTCTGCCCCCCACTCCATAACACAGTGTATTGGCAAGCTTGTGTCTTGATTTCATTCATAATCTTTGTGGCTGTGGGAGTAAGGAGTCCACTTGACCTGTCAATCAACTTTCTGACATTGACAATCCTTTTCATCAAGTACTCCATAATGTACTCTAGGGCCATGATTATAGGCTTGTCTCTCCCATCAATGAGTTATCTATTAAAGACCTCACACATGTTGTTCAATAGAACATCACAATGAGCTCTACCTGTGCATACCATAATTGGGTATAAATTTAGTAGAACAAACTTAAAGGTGTAAACTTAGAAGAACAAGTTTAAAGGTTCAGTACCTGTAAAGTGGGATCTGCTCCAGCTATGTGGTGGAATATCTTTCAAGTAATCATGTGCAGCTTTGTTCAGATTTTTCAGCTCTTCCATACATCTCCCAAATTGGTTCACTGTAGTTGCAGTAGCACACTTCCACAACAGATCCTTGTATTCCTTGCCTTTCCATGTTTTCTTCATGTTCTCATGTATGTGCCTCAAGCAAAACCTATGCTCTGCACTTGGAAAGACCCTTGCTATTGCTGGTATGATACCCTGTAAAGTAGATGTTCATTAGCATACAAATTAAACTAAAAATAAAAAATACAAAATAAAAAATACAAATTACCTTCTGTCTGTCACTAATGAATGTGAAGTTAGAGTTTCTATCCAACTCTAGATCATCTCCCAAATACTCCAAAAACCAAGTCCAAGAGTCTGTGTTCTCAGCCTCCACAATTGCATAAGCAAGGGGATAAGTCCCATGGTTTGGATCAATTCCAACAGCAGATAAGATCTGACCAGGAAATGGTCCTTTCATGAAAGCCCCATCTATTCCCAACAACTCCCTGTCACATTTTTTGAATCCTTGCTTTAGTGCACCAAGACAGACATATATCCTCTTAAACTGCCTAGTTATTGAGGATTCCATGTTTGGTTCACTTTCAACCTCCAGCTTCACTTTTGTCCCTGGATTTGTCTTCTTTAGCTCAAGAATGTAGTCTCTCAACAAACTGTACTGTGCAGTGTATGTCCCCTGCATCTTCTCCAAAGCTTTTGACTTTGCCCTAAATACCTTCTGTTTTGAAAGCTGCAATTGAAGTTTGGCTTGGAGTTGGTCTTTTAGGGCTCCAATAGGAATAGTTGGGTTAGGGATGATGGTAACCTCTATTTGAGATGAGATAAACGATGATGTGCATTGTCTCACTTTTCTGCATTGAAGACATTTATGCACATCATTATAGGTTTTTACTACCCATGTTTGGTCTTCACCATTTGTAGAGATGTGCAATACCCAAGGGCAGATGGGCCCATCAACTTTTGACCCTGTTGACTTTGACTCTGCATTGCTACTTTGACCCACCTCTTCACTGCATGTTGGAACCTTACCCCTGCACACAACCCTTGCCCTTATTTTGTCATTCTTTAGTATAGAAAGGTTCCTCCTTGTTTCAATGGAATGTTTGGAAATCCTGTCTTTAATCTCCTTTTTATTGCCAAAGCATTCCCCAACATAAAAGTTTACATTCCCTGTATCCTGTGCATGGTCCTTTCTTAGTTTTCTAATCTTTTGCTTCCTATGTACTTTAATGTCTGACTCAGATGCACTATAAAAAGCATCAACTTCAACTTCAAGTGGATCATCTTCCCCTAAATTCCGTTCCTCAACTAAGTCCTCTTTATTACCCAACCATTCAATATCCCAATCTATGATGGAACAAAAGTTCTTCATGTCTACACCTGTAACGCCCCAAATTCCGGGCCAGTTTAAACCTCAAGTTACAACAGGTTATGACAACATAAACTTCAACTTATATAAATAGCAAATGAATTAACCATCAAGAGTATATTTACATTACAGGATACTTCAAATAACCTGTCAATCTAATCATGTCATACTAATCAGATTAATTGAGTTATCTAAGCTATCCTTCAAAAATCTCCTCTTGGATAATTACCACTTCTGCTATTTCAAAGTCACTCGTCCCACAACCCTTTATCTGCCTGAGCCTGAACCTGGTAAGAAAACATCACATGAAACGATTAGGCCAACGCCTAGTGAGAACATTCGTTTCAATAATAACATTTGCAAAATCAATGTAAATAAGTTATAACAAACCTGGTTACTCCTTTTATTACCGTACATAGAACTCTATTCCTCTACACAATTTTATCCACTTCCATGACTATGACTGACCACAATTCCATCAGCATATGATACCCCCAGAGCCACACTATGAATCTTCTCAGATTCTAGATCAATGCTCTCCACTAATAAATCGCGATTACACACGCCCATTTATCAGCATTTCATAACCCAGAGCCACACTACGAATCTTCTCAGATTCTAGATCAATGATCTCCACCAATAAATCGCGATTACACACGCCCATTTATCGGTAAGGAAGCGGAGATTACAAGTACTTATGTCAACCTCACTCTCTTCCTTAGAAATCAGGAATAACGATTAAACAAGTAATACCGATTAAACAAGTAATACCACACGCCTATTCCATGATTTCCCACACACACTGGAATAACGATTAAACGAGTAATACCACACGCCTATTCCATGTGATTACCAAACTTTAGTGCCTATGGATCCATTACACTTAACCCCTTCCTGCCTAGCATCAAACTAACGCAGGCTATATACCCTAACATACTATACAAGAATGTACGTATGTCCGAACTTCATAAGTTTTATGACAATGCCTAATCGTATCTTTTCACGATTTATCAAAATGTAGTCTCCAAAACAATCAGAAGAGTACAAAATAATTCAAGACCTCAGAATGTCTTAACTATCAGAATTACTACTGTTACAGTATACTGCCAACTCCCGGTATTCCCAACTCCCGGTATCCCCATCTCCCGGTATCCCCCCAACTCCCGGTAGTCAACTATAACACCCCAAAACAAGGGTCAACAAAAACTTCCATAAAACGGAAGAGTGGTACACATTTCTAAAGTGAAGGTATACATAATTATCATTACATAACCATTAATACAAGATTTAGATAATTATAACTACTAATGGACCACTAGCTTATCTAATCTCTACTATAGAAATCAGATTACAAAAGGTGTCGGAAAGTTCTATCATAAATCTTCTAATCTTTAGCTCTCCAACAATGATCCCATGCTCACAACCCCGGTCTAAACCTTCTTGTGTCCGGAACCACTAATATCTGTAACACATAAAACACATAACAAGTGTTAGGCTTTTAAAGCCTAAGTGAGGTTTACACATAGCGCATAGAGCATAATCATAGCATGTAGGAATAACAATTCGATACATTCACAAATTGGATTCCATGGAGAAGGCCCATATTGCTACCCAGTTACATCATAATGGAAGATATACCTTGATCGGTACCCCACGGTATTGTCACAAGGCATGACACAACGGAAAACCCCACGGTATCCGAAGGTATGAATCAATTACACTTACCCCACGGTGTGTAAGAATATATCCTCCAATGCCTACTAGGTGCTCCTCCAATTATGTGAATACCAAATATATTAATCCAAAATAATATTCAAAGCATAATTAACACATAACAATGGTCCAACCATTTAACATGATCAATACTACTTCCATGTAGTTCATATACATCCATATGTAATAAATCATATTCCATATAATATCAATAATAAACATCCACATTTACAATTCAATAATAGGTCCATTTTGACCATTAAGCCATCATTACTTCATTAAGACATAAATTAAGCCATCAACATAATAACATACCAATGATGTATAATCAAACCCAAACTTTTAACACTAACATTTATCGTGACATTCTAAATAATAGAACACAATTAATCCACCATAACTTACTTGAACTCTTCTTGTTTCCCTCTAAACCATTAAGAGCTTATTAACCAAGATTTCTCATTAACAATAACAAAATCAAGATAAAGAATGATAATAAGGTAAAATACAATTAATTAGATACAAGTTACTCACCTCAAATCTTCAATTGAAATAACCCTAACTTGAAGATTTGAACTTAATCACTCCAATAAGAAAGATGAAGATGTAAAGCCCTAAATGAAGTTTAATTGGTAAGATTCATCTAATAATTGTTTGAATTGAATTAGGATTGAGAGATATGAGTTTACCTTAAGTTTAGATGAAAATCGTCTGAGAAGTAAAGAGCAGGAGCAAAACTTCTGATTTTGAGAGTTCTAAAATGAAAGGATAATGACTAAGGACCAAGAGGTGGGTTTAATCCCCTTTTAGCACGTCAGGTGCTCGGCGCCGATCCCCGCACCTATGCATCGGCGCCACCATCGGCGCCAGCCTCTGTTTGCTAGTCTTCTCAATTTCCACTGATTTAGCCATAACTTCTTCGTTAGAACTTCGTTTTTACCCCGGAAAGTACCGTTGGACTCGTATTCAAATTACCCATCCAACTAATCCATAAAATATAATATTTAACTTTATCATCTATTTTTCGTTAATTTCCTTAAGGAATAAACTTACAGATTTCTATCGGAAGTTCTCAAATAACAAGTAACAATCACGGAAATTACTTAGGAAATCAATTATAATCTAAGAAGTCAAAATATAAAGAAGTATTAGGACTATAATTACTTACAAGGATTTTCCGGGTGTTACATCAACAGTACCGGGACTTCACCGGAACTCATAAGTACCGGGACTCTATTATACTGGGACTCTATTGTACCGGGACTCTATTGTACCGGGACTTACCTGTATCGGGACATTCAACTTCCGGTACTTTTGATCATATCGGGACTGCACTGGGACAAATCAGTACCGGGACTACGTACAATTTATTTCTAACAAGTCCACAAATCGACTTAACTTGTGAAATCAGTTCAATCTATGTATTCCATTCAGTCCTCAATCAATTTATACAACTATATTAAGGTTAATATAACTTAAGAGCACTGATTTATACAACGAATCGAATAAACTCACCTTATGCAGCAAAACTTGTTTCTCTGCCAAAATCGTAAATCTCCAAATTTGTTGTAAACGATTTTCAACCCTATTTACAATACAGATACGTTTATAAACACATAACTACAACAGAATGCTACAAGAAATCATTTCCAATATCTTACCAAAATGAAAAACCAAGCTTCTTTCTTCTTTCTCTCTTTTCTTCCTGCTTCTCTCTTTTGCCGACTCAACATAAACAAGAATGAGATATTTCTCATTCTCAGTATCTTTATCCATATACACATTTTTCAACAATCGACCAAATACACTGTAACACCCGAAAAATCCTTGTAAGTAATAATAGTCCTAATATTTCTTTATATTTTGACTTCTTAGATTATAATTGATTTCCTAAGTAATTTCCGTGATTGTTACTTCTTATTTGAGAACTTTCGATAGAAATCTGTAAGTTTATTCCTTAAGGAAATTAACGAAAAATAGATGATAAAGTTAAATAATAGATTTTATGGATTAGTTGGATGGGTAATTTGAATACGAGTCCAACGGTACTTTCCGGGGTAAAAACGAAGTTCTAACGAAGAAGTTACGGCTAAATCAGTGGAAATTGAGAAGACTAGCAAACAGAGGTTGGCGCAGATGGTGGCGCCGAAGCATAGGCGCAGAGATCGGCGCCGAGCACCTGACGTGCTAAAAGGGGATTAAACCCACCTCTTGGTCCTTAGTCATTATCCTTTCACTTTAGAACTCTCAAAATCAGAACTTTTGCTCCTTACTTCTCAGACGAGTTTCCATCTAAACTTAAGGTAAACTCATATCTCTCAATCCTAATTCAATTCAAACAATTATTAGATGAATCTTACCAATTAAACTTCATTTAGGGCTTTACATCTTCATCTTTCTTATTGGAGTGATAAAGTTCAAATCTTCAAGTTAGGGTTATTTCAATTGAAGATTAGAGGTGAGTAACTTGTATCTAATTAATTGTATTATACCTTATTATCATTCTTTATCTTGATTTTGTTATTGTTAATGAGAAATCTTGGTTAATAAGCTCTTAATGGTTAAGAGGGAAACAAGAAGAGTTCAAGTAAGTTATGGTGGATTAATTGTGTTCTATTATTTAGAATGCCATGATAAATGTTAGTGTTAAAAGTTTGGGTTTGATTATACATCATTGGTATGTTATTATGTTGATGGCTTAATTTATGTCTTAATGAAGTAATGATGGCTTAATGGTCAATATGGACCTATTATTGAATTGTAAATGTGGATGTTTATTATTGATATTATATGGAATATTATTTATTACATATGGATGTATATGAACTACATGGAAGTAGTATTGATCATGTTAAATAGTTGGACCATTGTTATGTGTTAAATATGCTTTGAATATTATTTTGGATTAATATATTTGGTATTCACATAATTGGAGGAGCACCTAGTAGGCATTGGAGGATATATTCTTACACACCATGGGGTAAGTGTAATTGATTCATACCTTCGGATACCGTGGGGTTTTCCATTGTGTCATGCCTTGTGACAATACCGTGGGGTACCGATCAAGGTATATCTTCCATTATGATGTAACTGGGTAGCAATATGGGCCTTCTCCATGGAATCCAATTTGTGAATGTATCGAATTGTTATTCCTACATGCTATGATTATGCTCTATGTGCTATGTGTAAACCTCACTTAGGCTTTAAAAGCCTAACACTTGTTATGTGTTTTATGTGTTACAGATATTAGTGGTTCCGGACACAAGAAGGTTTAGATCGGTGTTGTGAGCATGGGATCATTGTTGGAGAGCTAAAGATTAGAAGATTTATGATAGAACTTTCCGACACCTTTTGTAATCTGATTTCTATAGTAGAGATTAGATAAGCTAGTGGTCCATTAGTAGTTATAATTATATAAATCTTGGTATTAATGGTTATGTAATGATAATTATGTATACTTTTACTTTAGAAATGTGTACCACTCTTCCGTTTTATGGAAGTTTTTGTTGACCCCTGTTTTGGGGTGTTACAAGTTGATATCAGAGCTCTAGTTTAAGTGAACTAGGTATGACTATAGTATGCCTAGACTTAAGCTGAAAATAATAAGATTGAATAATGTTGAATGGGTAGATAACATAGGATGGGAGAGTGTTAGGAATTGTGGAAATACATTTGTTGAAAATTATAATGATGGTAATAAGAATACTTGTATATTACATGTTCATAATTTCATCTAGCTAATGTTTTTATGAATATGTTGTTATGTAAGTGTACTTGATCTCTATTATTATGGTAATTGATAAGTGTATTAGTACACAAAATTAGTCTAATTCTTACCTTATTCTCGCGTGCTTGACAGACTGAAATGGTAAATACTCGAAGTCAAGTGCAGCGACCACCTGATGGTCAGTCAGCATCTGAATCTACTGCTGACCAACCTGAAAATCAAGCAACAGCTAGACATTCTCCGAGACCGCGTAATTTAGGCGGAGGAACAGAAAATATACCAAGACTCAACATTGGTACCTCGAACCTAGTAATGGAAGAAGACGCTCTTGAAACTCGGTTGAGGAATAGTATACTCCGAGCCATGGAATCTGCTATGACTCAACAACAGAAACGATTTATGAAGATGTTAGATGATAGAGATCACAGCATTCGACAACGTGAGACGATTGCAGAAAATGCTTTGAATGGGCAAGGTAATTTGGAAAATACTTTAAATGCGGAAACAGATACGAATATTCGGGAAGGAAGAAAGGAACGGAGATGCGCATACAAGACGTTTTTGGGATGTAAACCTCCAGAGTTTGCAGGAACTACTGATCCCACCAAATGTATGAACTGGATTCGAGAAGTTGAGATGTCTTTTGAAGCAAGTGAATGTGAAGACTCTCAAAAGGTTAAATTTGCATCTCATCTCCTTAAGGGTGAAGCTCTTACGTGGTGGAATCTTACACGTTCATCAATCGCACCTGCACTATTGGCCAAATTCACGTGGGCAGCTTTCAAAAAGAAAATTCTTGAAAAGTATTGCAGTGAGCGGGCACTAGACAAGATTGAGGATGAGTTCTGTGGGATGAAGAAAGGAGGTATGTCAGTTATGGAATACTCAAGATTGTTTCTGGAGAAGTTAAATCTGGTGGAACACTTAGCCCCTGACGAGAAAACAAAGATAAAGACGTATCAAAGGGGATTACCGGCTAGTATGAAAACTGCTTTGAGAAATGCTAAGGTTTCAACCATACAAGAAGCAATTGAAGAATCTTTGCGGATAGAAGATGAATTGGTTCAAGGAAAGTTGGAGAGTGGGCCCATAAGTGAGAAAAGGAAATAGGAAGGGTCGTCTGGAAATTTTCGTCAACAAAGACCATTCACGGGGAATAAAGGTGGAGATAGTCGTAACGAGGCTAGATGGTGTAATCGATGCAGGAAATCTCATATGGGTATGTGTAACACTCGTCAGTATCAGGGTCCTCTAACTTGTAGTAAATGTGGAAAAGTTGGGCACTTAATGCGGGATTGTTCCATAAAAGGGGTAATTTGTTTTGAATGTCGTGAGCCGGGTCATGTGAAGAGAGATTGCCCAAGGTTAAAGACAGGCGGATCTGGGAAACCCAAGTCAGAACCACCAAAGGCAACTGGAAGGGCATTTCAAATGTCGACTGATGAAGCTAGAAGTTCAAAAGATGTGGTGTCGAGTACATTTCTTCTAAACTCCGTACCTGCGCGTGTTTTATTTGATTCTGGTGCAAGTTATTCATTCGTGTCATTATCATTTATTCAAAAGTTAAATTTGCCTGTTAGTCAGTTAGAAGAAGTTTTGTTAGTAGAAATAGCTAATGGTGAAAATGTTGTGGTAAGAGATGTTTTGCGAAGATGTCCGCTAGAGATAGAAGGGAAGAATTTTCCAGTAGATTAAATGCCAATTTTGATTGGGGATTTTGATGTAGTGGTTGGGATGGATTGGTTAGCAGAAATTCAAGGTGAAATTGTGTGTGCTAAGAAGCTAATTCGTATACCATCTTCTGACGGAAACCCTATTGTTATATATGGAGATCGGAGGAAGGGAGAAATGGCGTCTATGACTATGCTAAAGGCGCGGAAATGTGTATTAAAAGGTTGTAAGTCATTCTTGGCATATGTGATTGATACTAAGATGGAAAAGAAGAAAGTGGAAGATGTGAAAGTCGTGTGCGAGTTTCTTGACGTATTTCCCGAAGAATTGCCAGGTTTACCACCAGATCGTCAAGTAGAGTTCAAGATAGACTTGATGTCGGGAGCGTCTCCGATTGCTAAAACACCTTATCGCTTGGCTCCGTTGGAAGTGAAAGAGATGATGGTACAACTTCAAGAACACTTGGATAAGGGATTTGTGAGACCGAGTTCGTCACCGTGGGGAGCACCAGTTTTATTTGTAAAGAAGAAAGATGGCTCAATGCGTATGTGTATAGATTATAGAGAGCTGAATAAGGTAACCGTGAAGAACAAATATCCACTTCCCAGAATCGATGACTTATTTGATCAATTGCAAGGAGCGACATGTTTTTCAAAGATTGATTTACGTTTGGGTTATCATCAAGTAAGGGTGCAAGAAGACGACATTCCAAAGACGGCGTTTCGAACCCGCTATGGTCATTACGAATTCCTAGTAATGCCATTCGGTTTGACGAATGCACCGGCGGTGTTCATGGGCATGATGAATCGGGTGTGCCGACCTTTTCTCGATAAATCGGTAATTGTTTTTATCGATGATATATTGGTATACTCTAAGAATGAAGCGAATCACGAATCTCATCTCCGTGAAGTGTTAGAGACATTAAGAAAAGAGAAACTTTACGCGAAATTTTCGAAATGTGATTTTTGGTTGCAAGAGATACAGTTCTTGGGTCATGTAGTTACTCAAGATGGGGTGAAGGTGGATTCTTTAAAGGTTGAGGCAATTATGAAATGGGAACCGCCCAAGAGTCCGAGTGAAATACGAAGCTTCTTGGGATTGGCGGGATACTACCGAAGGTTTATTCAAGACTTCTCAAAGATCGCATCTCCTTTGACAGCTTTGACTCGGAAGAATGTGAATTTTATTTGGACCGAAACTCAAGAAGAGGCTTTCCGCACCCTTCAAAAGAAACTGTGTGAAGCACCTGTTTTAGCTTTGCCTGAAGGATCAGAAGATTTTGTGGTTTACAGTGATGCATCTAAAATGGGTTTGGGTTGTGTATTAATGCAACGAGGAAAAGTAATAGCCTATGCTTCGAGACAACTCAAGGTGCACGAAAAGAATTACCCCACTCATGACTTAGAATTGTCCGCAGTAGTTTTTGCATTAAAGTTGTGGCGACACTATCTTTATGGTACCAAATGCACATTGTATACTGATCATAAAAGTTTGAAGTACGTCTTCGACGAAAAGGAGTTGAACATGAGACAACGAAGGTGGTTGGAATTACTCAAGGATTATGATTGTGAGCTGCTTTATCATCCAGGTAAAGCCAATGTCGTTGCTGATGCTTTGAGCCGGAAAGAGTGTGATAGGGGTCTACGAGCAGATTTTGCTAAAATAGACATTGTATCAAGTTTGATTGATCGCATAAGACTCGCGCAAGTGGAAGCATTGAAAGAAGAAAATCTTAAAGATGAACTGATGGTGAAGCAGAAACAGTTGCTAACTGAAGATAGCCGTGGGGTTAAACTGTTCAATGGGCGAGTATGGATACCAAAGATCGGCGAGAATAGAAAGTTACTTATGGATGAAGTTCATAAATCCAAGTACTCTATTCATCACGGGAGCACCAAAATGTATAGAGATCTAAAGTTGCAATATTGGTGGCCGGTTATGAAGTTGGATGTGGCGCAGTATGTAAGTGAATGCACAACTTGTTCTCAAGTAAAAGCTCAACATCAATTACCTTATGGTAAATTGCAGCCTTTGGAAATACCCGAGTGGAAATGGGAAAAGATCACAATGGACTTCGTAACAAAATTACCTAGAACTTTGAAAGGTAATAATACAATATGGGTAATTGTGGATCGATTGACGAAAAGTGCGCATTTCTTGGCAATGCGAGAAACCTCATCAATGGACTCGTTGGCAAAACTTTACATTGATGAAATGGTTTCACGACATGGTGTGCATGTATCCATAGTTTCTGATAGGGACAGTCGGTTCACGTCACGATTTTGGCAAGCACTACAAGAAGAACTTGGTACTAGATTGAATTTGAGCACGGCTTATCACCCGCAGACGGATGGTCAAAGTGAAAGGACCATTCAAACTCTAGAAGATATGTTGAGGGCTTGTGTAATCGAATTTAGTGGAAATTAGGACGTGCATCTACCGTTAATAGAGTTTGCTTACAACAATAGTTACCATTCTAGCTTGAAGGCAGCACCATTTGAAGCACTCTATGGGAGAAAGTGTAGGACTCTGGCTTGTTGGTTGGAAGCGGAGAGAAACAGTTTGCTGGACCGGAAATTGTTCAAGAAACGGCGGACAAGGTCAAGATTATGAGAGAACGATTGAAAGCGGCCCAAGATCGACAAGTGAGTTATGCAAACAAGAAAAGGAAACCAATTGAATTCCAAGTGGGGGAGCGAGTAATGTTAAAGGTATCTCCGTGGAAAGGGTTAATCCGATTTGGGAAAAGGGGAAAGTTGAGTCCTCGTTTCCTAGGCCCGTTTACTATTTTGGAACGTGTGGGTTTGCAAGCTTACAAGTTAGACTTACCTCCAGAGATGAACGGAATCCATCCGACTTTTCATGTTTGTTATTTGCGTAAGTGTTTTGGTCATGAAGAAAATGTGATACCATTATCAGAAATTAGAGTGGAGAACAAGCATTGTATAGAAGAACCCGAAGCTATTTTGGAGCGTTCGACTAAAGGAACTCGACGCAAAGAAATCAATATGGTCAAAGTGCAATGGAAACATCACCGTGGAGCTAATATCACATGGGAGCCGGAAGAGAATATGAAGCGACGATATCCACATTTGTTTTCTTAATCTAAGATTTCGAGGACGAAATCTATTTCAAGTGGGGGAGAATTGTAACACCCGGAAAATCCTTGTAAGTAATAATAGTCCTAATATTTCTTTATATTTTGACTTCTTAGATTATAATTGATTTCCTAAGTAATTTCCGTGATTGTTACTTGTTATTTGAGAACTTCCGATAGAAATCTGTAAGTTTATTCCTCAAGGAAATTAACGAAAAATAGATGATAAAGTTAAATAATAGATTTTATGGATTAGTTGGATGGGTAATTTGAATACGAGTCCAACGGTACTTTCCGGGGTAAAAACGGAGTTCTAACGAAGAAGTTATGGCTAAATCAGTGGAAATTGAGAAGACTAGCAAACAGAGGCTGGCGCCGATGGTGGCGTCGATGCATAGGCGCGGGGATCGGCGCCGAGCACCTGACGTGCTAAAAGGGGATTAAACCCATCTCTTGGTCCTTAGTCATTATCCTTTCACTTTAGAACTCTCAAAATCAGAACTTTTGCTCCTTACTTCTCAGACGATTTTCCATCTAAACTTAAGGTAAACTCATATCTCTCAATCCTAATTCAATTCAAACAATTATTAGATGAATCTTACCAATTAAACTTCATTTAGGGCTTTACATCTTCATCTTTCTTATTGGAGTGATAAAGTTCAAATCTTCAAGTTAGGGTTATTTCAATTGAAGATTAGAGGTGAGTAACTTGTATCTAATTAATTGTATTATACCTTATTATCATTCTTTATCTTGATTTTGTTATTGTTATTGAGAAATCTTGGTTAATAAGCTCTTAATGGTTAAGAGGGAAACAAGAAGAGTTCAAGTAAGTTATGGTGGATTAATTGTGTTCTATTATTTAGAATGCCATGATAAATGTTAGTGTTAAAAGTTTGGGTTTGATTATACATCATTGGTATGTTATTATGTTGATGGCTTAATTTATGTCTTAATGAAGTAATGATGGCTTAATGGTCAATATGGACCTATTATTGAATTGTAAATGTGGATGTTTATTATTGATATTATATGGAATATTATTTATTACATATGGATGTATATGAACTACATGGAAGTAGTATTGATCATGTTAAATAGTTGGACCATTGTTATGTGTTAAATATGCTTTGAATATTATTTTGGATTAATATATTTGGTATTCACATAATTGGAGGAGCACCTAGTAGGCATTGGAGGATATATTCTTACACACCATGGGGTAAGTGTAATTGATTCATACCTTTGGATACCGTGGGGTTTTCCGTTGTGTCATGCCTTGTGACAATACCGTGGGGTACCGACCAAGGTATATCTTCCATTATGATGTAACTGGGTAGCAATATGGGCCTTCTCCATGGAATCCAATTTGTGAATGTATCGAATTGTTATTCCTACATGCTATGATTATGCTCTATGTGCTATGTGTAAACCTCACTTAGGCTTTAAAAGCCTAACACTTGTTATGTGTTTTATGTGTTACAGATATTAGTGGTTCCGGACACAAGAAGGTTTAGATCGGGGTTGTGAGCATGGGATCATTGTTGGAGAGCTAAAGATTAGAAGATTTATGATAGAACTTTCCAACACCTTTTGTAATCTGATTTCTATAGTAGAGATTAGATAAGCTAGTGGTTCATTAGTAGTTATAATTATCTAAATCTTGGTATTAATGGTTATGTAATGATAATTATGTATACTTTTACTTTAGAAATGTGTAGCACTCTTTCGTTTTATGGAAGTTTTTGTTGACCCCTGTTTTGGGGTGTTACATACACCTTCTAGTTTCATCAATTTCAAAATAACACCAAACATCAAACCTTTGTATTTTAACCCTATTGAATTATCAATTACAACATAATTCAAGGTTTTAAACCAAAATACAAGTAGATCCCAATTCTCATTAAATTACTATTTCTGAAAATTCAGGATGTTACAATACTCCCCAACTTGAAAATGATTTCGTCCCCGAAATCAAAATCAAGTAAACAAATGAGGATACTTATCTTTCATACTTTCTTCTGACTCTAAAGTCACATTAGTACCTCGATGGTGCTTCCACTGTACTTTCAGCATAGCTACTTCCTTGCCACTACGTAGCTTTCTAACCGATCTCTCCAGAATTGCCTCTGGTTCTTCCACACAGCGACTCTTCTCATCTACTCTCACATCAGAGAGTGGTATCACATCCTCTTCTTCGGCTAAACACTTCCGAAGATAACAAACATGAAAGGTATTATGAACCCCTTCCAATTCTGGTGGAAGATCCAACTGATATGCTTGTAAACCAATCCTTTTAGTGATAGTGAAAGGTCCTAGAAAACGAGGACTTAACTTTCCCGCGTTTACCAAACCTTATCACACCCTTCCATGGGGACACTTTAAGCATCACGCGCTCCCCAACTTGAAATTCTTTTGGTCTCCTTTTTGGGTCAGCATAACTCTTCTGTCGGTCCTGAGCTGCTTTCATATGCTGCCGAATTTCTTTCACCTTATCAGCTGTTTGTTGTACCAATTCTGGACCAGCAAACTGTTTCTCTCCGGCTTCTAACCAACATACCGGAGTTCTACATTTTCGACCATACAAGGCTTCGAAGGGCGCTCTTCTGATACTAGAATGATAAATGTTATTATACGCAAATTCTACTAAAGGTAGATGCGTATCCCAGTTACCTCCAAAATCCAATACACATGACTTGAGCATATCTTCCAAAGTTTGTATAGTCCTTTCACTCTGTCCATCAGTCTGTGGATGAAAAGCAGTGCACAAATTAACTTTCGTACCCAATTCCTCTTGTAGTGATCGCCAAAACCTTGAGGTAAACCGACTATCACGATCTGACACAATCGACACCGGTATACCATGTCTTGATACCACCTCATCAATATACAACTTTGCCAACTTCTCAATTGGTGATGTTTCTTTCATAGCCAGAAAATGAGCACTCTTAGTTAATCTATCCACGATTACCCATATTGTGTCGTTACCCTTTTGCGTCTTGGGTAACTTCGTCACAAAGTCCATGGTGATCTTCTCCCACTTCCATTCTGGAATTTCCAAAGATTGGAAACTTCCGTAAGGTTTCTGATGTTCTGCTTTCACCAACGAACATGTTCTACATGTTTCTACCTTCTGGGCCACATCTACTTTCATAGCCGGCCACCAGTAGTGTAACTTCAAATCCCTATACATCTTAGTACTCCCCGGATGTATAGAATACTTAGATCTATGGGCGTCTTCGAGAATCAACTCTCGATTTCCTCCAATCTTTGGTACCCAAACACGACCTTGAAACAACTTTATTCCACGGCCATCTTCCGTCAACTGCAGGTGTTGCTTACCCATCACTTCTTCTTTCAAGTTTTCTTCCCTTAAAGCCCCTGCTTGTGCCTCTTTTATCTTTTCCATCAAACTTGATGTCACATCAATTCTAGCATTGATTGATTTCAAACATCCACTATACTCTTTCCTACTTAAAGCATCGGCCACGACATTTGCTTTGCCAGGATGGTAATGCAATTCGCAATCGTAATCTTTAGGTAATTCTAACCATCTCCGTTGTCTCATATTTAACTCTTTCTGATCAAAAACATGCTGCAAACTTTTATGGTCAGTAAAAAGAGTACATTTGGTTCCATACAAGTAGTGCCTCCACAGCTTTAAAGCAAAAACGACAGCCGCCAACTCCAAATCATGTGTCGGGTAGTTCTTCTCGTGTTCTTTAAGTTGTCTTGACGCATAAGCAATCACTTTGCCTCGTTGCATCAATACGCACCCTAGACCCATCTTTGAAGCATCACTGTACACCACTAAATCTTCTGTTCCTTCTGGTAAAGCAAGAACCGGAGCCTCACACAACTTTTGACGTAAGGTTTTGAAAGCCGATTCTTGTTTCTCCTTCCAGACAAACTTCATGTTCTTTCTAGTCAGAATAGTCAAAGCAGATGCAATCTTAGAAAAGTCTTTAATAAACCTTCTGTAATAACCTGCTAAACCCAAGAAACTTCTTATTTCAGAAGCACTTCTAGGTGTCTCCCAATTTGCCATAGCTTCAATTTTAGTTGGGTCTACCTTGACTCCTTCTGAAGTGATCACGTGACCTAGAAATTGTACTTCTTTTAACCAAAATTCACATTTTGAAAACTTCGCGTACAATTTCTCTCTTCTTAAAACTTCTAAGACTTCACGTAGATGTTGTTCATGATCTGCTTCAGTCTTGGAATACACAAGTATGTCATCAATAAAGACGATAACAAACTTGTCCAAGAAAGGTCGACACACTCTATTCATCAGATCCATGAAGACAGCTAGAACATTTGTCAACCCGAATGGCATTACTAGAAACTCATAATGCCCGTATCTGGTTCTAAAAGCTGTCTTAGGAATATCTTCATTTCTAACCCGCACTTGGTGATATCCTGACCTCAAATCAATCTTAGAAAAACATCCTGCTCCTTGAAGTTGATCAAATAGATCATCGATTATTGGAAGCGGATATTTATTCTTAATCGTCACCTTATTCATCTCGCGGTAATCCATACACATTCTCATAGTACCGTCTTTCTTCTTAACAAACAGGACTGGAGCTCCCCAAGGCGAAGAACTCGGTCTGACAAAACCTTTATCTAATAACTCCTGAAGTTGAGTCATCATCTCTTTCATTTCAGACGGCGCTAGACGGTAAGGTGCCCGCGCTATCGGAGACGAACCTGGAATGAGATCAATTCTAAACTCTACCTGCCTTTTAGTGGGTAGACCAGGAAGATCATCAGGAAATATGTCAGGAAACTCACTTACCACTTTAATATCTTCCAATTGTTTCTTTTCCAACCTTCCATCTAAGACATACGCCAGATAGGATATACATCCTTTCATTAAACACTTTCGTGCCTTCACAACAGAGATTAACGGAATTTCCCCTTTTTGCTTTTCCCCAAAGATGAATACATCATCCTTATCGGTCATCGGAATCCTGATTAATTTATTTGCGCAAAATATTTCAGCTTGATTGGCCGTCAGCCAATTCATACCCACAACTATGTCAAACCCTCCAATTTCCATCAACAACAAGTTGATCGAAAATTTCATCTCTTCTATAAGAATAGTACAACCATCAAGCCTTTCTCGAACCAAAGCTTGACCTCCATTAGCTACCTCTACTACTAAAGCATCATCTAAAGTAGTAACAGGCGTAGCTAATTTAGAATAGAATGATTTGGACACAAATGACAAGTTCGCTCCACAATCGAACAAAATACGCGCAGGACAAGAATTAACAAAGAATGTACCCGAGACAACGTCCCTTGATTCCTTAGCTTCATCGACGGTCATTTGAAAAGCTCGGCCCGTTGGCTTCGGAATAACTGGTTTCTTACTCTGATCGCCGCTCTTTTTCAGCCTTGGGCACTCCCGACGAAAGTGACCCGGTTGCTTACACTCAAAACATGTATTCCCCCGCACTGGACAATTATTCATAGTATGCCCACTCTTTCCACTCTTAAAGCATTCAGATGATATCACTCGACATTGCCCGTAATGCTTGCTCTTACACTTTGGACACCAGTTTGGTTCACGGCATGATTCATAAGAAGTACCTTTACCAGCGCTCCTTGACTTCTGTGAATGCTCTGATCGACCTTCCCATTTCCGCTTCTCCCCAACTTGGGTCTTTTCTTCTTTATCCAAGGCGTATACATTTTCTATCACTTTGGCTTCTTCGATCGTCTCTCTCAACGTCGAAGCTTTAGAACTCCGCACTCGCGACATCATATCCGTCGGCAGTCCTTTCAGATAAGCCTTAACTCTATCTTTCTCAGTTGGAGCTACATGCCCAACTAGATTCAACTTCTCCATGAACAGTTCCATATACTTTCGAACAGTATTAGTACCCTTTTTCAGATTTCGAAATTCCTCCTCTATTCGATCCATCTCGCTTTCGTTGCAGTATTCTTCCAAAAGCTTCTTTTTAAATGACTCCCAAGTCATTGCAGACAGGACGGGAGTCGAAATTGAAGCAGTCAGCACATTCCACCACATCAACGTGTTTCCTCTCAGCATCTGTGAAGCAAACCTAACTTTCGACTTTTCATCACATTCGCAAGCCCGAAAGGCTTGTTCTATCTCTCTGATCCAGTTCATACACGCCACTGGATTATCCGCTCTGACAAACTCCGGTGGTTTACAACTTAGAAAAGTCTTATACGAACAACCTCTTTCTACTCTCCTTTCAGTTTCTGATTCCAGAGTATGAAGTGGAGGGATTATTCCAGTATCTGTTGTTGTCCATGGTACCTCCGCCGTACGATCATAAAGCGCCTTCATGAACTTTTCAGATTGTCTTTCCATTGCCGTGTTCATCATCCGCATCATATTTTCCATCATTCGAGACTCCATTCCTGCTTCTGGTGTTCTCGGGATGGCAGTACTGGTACCCACCCTAGGCATCCGGCTGTGTGATCCTCCGATAGAAAGAAAATTCGGCAGAGTCTCAGGAACTCCACCTAATCCAGGTTGTCTTTCTTCAGTCCAATCAATCCCAGTCCTATTCATTTCAGAAATAGGGGACAACGGCGGCGTATTTACCATTTTCTGATAAAACACAAAGGAATAACCATAAGAAATGGTTACACAAGTCTAGACATACGAACGTACTTTACCGATCATTAATCACTGTAACAATTTAGAAATAAGTATGCTTGTGTAACAATATATTCATAATAACAGTAGCTAATTGAAATTGTGAACATACTATACATGAGAATCCTCTTTCCATTGTCACAGTATTAATTTCACGTATTTCCGTCGACTCTAAGACTATCCCGTCTTAGCACTTCTACCCATATCTCACATATCATAACCTAATTCATCTCAGCTTAAGTCTAAGTATCTCATCAGCATACTTAGTTCGCTTAAACTACAACTCTGATACCATATTGTAACGCCCCAAATTTCGGGCCAATTTAAACCTCAAGTTACAACAGGTTATGACAACATAAACTTCAACTTATATAAATAGCAAAGGAATTAACCATCAAGAGTATATTTACATTACAGGATACTTCAAATAACCTGTCAATCTAATCATGTCATACTAATCAGATTAATTGAGTTATCTAAGCTATCCTTCAAAAATCTCCTCTTGGATAATTACCACTTCTGCTATTTCAAAGTCACTCGTCCCACAACCCTTTATCTGCCTGAGCCTGAACCTGGTAAGAAAACATCACATGAAACGATTAGGCCAACACCTAGTGAGAACATTCGTTTCAATAATAACATTTGCAAAATCAATGTAAACAAGTTATAACAAACCTGGTTACTCCTTTTCTTACCGTACATAGAACTCTATTCCTCTACACAATTTTATCCACTCCCATGACTGACCACAATTCCATCAGCATATGATACCCACAGAGCCACACTATGAATCTTCTCAGATTCTAGATCAATGCTCTCCACTAATAAATCGCGATTACACACGGCCATTTATCAGCATTTCATACCCCAGAGCCACACTACGAATCTTCTCAGATTCTAGATCAATGCTCTCCACCAATAAATCGCGATTACACACGCCCATTTATCGGTAAGGAAGCGGAGATTACAAGTACTTATGTCAACCTCACTCTCTTCCTTAGAAATCAGGAATAACGATTAAACAAGTAATACCACACGCCTATTCCATGATTTCCCACACACACTGGAATAACGATTAAACGAGTAATACCACACGCCTATTCCATGTTATTACCAAACTTTAGTGCCTATGGATCCATTACACTTAACCCCTTTCTGCCTAGCATCAAACTAACGCAGGCTATATACCCTAACATACTATACAAGAATGTACGTATGTCCGAACTTCATAAGTTTTATGACAATGCCTAATCGTATCTTTTCACGATTTATCGAAATGTAGTCTCCAAAACAATCAGAAGAGTACAAAATAATTCAAGACCTCAGAATGTCTTAACTATCAGAATTACTACTGTTACAGTATACTGCCAACTCCCGGTATTCCCAACTCCTGGTATCCCCATCTCCCGGTATCCCCCCAACTCCCGGTAGTCAACAGTACCGGGACTTCACCGGAACTCATAAGTACCGGGACTCTATTATACCGGGACTCTATTGTACCAGGACTTACCTGTATCGGGACATTCAACTTCCGGTACTTTTGATCATATCGGGACTGCACCGGGACAAATCAGTACCGGAACTACGTACATTTTATTTCTAACAAGTCCACAAATCGATTTAACTTGTGAAATCAGTTCAATCTATGTATTCCATTTAGTCCTCAATCAATTTATACAACTATATTAAGGTTAATATAACTTAAGAACACTGATTTATACAACGAATCGAATGAACTCACCTTATGCAGCAAAACTTGTTTCTCTGCCAAAATCGTAAATCTCCAAATCTGTTGTAAACGATTTTCAACCCTATTTACAATACAGATACGTTTATAAACACATAACTACAACAGAATGCTACAAGAAATCATTTCAAATCTCTTACCAAAATGAAGAACCAAGCTTCTTTCTTCTTTCTCTCTTTTCTTCCTGCTTCTCTCTTTTGTCGACTCAACATAAACAAGAATGAGATATTTCTCATTCTCAGTATCTTTATCCATATACATGTTTTCAACAATCGACCAAATACACCTTCTAGTTTCATCAATTTCAAAATAACACCAAACATCAAACCTTTGTATTTTAACCCTATTTAATTATCATATACAACATAATTCAAGGTTTTAAACCAAAATACAAGTAGATCCCAATTCTCATTAAATTACTATTTCTGAAAATTCAGGATGTTACAACACCAACCTCTGCCATTTCATCCTCCATGTAATCTGAGTCTTCACTGTCATCTTCTTGGACAGTTTGTTCTTTAATAGATGGTTCTTGGATAGATGGTTCTTTAATAGATGGTTCTTTAATAGATGGTTCTTGGACAGATTGTTCTTGGATAGATGGTTCATTAACAGATGGTTGCTCAATACCAAGTTCTTCCCAGAAAGGATCAAATTCAAAAGACTCTTGATTGAGGTCTTGTTCCAACCCAGTTTCAAGTACTGACTCATTAATTCCAGATGCTTGTCCTGACCAACTCTCAACTACTGGTGTATATTGCTCTGGTTCCTCTGGTTCCTTCCACTCCAACAGTAACCTCTTTTTGCATGAGGTACTTGCCTTTTTTTTGGGTTGTACAGCAGGATTTTCATCAGGGAGTTCCTCAATTACCACTTTTGGTCCACCTGATGACTTGTTGTAGGTACCCACAGTTGTCCTAAATTGCTCTATGTATACCTTAATCATTTTATTAGTTGAGGTGTGCTTGATAAGATTGATTATATCTTGATCATTGCCTAAGGCTCTAAGTCCAATATCTAGGTTACTATGAGGGGTAAGAAAATGGTAATACATGGGGTACTGACCAGTGTAACCAAGCTCAATAACCATGGCATTGATCTCATGGACACTAAGTTCATCAACATCAACCAAGTCAATAAAGTTACTTTTACCTTCAATGTACTTCTTTCCAGGCCGTTTTGTAAAAAGACCACCATGATGTATCTTTAATGTAATGAGGTTAGGATAATGCTCTGCAATCAAATATTCAAACTATTGACATAAGTTTCAATCAACTAGACAAATAATCAAAAACTCAAAATGCTCTGCAATCAAGGATATACTTACCATATACGTACTGTAGATCAAAGTCTTCATGTACTGACCTAATCGTCCACATTGCAGGTTGCATACGTATACAGAGTTTGAAGATGGTGGAGAGAAAGGTTGAGAAACAGAGGGTAAACGATAGGGACAAAAATGAAAACAAGGGTTTTTGTTTTGGACAATAAAGGGACAAAAAGGGGGTTTAGAGGTAAAAAGACCGATTTACCCTCATGTTTATCTCATGTGGTAGTGGCTAACGTCTGAAAATGGAGGGACGTTGGTCAGAGGGACCAAATCCGGACCAAATGGCAAACAGTAGGGGCTAAAGTGTAATTTTTAAACTGTAAGGACCAAATGTGTTATAAACACCAAACCACAGGGACCAAAAGTGTAGTTTACTCTATTAATTATATTCTCTAGACTTTTTGCCATTGAAAATCGCCAGGTTAGGTCCTAATCAATGCAATTTAATTTAGGGGATGCTATTTGCACCAAAAAATGATTGGTAATGATGACATTGTTTTCATAACCAATCATTTTTTGATTTAAATATATATATATATATATATATATATATATATATATATAATATATTATTTATTTGCTATACATATATATATTAGAAATATAGAAATATATATATATATATATATATTATTCTTTTTGTTTATATATATAGGGGTGTTAATTTTATACCGAGACAAACCAACCAATTCTCATACCAACCGTACCAATTTAGTTGGTACCGCCCTAATTGGTTGCTATACCGTACCAACTATTTAAACTTGGTTGGTACGTGATATTAGAAGTCGTGTACCACGGTAATATCGTACCGTACCGACTTATTTTTATAAATATTTATTAATACTCGACATGTCAATTTGTATTACATTTATATTCTTTTTATAAGTTATATATATTTATATTCTTTTTATAAATTATACCATTGTATTTATTTTTTATAATAAGGTCAGACATAGCTAGGTCTTTTCCCATAATAATTTACCCCCTTTATAGGCCCTAGGCATTTTCGACAAAAAATGTGATTTTGATTTGATATTTATACTTTCAACCCCTATACTTATTTACTTACTTTACTTTATACCTTTTACTTTCATAATTTAAATTTTACATTTAACACATATAATCGTTTATTAACTAAAATACGTTAAAAAAATACGTTTTAATTTTAACAAGTTACACCATTATAATCGTCTCTTCGATACGGTCGAAATGAGCCTAATATTGAATTTATTTGATTTATATATTTTAATATATATCATATACACTACATAAAAAATATTTTTTATATTTAAAATTCATTTTTAACGTATTCTCAATTTTGTTTTACACTTCTATCGCATTAACTATAAGAGTACCATAAATTAAATTTATGTATGGGTTGCCATGTGCGCACGAACAAATGCAATACTTGAACAAAGGTCATCATATCCCAATTGATTCAATTGATGTATTTTGGACGACGCTTGATTTATCACCGTGCCAATCTTTACAAGATGATAACGTAGGTTGTGAAGCTGAAGTCCAAATGTTTACTGAGGAATTTAACAAGCAATCGAGATCTGATAAGTTCAGTCTTCTGAGGAAGATAAAAGAGATAGCCAGTGCATCAAAAACATGGGTTCGTGAACTTGTTGTTAACAAGACTACTCGTGGACGACCCTCGTTGAAGGATAAGCTTTTCAGAAAAACTCATGTTGATCCCTCATTTGCAACTCATGTTGATCCGTCTGTTGCAACCTATAAAGCTAGCTATGATTTCAGTAAGTTCAGTTTTCTGAGGAAGATAAAAGAGATAGCCATTGCATCAAAAGCATGGGTTCGTGAACCTGTTGTTAACAAGACTACTCGTGGACACAGTTCTTTCATGGGCAAAAACTATAATGCACATCCATACATTAATCAATTTTCAAAGATGTTTCACCCTTACATTACGCATGTACATGATGTGAGAGGTGATGGAAATTGTGGATTCCGAGCAATAACTGTCTGTCTCAGTCTTCATGAAGATGCATGACCCACAATTTGGTCTAACTTGATGGAAGAGTTAGATACACACAAGACAGAATACTGGAACGCTTTTGGAGGTCAATATTGGAATATTGTTTACAACACTTTAAGCTTCTTTCAATCATATCGAGGTGCACCAGTTGAACACTGGATGACAATGCCTGAAATAGGTGTCTTGATTGCTTCAAAGTATAATGTGATATTACACGTTATAAATATGGCAGACTGTATGACGTACTTGCCGCTTAGGTCCACTCCGCCAGCGTGGTATCAACATGTTGTTTTTACAATTGGGTACGTTAATGGTAACCATTATGTGAAATTAGATATGGCAGAAGGATACATGTTCCCTACTATAACTCAACATTTTTTCCACTACCGTTATCCGTGTGCTGCAGGATGGGCTACCCCGTATTCAGATCGAATACAGAAGTAACAACGACTTTTACGTGTTAATTGTACTACAGATAATGTTATTTTAGAATAATCGAATGTAATATAGATTATTTTATGTTTTATTTATATGTTAAATCGCAATGTTTATGTTTTATTTTTATAATTATATAATTATAAAAAATTAGTAATATTTATATTTATAAAATTTTATTTATTTTTAAATAAAACCAAAAAGTAAAAGAAAAACAAACTTTTTTAAACTATATAATACAATTAAATAAAAATATATAATACAAATAAATATAAAAAGAAAAAAGAAAAAAGAAAAGACAACACTATATATATATCATATATATATAAAAAGATAATATATATATATATGTAACACCTCGAAAATTCCATTGTAATTAATAGTAGATAAATTGTATTTTGGTACAATTTATTTTTGAGAAAATTAACTTGGAGGGTTGATTTGTCTTTATTTGAAAGTTTGGGGTGAAAGGTGTATGTTGGGTGATGACTCATGTTTATGACATGAGGTGTCACATTAGGATTTAATCAGTATTTGGTAATACTGAGTTTTGTTTTGTATTCTCAAAGAAAGGAAATAGAGAAATAGAGAGAGAGATAGAACGTGACAGAGAGATAGACGAAAGGAAGAAAAGAAGAAAAGAAGAGGAGAAATCAGTTGGTGATTTTGTGGTAAGAACTTGTTTTCTTTGTTGTTATCGTTCATCTCCATAGATTTAAGTTGTAGTATTTTGTCCAGATTGTGATTAAGCTGTTGATTAAGCCACTGATTTTGAAGAACCAGTGTTCAAGAAAGTGTGCAGATTTGCTTAATAAGTTGAGTTTATTCATTCATGTTAAAACTTTGCAATTAAGATGATAATAGACATGTTTTACTTGTTTAGAATCATCTGATACATGCTTAAAACTGAAAAATGATGTCTGGCTTAATAAAGGTAGAAGATGATGAACAGTAGTCTAAAACTCGCAAGCTTGGCCTGCGAATTTTAGAGAAACTCGCAAGAGAGGCTTGCGAATTTTATGAAACTCGCAAGCTTGACTTGCGAATTTTGGAGGAAAACGCAAGCAATGGCTTGCGACTTTTGTAGACTTTCAGTGGTATTTTGAGGCTTTTATGTGAAATGCAATCTGATATTTATATGCTATTTGTTATATGATTATAACTCAGATTTTGATACGAAAGCCATGTTATGAATAATTGTAAAGGACTTATTTATGAGTCCGATCTTATAGTTAACATTTGAGATGTTGATCCCCGTTGCTAATTGGCAAGAATGGGGATAATTGTGGTAATTAATATTCTGTATATAGACATATAGAATATATGATATATCGTACAAATATAGTATACGATAGAATCACAGTTATTGTGTTGCGTTGGCTAGAAATAGGCATCCGGTCATCAGGGGGCTACTTTGTACGGTTTAATGGGAACCAATTTCCAGCCATTGACTGAAGGGATGTTACTTCTAGTTGTTGGAGTGAATCTTGAATCATCTGTGAGGGCCCTTGTTGTTAAGCGCTATATAAATTAAATCCCATTTGGGGGCCAGTGATTCAAGATGGTGAGATAGTGAAATGTGGAATAGGCAGACATAGAGTTTGTAATTCCCATTTCAGGCGGAAGATTTGATATCTTCATTTTAAATTTGGAGATAAACAAATATTGAAATTTGTAATCTCTACTTTCGGACTAAGAAATAAGTAGGTATAGAAACTGTAATTTCTTGGGGTTGAAAATTACTTATAATCAAGTGGGATTTAAAGTAATTGTTGGTTGATAGTGATATGACTAGATGAAATAGTCATAAGGAAGGGAATTGGGTAGATTCCTGTTGTTAAATTGAGCTTGGTACGGTAAAATGGTGGATAACAGGTTTGATATATCTGTTAATATTTTAGTTGTTAAAGTTTAATTTGATTTGGATATTCTCACTAGGCGAAAGTCTAATGTTTCAAATTAAATTTTCTTATCAGGTACAAGCTCGGGAAAATAGTCTGGGGAAGTGAGATGCAATAACTGGAAGAAATCAGACTTATAGTTGTTAAAGGATCAAGATCTTCTTTTGATGATTTTTGGGACGCAAACTTAGATAATCTAGTAATCTGATTATGTCGATATGATTAGATTAGTAAGATTATTCAAGTTAGATGTTTATGTACATATAAAACTTTACTGTTGATCCTTTAGTTATAAAAGTCTGATATTTTGTTGATCATAACATGTGTATTTTGAGGTTCAAATTGACTCTGTTTTTAGGGTGTTACAATATATATATATATATAAACAAAAAATGATTAAGCACAAAAAACAATGCATGTTTTTTGACTTTTTGGTGCAATTAGCCTCTCTTTTAATTTATTATTCAAAAAAATAACTTGAATATGATATGTTTAAATATAATATTTTTATATTTGAAACTGAAATTGAAATTGAAATTGAAAGTAATCCGTGTGTTATCGGATAAAATAATGTTGGGCTTACATTTTTCATGTTTTAGTAATATTTTATATGTTGATTTTGTTATTTAAGAGTTAATATTTTACACAAAGTTGCCCTTTCTGCGCCAGCCAACCAGCCAGCCTTGGTCATTCTCTATATATTTGAAAATTGATTTTGCTTAATTTCTTCTTGGTAATAGAATGTGAAATCCTATTTCCTCCATTTGTTTCCAAAATGAAAAGACTAGACTAAAATCTAAGGGGTTGTTTACCAAATTTATCATTAAGTCCTGTATGGATAAATTTGTCTGCCTAGATAAATTTGTGGTGTTGTTTACTTTTTTATCTAAATCAAGGGTCTGAATGAGATAATTGACCAATTTACCCCTGAGAAAACACAAAATCTGTCATTTTGTTCATCTTGAGAAAACATAAAATCTATCCATTTTGTCCATTAAAAAACCCACTATGAATACAAAATTGGAAAGTAAACAGTAACAAAGAAGACCAACAGGGCAACGAAATGGACATCGCCTCGCCTGAGCATCAATGTTAGATGGAAAACGAGAGATGACCTGTGTTTTTGTTCAATTTGTTGCAATAGAAGGAACTGTTGCTGATGATGTTGTTGATGCTGTTGTAGCAACAACTTTTGTGGTAGTTGTTGTTGTTGCTAAGCCAACGCGTTCCCTTCTCCATTTCGTTGCTCCGATTGATTTCCGGCGATTCTTCAAAAGGTGTCCTCCACCTCCGTCTATTTATAGTCTCTGTTTTCGATGATCCATACTCTTTCCTTCGTGGGTCCAAATCGCCGGAGCAGGGAAATCGCCTGAGCAGGGACGTCGAAGGAGAGTATCCTCGAATGGGGACGTCGCCGGAGCACCACCGTCGAAGGGGAGTATCGTCAGAGCAGGGACTTCGCCGGAGAGGGCCTTGAAGGAGAGTATTGTCGGAGAGGAAAAGAGAAACGATGGAGATGAAAAGAACGGCTGGGAGAACAGATGAAGGCTAGGGTTTAAGGAAAAAGAGGCGTTCTTTTTTAAAGGGTAGAATGGTCAATATTTTGGCTTAATGGGGACAACACACCCTTACCTACTGTGCGAATAAGCCATCAGTTGTGCGATTAAGTCGCAAGTAAACGCTGTTAAATGGCTGTGCGAATAAGCCGTTTTCCTCATTAAGCATAATAAGCCACAAGTAAACACACCCTAAGAGATTTTAGAAGTTAATACCTTTTGGAAGGTTAACAAAATAACATCCCTCTCTCTCTCTCTCTCTATATATATATATATATATATAGGGTTGGGTTTCGGTAAGGCCAAGGGTTTTTCGTGAGACCTGCGAGACCAACTAATGACCATTGATGCATTTTTAACTTGATTAATCTAATGGATGGTATTGGTCATCCATTTTGAATATACAAGGGTAATTTTGACCATTTTTTTCTTTCTAATCCAACACCAACGTAAGAATTTGTTTCTTCTCAGTCCATTGTTTCAGTCACCGACGACATTTTCTTCCTCTACTCAACTTCGATTGATTGTTTTCCAGAAATTAGACAAAATGCCCTTAGTTCACAACCCCTTTTACCCATTTTCCCTATCTCCCTTCCAAGTTACCAAAATACCCTGAAAATCCGTGGGTTAACCCGTGGCCCACGGATTTCGGGTCAAAATTCTTGCCCACGGTTTTTTTTGCAAAGGCCATGGATTTTTTGTTCGTGGCCCACGGGTTTTGTCCTTGGCCCACGGATTTTTTTTTCTCGGCCCACGGATTTTTTTGCTTTCCTACAGATTTTCAGGGTATTTTGGTAAATTGGGAGAGAGAGAGGGCAAATGGATGAAGGGGTTGGTGAACTTGGGCTAATCAAATTAACTAATTTTATTAAAGAGTGATTCATTAAAATGCCCCAAGTTCACCAACCCCTTCATCCATTTGCCCTCTCTCTCTCCCAATTTACCAAAATACCCTGAAAATCCGTGGGCATCCGTGGGAAAGCAAAAAAATCCGTGGGCATGCAGAAAATCCGTGGCCGAGGACAAAACCCGTGGGCCACAGACAAAAAATCCGTGGCCTTTGCAAAAAATCCGTGGGCAAGAATTTTGACCCGAAATCCGTGGGCCACGGGTTAACCCACGGATTTTCAGGGTATTTTCGTAACTTGGAAGGGAGATAGGGCAAATGGGTAAAAGGGGCTGTGAACTAAGGGCATTTTGTATAATTTCTGAAGACCAATCAGTTTCACCTACAGCTGTGATTTTTTTCTTACTACGACAACGATCGAAGAATTTATTTCTTATTGCGACAATATTTCAGTCAACGGCGATGTCTTCTTCCTCCAATGAACTCTCTGATTGATTGCACCTGCAACCATAATTGTTTTTTATGCATACTCCATTGAACTCTTCTACATCCATGTAAGTAATTGATTGAGTAATTTGTTTTTTTTTCTGTTTTTCTTCTTTCTCCTTTCTTGTTCTAGGCTGCAACGAATGTTTAGTTCCTTTTTTTCGGTTATTTTGTTTATGAAGTTTCATGAACCTTATATGAAAATGGCAGCAATTATTGTCAAAGCAAGTAGATTTCATTAATCATCGTCTCTATCTTTGTTGGTAAAGTAATTTTACATCATGCTTTTGTTTTACCGTAGACCTTCCAAAAGGTATTAACTTTGTTTCCAAAAGCATATGCGATTTTGGTTTGCTTGTGTGTTAGTTTCAAATCATAGATCTGTATGATGGGTGAAGCTACAAATACAAATATGTATGATCCAAAGTTAAATATATATATAGCTAGATGATTGATGATATATAAACAATTAAGATCTAGATAGATGCATTAGCATACCTAGGTAGTGAAAGATCCTCTTAAACCATGCTGTAGTAGATGCACATTTAGAGTAGGTATTGTAGGAAACATCCTTTGTAATGTTGACAGCTTCCTGAGAAAATATTAATTGCAAAAGGATTATTACAGAAAATTCTACTACTATTTGTATCAGTGCATTAATTAATATTGGCATAATTCACAACCCATAAATATTTAAATAGGCGTGGGATCATGTGAGAAGTGTCATTTTTCGTGAGAAGTACTTTTAAGCCGTTAGATAACTTTTAATCAAATATCCTCCCATGAATTGCGGCTTAAAAGGGGAATTGATCCGGTGCATATCATCATAATGTTCGTCCATTTTTCATCCAACGGTTGATAATCACTTCTCATGTTTCTCACCAAATTTGACACTTCTCACCGGAACTCAAACCTGTTTATATATACGTGTATGTGTGTGTGTGTGTGAAAGTTGAAACAGGAACACCACACCTTTATACGAAAACGCAAGAACATGTGAGCGATTTTACAGAGGCTGTTTTGGAATTCTTTAGTTCCGGTCGGATTCCAGATTGCTGTAACTCCTCGTTCATCTGCCTTATCCCCAAGACGGACGACCCTCTGACCTGTAAAGACTTTCGGCATGTCAGTTTAATCGAATGCATTTATAAAACTATCACCAAAGTTCTCTCTAACAGAATTAGTCGGGTCATTAATCATATTGTCAGCGACTCCCGATCTGTTTTCATTAAAGGGAGATACATTCTGGATAGTACCCTTATTGCTAATGAGACCATCAACTGGGCCAAGAAGAATAAGAAACAAGGTTTTCTCTTTAAAGCCGATTTCAAGAAGGCTTTTGACACATTGGACTGGAGGTACTTGGACGATATTCTCGAGGCTACGGGTTTCACAAGGAAGTGGAGAAGATGGGTGCAGGCCTGCCTTCACTCTGCTTCCTCTTCAATCCTCGTTAACGGGTCCCCAACTTCATAGTTTCGGATACGGAGAGGTCTCCGCCAAGGGGATCCCTTATCCCCTTTCCTATTCATCCTCTCCATGGAAGGAATGCATAAGCTCATGACCGCGGCCCGTAATAGAAATCTAATAACAGGTTTGGAGGTTGGAACCGATAGAGTTAACATTTCCCATTTATTATATGCAGATGACGCTCTCTTCTTTAACGACTAGTCTATCGAAGAAGGGAGAAACATTTTAAGGATCTTAAGGTGCTTCTCTTTAGCATCTGGGCTTCACCTAAACCTAGCTAAAAGTGATATTTTCAGAGTTAGAGTGTCGAAGAACATTGTCAATACGACAGTCGTGGAGTTAAATTTCAAAGCTGGACGTTTCCCAAGTAAATATCTAGCGGTCCCGCTCGGTGCAAATATGTCCAGGGTCACAACTTGGGACCCAATCATCGAAAAATTCAGGAAAAGACTATCTAGATGGAAGGTCAAGATCCTTTCAATCGGAGGGAGAAGGGTGTTGGATCAAGCCGTACTTGGTAGTCTAGCCATGTACTATCTATCGATCTTCAAAGCTCCCAAGGCGGTGATTGATTCGTTAGAGATAATTCAAAGAGATTTCTTCTGGGGGACATACGATGACAACCGAAAACTAGCCTGGGGTTAAATGGAGTACCGTGCTAAGGGACACATATAATGGTGGCCTCGGTATAGGAAACATATTCGCTTCTAACATCTCTCTTCTTGTCAAGTGGGCTTGGAGATTCAGGAGCGAACAAAATTCCCCTTGGGTGAAGCTAATCAAATCAATCTATGGAGTAAACGAAGGCCCGACTTCAGATCAAAATTTTCTCAGCAACCGCAACCCATGGGGTAGCATTATCTCTACCGTAAAATCGCTCGGACTGCTCAATATCCGGTTCGACGATTTGTGCACAAAACAGGTGGGAAATGGCTCAAATACTTCGTTCTGGACTGATACCTCGAAGGGTCCACGCCTCTTCTCATCTCGTTTCCCTAGACTATACGCTCTTGACAACGACAAGTCGGCGTTTGTTGCTGAAAAATTTAGGACCGGAGAAGTCTCTTGGTCTTGGCGCAGACCCATCCGAGATGGAAGAGAATCCGAAGAACTTGATCAGCTGAGGGAACTCATCAGGGAGTGCTCTCTGACAGATAACCCTGACAGGTGGACTTGGTCCCTAAATTCTAACGGCCAGTTTTCTGTCATTTCTATTCGTGTTATAGTTGACAAAGCTTTCTTAGGCATATGCGACAGAGGGACGATATGGAATACGATGACCCCTCCTAAAGTTAACATCTTCATATGGAGGGTGATGTTAGACAGGATCCCTACCCGTGATAACCTTCTTCAGCTGAATGTGGAGCTTGATTCTGCCATGTACCCTCTCTGCGGTGCTGTTAACGAAACTACTCAACACCTGTTGTTCGAATGTTCTGTTTCACTTGAGGTTTGGCGGTTCTTCGAGAGATGGTGGTCATTTTCTTTCCCTGCTAACAAGTCGTTGGATTCGATGATTCAAGGCATTCGTACTACTTTTGGCAACAACTCCCTTGGGAAGGCGGTGGAGGCGGTGTTTTTTTTTTGGCTGTTACGTGCTATGGTGTTTTCGAAATAGACTAGTGTTCGATCGTCACCCCCTCGTAAGGATGTTATTCTCGACCAGTTAGTAGAAAAGTCATTCTGTTGGGTTTTGGCTAGATGTAAGAGGAGTAGGAAAAATCTGAATGCTTGGAGATGTTACCCTACCGACTGTGTCAGAGTCTTGTAATGCCTCTTTTTTTTCCTAGCTTCTCACTAGTTCTAATAAATTCTTCTGCCGTTTAAAAAAAAAAACGATAACCATTTAGAACACTACAAATAATCCTCCTTGTGTCGAAACAAAAAATTGCTTTAATAAAATTATTTGAGTACTAACAAAATAATTATCTTTCAATGTTGCTCCAGGAGTTTCAGTTTGGTATGCACACTTTTACACGAAAGACTTTTGCCTATAAAATTCTCCCCGAGAAATCTGTCGCTAAAAGATGATTCGTCACAAAACCGTCACAAAAATTGGCGGGTAAATTTTTTGTGGTTAATGTAAATCAGTGACAGATTGCCCTATTAGGATGCTTATTTCTTTGGGTGATCCATGAGTATTTTCTGGAAAAATATCGGAATCTACTGAACCATTGGTATTTTCTAGATGATCTATGGATAATCACCGATGAAAATTTTCCTGAATAAATTTTGAAACCAAAAGTCATTTATTTTATAGTGAGAACCAATGGTCTATATTTTCGAATTCATCATCTTACCTCATATTATTTGGTACTAAAACAACAATACTTCAGTTAATATAACAAACCAATCATTTTCAAGATAATTTTTTAAGTACATGTTTCTTGCTAGAAGGCTTCACTACAAAAATTGCTACTTTTGTCGGAGGAAAATGTCGTCGGCAAAAATTTCGAAAGTCGCCGGCAAAAGCTCAAAATCTTTTGGCGTCGAACTTTTTCGTCGGTAATAGTTTCCGTGAAAAGCTAGCCGCTATAAGGGTTTTTGCCGGCGAATAACATGTGCCGCCGGTAAACATACATTTGCCGGCGAAAGAGAATCGTCAATAAAAAATGAAGTCGCCGGCAAAAACACCTCTCCTTTTCCCGACGACTAAATTTTTTTGCCGGCGTATTTTATCCGTCGGGAAAAGTTTTTCTTGATGAATTCATTACAACAAATTTGAGTTTATAGGACGTCTAATATATATAAGCGTCTTAATAGAGTTCTTTATAGGACATTACTTTATATAACCAAACAAAAAAACGTTCTATCTAAAAATGTTACAATAAATTTATAAGAGGCTTTTAGCGTCAAGGTTTTAGAACATTTTCAAAAAAAGTGTCGTATTAGCTAATTTTATATGACGCTTTTGAAAAGTGTCCCATAAACCCATCTTTTTAGAGAACACTTGTGTTTATATGACTCTTTTTCAGATAGTGTCCTGTAAAATAGTTATTATGACGCTTTATTTGAAAAATGTTCTAAAATATTTGCTACGACGCCACATGCGTTCTATAAACTTTTTGTATCACTTTTAGATATAACGTTTTTTTGTTTGGTCCTATAAACTTTGGTCATATAAAATACCCTATTAGGATGCTTATTTATTTTAGATGTCCCATAAACTCAATTTTGTTGTAGTTATTTGGTCGACTTTTGAATATACTACCCTTCATAATTCGATGATACAACTGCAACACATATGAAAAGTGCTCATTAAAACCGGTCGGAAATTGTTTCTCTTTCAATAAAACTTGAGGATATAAAGTACAAAATGTATCCTTTTTATTCATCCTCAAACTCACGAAAAATATAATTGATACATTATAACTGTAGTCGGTAATCGGTTGGGAATGTAAATTTTTACTGACGGATTGCCGACGGATTTATATTCGTGGTATAAGTCTTCATTCCGTCGGTAAACATCGTTGATGAAAGCCAATCATCTTGTAGTGGAAAATTAAAGAAAAAACCAACGCAACTCTCGCATTTTGAGTGATTAATTCTATTAATTTTTTTAGTAAATAAACCTTTAAACTTACTGAAATCGAATAAATAAATCTTGAACATTTTTTTTGCAGACATTTGTCTTAAACAATTTTTTCCCCAGAAATTATGTCTCAATATATATACACACATAGCAAAAAGCAATGTTACACGTTGAAAACCCGTTAAAAACCAGAGTGAGTTTTTGGATTATTTCAAAAACAGATTTCGTGAAATGTTGTATTTGGAAAACGCCACCTATAAATAAATATATATACCCGATCCAAGAATCTCTCCAGATACAGATTTCGATTTCTTATTGACTGTTACAACTTACAAGTCGAGAGACCAAATTACGATATTTTTGCGATACTGTTATTTTGAAACTGCAAAAACAAAATAATTTTCTTTACAAAGTAGAAGGACCAACGTTGTAGTTTACTCAAAAGTTGAATTACAAAAGGAATGTATTGTTATTTTCAACGGTCAGATGACCATTATGTAGAATCAAAATACAATCTCGCATGATACGACTATACGTTCCAAGAGGGATTAAAAGACGATACAGTTCCAAGAGGGGTTAAAGCAGCAGAATTCCTTTCATCATCAATGGTGGACAAGTCTGGAATTTTTTCCCTTAATAATTTACCTTTTTTCCCGACTTCCCGGATGGAGAAGATGATACAGTTCTAAAGGTATGATAGTATGATCGATTGTTTTTTACGTTTAGGGTTTTTGTACGGTATGTAAGATTTTGGGGGAAAATCTATGTTTCTTACATTTTGCATATAGGGTTTTTACGTTTAGGGGTTTTTGTACGGTACGTAAGAAACAGAGAAGAAATTGTTGCTCAAGAATTCAATCTCAAGATTCAAGAGATCTTCCAACCTGTTGTATTGAAATTCTCTTTTTTGCTCTTATCGGCTGTTTTTGTGACTTGGTGATGACACTTATTTAGATATCTCAATGGTGTACTTGGGTTTGCAAATTTTGGGTAAGATCCCATAGCCACATTTAGTGGCCTCTCTTTCTACCCTTCCCTACAAATGCGTTTTTGTAAACTTATCTTTCCTGTCTTACTGTTTGCTCACTTGTCTGTATCTGAATGCTTTAGTCCACAATAAAAAATGCACCAGAGATATGTTTACTTTTGGATATGTCATGAGAAGTCCTTTTGTTTTCCTAGGCTACAAGTTATTACTAAATTCAACTTTTCCTTCAAAAAATGCATGTTGGTTTGATGATAAGTGGTTTAGTTTTTTGTTCTGCATGCCTAAAGTTTTAAAATCTAAGATAAGATAAGATAAAACTTGTCACTGTGATGGCTTTAGGGTACAGTTTTGTGGCCTTGCATATGTGCAAGATGCAGTCATCAGGCTTCACTCTTATGAATACCTAGATATATAAGCCGTGAGCATTTTCTCCAAATTCTTTCATTTTTCAGTAATATTGAATAGGATGCGTATAAATACTTTCTCAAGGAGCATTAATCCATAACCATGGTTTGGGTTAATCTACTATGAGTTTTTAATGATTGCTGAATAAGAAGTGTGCTCCATCTGTCTTCAAACATATCAAGATGAAAAATATGTGATTTTATGTTTATCATTTATAATCGGTTTATGTTAATTCTTTCCTGTATATGGGTTTGTATGATGACATTGAGTAACGATTAATATACGCGTCTAGGTATTACACTTCAATGGCCAATATGATGTTTTAGTAGTGAACTAAAGGATTCTGATTGTCATGACTTATATATTCCATGTGAATCTTTATGTTTTTTTTAAATCTATATGAATCACATGGAGAGGCAGTCTTGCTCATTCACTCTCTTGACAATGAAGGGCCTAGATTTCGTTTTGAATAATAAAATGCTGCTTTTTTGCTATGCATTTATGGGATACAGATCGTGTATGATTAGTCTGTAATTATCCTATCATTGGTTTAGTTAATATAATATTGCTCTACATGCATTTCAGGGATGCAGTCTACGTAGTACAGAGTACAGCGTTGGGGCTTTACTGGATACGAGACTAAGGTTTTTGAATTTTTGGCTTGTTCAGTTCCCTTATTATTATTATTATTATCCCCCTTTTTCTTCTTTTTCTTCAAAATACATCTAGAATTATACAACTCATTATAGGTAATGATGAATGCCATGAACGTTCCTTCCAAAAGGAGTACACTAGAAGGGAAACTTGACAAAGTAATAGCTACACTTTTTGGCGTTCTTCTCTCCATGTGTTTGATTGGAGCAATAGGCAGGTGAGTGACTAGGTACCTTTCATTATGCTTTAATAGTCTTGTCAATAAAACATTGCAGTGCTGTTTCCGTAAGTAACAAGTATCACTACTTGGAGCTCTGGATTAATGGGGACTCTCAACAATTCAATCCAAACAAACAGATTTGTGGTATTTTTTTGCTTGCTGATTTCTAGTTCTGGTGTTTCTCTCTGTGTTTTTACCATTATTGAGTTTGGTATTTTGCTTACAGGTCTTTGTTCTACGCATCTTTACCCTTATTATTCTGTATTATTCCAATTTCTCTTTATGTTTCTAGCAAGCCTCTCCTTTTGTTGACTAGCATTTCCTTTACAAAGGATAGGATTCCTTGACCTTGAGGTTTTTCCTGCAAACTTGGGTTGCATTTGTAAAACGTTTTCTTTGTGTTTGCGCCACTTGGAGGTTTTGACTTTAAACTTGGATTTCCTTTACAAAGGTCCTAAAGGATTCTGGTAACTGCCTTGAACTTGAGGTTTTTCCGGCACACTTTGGTTTTGTTTATAAAAGGTTTTCTTCGTCTGATTCCTCTCTGACCCTCCAAATTTGTTTTTTTTCTATGAGTATAAACAGATTTATAATTCCAGTACCATCTTGCTTTCTATGGTATTATGCGTTTTTTACCTTTAACATGAGTTTGTCATCCTTACTTCAGTACAACTTTCTATCATTATTATTCATTTACTATAATAACTTCAAATAATTATATATCCCCTGAACAACCTTACCAATGTCTCCGTTTGTGCAAAAATAATACAATAAGAAGCTAAAAATGTTCTCTATCTACAAAGGTTACTTCATTATTTTCTTTGATTTCTTTCTATCAGATTCTCCTTTTGTTGACTTCTATTTTCTTTACAAAGGTCCTAAAGGATTCTTCGTAAACAACGTGCCTTGACCTTGAGGTTTTTCCGGCACACTTTGGTTCTAAGTGAAGAAGGTTTTCTTTGTGCATTATTTTAATTTATCTTTTTTCTTTTAAACGAGATTGTTCTTGCATAGTTCACTACACCTTTTTGTTAATGGGTTGTTTCTTCTCGTGCCCTTTTGCATTTTCGTTGATTTTATTTTCCATGCTTTTGTGATTTTTTTTTTCAATTAACAGAATTGTGTTTGGGATAAATGCAATCAACTTTGATTCGGTTTTTTCTCTAGCAAGCCTCTCCTTTTATTGACTAGCATTTTCTTTACAAAGGTCCTAAAGGAATCTGGTAAACCTGTGATGACCTTGAGGTTTTTCCGGCACACTTCGGTTCCATTTGTAAAAGGTTTTCTTTGTGTTTGCGGCACTTGGAAGTTTTGAATTTAAACTTGGATTTTCTTTACAAAGGTCCTAAGGGATTCTGGTAAACCTGCCTTGAACTTGAGGTTTTTCCGGCACACTTTGGTTTCATTTGTAAAAGGTTTTCTTTGTCTTATTCCTCTCTGACCCTCCAAATTTGCTTTTTTTTTCTATGAGTATAAACAGATTCATAATTCCAGCATCATCTTGCTTTCTATGGTATTATGCTTTGTTACCTTTAACATGAGTTTGTCATATTTACTTCAGTACAACTCTCTATCATTATTATTCATTGCAATAATAACTTCAAATAATTATATATTCCCTGAACAACCTTACCAATGTCTCTGTTTGTGCGAAAATAATACAATAAGAAGCTAAAAATGTTCTCTATCTTCAAAGGTTACTTCATCATTTTCTTTGTCTGATTTCTTTCTATCAGATTCTCCTTTTGTTGACTTCTATTTCCTTTACAAAGGTTCTAAAGGATTCTTGTAATCAACGTGCGTTGACCTTGAGGATTTTCAGGCACACTTTGGTTCTAAATGAAGAAGGTTTTCTTTGTGCATTATTTTAATTTATCTTTTTTTCTTTTAAACGAGATTGTTCTTGCGTAGTTCACTACACCTTTTTGTTATTGACTTGTATTGCTTCTTTGATCTAGACATTTTTACAAGTAATGGGTTGTTTTTTCTCGTGCTCTTTTGCATTTTCGTTGATTTTCTTTTCCATGCTTTTGTGATTGTTTTTTCAATTAACAGCATTGTGTTAGGGATAAATGCATTCAACTTTGATTCGGTTTTTTCTCTAGCAAGCCTCTCCTTTTATTGACTAGCATTTTCTTTACAAAGGTCCTAAAGGACTGGTAAACAGGTTTTTCCGGCACACTTTCCATTTTAAAAGGTTTTCTTTGTGTTTGCGGCACTTGGATGTTTTGAGTTTAAACTTGGATTTTCTTTACAAAGGTCCTAAAGGATTCCGGTAAACCTGCCTTGAACTTGAGGTTTTTCCGGCACACTTTGGTTCCATTTGTACAAAGTTTTCTTTGTGTTTGTGGCACTTTGAAGTTTTGAGTTTAAACTTGGATTTTCTTTACAATGGTCCTAAAGGATTATGGTAAACCTGCCTTGAACTTGAGGTTTTTCCGGCACACTTTGGTTCCATTTGTAAAATGTTTTCTTTGTGTTTGCGCCACTTGGAGGTTTTGAGTTTAAACTTGGATTTTCTTTACAAAGGTCCTAAAGGATTCTGGTAAACCTGCCTTGAACTTGAAGTTTTTCCGGCACACTTTGGTTCCATTTGTAAAATGTTTTCTTTGTGTTTGCGCCACTTGGAGGTTTTGAGTTTAAACTTGGATTTCCTTTACAAAGGTCCTAAAAGATTCCGGTAAACCTTCCTTGAACTTGAGGTTTTTCCGGCACATTTTGGTTCTGTTTGTAAAAGGAAACTTTGTCGGATTCCTCTCTGACTCTCCATTTTTTTTTCTTTGAGAATAAACAGATTTATAATTCCAGTACCATCTTGCTTTCCCTGGTATTATGCATTTTTTTACCTTTAACATGAGTTTGTCATCTTTACTTCAGTACAACTTTCTATCATTATTATTCATTTACTATAATAACTTCAAATAATTATATATCCCCTGAACAACCTTACCAATGCCTCCGTTTGTGCGAAAATAATACAATAAGAAGCTAAAAGTGTTCTCTATCATCAAAAGTTACTTCATTATTTTCTTTGTCTGCTTTCTTTCTATCAGATTCTCCTTTTGTTGACTTCTATTTCCTATACAAAGGTCCTAAAGAATTCTTCGTAAACAACGTGCCTTGACCTTGAGGTTTTTCCGGCACACTTTGGTTCTAAATGAAGAAGGTTTTCTTTGTGCATTATTTTAATTTATCTTTTTTCTTTTAAACGAGATTATTCTTGCATAGTTCACTACACCTTTTTGTTATTGACTTCTATTGCTTCTTTGATCTTTACATTTTTACAAGTAATGGGTTGTTTCTTCTCGTGCCCTTTTGCATTTTCGTTGATTTTCTTTTCCATGCTTTTGTGATTTTTTTTAATTAACAGGATTGTGTTTGGGATAAATGCAATCAACTTTGATTCGGTTTTTTCTCTAGAAAGCCTCTCCTTTTATTGACTAGCATTTTCTTTACAAAGGTCCTAAAGGAATCTGGTAATCCTGTCATGACCTTGAGGTTTTTCCGGCACACTTTGGTTCCATTTGTAAAATGTTTTCTTTGTGTTTGCGGCACTTGGAGGTTTTGAGTTTAAACTTGGAATATCTTTACAAAGGTCCTAAAAGATTCCGGTAAACCTGCCTTGAACTTGAGGTTTTTCCGACACATTTTGGTTCCGTTTGTAAAAGATTTTCTTTGTCTGATTCCTCTCTGACCCTCCAAATTTTCTTTTCTTTGAGGTTTTGAGTTTAAACTTGGATTTTATTTACGAAGGTCCTAAAGGATTCTGGAGGTTTTTCCGGCACACTTTGGTTCCATTTGTAAAAGGTTTTCTTTGTGTTTGCGCCACTTGGAGGTTTTGAGTTTAAACTTGGATTTTCTTTACAAAGGTCCTAAGGGGATTCTGGTAAACCTGCCTTGAACTTTAGGTTTTTCTGGCACACTTTGGTTCCATTTGTAAAATGTTTTCTTTGTCTGATTCCTCTCTGACCCTCCAAATTTGTTTCTTTTTCTATGAGTATAAACAGATTCATAATTCCAGTATCATTTTGCTTTCTATGGTATTATGCTTTTTTACCTTTAACATGAGTTTGTCATATTTACTTCAGTACAACTCTGTATCATTATTATTCATTGCAATAATAACTTCAAATAATTATATATCCCCTGAACAACCTTACCGATGTCTCTGTTTGTGCGAAAATAATACAATAAGAAGCTAAAAATGTTCTCTATCTTCAAAGGTTAGTTCATTATTTTTTTGTCTGATTTCTTTCTACCAGACTCTCCTTTTGTTGACTTCTATTTCCTTTACAACGGTCCTAAAGGATTCTGGTAAACAACCTACCTTGACTTTGAGGTTTTCCGGCACACTTTGGTTCCATTTGTAGACGGTTTTCTTCGTGTTTGTGGCACTTGGAGGTTTTGAGTTTAAACAAGGTGTTTTTATTTTGTTTGATCTGTTTGGTGGTCATGTTCATGCATTTTGCGTTCATCTATCTCCCCATCCTGGGGTGCAACAAGTATGCCCATCTTAGAATTTTGCTATGCTCTTAGTTTAGTCTTTGTGGGTTTTTTTTAATTTACCTTTATTTTTTGTAATATGATTGTTTATGCATACGTTATCAAGTTTCTTGTTCATTACCTATATTTCTTTAATTTTACCTTTTTAAGTAATGGGTTGTTAAACTTGGATTTTCTTTACAAAGGTCCTAAAGGAATGGTAAACCTGTGATGACCTTGAGGTTTTTCCGGCACACTTTGGTTCCATTTGTAAAATGTTTTCTTTGTCTTATTCCTCTCTGACCCTCCAAATTTGCTTCTTTTTCTATGAGTATAAACAGATTCATAATTCCAGCATCATGATGCTTTCTATGGTATTATGCTTTTTTACCTTTAACATGAGTTTGTCATATTTACTTCAGTACAACTCTATCATTATTATTCATTGCAATAATAACTTCAAATAATTATATATTCCCTGAACAACCTTACCAATGCCTCTGTTTGTGCGAAAAAAATACAATAAGAAGCTAAAAATGTTCTCTATCTTCAAAGGTTACTTCATTATTTTCTTTGTCTGATTTCTTTCTATCAGATTCTCCTTTTGTTGACTTCTATTTCCTTTACAAAGGCCCTAAAGGATTCTTGTAATCAACGTGCCTTGACCTTGAGGTTTTTCCGGCACACTTTGGTTCTAAATGAAGAAGGTTTTCTTTGTGCATTATTTTTAATTTATCTTTTTTCTTTTAAACGAGATTGTTCTTGCGTAGTTCACTGCACCTTTTTGTTATTGACTTGTATTGCTTCTTTGATCTAGACATTTTTTACAAGTAATGGGTTGTTTCTTCTCGTGGCCTTTTGCATTTTCGTTGATTTTCTTTTCCATGCTTTTGTGATTTTTTTTTCAATTAACAGCATTGTGTTAGGGATAAATGCATTCAACTTTGATTCTATTTTTTCTCCAGCAAGCCTCTCCTTTTATTGACTAGCATTTTCTTTACAAAGGTCCTAAAGGATTGGTAAACCTGTGATGACCTTGAGGTTTTTCCGGCACACTTTGGTTCCATTTTTAAAAGGTTTTCTTTGTGTTTGCGGCACTTGGAGGTTTTGAGTTTAAACTTGGATTTTCTTTACAAAGGTCCTAAAGGATTCCGGTAAACCTGCCTTGAACTTGAGGTTTTTCCGGCACACTTTGGTTCCATTTGTACAAGGTTTTCTTTGTGTTTGTGGCACTTTGAAGTTTTGAGTTTAAACTTGGATTTTCTTTACAAAGGTCCTGAAGGATTCTGTAAACCTGCCTTGAACTTGAGGTTTTTCCGGCACACTTTGGTTCCATTTGTAAAATGTTTTCTTTGTGTTTACGCCACTTGGAGGTTTTGAGTTTAAACTTGGATTTCCTTTACAGAGGTCCTAAAAGATTCCGGTAAACCTTCCTTGAACTTGAGGTTTTTCCGGCACATTTTGGTTCCGTTTGTAAAATGTTTTCTTTGTGTTTGCGCCACTTGGAGGTTTTGAGTTTAAACTTGGAATATCTTTACAAAGGTCCTAAAAGATTCCGGTAAACCTGCCTTGAACTTGAGGTTTTTCTGGCACATTTTGGTTCCGTTTGTAAAAGGTTTTCTTTGTCTGATTCCTCTCTGACCCTCCAAATTGGCTTTTTTCTATGAGTATAAACAGATTTATAATTCCAGTATCATCTTGCTTTCTATGGTATTATGCTTTTTTACCTTTAACATGAGTTTGTCATATTTACTTCTGTACAACTCTCTATCATTATTATTCATTGCAATAATAACTTCAAATAATTATATATCCCCTGAACAACCTTACCAATGTCTCTGTTTGTGCGAAAATAATACAATAAGAAGCTAAAAATGTTCTCTATCTTCAAAGGTTAGTTCATTATTTTCTGTCTGATTTCTTTCTACCAGACTCTCCTTTTGTTGACTTCTATTTCCTTTACAAAGGTCCTAAAGGATTCTGGTAAACAACCTACCTTGACTTTGAGGTTTTCCGGCACACTTTGTTTCCATTTGTAGACGTTTTTCTTTGTGTTTGTGGCACTTGGAGGTTTTGAGTTTAAAGAAGGTGTTTTTATTTTGTTTGATTGGTTTGGTGGTCATGTTCATGCATTTTGCCTTCATCTATCTCCCCATCCTGGAGTGCAACAAGTATGCCCATCTTAGAATTTTGCTATGCTCTTAGTTTAGTCTTTGTGGGTTTTTTTTAATTTACTTTTATTTTTTGTAATATGATTGTTTATGCACACGTTATCAAGTTTCTTGTTCATTACCTATATTTCTTTAATTTGACCTTTTTAAGTAGTTGGTTATCTGTTTTCTTAACATTTTGCATTCTTTCTGGTTTTCTATTCTATGCTTATTTGATTTTATTTTCTTCAAATAACGGGATTGTGTTTTGAATAATGCAATCAAGTTTGATTCGGTTTACTCTAGTAAGCCTCTCTTTTTGTTGACTCGCATTTCCTTTACAAAGGTCCTAAAGGATTCTGGTAAGCCGTTATTCTGGCAGAATTTGGTTCCAAATGTAGAAGGTTTTCTTTGTGTTCGCGGCACTTAGAGCTTCCTACCCAACTTTGAATCTTGCTACATACTTTGTTTGGACTTTGTGCTTTTTTTGTCTTTTTTCTTTTAAATGGGATTGTTCTAGCAGCATTTACCATTTTTTTTGTTACGACTTCCTTTACTACTGAGTTGAGACATAAGTCTATTTCTACGAAAGAACAGACTTAAATTCATTGAGACCTGTTTCCTGCTTGGAATGACCAGGTAAGACATCTCCTTGCAAACTTCCAATACTTTGTGATCGGTACACATAAATTTATCACCTTTGAGCTATTTGGTGCTATTATTGACCTTTCTTTTGAAACTTCAGATTCATTTGCTTGTCTTTTCTCTAGCTGAGCTTATTCAACTTTTTTTGGAGTTGATAATATTTTTATACGGAAAATACTCATGCACACTCTTCAGGCAAGTTTTGAGCCTGTGGCCACTAGGAGGTGGGCTCTACAGGAAACCCAATACTGTTGGGCCGTCCCCTTCGGTTAAATTCCACTTTTTTCCTGGAGATATGTTGGGTTCACATTTGTGTTCAAAAGCAATTTCATTATGCATGGAGTTCATCTTTTTTTTTTCTGGACTTGTCATTGATAGAAATAATAGTGTAGTTTTTTTAATTACCATGTGGATATCAAGAGCACATTTTGGGGATGATGCAATAATCTTGCTAAAGGGTCAAGTTAAAGTCGTTTGAGCCTTGTATTTTGGGTGTCAATTTAACCTGAGTGGATTTCCTAAAATAACTAAAACAGGGTTGTTATGTAACTTCCTTATTGTCTTGAGGCTGTCTTTGAGTTTTATAAGTGAATTCTTTTTTCATTTGTTGTCGTTTTGCAGTCTATTTCTGATTCTAACCTCTTTACCAGAATACTGACACATCAGTAATAGTGTAATACCACCAGCTGTTCTTTGGGCTCTAAATATCAAATTGTTACCTTGTATTTTGGGAGCAGTCCTTCACATTTTAACAATTGACCTCCACATCTGTAAGAATATCGTTTCTTGCCTACATCTTTAAGAATAGTGTTTCTTACTTCATTGCTTCAACATACAAAATTGCCTGCTAAAATTTGTTATTCGTTCTGTCCCATGGAAATTGAACTAACTTTACTTGGTTATACAAAAATGCTTTACTCTCTGTAAATGTCTTAGTTGCCCTGCAATAATGAAGAAATATGGGATTCTTGTGTTGGCTTTTGAGTAGCATCAGCAAGTACTTTTACAAACCTTATGTACATTGTTGCCTTGTGAAAGGCAGAATGATGATGAATATATTGATGGGAAAAGATGAATATTGCTAGTTCTTATGAGAATCAAATGCAAGGTACATGAAAAGAATTGTTATTCTCCCTCTCATTTCTGTCTTCTTTTCTTGATTGGTTAGTAGTCGATTAGGCATCTGTCCTTGATAGTATCCTATATTCTGATCCGTAAGTCTCTCAATACTGGGTCTTCTTGATCAAGAAAAATCCAATTCAATTTTTTGATATTTATTGGGTTAATTAAATTTATAATTTTCTCCCCAAGAATCTTATATATGACACACTGAAAATTATTTTTTCCATTTAGTTTGCTTTTACACTTGTCATCAATAAAATGGGGAATATGAACGACAGAAAGAGGGTGGCTGCTCAAGACTTTTGACTTGTCAAAAACATGGTACCCTGCCAAAAGTCATATATTTGGTGAGAAAGAGGGGATAGAAGTTGAGTTTAAGCAGCATCATCCCAGACGAGTACTCCGTGGTTGCTCATAAACATGATAGGTTAGAGTTGCTTTCTTTATTAACCATGATCGTGTTAAATTACCGATTATATTTTTGTGTTAAATTAACTGCAGAAATAATGAAAAGCTTATAGGTCTTATTAGAGCATTTGACTGACACTGCAACATTGTGAGAGTTCAAATTTAAGTTTCTCTTTGAAGCATACAGGTGATGGTGTTTGTTGTATGCAACATTTGTCGGTCTGAGAAAGTACAAAGACATCTTCGTTTCTATTTTGAAACTGAGAAAGTACAACGACATCTCCGTTTCTGACTTTCGGCAGGGTACCATGTTTTTTATAAGTCGCTTTCTCTGACTTGCATTTATGATCATTTTTGTGGATTTCAGTTTAATGCCTCTAGAGTCTAGACTGATAAATTTCTGCAATCACATAGCTCCATAAATGTGCTCATGTTGCTGCTAAGTTAAAAACTTAGTAGTATATGTTGGTGCTAAGCTACATGGCTCAATAAATCGCTTTATATATTTGTTACCGTGCATGATATGCACACAGACACACACACACACACACACACACACACACACACACACATATATATATATATTGGTAGATGGAGGATCAAACCGGAACATGGTCAAAATAAGAAAACACAAAAAATGGCGTAAGACGGTCAACGCAAGGGTGAGCGGGCGTGGCGAGAGTCGCGTGAATCACATGTGATTCGGTCGTTCTCATTTTCTCTTATTTGTTCATTGTTCTCGTATGAACTCTACTCTATATATGTATACATATACATATATATAGGGTCAGGTTCTGGGGAAAACCTCAAAAAAAGGGAAAACTGAAGAACACCTTGGTAGCCCTTCATCCGGACGGTATGCACTTGTGCATACAAGTAATTTGTAACATGCAATGCACTTGTGCATAAAAACCAAAACAACAACATAATTTACCCGTATGCACATACCGTCCGGATAAAGGGCCACTACAGTTTTCCGTTTTTTTTGAGGTTTTCCCCTGAACCCCCCCCCCCTCTCTCTCTCTATATATATATATATATTGTATATACCGCAACACATTTACTGACACTCAGATAATGTCCACTCTTAACTACCCTAAAAGACAATGAAGGGGTCGTGAGATTAGCATGTCTCGAAGCGTGTGTTGCATGATGTGGGATTTGATGTATTTTAAATTTCATGAGTTGATATTGATAAATGATCAATAGACCCTTTGAGCAGATGGCTTGGTTTTGGATTCGGTTGAGTCTTAAGGGTATTCGTCGATTTAATTAACTTGACATAGGCTTGGGGGTTGGAATTACATGAATTATATTATAATTAAAGTTTACGTAATGTGAATACATTGATTTTTTCTTTTGAGAACATGTAAGAATGTTAAGTTAGAATCAGAAGATTAAAGGTTGAAGGATCACCTTGTGGGGGGTGTTAGGATAGTGAAAGACTATTGTTGTAGATGAACATTCTACTTATGATGTAGATGGTTTATATAGAATGAAGAATTAAGCACGAACATGGAAAGGGTATGGACTATGTCGATTTGTGATGAAGTGTGCACTGTATATATAATGGGTATTTTGACAAATTCATGAGAGAAATGAGTATTTTGGTAAGTCAAACTTTGGGTATTTTAATTAAATTCCCTAAAATTTAATTTGTAATTCTCGTAATTGCAATTTTTTTTCTTTCTACAAAGGACGATCACAACACAAGCACAGTCGACTCGAGATATTTGGTTTCTCCGTCGGCCGACGTCACACGTTCCCTCTTGCTACAATATTCCTCTGTTGTTTGTTTTAGTAGGGAGAAGATCATGGCGATGGTTCAGACCGACCATTCAGACGATTTAGACCAACTTCTTGACAGTTAAAATCTTCTCTTCTCTATCCTCGGTTGATTTTTGTTATTTTTCGGTGGCTATGATTTGTATTTGATCAATTGCATTTTGTATCACAATTAGGTGCTTTGGATGATTTCCAGACTCTTAATCTTGCCTCCTCTGCTCAAAGGTTTTGTAATTTTTCTGTCGGAAATCGAATTATACACCTTTGATAGGGTAATATAGCAACTGAACGGTGTATTCGTTATTACTTGGATTATTATTGATAGGGCAAATCTGGCACCTTTCAGTTTCAAAATTGATACGGCTTCTATTCCAAATCCTGACACACTTGTTCGTTATCCGTAGTTTGTTTTAACTTCATTGTCGTTGCGATTTGTTTTTCTCTGAAAACTTAAAGATGATCAATCAATCAATTTGAAGTTGAATGTTGATCCATTTGACCGGAAGGATTATTACTTTATGTTGTTAACAACACACTCAAAAGGCTTATATGTAGATGTCTTATCAATTTCAAATTAATTCATTTGAAACTGTTTCTGTGTAAAGTTTCTAACTTATATTGTTTTGGATCGACAACGAGCCCATCACACACAAAAGGCTTATTTGTAGGTAAACTTCTATCCATAAGACCATAACTCATAAAATTACACACTAATGGAGACACATATTGGATGGATTGCCCAGCGGAAACTATTCTCTTTTACTTTTATACAAGTCTAAAGCTTTTCCATTGTTTGAATTTGTTGTTCGGTGATGAAAGCAGAGATGACAGAGGGAACAAAGCAGAAGGTCCTTCTTTGCCCAGTGGGGTTCAAGGACTAGGAATGGGTTTGCCTGATATGAGAAGTAAGAAGAAAGGAAAGCAAAAGGTGGCATCCAAGGAGTCGCATGTATCTGAGACTCTCAATAATTTGAGAGAGCAAACTAGGGAAGCTGTTAAAGGTATGGAGTCTATTACTGCTCCAAAACCAGGTGGCATTGATATGTTTGGAGATGATGCAATGATGGAGGATTGGGTCAAGCAGTTTGAGGAACTTGCAGGGTCTCAGGTATTTTTTTTCTGACTTATTGGAAACCTGGTTCTAGTTTTTGTTTCAATCCTGCCATATTTTTGCTTCGTTACAAGTTTGTTGTCATCTGATCCGGGCCCTAGAGTTATCATTGAAGCAAGTTTTTTTGAGCTAAAGTTCCTTCAATTTATGCTCTTTTTGGCCTACTGTGGTGGTAGGAACTTGCTCATGATGACACAGAGATCCCAAGTTCACATACCACGTTGCACATTGCCCATTGAATTATCGGTGGCAAAGTTTCACCCTTGTGTGTGGCTTCGTGGGTCTTCCTTTCAAGAAAAAAGGAGATAAACGTTGAATTTGAAGGTCAATACGTTGCATCTTAACTAGAAAAATTAGTTTGATATCTAAAACTTGGATAAAATATGACATTTAATCTTATAGCAACAAATGTAGAATCTGTGTCTGAAAGGAAATAAAAATAGAAAAAGGTCCAATATATAACCGTGATAGGTAAGAAGGGGTTGAAGATACGGATTTTGTTTTTTCTTCACCTCTGTAGTCTTCATTGGTTCTGACTGAACTGGTACGTCAATCTTTCTTGTATTTGGTGTGATTGTTGAAACTGTCAATGCTGTCATCATAGTACTTGTTACTAGTGTCGATTGTGTATAATGTGGATTGTAGATCTTGGAGATTCGATGTTTCCTTTGATTGTAGCAGGTAGTCATTTAGTTAATGTTTTGTAATGGAATTTGTGTTTGATAAATGATGAGATGCTTCGGTAATGATAAGTATCTCCTCTGTTCCGATGGAAATTGCAAAACTAGATGTGGTACATAGTTTGAATTGTGGAACTATTATTTAGATGTCTTGGAGGACCCTGTGGACAATCGATAGTGTTAATTATTCGGAACCATGAGAATGGCTAAATCAAGTTATTTGAGCTTGAAAACTTACAAGTACTAAAATACCCTTCTCTTTGCTCTTTGTAGGACATGGAGTCTATGGTAGAGACAATGATGCAACAGCTCTTGTCAAAAGATGTTCTTCATGAACCCATGAAAGAAATTGGTGAAAGATACCCAAAATGGTTAGAAGACAATAAATCTAAATTAAACAAAGAAGAATACGACCGTTATATTCATCAACATGAGTTCATAAAGGATCTGAATGCAGTTTATGAAACCGAGCCTGGTAATTTCAATAAGATCGTCGAGCTCATGCACAAAATGCAAGAATGTGGTCAACCGCCAAATGATATTGTGAAAGAGCTTGCGCCTGATTTTGATATATCAGCTTTTGGCCAACTGTAAGTGTGCTTTTTTCTCCATCTTTTAAGCCATATTGTCACATCCGGCAGTGTTCAGTGTCAAAATTCTTATTATAGTTCGACTTTTCAGGTCATAGGGATTAATGTTCTACTTCAATTTTGGGATCAATGGACTAAAATTTCCATAAATTTTTACACTGGCATTGAACTAGATCACAAATGCTATAAGATCTAGTAACATTGGTTTTGGGCTTGTAAAAAAATCAAAAGTCAAGCTTGAATCCAGAAAGTAACATGTTTGACCTTGAGAGTCAAAGTTTGCATCATATACTATTCAACCTGGAAAATGTTATGCCATTGCTAATCTGGCAATATTTTGGTAATGAAATTTTTGTATATAGTTGGACCTTGTGGTCATACACATTAACATTTGTAATATAACTTTGAGAGGAGTTGTCTAAAATATCTGGAGATAATGGGATTGAACCAGATAGCAAATACATACTGGGAAATGTTAAATGTTTGTATCTAGTATCCAGATTATCTGTAAACAAAATATGTAATCCTAAAGGCAAAAGTGTAGGAATGGAGGGCAGTTTTTCTTCATTGCTGGATTAATAAATATAGTTTATATATATGATTCAAATTATGTCTTGTAATTTGGATTGCAGCACCAGAAATGCTTGATTCTCAGCAAAACTGCTGCATAATGTGAGTAAAGGAAAGGATATATATACCACCTTCACTTGTTCTTTTTTCTTTTAAACTTCGCATTGTTGTTTTAGATTACAAGGGAAATTATAAATGTTGTTTTTTGCTTGGAAATTTATGACTACAGTACAGTACAATATATTTAAAACGTTCATTAAATTACTAAGATTTTTGTTATTCTTTATAAATTGAGTGAGGTTTACCCAAATTTTGGATTTAATCCCTAAAATACACTATTTACGGTGTTGGTCCTTAACTTTTTTATTTATTTTCACTCATGGTCCTATAGGAGGACCATGAGTGAAAGTAAATTAAACATAGGAAGACCATGAATGAAAGTAATTAAAATGTTAGATAAATCCAAATTTATAATTTGGGTGTAATTCACTCTTATAAATTATTAAATATATGGATGTCATTGTTCCAACAATCGATCAAAACAACGAAAATCCTACAAATTCCCATAACAAGTAGATTGATCCTACCTCTTAAATTAAAGAGTAAATTACATGAATGGTCCATGTGGTTAGGTCTAAATCTGGATTTGGTCTCTATTTTGAAATAAGTACACCAGGCATCCCTGTGGTTGTCATTTTGTTTCACGTCAGGTCCCTGACACTAACTTCGTTAAAATAAGTCTGTTAACTCGGGGGTAAAATGGTCATTTTACCCATGTCTTCACCGGTCACCTTCTCCGGCCACCCCTCCCACTCTTCACTGCTAGATGTCTCAACACCTCCATTTCTGTGACCCTCTTTCTCTCTTTAACACACCTACATATATATATATATACATATATACAAACCTGCAACCTCCTCTCTCATCTCTCCCACAACTCCGATCACCGGAAAAAAAACGTCCGACTAGTAACTCCGATCATCGGGGGAAAACGAGCAAAGCACACGGGTATGTCTTTCATCTCTGTGTGTGTGTGTATATATATATATATATATATGAGAAGAAGGGTTGTTGGTCAATTAGTCAAAATAGTGAAACAAGGAAGAGGGGGAGAAATGGGTGGGGGTGTAGTTCGTCGGAGAAGGTGGATGGTGGCGATGTGGCCGGAGAAGGTGACCGGTGAAGACAGAGGTAAAATGACCATTTTACCCCTGAGTTAACGGATGGAATTTAACGGCGTTAGCGTCAGGGACCCAACGTGAAACAAAATGACAATCACAGGAACGCCTGGTGTACTTATTTCAAAATAGGGACCAAATCCAGATTTGGACCTAACCATAAAGACCATTCATGTAATTTACTCTAAATTAAATAATTGAATTTCCAACCTCCATAATAAAATATTAGGAATTTAATTAAAATACCCAAAGTTTGAGTTTTACTTATCAAAATACTCATTTCTCTCCTGAATTTGCCAAAATATTCATTTTTCCCGCGATCGCGGACAAGGACCAATTTTGAAAAATTGAATCCCGTGATCGCGAAGAATAGTCCCGCGATTGAATCAATTTGGTGAGTTTTGATTTGATATTTACACTTTTAACCCCTATACTTATTTACTTACTTTACTTTATACATTTTACTTTCATAATTTTAATTTTACATTTAACACATATAATCGTTTATTAACTAAAATACGTTAAAAAATAAGAGATGTACCATAAATTAAATAATTAACTATAAGGGTATGAATTGTAAATATAAAAAATATTTTTATGTAGTATATATGATATATATTAAAATAAATAAATTCAAAAATATTCAATATTGGGCTCATTTCGAACGTATCGAAGAGACAATTATAATTGTGTAACTTGTTAAAACTAAATCGTATTTTTTTAACGTATTTTAGTTAATAAACCATTATATGTGTTAAATGTAAAATTAAAATTATGAAAGTAAAAGGTATAAAGTAAAGTAAGTAAATAAGTATAATGGTGGACCAGGGTCGCGGAAAAATGAGTATTTTGACAAAATTCAGGAGAGAAATTGGTATATTGGTAAGTCAAAGTTAAACTTTGAATATTTTAATTAAATTCCCTAAAATATTACCAACACATTTGTTTATACTGTAATAATTTTCTAAAATAACAATAATCATTAATTGGTATGTAAATTAATAATGTGAATATTTTAAATTTAAAAAGAAAAAAGTATACCAGGACCCATAATTAATTTATGAAACTAAAATGAACTATATATGGATAATAAAATAAATCATCAATATCAATATATATATATATATAAGGGAAATTAATTAAAATACCCTAAGTTTGACCAAGTGTTACCAAAATGCCACAAATCTCTCCCACTTTGCAAAAATGCCCTTTTTCCGCGATGGGAGCCTGCGATCGCGGACCAGGGACCATTTCTGACACTTTTTTAAACTTGCAGGGACCATTTTTGAACAATGGAATCCCGCGATCGCGAAGGAATCCCGCGATGGGATTATTTTGTGACTTCTCAATTGCAAGGGACCATTTTTGAAAAATTCCAGGGACCATTTTTGAAAATTTCCAGGGACCATTTTTGAAAATTTGAACTGCGTTTGACATTGTTCACCCGCGTTTGGTCGAATTTTATGAATTTAAAATGAAATATTACACTTTCAACCCCTATACTTATTTACTAAATTTACTTTATACCTTTTACTTTCATTATTTTAATTTTACATTTAACATATAATCATTTATTAACTAAAATACGTTAAAAAAATACGTTTTAATTTTAACAAATTACACCATTATAATCGTCTCTTCGATACGTTCGAAATGAACCCAATCTTGAATTTTTTTGGATTTATATATTTTAATATATATCATATACACTACATAAAAATATTTTTTATATTTAAAATTCATACCCTTATAGTTAATTATTTAATTTATGGTATATCTCTTTTTTTCAATTTTTTTACACTCCTATCGCATTAACATAATAATCATATATTAACTAATTCATTAAATCGTTTTAAATTATTATTATTTGAATGTGTTTATAGATATCGTGAATGGCAATAGGAGAAGGTTTCACGAGAAGAATATTAAATGGGGTTTTGACAAGTTGGTATCACTGGACTCATTTAAGAATTGTGAAAATGGGTATTTGGCGAATGATGATTCATGTGTGTTTGGAGCTGAAGTATTTGCAGTTACAGAGTATGCACAAAATGATCGATGTATTTCCAACGTAACTTGGATTAAAATTATCTCCTTCAGTTCAGTCCTTGCCCGCGTTTGACTTCATTTGACCCCCGCGATCGCGGGCTAAAGTGCCACGTGTCACCAAACTTTGCCCCAAAAATCCGCGTTGGTCCTGTATTTGTCGAACTTACAGTTTGGTCCATGAAGTTTGTTGCAAATTTAAAAAAACATTAATGGTCCCTATAGTTTTTAGGTTATCATTTTATGTGGTTTTTAATGTATTGTTTCCTTTCCATTTTAATGTTTTTAATATAGAAATTCACTTAAGTTATTTAACAAGGAAATTAATTAACAACGTCATATAAAAATTATTGCAAATCATCTTCCCAACCGAAACGGATACAGTGCATGTAAACAAAGAAATCTATTACTGGAAGGCGTCCTGGAGTCCTGTGATCAAGTTAACCTTTTCCTTGATCACGTCCTCCATTCCTATGTAGTCCGATTCGAGTTCTTCTAGTTCCTCTTCAGCTTCCTTAATCTCTCGTTGCAGCTGCCGAACGTGAGCCCTAGTCATGGCCAGTTCTCGTTTCTTCTCCGCTAGATACTCCATTTTCCCCTACTGAATCCCCCTGTTATGGTTCCACATACCCTTTACCTTTTCGATACCGGCGTTTGCCTCATCAATGGCTTTTTGCACTGCGGGAGTAATTCGTCGACTTTCTCGAAGACCCGTCGGCATAAAATCATACATTGGTGGGGTTCTCATGCCATTATCGAAGTAGTAACTGTCGGATGCCATCTCCCAGTCTGCTTCCTCCTCAGGCGTGAATGGAAAATCGGCTGCAGTTCGCCCACAGTTTCTCCACTCCTCGTCTGTTTCCGGTACCTTCCAGGTACTCCGGCGAGCTCCGTCGTTCAGTGGTTGGTAGGCTCCCGAACGTGAAGTTCCAGCCACATTCGCCGACCTGTTCCCCCTTGATCTTGAACCTCCATCCATTGTGTTAAAAAAAGCGAGAGTATGTTTGTATAAAAGATAGATAGGAAGTTGTGAATTACTACTTCATCATGCCATCTACTTATAGCCGTGAAAATGTATGTTCTTCATCAGATATGGTCAAAGATTTCGTCTGAAAAGTTGTCTGCATGATTCGTCTGAATAGTTCACTGCAAGATTCGTTTGAAAAGAGCCTGTAAGATTCGACTGAAAAAGTAACTGCAATATTCATATGAATCACTTCCAGACAACAAGAACCAATACACCAATAATCAAGAAATAAATGCTTGTTCATCCAATAATCTCTGTATTAGGATTATCGCAAGTTTCATAAACCTACTTACTAGGTGTTGGAAATATGGGTTTTACTAAACTTTGGACGCATTTAAATTTATATATATGTGTTATATATAACTAACTTTTAGTAGGTTTATGTTCTCCTATATGAGATCTTCGAAATGATATATAATGCGTCCAAAATAGAGTATGTGTGAAAGAGATATCGATACTCAAAGTTGAGTAAATGGATGAAATTAACAAAAACCAAATGAAGTAAACAGTAAGTCAATCACAATACTTTAACAAAATAAGTTAATACTAAAAATAACAATTATTTAATGTTACATAAACAACCTAACGTGGCCCTATTTGACAATGTTCATAAATGGACTCCACCATATGTATGCGGAAATCTTTGGCAACATTCTCGGCCTCGTCAGGGTGTACCCATACCTCATCGTGAAGCTGTTAAATCTTTCAAAAGAACAAAGAGGCCAAGAACAAAGTCCATAGCCTCAAAGAAGAAAGATGTAAAGAAGCCAAAGGTGGATCCAACTGTAGAAGAAGCCCAGGAGGAAGCAGTGAAAGAGAAATCTGATCCAAAAGTTGCTGAAGAAGAAGTGGCAACTTCATCAGGCCAACCAAGCAATGTACAATCACTGCCAAATGCTCAAAGTGATTTGTATATTACTGTGGTTAATACTAATCCAATCCAAGCTGAACCAATATCTTCTATGGCTCCTGAAATCATCTTCTGGGATACATTGAAAGATGGAAGAAAGGAGTTGATCAGAATCAAAAGGGCAGATGGAAAGTTTGAAGTTTGTCCTACTTGGGGAAAACTTATCAGAACATGCTCTAGATCTGACTTGGAAGATATGTTCAAGGTGGGAATGAGGCTATATGGAAACATGCTGACAGAGCAAGGTATGTCTATCACCAAGATGGTTCTTGAATACTTGTGCTTAATGTTCAAACCAGAAGCAGTTCAGTATTTGATGGCAAGGAATTTTCAAGTCATTACCAACTGGATGCTCATTGAGAAATGTGGAGTGTATGTCATCTCTCTTGACAATACATTTCATGAATATTATTTGGTGGATGTTGTATACAAGCACATCATGAAAAAGTTGAAAGGAATGTTGCATGCTAAGTTGGTGAGTGACAAAGACTCTAAGATGGCAAGATACCTTGTAAAAATGATTCTCAATCAAAGTCTGGGATTGGATCCAAATTTATGCGTTGATGATTAGGTTTTGGAAGCATCATCTGAAGAACTTAACTTCTCATCCTGAAAAGTCAAGTTAGGGGGAGATTGTTGGGAACTGAAGATATGCTAAGTATGGTTAGTACTGCCAGAACAACATTACTACTGCCAGATCAATGTTAGTGCTGCCAGAACAAAGATACTACTGCTAGTTCAAGGTTAGTACTGCTGAGATATTAATACTGCTGGAACATTATTAATACTGCTTATGTGAGGTTAGTACTGCTTGTCAAAGTTACTACTGCAAGTCAAGGTTAGTACTGCTGGTGCATATCGAATATCTGTTAGTACTGCTCGTGACTTAATACTGCTGGAGATTGTTAGTACTGCTCATGAAGAATGAAGGTTAATACTGCTGAGTTCGTTAAGTTTGGTATGCGATACTTTTGGAGACAAAGAAGGAATTGATCAAGATATGTTTAACGAAGATTTAGAAGATCAAGTTACTTTTGATAGTTATCTTGTAATTATTTTTGTATAAATAGACTTCAATAGATAGCTATTAGAATATACGTGTGTGAAAAAGAATTCGATTGTGTTTTAGAGAGAATTAACCTCAAGGTTTAAGAACCCTATTTCTAGAGAAGTAGAAGTCGTCTTGTTGAGCCTGTTCAACAAGATTGAGGTTTGGTTGTAATCTTGTGAGTCGATTTAGTGAATACACAAAGTGGTGAATTTTCTGTTATATTGTTCTTGATTGTGAGAATTAAAGTTCTTTTCCGCAGATTCTTTAATTCTGAATTCTAAGTGTTTATTGTCTTGTTAAGATTCGATCCTGACAAAAAGATAGATAGGAAGTTGTGAATTACTACTTCATCATGCCATCTACTTATAGCCGTGAAAATGTATGTTCTTCATCAGATATGGTCAAAGATTTCGTCTGAAAAGTTGTCTGCATGATTCGTCTGAATAGTTCACTGCAAGATTCGTTTGAAAAGAGCCTGTAAGATTCGACTGAAAAAGTAACTGCAATATTCATATGAATCACTTCCAGACAACAAGAACCAATACACCAATAATCAAGAAATAAATGCTTGTTCATCCAATAATCTCTGTATTAGGATTATCGCAAGTTTCATAAACCTACTTACTAGGTGTTGGAAATATGGGTTTTACTAAACTTTGGACGCATTTAAATTTATATATATGTGTTATATATAACTAACTTTTAGTAGGTTTATGTTCTCCTATATGAGATCTTCGAAATGATATATAATGCGTCCAAAATAGAGTATGTGTGAAAGAGATATCAATACTCAAAGTTGAGTAAATGGATGAAATTAACAAAAACCAAATGAAGTAAACAGTAAGTCAATCACAATACTTTAACAAAATAAGTTAATACTAAAAATAACAATTATTTAATGTTACATAAACAACCTAACGTGGCCCTATTTGACAATGTTCATAAATGGACTCCACCATATGTATGCGGAAATCTTTGGCAACATTCTCGGCCTCGTCAGGGTGTACCCATACCTCATCGTTATTTATCAACATTTGGGCATTACGGCATACCCAGACACCGCAATCCGCATTTATCCCGGCCTGCTGGGGTGCATTCTTGGCGAACTTATAGCGAAAGACACCTGTCATATCGCGACGTCTATCATCCTTGACCCGGCAAAAGAAGTCATATAGCACATATTTAAACTTTGTCATCTGCTCTTCCAATTGCTGTCGGAAGAGATTGGCACTGTCGCTATCATATATGGTCAAGGTCATAGCGTCAAGTTCAAACACTCCAAGCAGCCAATGTTGGGGATTAATGCATATAGGGATGTACACCTGAAATATTACAATATTAGACAGCTTAGTTAGCAACAAAACAAGTTAAATAAAATAAGAGTAAAACGATTTACATACCACATCGAGGAGAGCCCAAGAGGTCCCTTCCACGCCATTGCATGATCTAACCACGGAGGCGGGACCTAGATGCTCAATCAACAAGTAATGAAAGAACATACTGAACATCATGGTCCACCTCGTGTCTGATCCACGATGTCTTTGCAACAGCGAGACCCAACAATCGATGTGCTATACATAAAAAATAGATGGTTAGACATGTAAAATAAATATATTTGATTATATGACTATAATTAAACTTCATACTAACCACATCCAGTAAGTCAGACTCCAAAGTGTCAACGGCCAGCAATACATTGAAAAATGAGGGGGTGATTTCCAAGTTCAAGTGAGGGATGAAGATCAAGGGGGGGAGGCGACCAGTCTGACACATCCTCAATATTTCCGATGCCGGTTGAGGCTCCGGTGAAGACACCTTTCCCTTTTTCTTTCCTCCCTTCTTTCCCCCCGCTTTCTTTGCTTGTTTTTTAGCGGCCGGTGGTGTCGTAGATCCTTGTTGGCCAAACGGGTGACGAAACCATTGTGAAATTTTATGCGACCGCTTTTGAGGGAGCGGGGTCACCTGTGGTGGTGGATCTACAACCTCCATCGGGTCATCGTCAGGCTCCAAGAAGTGCTCCGAGAAGTGATCCTGGATAACAGGAGACCCCGTCTGAAAATTACGTTACTCAATGTTTTAAGTACAATTTAGGAAATGTTCACAATTAAACCAAAACTACCAAAATAACTTGCAGTATGCATTTCCGGCCTGTAATAGTCTTCGGCCGAACCACCAAAGATGTCCATGATTGATGTGGTGGCGAACGACGGCATCTGCTGTGCCCCCGACATCCCGGCCTGTGTGACATTGATCATTAAAATAGTTACAAAATTAGGATTATCGATATATAACTATAATGGTTACTCAGTGTCACTAACACTCTCCGGGATACTAGAATAGGATGTGGTGGCGAACGGCGACATCTGCGAGGTGTATGCCCCCGACATCCCGGCCTGCGTGACATTTATCATTAAAATAGTTACAAAATTAGGAACAAACATATAACTATAATGGTTACTCAGTGTCACTTACACTCTCCGGGATAGTAGAATAGGATGTGGTGGCGAACGGCGTTTGGGACATCCCGGCCGTCGAAATCCCGGCCTGCGTGACATTGATCATTATAAGAGTTACAAACTTAGGAACAAACATATAACTATAATGGTTACTCAGTGTCACTTACACTCTCCGGGATAGTAGAATAGGATGTGGTGGCGAACGGCGTTTGGGACATCCCGGCCCCCGACATCTCGGCCTGCGTGACATTGATCATTATAAGAGTTACAAACTTAGGAACAAACATATAACTATAATGGTTACTCATTGTCACTTACATTTTCAGGGAATAACGGATAGGATGTGGTAGCAAACGTCGCCTGTGCCCCCTGTCCGAACGGAGCGAGGATCGGTGTCGTACTCGACAGCTAAAACAAATTTAGAACGTAATATTAATATACAAACTAAATAAACGTGGCCAACAAATTAAGTTAAACACTAACATTGACAGCGCTAAACTGTCTGTAGACTCCCTCCAGAAACTGTACACGTGACTCTAGCGGCCCGTGGACGTAGTCCCACAGGTGCTCATGACAGCCACGTTGTGGCTCGTAGGAAGGGGCCGCCTCATATGGATTGTAGGAGGAGGAAGGGGGCGGCTGGTAGGAGGAGGAACGGGCCGGCTGGTAGGAGGAGGAAGGGGGCGGCTGGTAGGAGGAGGAACGGGACGGCTGGTATCCACCGGAAGGGGGCCTGTCGTCGTCTTCCTCATCTTCGTCAGATGTGGAAGTAGGGGGACGTCGAGCCCTTTCCGCCTCTGCATCAATAAAGGCCACGCTGTCTCTGTACCAATCTGTGCCCATCTCGTCGACAGTAGGCACAAGGCGATCGAAAGGCAAGAGTGGCTGCTAAATATATGATAAAACATAAAAGAAATTAATAAGCGGGACTAACGTATGCAAATTGTAAACATAGTAAAAGAACTTACATTTCTAGACGCATTGAAGAACTGAATCCAAAGCGACCTACTTAGGGTAACACGCTTGTCCCAACGGGTTCCCCTAAGTACTCGGTCGTCCCGCTTGACGAAATATCGGATTGATGCGGGAAACATCTCCAAGATCCATATCTGGAATTAGACAAGAAGAGCAAGTACGTAAAAAGAAAAGCCAAACAGTTTGTATGTATTATTAACAATTGTTATACTACGTATCTAACCTTGAAGGCGTATGTAAAACCACAAAGATTCATCTTTGCATGTCGATCAACGCGTCTGGCTATGGCTCGGTGCAGAATAGAGTAGCAATGTGTCCAGATATGGCTACCCCACGGGTAGCTGTTAAACAGCTCAAGGTCCTCGACGGCCCTAAGGACCGTCGATGAAGCATACTGGCTATACTCACGGCCCAGGAAGCCCATATCCATGATCACCACCAAGCATACACGGACAGCATCGTCGTCGGTTAGGGCACTAAGGCCCTCTTTCATCTTGTCCCGGGCTGCCTTCAGCTTCAAACGAGATACTGAAATGCCCCAAACCCTAGGAACGAAGGAGCAGTCTTCTAAGGGAGGAAGGGGGGGAGCCTCTCCAAAACGTAGTCCTGTAATTAGACAGAACTCACGACGCCCAAAATGCAATTGAGAGCCGAAGAAATCAAAATGCATCTCCTCCGACTCAGCGTTGGCGTCCTCGACCTCCAACTGTAGAAACATGTGTACTAGCGTAGGGTCGCCACAAGAGTAAGACACATCCATCCATGGCCCGAATGGTGTCCCTCTATAGATGGTCTCAAGGGTATCCGCGCGATCACCTAATCCCCTAAAGAGCGCTCCTAATTCATCGATGTAGGAAACTTTGCACCTTAGCGTCAAGTCGATGTTAAAGAAATCCCTCTACATAGTCACAGATGTTATAGTTAGTGTTATATATAGATGTTGCGGTTTATTTTATTTTATATAGATGCTGCGGTTTATTTTATTTCAACGTATAATAGTGTTATATATAGATAAAGTGCGGTTTATTTTATTTCAACGTATCATATTGTTATATATAGATAAAGTGCGGTTTATTTTATTTCAACGTATCATATTGTTATATATAGATAAAGTGCGGTTTATTTTATTTCAACGTATGATATTGTTATATATAGATAAAGTGCGGTGATATTTTATTTCAACGTATCATATTGTTATATATAGATAAAGTGCGGTTTATTTTATTTCAACGTATCATATTGTTATATATAGATAAAGTGCGGTGGTATTTTATTTCAACGTATAATAGTGTTATATATAGATAAAGTGCGGTTTATTTTATTTCAACGTATCATATTGTTATATATAGATAAAGTGCGGTTTAGGGACCCTAGTTGTCATTCTTAAAAGTTTAGGACCTAATTGGCATTCTTAAAAGTTTAGGGACCTAAGTTGTCATTCTTAAAACCGTAGGGACCTAAGTTGTCATTCTTAACATTTTTTTATAAAAAACACATTGTTAACAATTTTTTATAAAAACACATTCTTAACAATTTTTTTATAAAAACAGTTTTTTTATAAAAAATTGTTAAGAGTGTGTTTTTATAAAAAAATTGTTATAGTTTTATGGTTTTATGTTTGAATGTGATATTTGTATGTTATAATGTGTATGTTGTTATAGTTTGTTTTTTCATAAAAAAATTGTTAAGAGTGTATTTTTATAAAAAAATTGTTAAGAGTGTGTTTTTATAAAAAAAATTGTTAACAATGTGTTTTTATAAAAAAAAAAATTAAAAACGTGTTTTTTATAAAAATAATTTCTAAAAGTGTGTTTTTATAAAAAATTGTTAAGAGCGTTTTTTTATAAAAAAATTGTTAAGAGCGTGTTTTTATAAAAAAATGTTTTTTCATAAAAAAATGTTAAAAGTGTGTTTATAAAAATAATTCTTAAAAGTGTGTTTTTATAAAAAATTGTTAAGGGTGTGTTTTTATAAAAAAACACATTTTTAACAAATTTTTTTATAAAAACACACTTTTAACAAATTTTAAAAAAAAAACACTCTTAACAATTTTTTTTATAAAAACACACCCTTAACATTTTTTTATAAAAACACTTTTAAAAATTATTTTTATAAAAACACACTTTTAACATTTTTTTTATAAAAACACATTTTTAACAATTTTTTTATAAAAACACACTTTTAACAATTTTTTTATAAAAAAACACTCTTAACAATTTTTTTATGAAAAAACACACTATAACAACATACACATTATAACATACAAATATCACATTCAAACATAAAACCATAAAACTATAACAATTTTTTTATAAAAACACACTCTTAACAATTTTTTATAAAAAACTGTTTTTATAAAAAAATTGTTAAGAATGTGTTTTTATAAAAAATTGTTAACAATGTGTTTTTTATAAAAAAATGTTAAGAATGACAACTTAGGTCCCTACGGTTTTAAGAATGACAACTTAGGTCCCTAAACTTTTAAGAATGCCAATTAGGTCCTAAACTTTTAAGAATGACAACTAGGGTCCCTAAACCGCACTTTATCTATATATAACAATATGATACGTTGAAATAAAATAAACCGCACTTTATCTATATATAACACTATTATACGTTGAAATAAAATACCACCGCACTTTATCTATATATAACAATATGATACGTTGAAATAAAATAAACCGCACTTTATCTATATATAACAATATGATACGTTGAAATAAAATACCACCGCACTTTATCTATATATAACAATATGATACGTTGAAATAAAATAAACCGCACTTTATCTATATATAACAATATGATACGTTGAAATAAAATAAACCGCACTTTATCTATATATAACACTATTATACGTTGAAATAAAATAAACCGCACTTTATCTATATATAACACTATTATACGTTGAAATAAAATAAACCGCAGCATCTATATAAAATAAAATAAACCACAACATCTATATATAACACTAACTATAACATCTGTGACTATGTAGAGGGATTTCTTTAACATCGACTTGACGCTAAGGTGCAAAGTTTCCTACATCGAGGAATTAGGAGCGCTCTTTAGGGGATTAGATGATCGCGCGGATACCCTTGAGACCATCTATAGAGGGACACCGTTCGGGCCATGGATGGATGTGTCTTACTCTGGTGGCGACCCTACGCTAGTACACATGTTTCTACAGTTGGAGGTCGAGGACACCAACGCTGAGCCGGAGGAGATGCATTTTGATTTCTTCGGCTCTCAATTGCATTTTGGGCGTCATGAGTTCTGTCTAATTACAGGACTACGTTTTGGAGAGGCTCCCCCCTTCCTCCCTTAGAAGACTGCTCCTTCGTTCCTAGGGTTTGGGGCATTTCAGCATCTCGTTTGAAGCTGAAGGCAGCCCGGGACAAGATGAAAGAGGGCCTTAGTGCCCTAACCGACGACGATGCTGTCCGTGTATGCTTGGTGGTGATCGTGGATATGGGCTTCCTGGGCCGTGAGTATAGCCAGTATGCTTCATCGACGGTCCTTAGGGCCGTCGAGGACCTTGAGCTGTTTAACAGCTACCCGTGGGGTAGCCATATCTGGACACATTGCTACTCTATTCTGCACCGAGCCATAGCCAGACGCGTTGATCGACATGCAAAGATGAATCTTTGTGGTTTTACATACGCCTTCAAGGTTAGATACGTAGTATAACAATTGTTAATAATACATACAAACTGTTTGGCTTTTCTTTTTACGTACTTGATCTTCTTGTCTAATTCCAGATATGGATCTTGGAGATGTTTCCCGCATCAATCCGATATTTCGTCAAGCGGGACGACCAAGTACTTAGGGGAACCCGTTGGGACAAGCGTGTTACCCTAAGTAGGTCGCTTTGGATTCAGTTCTTCAATGCGTCTAGAAATGTAAGTTCTTTTACTATGTTTACAATTTGCATACGTTAGTCCCGCTTATTAATTTCTTTTATGTTTTATCATATATTTAGCAGCCACTCTTGCCTTTCGATCGCCTTGTGCCTACTGTCGACGAGATGGGCACAGATTGGTACAGAGACAGCGTGGACTTTATTGACGCAGAGGCGGAAAGGGCTCGACGTCCCCCTACTTCCACATCTGACGAAGATGAGGAAGACGGCGACAGGCCCCCTTCCGGTGGATACCAGCCGCCCCGTTCCTCCTCCTACCAGCCGGCCCGTTCCTCCTCCTACCAGCCGCCCCCTTCCTCCTCCTACCATCCGGCCCGTTCCTCCTCCTACCAGCCGCCCCCTTCCTCCTCCTACAATCCATATGAGGCGGCCCCTTCCTACGAGCCACAACGTGGCTGTCATGAGCACCTGTGGGACTACGTCCACGGGCCGCTAGAGTCACGTGTACAGTTTCTGGAGGGAGTCTACAGACAGTTTAGCGCTGTCAATGTTAGTGTTTAACTTAATTTGTTGGCCACGTTTATTTAGTTTGTATATTAATATTACGTTCTAAATTTGTTTTAGCTGTCGAGTACGACACCGATCCCCGCTCCGTTCGGACAGGGGGCACAGACGACGTTTGCTACCACATCCTATCCGTTATTCCCTGAAAATGTAAGTGACATTGAGTAACCATTATAGTTATATGTTTGTTCCTAAGTTTGTAACTCTTATAATGATCAATGTCACGCAGGCCGGGATGTCGGGGGCCGGGATGTCCCAAACGCCGTTCGCCACCACATCCTATTCTACTATCCCGGAGAGTGTAAGTGACACTGAGTAACCATTATAGTTATATGTTTGTTCCTAAGTTTGTAACTCTTATAATGATCAATGTCACGCAGGCCGGGATGTCGACGGCCGGGATGTCCCAAACGCCGTTCGCCACCACATCCTATTCTACTATCCCGGAGAGTGTAAGTGACACTGAGTAACCATTATAGTTATATGTTTGTTCCTAATTTTGTAACTATTTTAATGATAAATGTCACGCAGGCCGGGATGTCGGGGGCATACACCTCGCAGATGTCGCCGTTCGCCACCACATCCTATTCTAGTATCCCGGAGAGGGTTAGTGACACTGAGTAACCATTATAGTTATATATCGATAATCCTAATTTTGTAACTATTTTAATGATCAATGTCACGCAGGCCGGGATGTCGGGGGCACAGCAGATGCCGTCGTTCGCCACCACATCAATCATGGACATCTTTGGTGGTTCGGCCGAAGACTATTACAGGCCGGAAATGCATATTGTAAGTTATTTTGGTAGTTTTGGTTTAATTGTGAACATTTCCTAAATTGTACTTAAAACATTGAGTAACGTAATTTTCAGACGGGGTCTCCTGTTATCCAGGATCACTTCTCGGAGCACTTCTTGGAGCCTGACGATGACCCGATGGAGGTTGTAGATCCACCACCACAGGTGACCCCGCTCCCTCAAAAGCGGTCGCATAAAATTTCACAATGGTTTCGTCACCCGTTTGGCCAACAAGGATCTACGACACCACCGGCCGCTAAAAAACAAGCAAAGAAAGCGGGGGGAAAGAAGGGAGGAAAGAAAAAGGGAAAGGTGTCTTCACCGGAGCCTCAACCGGCATCGGAAATATTTAGGATGTGTCGGACTGGTCGCCTCTCCCCCTTGATCTTCATCCCTCACTTGAACTTGGAAATCACCCCCTCGTTTTTCAATGTATTGCTGGCCGTTGACACTTTGGAGTCTGACTTACTGGATGTGGTTAGTATGAAGTTTAATTATATTCATATAATCAAGTATATTTATTTTACATGTCTAACCATCTATTTTTTATGTATAGCACATCGATTGTTGGGTCTCGCTGTTGCAAAGACATCGTGGATCAGACACGAGGTGGACCATGATGTTCAGTATGTTCTTTCATTACTTGTTGATTGAGCATCTAGGTCCCGCCTCCGTGGTTAGATCATGCAATGGCGTGGAAGGGACCTCTTGGGCTCTCCTCGATGTGGTATGTAAATCGTTTTACTCTTATTTTATTTAACTTGTTTTGTTGCTAACTAAGCTGTCTAATATTGTAATATTTCAGGTGTACATCCCTATATGCATTAATCCCCAACATTGGCTGCTTGGAGTGTTTGAACTTGACGCTATGACCTTGACCATATATGATAGAGACAGTGCCAATCTCTTCCGACAGCAATTGGAAGAGCAGATGACAAAGTTTAAAGCTGTGCTATATGACTTCTTTTGCCGGGTCAAGGATGATAGACGTCGCGATATGACAGGTGTCTTTCGCTATAAGTTCGCCAAGAATGCACCCCAGCAGGCCGGGATAAATGCGGATTGCGGTGTCTGGGTATGCCGTAATGCCCAAATGTTGATAAATAACGATGAGGTATGGGTACACCCTGACGAGGCCGAGAATGTTGCCAAAGATTTCCGCATACATATGGCGGAGTCCATTTATGAACATTGTCAAATAGGGCCACGTTAGGTTGTTTATGTAACATTAAATAATTGTTATTTTTAGTATTAACTTATTTTGTTAAAGTATTGTGATTGACTTACTGTTTACTTCATTTGGTTTTTGTTAATTTCATCCATTTACTCAACTTTGAGTATCGATATCTCTTTCACACATACTCTATTTTGGACGCATTATATATCATTTCGAAGATCTCATATAGGAGAACATAAACCTACTAAAAGTTAGTTATATATAACACATATATATAAATTTAAATGCGTCCAAAGTTTAGTAAAACCCATATTTCCAACACCTAGTAAGTAGGTTTATGAAACTTGCGATAATCCTAATACAGAGATTATTGGATGAACAAGCATTTATTTCTTGATTATTGGTGTATTGGTTCTTGTTGTCTGGAAGTGATTCATATGAATATTGCAGTTACTTTTTCAGTCGAATCTTACAGGCTCTTTTCAAACGAATCTTGCAGTGAACTATTCAGACGAATCATGCAGACAACTTTTCAGACGAAATCTTTGACCATATCTGATGAAGAACATACATTTTCACAGTAGATGGCATGATGAAGTAGTAATTCACAACTTCCTATCTATCTTTTATACAAACATACTCTCGCTTTTTTTAACACAATGGATGGAGGTTCAAGATCAAGGGGGAACAGGTCGGCGAATGTGGCTGGAACTTCACGTTCGGGAGCCTACCAACCACTGAACGACGGATCTCGCCGGAGTACCTGGAAGGTACCGGAAACAGACGAGGAGTGGAGAAACTGTGGGCGAACTGCAGCCGATTTTCCATTCACGCCTGAGGAGGAAGCAGACTGGGAGATGGCATCCGACAGTTACTACTTCGATAATGGCATGAGAACCCCACCAATGTATGATTTTATGCCGACGGGTCTTCGAGAAAGTCGACGAATTACTCCCGCAGTGCAAAAAGCCATTGATGAGGCAAACGCCGGTATCGAAAAGGTAAAGGGTATGTGGAACCATAACAGGGGGATTCAGCAGGGGAAAATGGAGTATCTAGCGGAGAAGAAACGAGAACTGGCCATGACTAGGGCTCACGTTCGGCAGCTGCAACGAGAGATTAAGGAAGCTGAAGAGGAACTAGAAGAACTCGAATCGGACTACATAGGAATGGAGGACGTGATCAAGGAAAAGGTTAACTTGATCACAGGACTCCAGGACGCCTTCCAGTAATAGATTTCTTTGTTTACATGCACTGTATCCGTTTCGGTTGGGAAGATGATTTGCAATAATTTTTATATGACGTTGTTAATTAATTTCCTTGTTAAATAACTTAAGTGAATTTCTATATTAAAAACATTAAAATGGAAAGGAAACAATACATTAAAAACCACATAAAATGATAACCTAAAAACTATAGGGACCATTAATGTTTTTTTAAATTTGCAACAAACTTCATGGACCAAACTGTAAGTTCGACAAATACAGGACCAACGCGGATTTTTGGGGCAAAGTTTGGTGACACGTGGCACTTTAGCCCGCGATCGCGGGGGTCAAATGAAGTCAAACGCGGGCAAGGACTGAACTGAAGGAGATAATTTTAATCCAAGTTACGTTGGAAATACATCGATCATTTTGTGCATACTCTGTAACTGCAAATACTTCAGCTCCAAACACACATGAATCATCATTCGCCAAATACCCATTTTCACAATTCTTAAATGAGTCCAGTGATACCAACTTGTCAAAACCCCATTTAATATTCTTCTCGTGAAACCTTCTCCTATTGCCATTCACGATATCTATAAACACATTCAAATAATAATAATTTAAAACGATTTAATGAATTAGTTAATATATGATTATTATGTTAATGCGATAGGAGTGTAAAAAAAAATGAAAAAAAGAGATATACCATAAATTAAATAATTAACTATAAGGGTATGAATTTTAAATATAAAAAATATTTTTATGTAGTGTATATGATATATATTAAAATATATAAATCCAAAAAAATTCAAGATTGGGTTCATTTCGAACGTATCGAAGAGACGATTATAATGGTGTAATTTGTTAAAATTAAAACGTATTTTTTTTAACGTATTTTAGTTAATAAACGATTATATGTTAAATGTAAAATTAAAATAATGAAAGTAAAAGGTATAAAGTAAATTTAGTAAATAAGTATAGGGGTTGAAAGTGTAATATTTCATTTTAAATTCATAAAATTCGACCAAACGCGGGTGAACAATGTCAAACGCGGTTCAAATTTTCAAAAATGGTCCCTGGAATTTTTCAAAAATGGTCCCTTGCAATTGAGAAGTCACAAAATAATCCCATCGCGGGATTCCTTCGCGATCGCGGGATTCCATTGTTCAAAAATGGTCCCTGCAAGTTTAAAAAGGTATCAGAAATGGTCCCTGGTCCGCGATCGCAGGCTCCCATCGCGGAAAAAGGGCATTTTTGCAAAGTGGGAGAGATTTGTGGCATTTTGGTAACACTTGGTCAAACTTAGGGTATTTTAATTAATTTCCCTTATATATATATATATTGATATTGATGATTTATTTTATTATCCATATATAGTTCATTTTAGTTTCATAAATTAATTATGGGTCCTGGTATACTTTTTTCTTTTTAAATTTAAAATATTCACATTATTAATTTACATACCAATTAATGATTATTGTTATTTTAGAAAATTATTACAGTATAAACAAATGTGTTGGTAATATTTTAGGGAATTTAATTAAAATATTCAAAGTTTAACTTTGACTTACCATTATACCAATTTCTCTCCTGAATTTTGTCAAAATACTCATTTTTCCGCGACCCTGGTCCACCATTATACTTATTTACTTACTTTACTTTATACCTTTTACTTTCATAATTTTAATTTTACATTTAACACATATAATGGTTTATTAACTAAAATACGTTAAAAAATACGATTTAGTTTTAACAAGTTACACAATTATAATTGTCTCTTCGATACGTTCGAAATGAGCCCAATATTGAATATTTTTGAATTTATTTATTTTAATATATATCATATATACTACATAAAAATATTTTTTATATTTACAATTCATACCCTTATAGTTAATTATTTAATTTATGGTACATCTCTTATTTTTTAACGTATTTTAGTTAATAAACGATTATATGTGTTAAATGTAAAATTAAAATTATGAAAGTAAAATGTATAAAGTAAAGTAAGTAAATAAGTATAGGGGTTAAAAGTGTAAATATCAAATCAAAACTCACCAAATTGATTCAATCGCGGGACTATTCTTCGCGATCACGGGATTCAATTTTTCAAAATTGGTCCTTGTCCGCGATCGCGGGAAAAATTGATATTTTGGCAAATTCAGGAGAGAAATGAGTATTTTGATAAGTAAAACTCAAACTTTGGGTATTTTAATTAAATTCCTAATATTTTATTATGGAGGTTGGAAATTCAATTATTTAATTTAGAGTAAATTACATGAATGGTCTTTATGGTTAGGTCCAAATCTGGATTTGGTCCCTATTTTGAAATAAGTACACCAGGCGTTCCTGTGATTCAAGATTGGGTTCATTTCGAACGTATCGAAGAGACCAAATCCAGATTTAGACCTAACCACATGGACCATTCATGTAATTTACTCTTTAATTTAAGAGGTAGGATCAATCTACTTGTTATGGGAATTTGTAGGATTTTCGTTGTTTTGATCGATTGTTGGAACAATGACATCCATATATTTAATAATTTATAAGAGTGAATTACACCCAAATTATAAATTTGGATTTATCTAACATTTTAATTACTTTCATTCATGGTCTTCCTATGTTTAATTTACTTTCACTCATGGTCCTCCTATAGGACCATGAGTGAAAATAAATAAAAAAGTTAAGGACCAACACCGTAAATAGTGTATTTTAGGGATTAAATCCAAAATTTGGGTAAACCTCACTCAATTTATAAAGAATAACAAAAATCTTAGTAATTTAATGAACGTTTTAAATATACTGTACTGTACTGTAGTCATAAATTTCCAAGCTAAAAACAACATTTATAATTTCCCTTGTAATCTAAAACAACAATGCGAAGTTTAAAAGAAAAAAGAACAAGTGAAGGTGGTATATATATCCTTTCCTTTACTCACATTATGCAGCAGTTTTGCTGAGAATCAAGCATTTCTGGTGCTGCAATCCAAATTACAAGACATAATTTGAATCATATATATAAACAATATTTATTAATCCAGCAATGAAGAAAAACTGCCCTCCATTCCTACACTTTTGCCTTTAGGATTACATATTTTGTTTACAGATAATCTGGATACTAGATACAAACATTTAACATTTCCCAGTATGTATTTGCTATCTGGTTCAATCCCATTATCTCCAGATATTTTAGACAACTCCTCTCAAAGTTATATTACAAATGTTAATGTGTATGACCACAAGGTCCAACTATATACAAAAATTTCATTACCAAAATATTGCCAGATTAGCAATGGCATAACATTTTCCAGGTTGAATAGTATATGATGCAAACTTTGACTCTCAAGGTCAAACATGTTACTTTCTGGATTCAAGCTTGACTTTTGATTTTTTTACAAGCCCAAAACCAATGTTACTAGATCTTATAGCATTTGTGATCTAGTTCAATGCCAGTGTAAAAATTTATGGAAATTTTAGTCCATTGATCCCAAAATTGAAGTAGAACATTAATCCCTATGACCTGAAAAGTCGAACTATAATAAGAATTTTGACACTGAACACTGCCGGATGTGACAATATGGCTTAAAAGATGGAGAAAAAAGCACACTTACAGTTGGCCAAAAGCTGATATATCAAAATCAGGCGCAAGCTCTTTCACAATATCATTTGGCGGTTGACCACATTCTTGCATTTTGTGCATGAGCTCGACGATCTTATTGAAATTACCAGGCTCGGTTTCATAAACTGCATTCAGATCCTTTATGAACTCATGTTGATGAATATAACGGTCGTATTCTTCTTTGTTTAATTTAGATTTATTGTCTTCTAACCATTTTGGGTATCTTTCACCAATTTCTTTCATGGGTTCATGAAGAACATCTTTTGACAAGAGCTGTTGCATCATTGTCTCTACCATAGACTCCATGTCCTACAGAGAGCAAAGAGAAGGGTATTTTAGTACTTGTAAGTTTTCAAGCTCAAATAACTTGATTTAGCCATTCTCATGGTTCCGAATAATTAACACTATCGATTGTCCACAGGGTCCTCCAAGACATCTAAATAATAGTTCCACAATTCAAACTATGTACCACATCTAGTTTTGCAATTTCCATCGGAACAGAGGAGATACTTATCATTACCGAAGCATCTCATCATTTATCAAACACAAATTCCATTACAAAACATTAACTAAATGACTACCTGCTACAATCAAAGGAAACATCGAATCTCCAAGATCTACAATCCACATTATACACAATCGACACTAGTAACAAGTACTATGATGACAGCATTGACAGTTTCAACAATCACACCAAATACAAGAAAGATTGACGTACCAGTTCAGTCAGAACCAATGAAGACTACAGAGGTGAAGAAAAAACAAAATCCGTATCTTCAACCCCTTCTTACCTATCACGGTTATATATTGGACCTTTTTCTATTTTTATTTCCTTTCAGACACAGATTCTACATTTGTTGCTATAAGATTAAATGTCATATTTTATCCAAGTTTTAGATATCAAACTAATTTTTCTAGTTAAGATGCAACGTATTGACCTTCAAATTCAACGTTTATCTCCTTTTTTCTTGAAAGGAAGACCCACGAAGCCACACACAAGGGTGAAACTTTGCCACCGATAATTCAATGGGCAATGTGCAACGTGGTATGTGAACTTGGGATCTCTGTGTCATCATGAGCAAGTTCCTACCACCACAGTAGGCCAAAAAGAGCATAAATTGAAGGAACTTTAGCTCAAAAAAACTTGCTTCAATGATAACTCTAGGGCCCGGATCAGATGACAACAAACTTGTAACGAAGCAAAAATATGGCAGGATTGAAACAAAAACTAGAACCAGGTTTCCAATAAGTCAGAAAAAAAATACCTGAGACCCTGCAAGTTCCTCAAACTGCTTGACCCAATCCTCCATCATTGCATCATCTCCAAACATATCAATGCCACCTGGTTTTGGAGCAGTAATAGACTCCATACCTTTAACAGCTTCCCTAGTTTGCTCTCTCAAATTATTGAGAGTCTCAGATACATGCGACTCCTTGGATGCCACCTTTTGCTTTCCTTTCTTCTTACTTCTCATATCAGGCAAACCCATTCCTAGTCCTTGAACCCCACTGGGCAAAGAAGGACCTTCTGCTTTGTTCCCTCTGTCATCTCTGCTTCATCACCGAACAACAAATTCAAACAATGGAAAAGCTTTAGACTTGTATAAAAGTAAAAGAGAATAGTTTCCGCTGGGCAATCCATCCAATATGTGTCTCCATTAGTGTGTAATTTTATGAGTTATGGTCTTATGGATAGAAGTTTACCTACAAATAAGCCTTTTGTGTGTGATGGGCTCGTTGTCGATCCAAAACAATATAAGTTAGAAACTTTACACAGAAACAGTTTCAAATGAATTAATTTGAAATTGACAAGACATCTACATATAAGCCTTTTGAGTGTGTTGTTAACAACATAAAGTAATAATCCTTCTGGTCAAATGGATCAACATTCAACTTCAAATTGATTGATTGATCATCTTTAAGTTTTCAGAGAAAAACAAATCGCAACGACAATGAAGTTAAAACAAACTACGGATAACGAACAAGTGTGTCAGGATTTGGAATAGAAGCCGTATCAATTTTGAAACGGATATCAATGAAGTTAAAACAAACAATGATTCACGCGACTCTCGCCACGCCCGCTCACCCTTGCGTTGACCGTCTTACGCCATTTTTTGTGTTTTCTTATTTTGACCATGTTCCGGTTTGATCCTCCATCTACCAATATATATATATATATATATATATATATATATATATATATATATGTGTGTGTGTGTGTGTGTGTGTGTGTGTGTGTCTGTGTGCATATCATGCACGGTAACAAATATATAAAGCGATTTATTGAGCCATGTAGCTTAGCACCAACATATACTACTAAGTTTTTAACTTAGCAGCAACATGAGCACATTTATGGAGCTATGTGATTGCAGAAATTTATCAGTCTAGACTCTAGAGGCATTAAACTGAAATCCACAAAAATGATCATAAATGCAAGTCAGAGAAAGCGACTTATAAAAAACATGGTACCCTGCCGAAAGTCAGAAACGGAGATGTCGTTGTACTTTCTCAGTTTCAAAATAGAAACGAAGATGTCTTTGTACTTTCTCAGACCGACAAATGTTGCATACAACAAACACCATCACCTGTATGCTTCAAAGAGAAACTTAAATTTGAACTCTCACAATGTTGCAGTGTCAGTCAAATGCTCTAATAAGACCTATAAGCTTTTCATTATTTCTGCAGTTAATTTAACACAAAAATATAATCGGTAATTTAACACGATCATGGTTAATAAAGAAAGCAACTCTAACCTATCATGTTTATGAGCAACCACGGAGTACTCGTCTGGGATGATGCTGCTTAAACTCAACTTCTATCCCCTCTTTCTCACCAAATATATGACTTTTGGCAGGGTACCATGTTTTTGACAAGTCAAAAGTCTTGAGCAGCCACCCTCTTTCTGTCGTTCATATTCCCCATTTTATTGATGACAAGTGTAAAAGCAAACTAAATGGAAAAAATAATTTTCAGTGTGCCATATATAAGATTCTTGGGGAGAAAATTATAAATTTAATTAACCCAATAAATATCAAAAAATTGAATTGGATTTTTCTTGATCAAGAAGACCCAGTATTGAGAGACTTACGGATCAGAATATAGGATACTATCAAGGACAGATGCCTAATCGACTACTAACCAATCAAGAAAAGAAGACAGAAATGAGAGGGAGAATAACAATTCTTTTCATGTACCTTGCATTTGATTCTCATAAGAACTAGCAATATTCATCTTTTCCCATCAATATATTCATCATCATTCTGCCTTTCACAAGGCAACAATGTACATAAGGTTTGTAAAAGTACTTGCTGATGCTACTCAAAAGCCAACACAAGAATCCCATATTTCTTCATTGTTGCAGGGCAACTAAGACATTTACAGAGAGTAAAGCATTTTTGTATAACCAAGTAAAGTTAGTTCAATTTCCATGGGACAGAACGAATAACAAATTTTAGCAGGCAATTTTGTATGTTGAAGCAATGAAGTAAGAAACACTATTCTTAAAGATGTAGGCAAGAAACGATATTCTTACAGATGTGGAGGTCAATTGTTAAAATGTGAAGGACTGCTCCCAAAATACAAGGTAACAATTTGATATTTAGAGCCCAAAGAACAGCTGGTGGTATTACACTATTACTGATGTGTCAGTATTCTGGTAAAGAGGTTAGAATCAGAAATAGACTGCAAAACGACAACAAATGAAAAAAGAATTCACTTATAAAACTCAAAGACAGCCTCAAGACAATAAGGAAGTTACGTAACAACCCTGTTTTAGTTATTTTAGGAAATCCACTCAGGTTAAATTGACACCCAAAATACAAGGCTCAAACGACTTTAACTTGACCCTTTAGCAAGATTATTGCATCATCCCCAAAATGTGCTCTTGATATCCACATGGTAATTAAAAAAACTACACTATTATTTCTATCAATGACAAGTCCAGAAAAAAAAAGATGAACTCCATGCATAATGAAATTGCTTTTGAACACAAATGTGAACCCAACATATCTCCAGGAAAAAAGTGGAATTTAACCGAAGGGGACGGCCCAACAGTATTGGGTTTCCTGTAGAGCCCACCTCCTAGTGGCCACAGGCTCAAAACTTGCCTGAAGAGTGTGCATGAGTATTTTCCGTATAAAAATATTATCAACTCCAAAAAAAGTTGAATAAGCTCAGCTAGAGAAAAGACAAGCAAATGAATCTGAAGTTTCAAAAGAAAGGTCAATAATAGCACCAAATAGCTCAAAGGTGATAAATTTATGTGTACCGATCACAAAGTATTGGAAGTTTGCAAGGAGATGTCTTACCTGGTCATTCCAAGCAGGAAACAGGTCTCAATGAATTTAAGTCTGTTCTTTCGTAGAAATAGACTTATGTCTCAACTCAGTAGTAAAGGAAGTCGTAACAAAAAAAATGGTAAATGCTGCTAGAACAATCCCATTTAAAAGAAAAAAGACAAAAAAAGCACAAAGTCCAAACAAAGTATGTAGCAAGATTCAAAGTTGGGTAGGAAGCTCTAAGTGCCGCGAACACAAAGAAAACCTTCTACATTTGGAACCAAATTCTGCCAGAATAACGGCTTACCAGAATCCTTTAGGACCTTTGTAAAGGAAATGCGAGTCAACAAAAAGAGAGGCTTACTAGAGTAAACCGAATCAAACTTGATTGCATTATTCAAAACACAATCCCGTTATTTGAAGAAAATAAAATCAAATAAGCATAGAATAGAAAACCAGAAAGAATGCAAAATGTTAAGAAAACAGATAACCAACTACTTAAAAAGGTCAAATTAAAGAAATATAGGTAATGAACAAGAAACTTGATAACGTGTGCATAAACAATCATATTACAAAAAATAAAAGTAAATTAAAAAAAACCCACAAAGACTAAACTAAGAGCATAGCAAAATTCTAAGATGGGCATACTTGTTGCACTCCAGGATGGGGAGATAGATGAAGGCAAAATGCATGAACATGACCACCAAACCAATCAAACAAAATAAAAACACCTTCTTTAAACTCAAAACCTCCAAGTGCCACAAACACAAAGAAAAACGTCTACAAATGGAAACAAAGTGTGCCGGAAAACCTCAAAGTCAAGGTAGGTTGTTTACCAGAATCCTTTAGGACCTTTGTAAAGGAAATAGAAGTCAACAAAAGGAGAGTCTGGTAGAAAGAAATCAGACAGAAAATAATGAACTAACCTTTGAAGATAGAGAACATTTTTAGCTTCTTATTGTATTATTTTCGCACAAACAGAGACATTGGTAAGGTTGTTCAGGGGATATATAATTATTTGAAGTTATTATTGCAATGAATAATAATGATAGAGAGTTGTACAGAAGTAAATATGACAAACTCATGTTAAAGGTAAAAAAGCATAATACCATAGAAAGCAAGATGATACTGGAATTATAAATCTGTTTATACTCATAGAAAAAAGCCAATTTGGAGGGTCAGAGAGGAATCAGACAAAGAAAACCTTTTACAAACGGAACCAAAATGTGCCAGAAAAACCTCAAGTTCAAGGCAGGTTTACCGGAATCTTTTAGGACCTTTGTAAAGATATTCCAAGTTTAAACTCAAAACCTCCAAGTGGCGCAAACACAAAGAAAACATTTTACAAACGGAACCAAAATGTGCCGGAAAAACCTCAAGTTCAAGGAAGGTTTACCGGAATCTTTTAGGACCTCTGTAAAGGAAATCCAAGTTTAAACTCAAAACCTCCAAGTGGCGTAAACACAAAGAAAACATTTTACAAATGGAACCAAAGTGTGCCGGAAAAACCTCAAGTTCAAGGCAGGTTTACAGAATCCTTCAGGACCTTTGTAAAGAAAATCCAAGTTTAAACTCAAAACTTCAAAGTGCCACAAACACAAAGAAAACCTTGTACAAATGGAACCAAAGTGTGCCGGAAAAACCTCAAGTTCAAGGCAGGTTTACCGGAATCCTTTAGGACCTTTGTAAAGAAAATCCAAGTTTAAACTCAAAACCTCCAAGTGCCGCAAACACAAAGAAAACCTTTTAAAAATGGAACCAAAGTGTGCCGGAAAAACCTCAAGGTCATCACAGGTTTACCAATCCTTTAGGACCTTTGTAAAGAAAATGCTAGTCAATAAAAGGAGAGGCTTGCTGGAGAAAAAATAGAATCAAAGTTGAATGCATTTATCCCTAACACAATGCTGTTAATTGAAAAAAAAATCACAAAAGCATGGAAAAGAAAATCAACGAAAATGCAAAAGGCCACGAGAAGAAACAACCCATTACTTGTAAAAAATGTCTAGATCAAAGAAGCAATACAAGTCAATAACAAAAAGGTGCAGTGAACTACGCAAGAACAATCTCGTTTAAAAGAAAAAAGATAAATTAAAAATAATGCACAAAGAAAACCTTCTTCATTTAGAACCAAAGTGTGCCGGAAAAACCTCAAGGTCAAGGCACGTTGATTACAAGAATCCTTTAGGGCCTTTGTAAAGGAAATAGAAGTCAACAAAAGGAGAATCTGATAGAAAGAAATCAGACAAAGAAAATAATGAAGTAACCTTTGAAGATAGAGAACATTTTTAGCTTCTTATTGTATTTTTTTCGCACAAACAGAGGCATTGGTAAGGTTGTTCAGGGAATATATAATTATTTGAAGTTATTATTGCAATGAATAATAATGATAGAGTTGTACTGAAGTAAATATGACAAACTCATGTTAAAGGTAAAAAAGCATAATACCATAGAAAGCATCATGATGCTGGAATTATGAATCTGTTTATACTCATAGAAAAAGAAGCAAATTTGGAGGGTCAGAGAGGAATAAGACAAAGAAAACATTTTACAAATGGAACCAAAGTGTGCCAGAAAAACCTAAAGTTCAAGGCAGGTTTACCAGAATCCCTTAGGACCTTTGTAAAGAAAATCCAAGTTTAAACTCAAAACCTCCAAGTGGAGCAAACACAAAGAAAACCTTTTACAAATGGAACCAAAGTGTGCCGGAAAAACCTCAAGGTCATCACAGGTTTACCAGATTCCTTTAGGACCTTTGTAAAGAAAATCCAAGTTTAACAACCCATTACTTAAAAAGGTAAAATTAAAGAAATATAGGTAATGAACAAGAAACTTGATAACGTATGCATAAACAATCATATTACAAAAAATAAAGGTAAATTAAAAAAAACCCACAAAGACTAAACTAAGAGCATAGCAAAATTCTAAGATGGGCATACTTGTTGCACCCCAGGATGGGGAGATAGATGAACGTAAAATGCATGAACATGACCACCAAACAGATCAAACAAAATAAAAACACCTTGTTTAAACTCAAAACCTCCAAGTGCCACAAACACGAAGAAAACCGTCTACAAATGGAACCAAAGTGTGCCGGAAAACCTCAAAGTCAAGGTAGGTTGTTTACCAGAATCCTTTAGGACCGTTGTAAAGGAAATAGAAGTCAACAAAAGGAGAGTCTGGTAGAAAGAAATCAGACAAAAAAATAATGAACTAACCTTTGAAGATAGAGAACATTTTTAGCTTCTTATTGTATTATTTTCGCACAAACAGAGACATCGGTAAGGTTGTTCAGGGGATATATAATTATTTGAAGTTATTATTGCAATGAATAATAATGATACAGAGTTGTACTGAAGTAAATATGACAAACTCATGTTAAAGGTAAAAAAGCATAATACCATAGAAAGCAAAATGATACTGGAATTATGAATCTGTTTATACTCAAAGAAAAAGAAACAAATTTGGAGGGTCAGAGAGGAATCAGACAAAGAAAACATTTTACAAATGGAACCAAAGTGTGCCAAAAAAACCTAAAGTTCAAGGCAGGTTTACCAGAATCCCCTTAGGACCTTTGTAAAGAAAATCCAAGTTTAAACTCAAAACCTCCAAGTGGCGCAAACACAAAGAAAACCTTTTACAAATGGAACCAAAGTGTGCCGGAAAAACCTCCAGAATCCTTTAGGACCTTCGTAAATAAAATCCAAGTTTAAACTCAAAACCTCAAAGAAAAGAAACTTTGGAGGGTCAGAGAGGAATCAGACAAAGAAAATCTTTTACAAACGGAACCAAAATGTGTCGGAAAAACCTCAAGTTCAGAGCAGGTTTACCGGAATCTTTTAGGACCTTTGTAAAGATATTCCAAGTTTAAACTCAAAACCTCCAAGTGCCGCAAACACAAAGAAAACATTTTACAAATGGAACCAAAATGTGCCGGAAAAACCTCAAGGTCATCACAGGATTACCAGATTCCTTTAGGACCTTTGTAAAGAAAATGCTAGTCAATAAAAGGAGAGGCTTTCTAGAGAAAAAACCGAATCAAAGTTGATTGCATTTATCCCAAACACAATCCTGTTAATTAAAAAAAATCACAAAAGCATGGAAAAGAAAATCAACGAAAATGCAAAAGGGCACGAGAAGAAACAACCCATTACTTGTAAAAATGTCAAGATCAAAGAAGCAATAGAAGTCAATAACAAAAAGGTGTAGTGAACTATGCAAGAATAATCTCGTTTAAAAGAAAAAAGATAAATTAAAATAATGCACAAAGAAAACCTTCTTCATTTAGAACCAAAGTGTGCCGGAAAAACCTCAAGGTCAAGGCACGTTGTTTACGAAGAATTCTTTAGGACCTTTGTATAGGAAATAGAAGTCAACAAAAGGAGAATCTGATAGAAAGAAAGCAGACAAAGAAAATAATGAAGTAACTTTTGATGATAGAGAACACTTTTAGCTTCTTATTGTATTATTTTCGCACAAACGGAGGCATTGGTAAGGTTGTTCAGGGGATATATAATTATTTGAAGTTATTATAGTAAATGAATAATAATGATAGAAAGTTGTACTGAAGTAAAGATGACAAACTCATGTTAAAGGTAAAAAAATGCATAATACCAGAGAAAGCAAGATGGTACTGGAATTATAAATCTGTTTATTCTCAAAGAAAAAAAAATGGAGAGTCAGAGAGGAATCCGACAAAGAAAACCTTTTACAAACAGAACCAAAATGTGCCGGAAAAACCTCAAGTTCAAGGAAGGTTTACCGGAATCTTTTAGGACCTTTGTAAAGGAAATCCAAGTTTAAACTCAAAACCTCCAAGTGGCGCAAACACAAAGAAAACATTTTACAAATGGAACCAAAGTGTGCCGGAAAAACCTCAAGTTCAAGGCAGGTTTACCATAATCCTTTAGGACCATTGTAAAGAAAATCCAAGTTTAAACTCAAAACTTCAAAGTGCCACAAACACAAAGAAAACCTTGTACAAATGGAACCAAAGTGTGCCGGAAAAACCTCAAGTTCAAGGCAGGTTTACCGGAATCCTTTAGGACCTTTGTAAAGAAAATCCAAGTTTAAACTCAAAACATCCAAGTGCCGCAAACACAAAGAAAACCTTTTAAAATGGAAAGTGTGCCGGAAAAACCTGTTTACCAGTCCTTTAGGACCTTTGTAAAGAAAATGCTAGTCAATAAAAGGAGAGGCTTGCTAGAGAAAAAACCGAATCAAAGTTGAATGCATTTATCCCTAACACAATGCTGTTAATTGAAAAAACAATCACAAAAGCATGGAAAGAAAATCAACGAAAATGCAAAAGAGCACGAGAAAAAACAACCCATTACTTGTAAAAATGTCTAGATCAAAGAAGCAATACAAGTCAATAACAAAAAGGTGTAGTGAACTACGCAAGAACAATCTCGTTTAAAAGAAAAAAAGATAAATTAAAATAATGCACAAAGAAAACCTTCTTCATTTAGAACCAAAGTGTGCCTGAAAATCCTCAAGGTCAACGCACGTTGATTACAAGAATCCTTTAGAACCTTTGTAAAGGAAATAGAAGTCAACAAAAGGAGAATCTGATAGAAAGAAATCAGACAAAGAAAATGATGAAGTAACCTTTGAAGATAGAGAACATTTTTAGCTTCTTATTGTATTATTTTCGCACAAACAGAGACATTGGTAAGGTTGTTCAGGGAATATATAATTATTTGAAGTTATTATTGCAATGAATAATAATGATAGAGAGTTGTACTGAAGTAAATATGACAAACTCATGTTAAAGGTAACAAAGCATAATACCATAGAAAGCAAGATGATGCTGGAATTATGAATCTGTTTATACTCATAGAAAAAAAAAGCAAATTTGGAGGGTCAGAGAGGAATAAGACAAAGAAAACCTTTTACAAATGAAACCAAAGTGTGCCGGAAAAACCTCAAGTTCAAGGCAGGTTTACCAGAATCCCTTAGGACCTTTGTAAAGAAAATCCAAGTTTAAATTCAAAACTTCCAAGTGCCGCAAACACAAAGAAAACCTTTTACAAATGGAACCGAAGTGTGCCGGAAAAACCTCAAGGTCATCACAGGTTTACCAGATTCCTTTAGGACCTTTGTAAAGAAAATGCTAGTCAATAAAAGGAGAGGCTTGCTAGAGAAAAAACCGAATCAAAGTTGATTGCATTTATCCCAAACACAATCCTGTTAATTGAAAAAAAATACAAAAGCATGGAAAATAAAAACAACGAAAATGCAAAAGGGCACGAGAAGAAACAACCCATTAACAAAAAGGTGTGGTGAACTATGCAAGAACAATCTCGTTTAAAAGGAAAAAGATAAATTAAAATAATGCACAAAGAAAACCTTCTTCACTTAGAACCAAAGTGTGCCGGAAAAACCTCAAGGTCAAGGCACGTTGTTTACGAAGAATCCTTTAGGACCTTTGTAAAGAAAATAGAAGTCAACAAAAGGAGAATCTGATAGAAAGAAATCAAAGAAAATAATGAAGTAACCTTTGAAGATAGAGAACATTTTTAGCTTCTTATTGTATTATTTTTGCACAAACGGAGACATTGGTAAGGTTGTTCAGGGGATATATAATTATTTGAAGTTATTATAGTAAATGAATAATAATGATAGAAAGTTGTACTGAAGTAAGGATGACAAACTCATGTTAAAGGTAAAAAACGCATAATACCATAGAAAGCAAGATGGTACTGGAATTATAAATCTGTTTATACTCATAGAAAAAAAAACAAATTTGGAGGGTCAGAGAGGAATCAGACGAAGAAAACCTTTTATAAACAAAACCAAAGTGTGCCGGAAAAACCTCAAGTTCAAGGCAGGTTACCAGAATCCTTTAGGACCTTTGTAAAGGAAATCCAAGTTTAAAGTCAAAACCTCCAAGTGGCGCAAACACAAAGAAAACGTTTTACAAATGCAACCCAAGTTTGCAGGAAAAACCTCAAGGTCAAGGAATCCTATCCTTTGTAAAGGAAATGCTAGTCAACAAAAGGAGAGGCTTGCTAGAAACATAAAGAGAAATTGGAATAATACAGAGTAATATGGGTAAAGATGCGTAGAACAAAGACCTGTAAGCAAAATACCAAACTCAATAATGGTAAAAACACAGAGAGAAACACCAGAACTAGAAATCAGCAAGCAAAAAAATACCACAAATCTGTTTGTTTGGATTGAATTGTTGAGAGTCCCCATTAATCCAGAGCTCCAAGTAGTGATACTTGTTACTTACGGAAACAGCACTGCAATGTTTTATTGACAAGACTATTAAAGCATAATGAAAGGTACCTAGTCACTCACCTGCCTATTGCTCCAATCAAACACATGGAGAGAAGAACGCCAAAAAGTGTAGCTATTACTTTGTCAAGTTTCCCTTCTAGTGTACTCCTTTTGGAAGGAACGTTCATGGCATTCATCATTACCTATAATGAGTTGTATAATTCTAGATGTATTTTGAAGAAAAAGGGGGATAATAATAATAATAATAAGGGAACTGAACAAAACAAAAATTCAAAAACCTTAGTCTCGTATCCAGTAAAGCCCCAACGATGTACTCTGTACTACGTAGACTGCATCCCTGAAATGCATGTAGAGCAATATTATATTAACTAAACCAATGATAGGATAATTACAGACTAATCATACACGATCTGTATCCCATAAATGCATAGCAAAAAAGCAGCATTTTATCATTCAAAACGAAATCTAGGCCCTTCATTGTCAAGAGAGTGAATGAGCAAGACTGCCTCTCCATGTGATTCATATAGATTTAAAAAAAAAACATAAAGATTCACATGGAACATATAAGTCATGACAATCAGAATCCTTTAGTTCACTACTAAAACATCATATTGGCCATTGAAGTGTAATACCTAGACGCGTATATTAATCGTTACTCAATGTCATCATACAAACCCATATACAGGAAAGAATTAACATAAACCGATTATTAATGATAAACATAAAATCACATATTTTTCATCTTGATATGTTTGAAGACAGATGGAGCACACTTCTTATTCAGCAATCATTAAAAACTCATAGTAGATTAACCCAAACCATGGTTAGGGATTAATGCTCCTTGAGAAAGTATTTATACGCATCCTATTCAATATTACTGAAAAATGAAAGAATTTGGAGAAAATGCTCACGGCTTATATATCTAGGTATTCATAAGAGTGAAGCCTGATGACTGCATCTTGCACATATGCAAGGCCACAAAACTGTACCCTAAAGCCATCACAGTGACAAGTTTTATCTTATCTTATCTTAGATTTTAAAACTTTAGGCATGCAGAACAAAAAACTAAACCACTTATCATCAAACCAACATGCATTTTTTGAAGGAAAAGTTGAATTTAGTAATAACTTGTAGCCTAGGAAAACAAAAGGACTTCTCATGACATATCCAAAAGTAAACATATCTCTGGTGCATTTTTTATTGTGGACTAAAGCATTCAGATACAGACAAGTGAGCAAACAGTAAGACAGGAAAGATAAGTTTACAAAAACGCATTTGTAGGGAAGGGTAGAAAGAGAGGCCACTAAATGTGGCTATGGGATCTTACCCAAAATTTGCAAACCCAAGTACACCATTGAGATATCTAAATAAGTGTCATCACCAAGTCACAAAAACAGCCGATAAGAGCAAAAAAGAGAATTTCAATACAACAGGTTGGAAGATCTCTTGAATCTTGAGATTGAATTCTTGAGCAACAATTTCTTCTCTGTTTCTTACGTACCGTACAAAAACCCCTAAACGTAAAAACCCTATATGCAAAATGTAAGAAACATAGATTTTCCCCCAAAATCTTACATACCGTACAAAAACCCTAAACGTAAAAAACAATCGATCATACTATCATACCTTTAGAACTGTATCATCTTCTCCATCCGGGAAGTCGGGAAAAAAGGTAAATTATTAAGGGAAAAAATTCCAGACTTGTCCACCATTGATGATGAAAGGAATTCTGCTGCTTTAACCCCTCTTGGAACTGTATCGTCTTTTAATCCCTCTTGGAACGTATAGTCGTATCATGCGAGATTGTATTTTGATTCTACATAATGGTCATCTGACCGTTGAAAATAACAATACATTCCTTTTGTAATTCAACTTTTGAGTAAACTACAACGTTGGTCCTTCTACTTTGTAAAGAAAATTATTTTGTTTTTGCAGTTTCAAAATAACAGTATCGCAAAAATATCGTAATTTGGTCTCTCGACTTGTAAGTTGTAACAGTCAATAAGAAATCGAAATCTGTATCCGGAGAGATTCTTGGATCGGGTATATATATTTATTTATAGGTGGCGTTTTCCAAATACAACATTTCACGAAATCTGTTTTTGAAATAATCCAAAAACTCACTCTGGTTTTTAACGGGTTTTCAACGTGTAACATTGCTTTTTGCTATGTGTGTATATATATTGAGACATAATTTCTGGGGAAAAAATTGTTTAAGACAAATGTCTGCAAAAAAAATGTTCAAGATTTATTTATTCGATTTCAGTAAGTTTAAAGGTTTATTTACTAAAAAAATTAATAGAATTAATCACTCAAAATGCGAGAGTTGCGTTGGTTTTTTCTTTAATTTTCCACTACAAGATGATTGGCTTTCATCAACGATGTTTACCGACGGAATGAAGACTTATACCACGAATATAAATCCGTCGGCAATCCGTCAATAAAAATTTACATTCCCAACCGATTACCGACTACAGTTATAATGTATCAATTATATTTTTCGTGAGTTTGAGGATGAATAAAAAGGATACATTTTGTACTTTATATCCTCAAGTTTTATTGAAAGAGAAACAATCTCCGACCGGTTTTAATGAGCACTTTTCATATGTGTTGCAGTTGTATCATCGAATTATGAAGGGTAGTATATTCAAAAGTCGACCAAATAACTACAACAAAATTGAGTTTATGGGACATCTAAAATAAATAAGCATCCTAATAGGGTATTTTATATGACCAAAGTTTATAGGACCAAACAAAAAAACGTTATATCTAAAAGTGATACAAAAAGTTTATAGAACGCATGTGGCGTCGTAGCAAATATTTTAGAACATTTTTCAAATAAAGCGTCATAATAACTATTTTACAGGACACTATTTGAAAAAGAGTCATATAAACACAAGTGTTCTCTAAAAAGATGGGTTTATGGGACACTTTTCAAAAGCGTCATATAAAATTAGCTAATACGACACTTTTTTTGAAAATGTTCTAAAACCTTGACGCTAAAAGCCTCTTATAAATTTATTGTAACATTTTTAGATAGAACGTTTTTTTGTTTGGTTATATAAAGTAATGTCCTATAAAGAACTCTATTAAGACGCTTATATATATTAGACGTCCTATAAACTCAAATTTGTTGTAATGAATTCATCAAGAAAAACTTTTCCCGACGGATAAAATACGCCGGCAAAAATATTTAGTCGTCGGGAAAAGGATTTTATACGATTACATGAGAGGTGTTTTTGCCGGCGACTTCATTTTTTATTGACGATTCTCTTTCGCCGGCAAATGTATGTTTACCGGCGGCACATGTTATTCGCCGGCAAAAACCCTTATAGCGGCTAGCTTTTCACGGAAACTATTACCGACGAAAAAGTTCGACGCCAAAAGATTTTGAGCTTTTGCCGGCGACTTTCGAAATTTTTGCCGACGACATTTTCCTCCGACAAAAGTAGCAATTTTTGTAGTGAAGCCTTCTAGCAAGAAACATGTACTTAAAAAATTATCTTGAAAATGATTGGTTTGTTATATTAACTGAAGTATTGTTGTTTTAGTACCAAATAATATGAGGTAAGATGATGAATTCGAAAATATAGACCATTGGTTCTCACTATAAAATAAATGACTTTTGGTTTCAAAATTTATTCAGGAAAATTTTCATCGGTGATTATCCATAGATCATCTAGAAAATACCAATGGTTCGGTAGATTCCGATATTTTTCCAGAAAATACTCATGGATCACCCAGAGAAATAAGCATCCTAATAGGGCAATCTGTCACTGATTTACATTAACCACAAAAAATTTACCCGCCAATTTTTGTGACGGTTTTGTGACGAATCATCTTTTAGCGACAGATTTCTCGGGGAGAATTTTATAGGCAAAAGTCTTTCGTGTAAAAGTGTGCATACCAAACTGAAACTCCTGGAGCAACATTGAAAGATAATTATTTTGTTAGTACTCAAATAATTTTATTAAAGCAATTTTTTGTTTCGACACAAGGAGGATTATTAGTAGTGTTCTAAATGGTTATCGTTTTTTTTAAAACGGCAGAAGAATTTATTAGAACTAGTGAGAAGCTAGGAAAAAAAAGAGGCATTACAAGACTCTGACACAGTCGGTAGGGTAACATCTCCAAGCATTCAGATTTTTCCTACTCCTCTTACATCTAGCCAAAACCCAACAGAATGACTTTTCTACTAACTGGTCGAGAATAACATCCTTACGAGGGGGTGACGATCGAACACTAGTCTATTTCGAAAACACCATATCACGTAACAGCCAAAAAAAAACACCGCCTCCACCGCCTTCCCAAGGGAGTTGTTGCCAAAAGTAGTACGAATGCCTTGAATCATCGAATCCAACGACTTGTTAGCAGGGAAAGAAAATGACCACCATCTCTCGAAGAACCGCCAAACCTCAAGTGAAACAGAACATTCGAACAACAGGTGTTGGGTAGTTTCGTTAACAGCACCGCAGAGAGGGTACATGGCAGAATCAAGCTCCACATTCAGCTGAAGAAGGTTATCACGGGTAGGGATCATGTCTAACATCACCCTCCATATGAAGATGTTAACTTTAGGAGGGGTCATCGTATTCCATATCGTCCCTCTGTCGCATATGCCTAAGAAAGCTTTGTCAACTATAACACGAATAGAAATGACAGAAAACTGGCCGTTAGAATTTAGGGACCAAGTCCACCTGTCAGGGTTATCTGTCAGAGAGCACTCCCTGATGAGTTCCCTCAGCTGATCAAGTTCTTCGGATTCTCTTCCATCTCGGATGGGTCTGCGCCAAGACCAAGAGACTTCTCCGGTCCTAAATTTTTCAGCAACAAACGCCGACTTGTCGTTGTCAAGAGCGTATAGTCTAGGGAAACGAGATGAGAAGAGGCGTGGACCCTTCGAGGTATCAGTCCAGAACGAAGTATTTGAGCCATTTCCCACCTGTTTCGTGCACAAATCGTCGAACCGGATATTGAGCAGTCCGAGCGATTTTACGGTAGAGATAATGCTACCCCATGGGTTGCGGTTGCTGAGAAAATTTTGATCTGAAGTCGGGCCTTCGTTTACTCCATAGATTGATTTGATTAGCTTCACCCAAGGGGAATTTTGTTCGCTCCTGAATCTCCAAGCCCACTTGACAAGAAGAGAGATGTTAGAAGCGAATATGTTTCCTATACCGAGGCCACCATTATATGTGTCCCTTAGCACGGTACTCCATTTAACCCCAGGCTAGTTTTCGGTTGTCATCGTATGTCCCCCAGAAGAAATCTCTTTGAATTATCTCTAACGAATCAATCACCGCCTTGGGAGCTTTGAAGATCGATAGATAGTACATGGCTAGACTACCAAGTACGGCTTGATCCAACACCCTTCTCCCTCCGATTGAAAGGATCTTGACCTTCCATCTAGATAGTCTTTTCCTGAATTTTTCGATGATTGGGTCCCAAGTTGTGACCCTGGACATATTTGCACCGAGCGGGACCGCTAGATATTTACTTGGGAAACGTCAAGCTTTGAAATTTAACTCCACGGCTGTCGTATTGACAATGTTCTTCGACACTCTAACTCTGAAAATATCACTTTTAGCTAGGTTTAGGTGAAGCCCAGATGCTAAAGAGAAGCACCTTAAGATCCTTAAAATGTTTCTCCCTTCTTCGATAGACTAGTCGTTAAAGAAGAGAGCGTCATCTGCATAGAATAAATGGGAAATGTTAACTCTATCGGTTCCAACCTCCAAACCTGTTATTAGTTTTCTATTACGGGCCGCGGTCATGAGCTTATGCATTCCTTCCATGGAGAGGATGAATAGGAAAGGGGATAAGGGATCCCCTTGGCGGAGACCTCTCCGTATCCGAAACTATGAAGTTGGGGACCCGTTAACGAGGATTGAAGAGGAAGCAGAGTGAAGGCAGGCCTGCACCCATCTTCTCCACTTCCTTGTGAAACCCGTAGCCTAGAGAATATCGTCCAAGTACCTCCAGTCCAATGTGTCAAAAGCCTTCTTGAAATCGGCTTTAAAGAGAAAACCTTGTTTCTTATTCTTCTTGGCCCAGTTGATGGTCTCATTAGCAATAAGGGTACTATCCAGAATGTATCTCCCTTTAATGAAAACAGATCGGGAGTCGCTGACAATATGATTAATGACCCGACTAATTCTGTTAGAGAGAACTTTGGTGATAGTTTTATAAATGCATTCGATTAAACTGACATGCCGAAAGTCTTTACAGGTCAGAGGGTCGTCCGTCTTGGGGATAAGGCAGATGAACGAGGAGTTACAGCAATCTGGAATCCGACCGGAACTAAAGAATTCCAAAACAGCCTCTGTAAATCGCTCACATGTTCTTGCGTTTTCGTATAAAGGTGTGGTGTTCCTGTTTCAACTTTCACACACACACACATACACGTATATATAAACAGGTTTGAGTTCCGGTGAGAAGTGTCAAATTTGGTGAGAAACATGAGAAGTGATTATCAACCGTTGGATGAAAAATGGACGAACATTATGATGATATGCACCGGATCAATTCCCCTTTTAAGCCGCAATTCATGGGAGGATATTTGATTAAAAGTGATCTAACGGCTTAAAAGTACTTCTCACGAAAAATGACACTTCTCACATGATCCCACGCCTATTTAAATATTTATGGGTTGTGAATTATGCCAATATTAATTAATGCACCGATACAAACAGTAGTAGAATATAATCCTTTTGCAATTAATATTTTCTCAGGAAGCTGTCAACATTACAAAGGATGTTTCCTACAATACCTACTCTAAATGTGCATCTACTACAGCATGGTTTAAGAGGATCTTTCACTACCTAGGTATGCTAATGCATCTATCTAGATCTTAATTGTTTATATATCATCAATCATCTAGCTATATATATATTTAACTTTGGATCATACATATTTGTATTTGTAGCTTCACCCATCATACAGATATATGATTTGAAACTAACACACAATCAAACCAAAATCGCATATGCTTTTGGAAACAAAGTTAATACCTTTTTGGAAGGTCTACGGTAAAACAAAAGCATGATGTAAAATTACTTTACCAACAAAGATAGAGACGATGATTAATGAAATCTACTTGCTTTGACAATAATTGCTGCCATTTTCATATAAGGTTCATGAAACTTCATAAACAAAATAACCGAAAAAAAGGAACTAAACATTCGTTGCAGCCTAGAACAAGAAAGGAGAAAGAAGAAAAACAGAAAAAAAACAAATTACTCAATCAATTACTTACATGTATGCAGAAGAGTTCAATGGAGTATGCATAAAAAACAATTATGGTTGCAGGTGCAATCAATCAGAGAGTTCATTGGAGGAAGAAGACATCGCCGTTGACTGAAATATTGCCGCAATAAGAAATAAATTCTTCGATCGTTGTCGTAGTAAGAAAAAAAATCACAGTTGTAGGTGAAACTGATTGGTCTTCATAAATTATACAAAATGCCCTTAGTTCACAACCCCTTTTACCCATTTGCCCTATCTCCCTTCCAAGTTACGAAAATACCCTGAAAATCCGTGGGTTAACCCGTGGCCCACGGATTTCGGGTCAAAATTCTTGCCCACGGATTTTTTGTCCGTGGCCCACGGGTTTTGTCCTCGGCCCACGGGTTTTCTGCATGCCCACGGATTTTTTTGCTTTCCCACGGATGCCCACGGATTTTCAGGGTATTTTGGTAAATTGGGAGAGAGAGAGGGCAAATGGATGAAGGGGTTGGTGAACTTGGGGCATTTTAATGAATCACTCTTTAATAAAATTAGTTAATTTGATTAGCCCAAGTTCACCAACCCCTTCATCCATTTGCCCTCTCTCTCTCCCAATTTACCAAAATACCCTGAAAATCCGTGGGAAAGCAAAAAAATCCGTGGGCCTAGAAAAAAAAATTTGTGGGCCAAGGACAAAACCCGTGGGCCACGAACAAAAAATCCGTGGCCTTTGCAAAAAAACCATGGGCAAGAATTTTGACCCGAAATCCGTGGGCCACGGGTTAACCCACGGATTTTCAGGGTATTTTGGTAACTTGGAAGGGAGATAGGGAAAATGGGTAAAAGGGGTTGTGAACTAAGGGCATTTTGTATAATTTCTGGAAAACAATCAATCGAAGTTGAGTAGAGGAAGAAAATGTCGTCGGTGACTGAAACAATGGACTGAGAAGAAACAAATTCTTACGTTGGTGTTGGATTAGAAAGAAAAAAATGGTCAAAATTACCCTTGTATATTCAAAATGGATGACCAATACCATCCATTAGATTAATCAAGTTAAAAATGCATCAATGGTCATTAGTTGGTCTCGCAGGTCTCACGAAAAACCCTTGGCCTTAACGGAACCCAACCCTATATATATATATATATATATATATATATATATAGAGAGAGAGAGAGAGAGAGAGGGATGTTATTTTGTTAACCTTCCAAAAGGTATTAACTTCTAAAATCTCTTAGGGTGTGTTTACTTGTGGCTTATTAGGCTTAATGAGGAAAACGGCTTATTCGCACAGCCATTTAACAGTGTTTACTTGCGACTTAATCGCACAACTGATGGCTTATTCGCACAGTAGGTAAGGGTGTGTTGTCCCCATTAAGCCAAAATATTGACCATTCTAGCCTTAGATATTCTACCCTTTAAAAAAGAACGCCTCTTTTTCCTTAAACCCTAGCCTTCATCTGTTCTCCCAGCCGTTCTTTTCATCTCCATCGTTTCTCTTTTCCTCTCCGACAATACTCTCCTTCAAGGCCCTCTCCGGCGAAGTCCCTGCTCCGACGATACTCCCCTTCGACGGTGGTGCTCCAGCGACGTCCCCATTCGAGGATACTCTCCTTCGACGTCCCTGCTCAGGCGATTTCCCTGCTCCGGCGATTTGGACCCACGAAGGAAAGAGTATGGATCATCGAAAACAGAGACTATAAATAGACGGAGGTGGAGGACACCTTTTGAAGAATTGCCGGAAACCAATCGGAGCAACGAAATGGAGAAGGGAACGCGTTGGCTTAGCAACAACAACAACTACCACAAAAGTTGTTGCTACAACAGCAGCAACAACATCATCAGCAACAGTTCCTTCTATTGCAACAAATTGAACAAAAACACAGGTCATGTCTCGTTTTCCATCTAACATTGATGCTCAGGCGAGACGATGTCCATTTCGTTGCCCTGTTGGTCTTCTTTGTTACTGTTTACTTTCCAATTTTGTATTCATAGTGGGTTTTTTAATGGACAAAATGGATAGATTTTATGTTTTCTCAAGATGAACAAAATGACAGATTTTGTGTTTTCTCAGGGGTAAATTGGTCAATTATCTCATTCAGACCCTTGATTTAGATAAAAAAGTAAACAACACCACAAATTTATCTAGGCGGACAAATTTATCCATACAGGACTTAGATAAATTTATCCATACAGGATTTAGATAAATTTGGTAAACAACCCCTTAGATTTTAGCCTAGTCTTTTCATTTTGGAAACAAATGGATGAAATAGGATTTCACATTCTATTACCAAGAAGAAATTAAGCAAAATCAATTTTCAAATATATAGAGAATGACCAAGGCTGGCTGGTTGGCTGGCGCAGAAAGGGCAACTTTGTGTAAAATATTAACTCTTAAATAACAAAATCAACATATAAAATATTACTAAAACATGAAAAATGTAAGCCCAACATTATTTTATCCGATAGCACACGGATTACTTTCAATTTCAATTTCAATTTCAGTTTCAAATATAAAAATATTATATTTAAACATATCATATTCAAGTTATTTTTTTGAATAATAAATTAAAAGAGAGGCTAATTGCACCAAAAAGTCAAAAAACATGCATTGTTTTTTGTGCTTAATCATTTTTTGTTTATATATATATATATATATATATATATATATATATTGTAACACCCTAAAAACAGAGTCAATTTGAACCTCAAAATACACATGTTATGATCAACAAAATATCAGACTTTTATAACTAAAGGATCAACAGTAAAGTTTTATATGTACATAAACATCTAACTTGAATAATCTTACTAATCTAATCATATCGACATAATCAGATTACTAGATTATCTAAGCTTGCGTCCCAAAAATCATCAAAAGAAGATCTTGATCCTTTAACAACTATAAGTCTGATTTCTTCCAGTTATTGCATCTCACTTCCCCAGACTATTTTCCCGAGCTTGTACCTGATAAGAAAATTTAATTTGAAACATTAGGCTTTCGCCTAGTGAGAATATCCAAATCAAATTAAACTTTAACAACTAAAATATTAACAGATATATCAAACCTGTTATCAACCATTTTACCGTACCAAGCTCAATTTAACAACAGGAATCTACCCAATTCCCTTCCTTATGACTATTTCATCTAGTCATATCACTATCAACCAACAATTACTTTAAATCCCACTTGATTATAAGTAATTTTCAACCCCAAGAAATTACAGTTTCTATACCTACTTATTTCTTAGTCCGAAAGTAGAGATTACAAATTTCAATATTTGTTTATCTCCAAATTTAAAATGAAGATATCAAATCTTCCTCCTGAAATGGGAATTACAAACTCTATGTCTGCCTATTCCACATTTCACTATCTCACCATCTTGAATCACTGCCCCCCAAATGGGATTTAATTTATATAGCGCTTAACAACAAGGGCCCTCACAGATGATTCAAGATTCACTCCAACAACTAGAAATAACATCCCTTCAGTCAATGGCTGGAAATTGGTTCCCATTAAACCGTACAAAGTAGCCCCCTGATGACCGGATGCCTATTTCTAGCCAACGCAACACAGTAACTGTGTATCATCACTCTTTCTATCGTATACTATATTTGTACGATATATCATATATTCTATATGTCTATATACAGAATATTAATTACCACAATTATCCCCATTCTTGCCAATTAGCAACGGGGATAAACATCTCAAATGTTAACTATAAGATCGGACTCATAAATAAGTCCTTTACAATTATTCATAACATGGCTTTCGTATCAAAATCTGAGTTATAATCATATAACAAATAGCATATAAATATCAGATTGCATTTCACATAAAAGCCTCAAAATACCACTGAAAGTCTACAAAAGTCGCAAGCCATTGCTTGCGTTTTCCTCCAAAATTCGCAAGTCAAGCTTGCGAGTTTCATAAAATTCGCAAGCCTCTCTTGCGAGTTTCTCTAAAATTCGCAGGCCAAGCTTGCGAGTTTTAGACTACTGTTCATCATCTTCTACCTTTATTAAGCCAGACATCATTTTTCAGTTTTAAGCATCTATCAGATGATTCTAAACAAGTAAAACATGTCTATTATCATCTTAATTGCAAAGTTTTAACATGAATGAATAAACTCACCTTATTAAGCAAATCTGCACACTTTCTTGAACACTGGTTCTTCAAAATCAGTGGCTTAATCAGCAGCTTAATCACAATCTGGACAAAATACTACAACTTAAATCTATGGAGATGAACGATAACAACAAAGAAAACAAGTTCTTACCACAAAATCACCAACTGATTTCTCCTCTTCTTTTCTTCTTTTCTTCCTTTCGTCTATCTCTCTGTCACGTTCTATCTCTCTCTCTATTTCTCTGTTTCCTTTCTTTGAGAATACAAAACAAAACTCAGTATTACCAAATACTGATTAAATCCTAATGTGACACCTCATGTCATAAACATGAGTCATCACCCAACATACACCTTTCACCCCAAACTTTCAAATAAAGACAAATCAACCCTCCAAGTTAATTTTCTCAAAAATAAATTGTACCAAAATACAATTTATCTACTATTAATTACAATGGAATTTTCGAGGTGTTACATATATATATATATTATCTTTTTATATATATGATATATATAGTGCTGTCTTTTCTTTTTTCTTTTTATATTTATTTGTATTATATATTTGTATTTAATTGTATTATATAGTTTAAAAAGTTTGTTTTTCTTTTACTTTTTGGTTTTATTTAAAAATAAATAAAAATTTATAAATATAAATATTACTAATTTTTTATAATTATAAAAATAAAACATAAACATTGCGATTTAACATATAAATAAAACATAAAATAATCTATATTACATTCGATTATTCTAAAACAACATTATCTGTAGTACAATTAACACGTAAAAGTCGTTGTTACTTCTGTATTCGATCTGAATACGGGGTAGCCCATCCTGCAGCACACGGATAACGGTAGTGGAAAAAATGTTGAGTTATAGTAGGGAACGGGTATCCTTCTGTCATATCTAATTTCACATAATGGTTACCATTAACGTACCCAATTGTAAAAACAACATGTTGATACCACGCTGGCGGAGTGGACCTAAGCGGCAAGTACGTCATACAGTCTGCCATATTTATAACGTGTAATATCACATTATACTTTGAAGCAATCAAGACACCTATTTCAGGCATTGTCATCCAGTGTTCAACTGGTGCACCTCGATTTGATTGAAAGAAGTTTAAAGTGTTGTAAACAATATTCCAATATTGACCTCCAAAAGCGTTCCAGTATTCTGTCTTGTGTGTATCTAACTCTTCCATCAAGTTAGACCGAATTGTGGGTCATGCATCTTCATGAAGACCGAGACAGACAGTTATTGCTCGGAATCCACAATTTCCATCACCTCTCACATCATGTACATGTGTAATGTAAGGGTGAAACATCTTTGAAAATTGATTAATGTATGGATGTGCATTATAGTTTTTGCCCATGAAAGAACTGTGTCCATGAGTAGTCTTGTTAACAACAGGTTCACGAACCCATGCTTTTGATGCAATGGCTATCTCTTTTATCTTCCTCAGAAAACTGAACTTACTGAAATCATAGCTAGCTTTATAGGTTGCAACAGACGGATCAACATGAGTTGCAAATGAGGGATCAACATGAGTTTTTCTGAAAAGCTTATCCTTCAACGAGGGTCGTCCACGAGTAGTCTTGTTAACAACAAGTTCACGAACCCATGTTTTTTATGCACTGGCTATCTCTTTTATCTTCCTCAGAAGACTGAACTTATCAGATCTCGATTGCTTGTTAAATTCCTCAGTAAACATTTGGACTTCAGCTTCACAACCTACGTCATCATCTTGTAAAGATTGGCACGGTGATAAATCAAGCGTCGTCCAAAATACATCAATTGAATCAATTGGGATAGGATGACCTTTGTTCAAGTATTGCATTTGTTCGTGCGCACATGGCAACCCATACATAAATTTAATTTATGGTACTCTTATAGTTAATGCGATAGAAGTGTAAAACAAAATTGAGAATACGTTAAAAAATGAATTTTAAATATAAAAAATATTTTTTATGTAGTGTATATGATATATATTAAAATATATAAATCAAATAAATTCAATATTAGGCTCATTTCGACCGTATCGAAGAGACGATTATAATGGTGTAACTTGTTAAAATTAAAACGTATTTTTAACGTATTTTAGTTAATAAACGATTATATGTGTTAAATGTAAAATTTAAATTATGAAAGTAAAAGGTATAAAGTAAAGTAAGTAAATAAGTATAGGGGTTGAAAGTATAAATATCAAATCAAAATCACATTTTTTGTCGAAAATGCCTAGGGCCTATAAAGGGGGTAAATTATTATGGGAAAAGGCCTAGCTATGTCTGACCTTATTATAAAAAATAAATACAATGGTATAATTTATAAAAAGAATATAAATATATATAACTTATAAAAAGAATATAAATGTAATACAAATTGACATGTCGAGTATTAATAAATATTTATAAAAATAAGTCGGTACGGTACGATATTACCGTGGTACACGACTTCTAATATCACGTACCAACCAAGTTTAAATAGTTGGTACGGTATAGCAACCAATTAGGTCGGTACCAACTAAATTGGTACGGTTGGTATGAGAATTGGTTGGTTTGTCTCGGTATAAAATTAACACCCCTATATATATAAACAAAAAGAATAATATATATATATATATATATATATTTCTATATTTCTAATATATATATATATGTATAGCAAATAAATAATATTATATATATATATATATATATTTAAATCAAAAAATGATTGGTTATGAAAACAATGTCATCATTACCAATCATTTTTTGGTTTAAATAGCATCCCCTAAATTAAGTTGCATTGATTAGGACCTAACCTAGCGATTTTCAATGGCAAAAAGTCTAGAGAATATAATTAATAGAGTAAACTACACTTTTGGTCCCTGTGGTTTGGTGTTTATAACACATTTGGTCTTTACAGTTTAAAAATTACACTTTAGCCCCTACTGTTTGCCATTTGGTCCGGATTTGGTCCCTCTGACCAACGTCCATCCATTTTCAGACGTTAGCCACTACCACGTGAGATAAGCATGAGGGTAAATCGGTCTTTTTACCTCTAAACCCCTTTTTGTCCCTTTATTGTCCAAAACAAAAACCCTTGTTTTCATTTTTGTCCCTATCGTTTACCCTCTGTTTCTCAACCTTTCTCTCCACCATCTTCAAACTCTGTATACGTATGCAACCTGCAATGTGGACGATTAGGTCAGTACATGAAGACTTTGATCTACAGTACGTATATGGTAAGTATATCCTTGATTGCAGAGCATTTTGAGTTTTTGATTATTTGTCTAGTTGATTGAAACTGATGTCAATAGTTTGAATATTTGATTGCAGGGCATTATCCTAACCTCATTACATTAAAGATACATCATGGTGGTCTTTTTACAAAACGGCCTGGAAAGAAGTACATTGAAGGTAAAAGTAACTTTATTGACTTGGTTGATGTTGATGAACTTAGTGTCCATGAGATCAATGCCATGGTTATTGAGCTTGGTTACACTGGTCAGTACCCCATGTATTACCATTTTCTTACCCCTCATAGTAACCTAGATATTGGACTTAGAGCCTTAGGCAATGATCAAGATATAATCAATCTTATCAAGCACACCTCAACTAATAAAATGATTAAGGTATACATAGAGCAATTTAGGACAACTGTGGGTACCTACAACAAGTCATCAGGTGGACCAAAAGTGGTAATTGAGGAACTCCCTGATGAAAATCCTGCTGTACAACCCAAAAAAAAGGCAAGTACCTCATGCAAAAAGAGGTTACTGTTGGAGTGGAAGGAGCCAGAGGAACCAGAGCAATATACACCAGTAGTTGAGAGTTGGTCAGGACAAGCATCTGGAATTAATGAGTCAGTACTTGAAACTGGGTTGGAACAAGACCTCAATCAAGAGTCTTTTGAATTTGATCCTTTCTGGGAAGAACTTGGTATTGAGCAACCATCTGTTAATGAACCATCTATCCAAGAACAATCTGTCCAAGAACCATCTATTAAAGAACCATCTATTAAAGAACCATCTATCCAAGAACCATCTATTAAAGAACAAACTGTCCAAGAAGATGACAGTGAAGACTCAGATTACATGGAGGATGAAATGGCAGAGGTTGGTGTTGTAACATCCTGAATTTTCAGAAATAGTAATTTAATGAGAATTGGGATCTACTTGTATTTTGGTTTAAAACCTTGAATTATGTTGTAATTGATAATTCAATAGGGTTAAAATACAAAGGTTTGATGTTTGGTGTTATTTTGAAATTGATGAAACTAGAAGGTGTATTTGGTCGATTGTTGAAAATATGTATATGGATAAAGATACTGAGAATGAGAAATATCTCATTCTTGTTTATGTTGAGTCGGCAAAAGAGAGAAGCAGGAAGAAAAGAGAGAAAGAAGAAAGAAGCTTGGTTCTTCATTTTGGTAAGAGATTTGAAATGATTTCTTGTAGCATTCTGTTGTAGTTATGTGTTTATAAACGTATCTGTATTGTAAATAGGGTTGAAAATCGTTTACAACAGATTTGGAGATTTACGATTTTGGCAGAGAAACAAGTTTTGCTGCATAAGGTGAGTTCATTCGATTCGTTGTATAAATCAGTGTTCTTAAGTTATATTAACCTTAATATAGTTGTATAAATTGATTGAGGACTAAATGGAATACATAGATTGAACCGATTTCACAAGTTAAGTCGATTTGTGGACTTGTTAGAAATAAAATGTACGTAGTTCCGGTACTGATTTGTCCCGGTGCAGTCCCGATATGATCAAAAGTACCGGAAGTTGAATGTCCCGATACAGGTAAGTCCTGGTACAATAGAGTCCCGGTATAATAGAGTCCCGGTACTTATGAGTTCCGGTGAAGTCCCAGTACTGTTGACTACCGGGAGTTGGGGGGATACCGGGAGATGGGGATACCAGGAGTTGGGAATACCGGGAGTTGGCAGTATACTGTAACAGTAGTAATTCTGATAGTTAAGACATTCTGAGGTCTTGAATTATTTTGTACTCTTCTGATTGTTTTGGAGACTACATTTCGATAAATCGTGAAAAGATACGATTAGGCATTGTCATAAAACTTATGAAGTTCGGACATACGTACATTCTTGTATAGTATGTTAGGGTATATAGCCTGCGTTAGTTTGATGCTAGGCAGAAAGGGGTTAAGTGTAATGGATCCATAGGCACTAAAGTTTGGTAATCACATGGAATAGGCGTGTAGTATTACTCATTTAATCGTTATTCCAGTGTGTGTGGGAAATCATGGAATAGGCGTGTGGTATTACTTGTTTAATCGTTATTCCTGATTTCTAAGGAAGAGAGTGAGGTTGACATAAGTACTTGTAATCTCCGCTTCCTTACCGATAAATGGGCGTGTGTAATCGCGATTTATTGGTGGAGAGCATTGATCTAGAATCTGAGAAGATTCGTAGTGTGGCTCTGGGGTATGAAATGCTGATAAATGGGCGTGTGTAATCGCGATTTATTAGTGGAGAGCATTGATCTAGAATCTGAGAAGATTCATAGTGTGGCTCTGGGGGTATGATATGCTGATGGAATTGTGGTCAGTCATAGTCATGGGAGTGGATAAAATTGCGTAGAGGAATAGAGTTCTATGTACGGTAAGAAAAGGAGTAACCAGGTTTGTTATAACTTGTTTACATTGATTTTGCAAATGTTATTATTGAAACGAATGTTCTCACTAGGCGTTGGCCTAATCGTTTCATGTGATGTTTTCTTACCAGGTTCAGGCTCAGGCAGATAAAGGGTTGTGGGACGAGTGACTTTGAAATAGCAGAAGTGGTAATTATCCAAGAGGAGATTTTTGAAGGATAGCTTAGATAACTCAATTAATCTGATTAGTATGACATGATTAGATTGACAGGTTATTTGAAGTATCCTGTAATGTAAATATACTCTTGATGGTTAATTCCTTTGCTATTTATATAAGTTGAAGTTTATGTTGTCATAACCTGTTGTAACTTGAGGTTTAAATTGGCCCGAAATTTAGGGCGTTACAATATGGTATCAGAGTTGTAGTTTAAGCGAACTAAGTATGCTGATGAGATACTTAGACTTAAGCTGAGATGAATTAGGTTATGATATGTGAGATATGGGTAGAAGTGCTAAGACGGGATAGTCTTAGAGTCGACGGAAATACGTGAAATTAATACTGTGACAATGGAAAGAGGATTCTCATGTATAGTATGTTCACAATTTCAATTAGCTACTGTTATTATGAATATATTGTTACACAAGCATACTTATTTCTAAATTGTTACAGTGATTAATGATCGGTAAAGTACGTTCGTATGTCTAGACTTGTGTAACCATTTCTTATGGTTATTCCTTTGTGTTTTATCAGAAAATGGTAAATACGCCGCCGTTGTCCCCTATTTCTGAAATGAATAGGACTGGGATTGATTGGACTGAAGAAAGACAACCTGGATTAGGTGGAGTTCCTGAGACTCCGCCGAATTTTCTTTCTTTCGGAGGATCACACAGCCGGATGCCTAGGGTGGGTACCAGTACTGCCATCCCGAGAACACCAGAAGCAGGAATGGAGTCTCGAATGATGGAAAATATGATGCGGATGATGAACACGGCAATGGAAAGACAATCTGAAAAGTTCATGAAGGCGCTTTATGATCGTACGACGGAGGTACCACGGACAACAACAGATACTGGAATAATCCCTCCACTTCATACTCTGGAATCAGAAACTGAAAGGAGAGTAGAAAGAGGTTGTTCGTATAAGACTTTTCTAAGTTGTAAACCACCGGAGTTTGTCAGAGCGGATAATCCAGTGGCGTGTATGAACTGGATCAGAGAGATAGAACAAGCCTTTCGGGCTTGCGAATGTGATGAAAAGTCGAAAGTTAGGTTTGCTTCACAGATGCTGAGAGGAAACGCGTTGATGTGGTGGAATGTGCTGACTGCTTCAATTTCGACTCCCGTCCTGTCTGCAATGACTTGGGAGTCATTTAAAAAGAAGCTTTTGGAAAAATACTGCAACGAAAGCGAGATGGATCGAATAGAGGAGGAATTTCGAAATCTGAAAAAGGGTACTAATATTGTTCGAAAGTATATGGAACTGTTCATGGAGAAGTTGAATCTAGTTGGGCATGTATCTCCAACTGAGAAAGATAGAGTTAAGGCTTATCTGAAAGGACTGCCGACGGATATGATGTCGCGAGTGCGGAGTTCTAAAGCTTTGACGTTGAGAGAGACGATCGAAGAAGCCAAAGTGATAGAAAATGTATACGCCTTGGATAAAGAAGAAAAGACCCAAGTTGGGGAGAAGCGGAAATGGGAAGGTCGATCAGAGCATTCACAGAAGTCAAGGAGCGCTGGTAAAGGTACTTCTTATGAATCATGTCGTGAACCAAACTGGTGTCCAAAGTGTAAGAGCAAGCATTACGGGCAGTGTCGAGTGATATCATCTGAATGCTTTAAGTGTGGGGGCATACTATGAATAATTGTCCAGTGCGGGGGAATACATGTTTTGAGTGTAAGCAACCGGGTCACTTTCGTCGGGAGTGCCCAAGGCTGAAAAAGAGCGGCGATCAGAGTAAGAAACCAGTTATTCCGAAGCCAACGGGCCGAGCTTTTCAAATGACCGCCGATGAAGCTAAGGAATCAAGGGACGTTGTCTCGGGTACATTCTTTGTTAATTCTTGTCCTGCACGTATTTTGTTCGATTGTGGAGCGAACTTGTCATTTGTGTCCAAATCATTCTATCCTAAATTAGCTACGCCTGTTACTACTTTAGATGATGCTTTAGTAGTAGAGGTAGCTAATGGAGGTCAAGCTTTGGTTCGAGAAAGGCTTGATGGTTGTACTATTCTTATAGAAGAGATGAAATTTTCGATCAACTTGTTGTTGATGGAAATTGGAGGGTTTGACATAGTTGTGGGTATGGATTGGCTGACGACCAATCAAGCTGAAATATTTTGCGCAAATAAATTAATCAGGATTCCGATGACCGATAAGGATGATGTATTCATCTTTGGGGAAAAGCAAAAAGGGGAAATTCCGTTAATCTCTGTTGTGAAGGCACGAAAGTGTTTAATGAAAGGATGTATATCCTATCTTGCGTATGTCTTATATGGAAGGTTGGAAAAGAAACAATTGGAAGATATTAAAGTGGTAAGTGAGTTTCCTGACATATTTCCTGATGATCTTCCTGGTCTACCCACTGAAAGGCAGGTAGAGTTTAGAATTGATCTCATTCCAGGTTCGTCTCCGATAGCGCGGGCACCTTACCGTCTAGCGCCGTCTGAAATGAAAGAGATGATGACTCAACTTCAGGAGTTATTAGATAAAGGTTTTGTCAGACCGAGTTCTTCGCCAGCTCCGGTCCTGTTTGTTAAGAAGAAAGACGGTACTATGAGAATGTGTATAGATTACCGCGAGATGAATAAGGTGACGATTAAGAATAAATATCCGCTTCCAATAATCGATGATCTATTTGATCAACTTCAAGGAGCAGGATGTTTTTCTAAGATTGATTTGAGGTCAGGATATCACCAGGTGCGGGTTAGAAATGAAGATATTCCTAAGACAGCTTTTAGAACCAGATACGGGCATTATGAGTTTCTAGTAATGCCATTCGGGTTGACAAATGCTCTAGCTGTCTTCATGGATCTGATGAATAGAGTGTGTCGACCTTTCTTGGACAAGTTTGTTATCGTCTTTATTGATGACATACTTGTGTATTCCAAGACTGAAGCAGATCATGAACAACATCTACGTGAAGTCTTAGAAGTTTTAAGAAGAGAGAAATTGTACGCGAAGTTTTCAAAATGTGAATTTTGGTTAAAAGAAGTACAATTTCTAGGTCACGTGATCACTTCAGAAGGAGTCAAGGTAGACCCAACTAAAATTGAAGCTATGGCAAATTGGGAGACACCTAGAAGTGCATCTGAAATAAGAAGTTTCTTGGGTTTAGCAGGTTATTACAGAAGGTTTATTAAAGACTTTTCTAAGATTGCATCTGCTTTGACTATTCTGACTAGAAAGAACATGAAGTTTGTCTGGAAGGAGAAACAAGAATTGGCTTTCAAAACCTTACGTCAAAAGTTGTGTGAGGCTCCAGTTCTTGCTTTACCAGAAGGAACAGAAGATTTAGTGGTGTACAGTGATGCTTCAAAGATGGGTCTAGGGTGCGTATTGATGCAACGAGGAAAAGTGATTGCTTATGCGTCAAGACAACTTAAAGAATACGAGAAGAACTACCCGACACATGATTTGGAGTTGGCGGCTGTCGTTTTTGCTTTAAAGCTGTGGATGCACTACTTGTATGGAACCAAATGTACTCTTTTTACTGACCATAAAAGTTTGCAGCATGTTTTTGATCAGAAAGAGTTAAATATGAGACAACGGAGATGGTTAGAATTACTTAAAGATTACGATTGCGAATTGCATTACCATCCTGGCAAAGCAAATGTCGTGGCCGATGCTTTAAGTAGGAAAGAGTATAGTGGATGTTTGAAATCAATCAATGCTAGAATTGATGTGACATCAAGTTTGATGGAAAAGATAAAAGAGGCACAAGCAGGGGCTTTAAGGGAAGAAAACTTGAAAGAAGAAGTGATGGGTAAGCAACACCTGCAGTTGACGGAAGATGGCCGTGGAATAAAGCTGTTCCAAGGTCGTGTTTGGGTACCAAAGATTGGAGGAAATCGAGAGTTGATTCTCGAAGACGCCCATAGATCTAAGTATTCTATACATCCGGGGAGTACTAAGATGTATAGGGATTTGAAGTTACACTACTGGTGGCCGGCTATGAAAGTAGATGTGGCCCAGAAGGTAGAAACATGTAGAAGATGTTCGTTGGTGAAAGCAGAACATCAGAAACCTTACGGGAGTTTCCAATCTTTGGAAATTCCAGAATGGAAGTGGGAGAAGATCACCATGGACTTTGTGACGAAGTTACCCAAGACGCAAAAGGGTAACGACACAATATGGGTAATCGTGGATAGATTAACTAAGAGTGCTCATTTTCTGGCTATGAAAGAAACATCACCAATTGAGAAGTTGGCAAAGTTGTATATTGATGAGGTGGTATCAAGACATGGTATACCGGTGTCGATTGTGTCAGATCGTGATAGTCGGTTTACCTCAAGGTTTTGGCGATCACTACAAGAGGAATTGGGTACGAAAGTTAATTTGAGCACTGCTTTTCATCCACAGACTGATGGACAGAGTGAAAGGACTATACAAACTTTGGAAGATATGCTCAAGTCATGTGTATTGGATTTTGGAGGTAACTGGGATACGCATCTACCTTTAGTAGAATTTGCGTATAATAACAGTTATCATTCTAGTATCAGAAGAGCGCCCTTCGAAGCCTTGTATGGTCGAAAATGTAGAACTCCGGTATGTTGGTTAGAAGCCGGAGAGAAACAATTTGCTGGTCCAGAATTGGTACAACAAACAGCTGATAAGGTGAAAGAAATTCGGCAGCATATGAAAGCAGCTCAGGACCGACAGAAGAGTTATGCTGACCCAAAAAGGAGACCAAAAGAATTTCAAGTTGGGGAGCGCGTGATGCTTAAAGTGTCCCCATGGAAGGGTGTGATAAGGTTTGGTAAACGCGGGAAAGTTAAGTCCTCGTTTTCTAGGACCTTTCACTATCACTAAAAGGATTGGTTTACAAGCATATCAGTTGGATCTTCCACCAGAATTGGAAGGGGTTCATAATACCTTTCATGTTTTTTATCTTCGGAAATGTTTAGCCGAAGAAGAGGATGTGATACCACTCTCTGATGTGAGAGTAGATGAGAAGAGTCGCTGTGTGGAAGAACCAGAGGCAATTCTGGAGAGATCGGTTAGAAAGCTACGTAGTGGCAAGGAAGTAGCTATGTTGAAAGTACAGTGGAAGCACCATCGAGGTACTAATGTGACTTTAGAGTCAGAAGAAAGTATGAAAGATAAGTATCCTCATTTGTTTACTTGATTTTGATTTCGGGGACGAAATCATTTTCAAGTTGGGGAGTATTGTAACATCCTGAATTTTCAGAAATAGTAATTTAATGAGAATTGGGATCTACTTGTATTTTGGTTTAAAACCTTGAATTATGTTGTAATTGATAATTCAATAGGGTTAAAATACAAAGGTTTGATGTTTGGTGTTATTTTGAAATTGATGAAACTAGAAGGTGTATGTAACACCCCAAAACAGGGGTCAACAAAAACTTCCATAAAACGAAAGAGTGCTACACATTTCTAAAGTAAAAGTATACATAATTATCATTACATAACCATTAATACCAAGATTTAGATAATTATAACTACTAATGGACCACTAGCTTATCTAATCTCTACTATAGAAATCAGATTACAAAAGGTGTTGGAAAGTTCTATCATAAATCTTCTAATCTTTAGCTCTCCAACAATGATCCCATGCTCACAACCCCGATCTAAACCTTCTTGTGTCCGGAACCACTAATATCTGTAACACATAAAACACATAACAAGTGTTAGGCTTTTAAAGCCTAAGTGAGGTTTACACATAGCACATAGAGCATAATCATAGCATGTAGGAATAACAATTCGATACATTCACAAATTGTATTCCATGGAGAAGGCCCATATTGCTACCCAGTTACATCATAATGGAAGATATACCTTGGTCGGTACCCCACGGTATTGTCACAAGGCATGACACAACGGAAAACCCCACGGTATCCGAAGGTATGAATCAATTACACTTACCCCATGGTGTGTAAGAATATATCCTCCAATGCCTACTAGGTGCTCCTCCAATTATGTGAATACCAAATATATTAATCCAAAATAATATTCAAAGCATATTTAACACATAACAATGGTCCAACCATTTAACATGATCAATACTACTTCCATGTAGTTCATATACATCCATATGTAATAAATCATATTCCATATAATATCAATAATAAACATCCACATTTACAATTCAATAATAGGTCCATATTGACCATTAAGCCATCATTACTTCATTAAGACATAAATTAAGCCATCAACATAATAACATACCAATGATGTATAATCAAACCCAAACTTTTAACACTAACATTTATCATGGCATTCTAAATAATAGAACACAATTAATCCACCATAACTTACTTGAACTCTTCTTGTTTCCCTCTTAACCATTAAGAGCTTATTAACCAAGATTTCTCAATAACAATAACAAAATCAAGATAAAGAATGATAATAAGGTATAATACAATTAATTAGATACAAGTTACTCACCTCTAATCTTCAATTGAAATAACCCTAACTTGAAGATTTGAACTTTATCACTCCAATAAGAAAGATGAAGATGTAAAGCCCTAAATGGAGTTTAATTGGTAAGATTCATCTAATAATTGTTTGAAATGAATTAGGATTGAGAGATATGAGTTTACCTTAAGTTTAGATGGAAAATCGTCTGAGAAGTAAGGAGCAAAAGTTCTGATTTTGAGAGTTCTAAAGTGAAAGGATAATGACTAAGGACCAAGAGGTGGGTTTAATCCCCTTTTAGCACGTCAGGTGCTCGGCGCCGATCCCCGCGCCTATGCATCGACGCCACCATCGGCGCCAGCCTTTGTTTGCTAGTCTTCTCAATTTCCACTGATTTAGCCATAACTTCTTCGTTAGAACTCCGTTTTTACCCCGGAAAGTACCGTTGGACTCGTATTCAAATTACCCATCCAACTAATCCATAAAATCTATTATTTAACTTTATCATCTATTTTTCGTTAATTTCCTTAAGGAATAAACTTACAGATTTCTATCGGAAGTTCTCAAATAACACGTAACAATCACGGAAATTACTTAGGAAATCAATTATAATCTAAGAAGTCAAAATATAAAGAAATATTAGGACTATTATTACTTACAAGGATTTTCCGGGTGTTACAATTCTCCCCCACTTGAAATAGATTTCGTCCTCGAAATCTTAGATTAAGAAAACAAATGTGGATATCGTCGCTTCATATTCTCTTCCGGCTCCCATGTGATATTAGCTCCACGGTGATGTTTCCATTGCACTTTGACCATATTGATTTCTTTGCGTCGAGTTCCTTTAGTCGAACGCTCCAAAATAGCTTCGGGTTCTTCTATACAATGCTTGTTCTCCACTCTAATTTCTGATAATGGTATCACATTTTCTTCATGACCAAAACACTTACGCAAATAACAAACGTGAAAAGTCGGATGGATTCCGTTCATCTCTGGAGGTAAGTCTAACTTGTAAGCTTGCAAACCCACACGTTCCAAAATAGTAAACGGGCCTAGGAAACGAGGACTCAACTTTCCCCTTTTCCCAAATCGGATTAACCCTTTCCACGGAGATACCTTTAACATTACTCGCTCCCCCACTTGGAATTCAATTGGTTTCCTTTTCTTGTTTGCATAACTCACTTGTCGATCTTGGACCGCTTTCAATCGTTCTCTCATAATCTTGACCTTGTCCGCCGTTTCTTGAACAATTTCCGGTCCAGCAAACTGTTTCTCTCCCGCTTCCAACCAACAAGCCATAGTCCTACACTTTCTCCCATAGAGTGCTTCAAATGGTGCTGCCTTCAAGCTAGAATGGTAACTATTGTTGTAAGCAAACTCTATTAATGGTAGATGCGCGTCCTAATTTCCACCAAATTCGATTACACAAGCCCTCAACATATCTTCTAGAGTTTGAATGGTCCTTTCACTTTGACCATCCGTCTGCGGGTGATAAGCCGTGCTCAAATTCAATCTAGTACCAAGTTCTTCTTGTAGTGCTTGCCAAAATCGTGACGTGAACCGACTGTCCCTATCAGAAACTATGGATACAGGCACACCATGTCGTGAAACCACTTCATCAATGTAAAGTTTTGCCAACGAGTCCATTGATGAGGTTTCTCGCATTGCCAAGAAATGCGCACTTTTCGTCAATCGATCCACAATTACCCATATTGTATTATTACCTTTCAAAGTTCTAGGTAATTTTGTTACGAAGTCCATTGTGATCTTTTCCCATTTCCACTCGGGTATTTCCAAAGGCTGCAATTTACCATAAGGTAATTGATGTTGAGCTTTTACTTGAGAACAAGTTGTGCATTCACTTACATACTGCGCCACATCCAACTTCATAACCGGCCACCAATATTGCAACTTTAGATCTATATACATTTTGGTGCTCCCGGGATGAATAGAGTACTTGGATTTATGAACTTCATCCATAAGTAACTTTCTATTCTCGCCGATCTTTGGTATCCATACTCGCCCATTGAACAGTTTAACCCCACGGCTATCTTCAGTTAGCAACTGTTTCTGCTTCACCATCACTTCATCTTTAAGATTTTCTTCTTTCAGTGCTTCCACTTGCGCGAGTCTTATGCGATCAATCAAACTTGATACAATGTCTATTTTAGCAAAATCTGCTCGTAGACCCCTATCACACTCTTTTCGGCTCAAAGCATCAGCAACGACATTGGCTTTACCTGGATGATAAAGCAGCTCACAATCATAATCCTTGAGTAATTCCAACCACCTTCGTTGTCTCATGTTCAACTCCTTTTCGTCGAAGACGTACTTCAAACTTTTATGATCAGTATACAATGTGCATTTGGTACCATAAAGATAGTGTCGCCACAACTTTAATGCAAAAACTATTGCGGCCAATTCTAAGTCATGAGTGGGGTAATTCTTTTCGTGCACCTTGAGTTGTCTCGAAGCATAGGCTATTACTTTTCCTCGTTGCATTAATACACAACCCAAACCCATTTTAGATGCATCACTGTAAACCACAAAATCTTCTGATCCTTCAGGCAAAGCTAAAACAGGTGCTTCACACAGTTTCTTTTGAAGGGTACGGAAAGCCTCTTCTTAAGTTTCGGTCCAAATAAAATTCACATTCTTCTGAGTCAAAGCTGTCAAAGGAGATGCGATCTTTGAGAAGTCTTGAATAAACCTTCGGTAGTATCCCGCTAATCCCAAGAAGCTTCGTATTTCACTCGGACTCTTGGGCGGTTCCCATTTCATAATTTCCTCAACCTTTGAAGAATCCACCTTCACCCCATCTTGAGTAACTACATGACCCAAGAACTGTATCTCTTACAACCAAAAATCACATTTCGAAAATTTCGCGTAAAGTTTCTCTTTTCTTAATGTCTCTAACACTTCACGGAGATGAGATTCGTGATTCGCTTCATTCTTAGAGTATACCAATATATCATCGATAAAAACAATTACCGATTTATCGAGAAAAGGTCGGCACACCCGATTCATCATGCCCATGAACACCGCCGGTGCATTCGTCAAACCGAATGGCATTACTAGGAATTCGTAATGACCATAGCGGGTTCGAAACGCCGTCTTTGGAATGTCGTCTTCTTGCACCCTTACTTGATGATAACCCGAACGTAAATCAATCTTTGAAAAACATGTCGCTCCTTGCAATTGATCAAATAAGTCATCGATTCTGGGAAGTGGATATTTGTTATTTACGGTTACCTTATTCAGCTCTCTATAATCTATACACATACGCATTGAGCCATCTTTCTTCTTTACAAATAAAACTGGTGCTCCCCACGGTGACGAACTCGGTCTCACAAATCCCTTATCCAAGAGTTCTTGAAGCTGTACCATCATCTCTTTCACTTCCAACGGAGCCAAGCGATAAGGTGTTTTAGCAATCGGAGACGCTCCCGACATCAAGTCTATCTTGAACTCTACTTGACGATCTGGTGGTAAACCTGGCAATTCTTCGGGAAATACGTCAAGAAACTTGCACACGACTTTCACATCTTCCACTTTCTTCTTTTCCATCTTAGTATCAATCACATATGCCAAGAATGACTTACAACCTTTTAATACACATTTCCGCGCCTTTAGCATAGTCATAGACGCCATTTCTCCCTTCCTCCGATCTCCATATATAACAATAGGGTTTCCGTCAGAAGATGGTATACGAATTAGCTTCTTAGCACACACAATTTCACCTTGAATTTCTACTAACCAATCCATCCCAACCACTACATCAAAATCCCCAATCAAAATTGGCATTAAATCTACTGGAAAATTCTTCCCTTCTATCTCTAGCGGACATCTTCGCAAAACATCTCTTACCACAACATTTTCACCATTAGCTATTTCTACTAACAAAACTTCTTCTAACTGACTAACAGGCAAATTTAACTTTTGAATAAATGATAATGACACGAATGAATAACTTGCACCAGAATCAAATAAAACACGCGCAGGTACGGAGTTTAGAAGAAATGTACCCGACACCACATCTTTTGAACTTCTAGCTTCATCAGTCGACATTTGAAATGCCCTTCCAGTTGCCTTTGGTGGTTCTGACTTGGGTTTCCCAGATCCGCCTGTCTTTAACCTTGGGCAATCTCTCTTCACATGACCCGGCTCACGACATTCAAAACAAATTACCCCTTTTATGGAACAATCCCGCATTAAGTGCCCAACTTTTCCACATTTACTACAAGTTAGAGGACCCTGATACTGACGAGTGTTACACAGACCCATATGAGATTTCCTGCATCGATTACACCATCTAGCCTCGTTACGACTATCTCCACCTTTATTCCCCGTGAATGGTCTTTGTTGACGAAAATTTCCAGACGACCCTTCCCATTTCCTTTTCTCACTTATGGGCCCACTCTCCAACTTTCCTTGAACCAAATCATCTTCTATCCGCAAAGATTCTTCAATTGCTTCTTGTATGGTTGAAACCTTAGCATTTCTCAAAGCAGTTTTCATACTAGCCGGTAATCCCCTTTGATACGTCTTTATCTTTGTTTTCTCGTCAGGGGCTAAGTGTTCCACCAGATTTAACTTCTCCAGAAACAATCTTGAGTATTCCATAACTGACATATCTCCTTTCTTCATCCCACGGAACTCATCCTCAATCTTGTCTAGTGCCCGCTCACTGCAATACTTTTCAAGAATTTTCTTTTTGAAAGCTGCCCACGTGAATTTGGCCAATAGTGCAGGTGCGATTGATGAACGTGTAAGATTCCACCACGTAAGAGCTTCACCCTTAAGGAGATGAGATGCAAATTTAACCTTTTGAGAGTCTTCACATTCACTTGCTTCAAAAGACATCTCAACTTCTCGAATCCAGTTCATACATTTGGTGGGATCAGTAGTTCCTGCAAACTCTGGAGGTTTACATCCCAAAAACGTCTTGTATGTGCATCTCCGTTCCTTTCTTCCTTCCCGAATATTCGTATCTGTTTCCGCATTTAAAGTATTTTCCAAATTACCTTGCCCATTCAAAGCATTTTCTGCAATCGTCTCACGTTGTCGAATGATGTGATCTCTATCATCTAACATCTTCATAAATCGTTCCTGTTGTTGAGTCATAGCAGATTCCATGGCTCGGAGTATACTATTCCTCAACCGAGTTTCAAGAGCGTCTTCTTCCATTACTAGGTTCGAGGTACCAATGTTGAGTCTTGGTATATTTTCTGTTCCTCCGCCTAAATTACGCGGTCTCGGAGAATGTCAAGCTGTTGCTTGATTTTCAGGTTGGTCAGCAGTAGATTCAGATGCTGACTGACCATCAGGTGGTCGCTGCACTTGACTTCGAGTATTTACCATTTCAGTCTGTCAAGCACGCGAGAATAAGGTAAGAATTAGACTAATTTTGTGTACTAATACACTTATCAATTACCATAATAATAGATATCAAGTACACTTACATAACAACATATTCATAAAAACATTAGCTAGATGAAATTATGAACATGTAATATACAAGTATTCTTATTACCATCATTATAATTTTCAACAAATGTATTTCCACAATTCCTAACACTCTCCCATCCTATGTTATCTACCCATTCAACATTATTCAATCTTATTATTTTCAGCTTAAGTCTAGGCATACTATAGTCATACCTAGTTCACTTAAACTAGAGCTCTGATACCAACTTGTAACACCCCAAAACAGGGGTCAACAAAAACTTCCATAAAACGGAAGAGTGGTACACATTTCTAAAGTAAAAGTATACATAATTATCATTACATAACCATTAATACCAAGATTTATATAATTATAACTACTAATGGACCAATAGCTTATCTAATCTCTACTATAGAAATCAGATTACAAAAGGTGTCGGAAAGTTCTATCATAAATCTTCTAATCTTTAGACTTCCAACAATGATCCCATGCTCACAACACCGATCTAAACCTTCTTGTGTCCGGAACCACTAATATCTGTAACACATAAAACACATAACAAGTGTTAGGCTTTTAAAGCCTAAGTGAGGTTTACACATAGCACATAAAGCATAATCATAGCATGTAGGAATAACAATTCGATACATTCACAAATTGGATTCCATGGAGAAGGCCCATATTGCTACCCAGTTACATCATAATGGAAGATATACCTTGATCGGTACCCCACGATATTGTCACAAGGCATGACACAACGGAAAACCCCACGGTATCCGAAGGTATGAATCAATTACACTTACCCCATGGTGTGTAAGAATATATCCTCCAATGCCTACTAGGTGCTCCTCCAATTATGTGAATACCAAATATATTAATCCAAAATAATATTCAAAGCATATTTAACACATAACAATGGTCCAACTATTTAACATGATCAATACTACTTCCATGTAGTTCATATACATCCATATGTAATAAATCATATTCCATATAATATCAATAATAAACATCCACATTTACAATTCAATAATAGGTCCATATTGACCATTAAGCCATCATTACTTCATTAAGACATAAATTAAGCCATCAACATAATAACATACCAATGATGTATAATCAAACCCAAACTTTTAACACTAACATTCATCATGGCATTCTAAATAATAGAACACAATTAATCCACCATAACTTACTTGAACTCTTCTTGTTTCCCTCTTAACCATTAAGAGCTTATTAACCAAGATTTCTCATTAACAATAACAAAATCAAGATAAAGAATGATAATAAGGTATAATACAATTAATTAGATACAAGTTACTCACCTCTAATCTTCAATTGAAATAACCCTAACTTGAAGATTTGAACTTTATCACTCCAATAAGAAAGATGAAGATGTAAAACCCTAAATGAAGTTTAATTGGTAAGATTCATCTAATAATTGTTTGAATTGAATTAGGATTGAGAGATATGAGTTTACCTTAAGTTTAGATGGAAACTCGTCTGAGAAGTAAGGAGCAAAAGTTCTGATTTTGAGAGTTCTAAAGTGAAAGGATAATGACTAAGGACCAAGAGGTGGGTTTAATCCCCTTTTAGCACGTCAGGTGCTCGGCGCCGATCTCTGCGCCTATGCTTCGGCGCCACCATCGGCGCCAACCTCTGTTTGCTAGTCTTCTCAATTTCCACTGATTTAGCCGTAACTTCTTCGTTAGAACTCCGTTTTTACCCCGGAAAGTACCGTTGGACTCGTATTCAAATTACCCATCCAACTAATCCATAAAATCTATTATTTAACTTTATCATCTATTTTTCGTTAATTTCCTTAAGGAATAAACTTACAGATTTCTATCGAAAGTTCTCAAATAATAAGTAACAATCACGGAAATTACTTTGGAAATCAATTATAATCTAAGAAGTCAAAATATAAAGAAATATTAGGACTATTATTACTTACAAGGATTTTCCGGGTGTTACAGTGTATTTGGTCGATTGTTGAAAAATGTGTATATGGATAAAGATACTGAGAATGAGAAATACCTCATTCTTGTTTATGTTGAGTCGGCAAAAGAGAGAAGCAGGAAGAAAAGAGAGAAAGAAGAAAGAAGCTTGGTTCTTCATTTTGGTAAGATATTTGAAATGATTTCTTGTAGCATTCTGTTGTAGTTATGTGTTTATAAACGTATCTGTATTGTAAATAGGGTTGAAAATCGTTTACAACAGATTTGGAGATTTACGATTTTGGCAGAGAAACAAGTTTTGCTGCATAAGGTGAGTTTATTCGATTCGTTATATAAATCAGTGCTCTTAAGTTATATTAACCTTAATATAGTTGTATAAATTGATTGAGGACTGAATGGAATACATAGATTGAACTGATTTCACAAGTTAAGTCGATTTGTGGACTTGTTTGAAATAAACTGTACGTAGTCCCGGTACTGATTTGTCCCGGTGCAGTCCCGATATGATCAAAAGTACCGGAAGTTGAATGTCCCGATACAGGTAAGTCCCGGTACAATAGAGTCCCGGTACAATAGAGTCCCAGTATAATAGAGTCCCGGTACTTATGAGTTCCGGTGAAGTCCCGGTACTGTTGATGTAACACCCGGAAAATCCTTGTAAGTAATAATAGTCCTAATACTTCTTTATATTTTGACTTCTTAGATTATAATTGATTCCTAAGTAATTTCCGTGATTGTTACTTGTTATTTGAGAACTTCCGATAGAAATCTGTAAGTTTATTCCTTAAGGAAATTAACGAAAAATAGATGATAAAGTTAAATATTATATTTTATGGATTAGTTGGATGGGTAATTTGAATACGGGTCCAACGGTACTTTCCGGGGTAAAAACGGAGTTCTAACGAAGAAGTTATGGCTAAATCAGTGGAAATTGAGAAGACTAGCAAACAGAGGCCGGCGCCGATGGTGGCGCCGATGCATAGGTGCGGGGATCGGCGCCGAGCACCTGACGTGCTAAAAGGGGATTAAACCCACCTCTTGGTCCTTAGTCATTATCCTTTCATTTTAGAACTCTCAAAATCAGAACTTTTGCTCCTGCTCTTTACTTCTCAGACGATTTTCATCTAAACTTAAGGTAAACTCATATCTCTCAATCCTAATTCAATTCAAACAATTATTAGATGAATCTTACCAATTAAACTTCATTTAGGGCTTTACATCTTCAATTTTCTTATTGGAGTGATTAAGTTCAAATCTTCAAGTTAGGGTTATTTCAATTGAAGATTTGAGGTGAGTAACTTGTATCTAATTAATTGTATTTTACCTTATTATCATTCTTTATCTTGATTTTGTTATTGTTAATGAGAAATCTTGGTTAATAAGCTCTTAATGGTTAAGAGGGAAACAAGAAGAGTTCAAGTAAGTTATGGTGGATTAATTGTGTTCTATTATTTAGAATGCCATGATAAATGTTAGTGTTAAAAGTTTGGGTTTGATTATACATCATTGGTATGTTATTATGTTGATGGCTTAATTTATGTCTTAATGAAGTAATGATGGCTTAATGGTCAAAATGGACCTATTATTGAATTGTAAATGTGGATGTTTATTATTGATATTATATGGAATATGATTTATTACATATGGATGTATATGAACTACATGGAAGTAGTATTGATCATGTTAAATGGTTGGACCATTGTTATGTGTTAATTATGCTTTGAATATTATTTTGGATTAATATATTTGGTATTCACATAATTGGAGGAGCACCTAGTAGGCATTGGAGGATATATTCTTACACACCGTGGGGTAAGTGTAATTGATTCATACCTTCGGATACCGTGGGGTTTTCCGTTGTGTCATGCCTTGTGACAATACCGTGGGGTACCGATCAAGGTATATCTTCCATTATGATGTAACTGGGTAGCAATATGGGCCTTCTCCATGGAATCCAATTTGTGAATGTATCGAATTGTTATTCCTACATGCTATGATTATGCTCTATGCGCTATGTGTAAACCTCACTTAGGCTTTAAAATCCTAACACTTGTTATGTGTTTTATGTGTTACAGATATTAGTGGTTCCGGACACAAGAAGGTTTAGACCGGGGTTGTGAGCATGGGATCATTGTTGGAGAGCTAGAGATTAGAAGATTTATGATAGAACTTTCCGACACCTTTTGTAATCTGATTTCTATAGTAGAGATTAGATAAGCTAGTGGTCCATTAGTAGTTATAATTATCTAAATCTTGTATTAATGGTTATGTAATGATAATTATGTATACCTTCACTTTAGAAATGTGTACCACTCTTCCGTTTTATGGAAGTTTTTGTTGACCCTTGTTTTGGGGTGTTATAGTTAACTACCGGGAGTTGGGGGGATACCGGGAGTTGGGAATACCGGGAGTTGGCAGTATACTGTAACAGTAGTAATTCTGATAGTTAAGACATTCTGAGGTCTTGAATTATTTTGTACTCTTCTGATTGTTTTGGAGACTACATTTCGATAAATCGTGAAAAGATACGATTAGGCATTGTCATAAAAACTTATGAAGTTCGGACATACGTACATTCTTGTATAGTATGTTAGGGTATATAGCCTGCGTTAGTTTGATGCTAGACAGGAAGGGGTTAAGTGTAATGGATCCATAGGCACTAAAGTTTGGTAATCACATGGAATAGGCGTGTGGTATTACTCGTTTAATCGTTATTCCAGTGTGTGTGGGAAATCATGGAATAGGCATGTGGTATTACTTGTTTAATCGGTATTACTTGTTTAATCGTTATTCCTGATTTCTAAGGAAGAGAGTGAGGTTGACATAAGTACTTGTAATCTCCGCTTCCTTACCGATAAATGGGCGTGTGTAATCGCGATTTATTGGTGGAGAGCATTGATCTAGAATCTGAGAAGATTCGTAGTGTGGCTCTGGGGTATGAAATGCTGATAAATGGGCGTGTGTAATCGCGATTTATTAGTGGAGAGCATTGATCTAGAATCTGAGAAGATTCATAGGGTGGCTCTGGGGGTATCATATGCTGATGGAATTGTGGTCAGTCATAGTCATGGAAGTGGATAAAATTGTGTAGAGGAATAGAGTTCTATGTACGGTAAGAAAAGGAGTAACCAGGTTTGTTATAACTTATTTACATTGATTTTTCAAATGTTATTATTGAAACGAATGTTCTCACTAGGCGTTGGCCTAATCGTTTCATGTGATGTTTTCTTACCAGGTTTAGGCTCAGGCAGATAAAGGGTTGTGGGACGAGTGACATTGAAATAGCAGAAGTGGTAATTATCCAAGAGGAGATTTTTGAAGGATAACTTAGATAACTCAATTAATCTGATTAGTATGACATGATTAGATTGACAGGTTATTTGAAGTATCCTGTAATGTAAATATACTCTTGATGGTTAATTTCTTTGCTATTTATATAAGTTGAAGTTTATGTTGTCATAACCTGTTGTAACTTGAGGTTTAAATTGCCCTGGAATTTGGGGCGTTACAGGTGTAGACATGAAGAACTTTTGTTCCATCATAGATTGGGATATTGAATGGTTGGGTAATAAAGAGGACTTAGTTGAGGAACAAAATTTAGGGGAAGATGATCCACTTGAAGTTGAAGTTGATGCTTTTTATAGTGCATATGAGTCAGACATTGAAGTACATAGGAAGCAAAAGATTAGAAAACTAAGAAAGGACCATGCACAGGATACAGGGAATGTAAACTTTTATGTTGGGGAATGCTTTGGCAATAAAAAGGAGATTAAAGACAAGATTTCCAAACATTCCATTGAAACAAGGAGGAACCTTTCTATACTAAAGAATGACAAAATAAGGGCAAGGGTTGTGTGCAGGGGTAAGGTTCCAACATGCAGTGAAGAGGTGGGTCAAAGTAGCAATGCAGAGTCAAAGTCAACAGGGTCAAAAGTTGATGGGCCCATCTGCCCTTGGGTATTGCACATCTCTACAAATGGTGAAGACCAAACATGGGTAGTAAAAACCTATAATGATGTGCATAAATGTCTTCAATGCAGAAAAGTGAGACAATGCACATCATCGTTTATCTCATCTCAAATAGAGGTTACCATCATCCCTAACCCAACTATTCCTATTGGAGCCCTAAAAGACCAACTCCAAGCCAAACTTCAATTGCAGCTTTCAAAACAGAAGGTATTTAGGGCAAAGTCAAAAGCTTTGGAGAAGATGCAGGGGACATACACTGCACAGTACAGTTTGTTGAGAGACTACATTCTTGAGCTAAAGAAGACAAATCCAGGGACAAAAGTGAAGCTGGAGGTTGAAAGTGAACCAAACATGGAATCCTTAATAACTAGGCAGTTTAAGAGGATATATGTCTGTCTTGGTGCACTAAAGCAAGGATTCAAAAAATGTGACAGGGAGTTGTTGGGAATAGATGGGGCTTTCATGAAAGGACCATTTCCTGGTCAGATCTTATCTGCTGTTGGAATTGATCCAAACCATGGGACTTATCCCCTTGCTTATGCAATTGTGGAGGCTGAGAACACAGACTCTTGGACTTGGTTTTTGGAGTATTTGGGAGATGATCTAGAGTTGGATAGAAACTCTAACTTCACATTCATTAGTGACAGACAAAAGGTAATTTGTATTTTTTATTTTTTATTTTTAGTTTAATTTGTATGCTAATGAACATCTACTTTACAGGGTATCATACCAGCAATAGCAAGGGTCTTTCCAAGTGCAGAGCATAGGTTTTGCTTGAGGCACATACATGAGAACATGAAGAAAACATGGAAAGGCAAGGAATACAAGGATCTGTTGTGGAAGTGTGCTACTGCAACTACAGTGAACCAATTTGGGAGATGTATGGAAGAGCTGAAAAATCTGAACAAAGCTGCACATGATTACTTGAAAGATATTCCACCACATAGGTGGAGCAGATCCCACTTAACAGGTACTGAACCTTTAAACTTGTTCTTCTAAGTTTACACCTTTAAGTTTGTTCTACTAAATTTATACCCAATTATGGTATGCACAGGTAGAGCTCATTGTGATGTTCTATTGAACAACATGTGTGAGGTCTTTAATAGACAACTCATTGATGGGAGAGACAAGCCTATAATCATGGCCCTAGAGTACATTATGGAGTACTTGATGAAAAGGATTGTCAATGTCAGAAAGTTGATTGACAGGTCAAGTGGACTCCTTACTCCCACAGCCACAAAGATTATGAATGAAATCAAGACACAAGCTTGCCAATACACTGTGCTATGGAGTGGGGGGCAGAGGTATCAGGTTAGTGGCCCCTGGATGGAACAATGTGTTGTAGATCCTATTGAGAAGGTATGCACTTGCAGGAAGTGGGAACTAACAGGCATACTATGTAAGCATGGTGTGGCTTGTATATGGTTCATGCAAGCAAATGGAGAGATGTTGACATTCCAGAGAAGTGGGTGCATTCTAGTTACAGTTTTAGTACATGGAAATCTGTTTATGCATTCAACATTGAGCCAATAAGTAGTAGAGAGCATTGGCCTCAATCAGATTGCACACTCACTCTCACTGCACCAAAGCATCACACTCCTGTTGGGAGGCCCAAGAAGAAAAGAAGAAAGACTGCAGAAGAGTTGAGTCAGCCCATTGTGAAGGTCCAAAGCTTGTTAGAAGTGGGAAGACTGTTACATGTAACAAGTGCAACAAGAAAGGTCACAATTCTAGGACCTGTAAAAAGCAAGAAGATAGAGCAGCATGAGGGTGTTTGGTTTTGATGTTGTTATCTTTTGTTTTGGTTGGTGATATGTAGAACAATTATGGTTTGTTTTGGTAACTTATGCAATGAACAATGATGGTCAGATTTTGTCAATTCCCCTATTTTGGTTTGCTTATGTTATAAATTTCAGTGTCAATTCCCCTGTTTTGATTTTGTCCATTAACATAGAGATGTCAAAAGTGCACAATTTCCATTAACATATATTTGTCAAAAGTACAACACTTTCAGTACACCAAAATTACACCAAAAAGTACCAAAAACCACCAAAAGAACCTACACTATGCAAACTACCTAAACAACATCCCATATCGATCAAGCATGATCTAACAGAAATAACGATACACAAAAAACACCCAACTGGCAATCAACAACACTTTCAAGTTTCGAGCTTCAATTGTCTTCTCCTTCAACTGTTGGTCAACAATTTTCTTGCTTCTGATAAACCCAGGAATCACATGGATGGCACGTGCACACATTGGTCTATCAAGCCATTTTACAAACCCACAATTTGTAGCCTGTGAAACAGAAAAACAAGATTTTAGGAAGGATTTAGGGTTTTTGAAAGGATTTGAGACCACACCACTTACTGGGTTTGAACAACAATAGAACCTTCGTCCAGGGTTGTTGTTTGTCCACGAGGTTCTTAAATTCGTAGGGTAGCCACACACGCAGACCACCGTTGTTGATTGAGAGCTGAGTTCGTCTTCTTGGGTTTGATTTTTTGGAGGTAAAAAAACTGGAAGAAGCTCATTAAATAAAAGGACAAAAAGGGGTTTAGAGGTAAAAAGACCGATTTACCCTCATGCTTATCTCACGTGGTAGTGGCTAACGTCTGACAATGGACGGACGTTGGTCAGAGGGACCAAATCCAGACCAAATGGCAAACAGTAGGGGCTAAAGTGTAATTTTTAAACTGTAGGGACCAAATGTGTTATAAACACCAAACCACAGGGACCAAAAGGGTAGTTTACTCTAATTAATATAATACAATACAATATTTTATTTATTCTGAGATATTTAATTAAGTCCAAATGTTAGCATCGATCCTATGGCTAATATTAGTTACTTATAGATAACCATAATATATAACTCATAGTTTAAGGATGTGGTTAGGCAAGATGTAAGTGAACTTTTTTCTTCTAATTTTTGGACATTATTAGATGTAATATAAAAAAATTACAATGAGTATGTAGTGCATGAACCATTACAATAAATAAAAACAACCCACAATATATAGAAACAAATATGTAATACGCACCCTAATAAAAGCAAAAGAAAAAGCAAAATTAAAATCACACGTCAATGTAGAAATTAAATGTGGCGTTAAACCGTGGACGCAAGTTAAACCAATAATTAATACATATATAAAAATAGGACACTTTATTCGACTATATATGTTTGATGAATTTTTTTTTCAGTACAATTTTATTGGTGGTGCATAAAAACGACCTATCATCAAACCATCCAATCCAACTCTAAAGACATGTCGACCTAAAATAACCTGAGAGTTCAATTCATTGTATAAATTAGACAAAATTAATGAAAGCGGGGTTGTGTTATGAGTTATAAACTTAAAGAGGGTTTAATGAGTTACCGATTTTTAATCGAAGTTGGTTGGGTTGTTTAAATCCAAGTGTATTATATATTTATTCAACATCCATTGAAGTCGAGGATCATTCAATTAGTACTAATTAATTCTCCGTCCTTTTGATCTTGATTGAACCACAAGTTCGATAATTTGGATTTGTTAGAGAAAGTTTGAAGATATTTGGTTTCATGAGTTTTCTCGTTTCAATACATAGGGGTGATTGTTCAATAATGTGAGTTCACTTCTAAGGCCATCCGTACCCGGCTCGGGATGGGGCTTGGGATGCCTGCGGGATGGTGCGGGATGGGCTACGGCACTTGCGGGGTTGGCGGGGCGGGATGGATTCCGGGGATGGGATCCCAATTCATCCCGAAGCTTTATTAAAAAAAAAATTATTTAATTTTTAAAAATAATGCCGTTGAACGGCTCTTTTTAAACAAAAATAAATAATTTTTTTTCTCAATTTAATCCCACTATATATTTAACCCTCAACCTCTTATTTCTCACACCTCTCAAACTCTCTAAAATTCTCTCAACCTCTTATTTTTCACACCTCTCAAACTCTCTCAAATTATCTCAACCTCTTATTTCTCACACCTCTCAAACTCTCTAAAATTCTCTCAACCTCTTATTTTTCACACCTCTCAAACTCTCTCAAATTCTCTCAACCTCTTATTTTTCACACCTCTCAAACTCTCTCAAATTCTCTCAACCTCTTATTTTTCACACCTCTCAAACTCTCTCAAATTCTCTCAACCTCTCAACCTCTCTCAAATTCTCTCGAAATCGAACGCTCAAAACGATTTGAGAAAGACTTCGAGTTTTTCATGACCCCGCATGATCACCTTACGGGAAACGCTTTGAGGGTTACTTTAGCGAGAAAAGAGCAAATTCAAAAATTTCATAATTGGTAGTGTTTTGTATTTTGTAATTTTTATTTTTAATGAATGGTATGAATTTTTATTTTTATTATTTATCTTATTTTTATTTATTAAAAAATATATAAATATTTTTATTTTGTTAAATAATTAAATGTATAAATAAAAGAATTAAAATAAATGAGGTGGCAAAAGGGTTTGAGGGAATGGGGTAATGGTGTTTAGGGATTGAGTGAGGGATTGAGAAAAGCTGATGTGGCGCTGATGTGGAGCTGTAATCTTGAAAGATAGAGGGATGGGGTATCGAAGGCCTAAGGGAAGTAAAAGTCAAACATGCATAGTGATTGTTCAATGTTAGCCCCCTAGCCTAGCCTAGCCTACTATAAATATGACATCCCAGATAAATCTCCATGCACTTTCACGGCTGGTATATATGTGTCAAATCACTTCTTATAGGTACGTTGGGTTGGTCGATTAGTCGGTTTTTCTGGCATCTTTAGAGAATGTTTGGTTCGCACAATAAAATTTGGTGGAATTGAAATCCATCAAAATAATTTCACTTTAAAGAAATTGGAACTTTAATGGCGTTTCGTTGAATTAGCCCTTTATCTGAAAAAAAAACTGGAATGGAAGAAGGGCGAGAAAGAAAGGTTGGCTACTACATCTAGGGACAGGTGAGTCCGTTCTTTTTTTTTTAGATTTTTCTATCAGGTGAGTCCATAGCTTAAGATTTCAGCACTTTACTGACTGGAATGGAGTCTCAAAAAATAATTGAAATCTCCATATTTGTTTAGGGGAGGGCGATGGCGGGGACAAAAGGGGTGTGGTGTGGCAAGGATGAAGGCGGGGTGACGAGGGTGGACATGGTGGAGTGTGGGTGGAAGGTGGGTAGTATGGTAGGGTGGGGGAGGTAGCAGGGCAGGATAGGGATGGGGGCATGACAATGACAATAGTTGTATGGTCGTGGTGGGATAGGAGGTGGTCGGTTTTGGTTAAAATGGATGCAAAATTATATAATTGAATTCTTTACATTAGGTCAAGGGATGATGGATTTATCGATTTATGGAATGCGGTAGAATTCAAATGATTCAATCAAATTCAAAACTTGAACCAAACAAATAAATTAGAATTTGGTCAAATAAATTTGTCATTTCAATTCTATCAAATTTCTTCGAATTACGCAACTAAACGCCCCCCCTAGAGCATCCACATCCATCTTGCAAGAGACCTTGCAAAATGACATGGTTTGTCACGTGGATAGCAAGGTCTTGCAAGATACTCTTACACAAACTAAATTAGTAAGAGTTTGCAAGATGTGGGACCCACTAAATTTAATAAATTAATAGTTATTTTTTTATAATAATGGTGCATTGTATATTTTTGTTTCATTAGTTTATTACATTATATTATAATATTGACAGTATATGTCACTTTAAAAAAGAGTTTGATCTTGTATTGATGTATGTGACGTTATTACAAAACTGATGTGACACTTTATACATGACTTTGATCTTACACTGCAGATGGTCTTACTTTCACCAACTTATCATTTAATCTACCATTAAAATCAATATTATTTGCAAAAGCTATGATAATTGTTACTATTCATTCAACTATTAATTAAAATTAACTAAACATGTTATCCGATGTATAATATCATAATTTTTTTGAACAAATATATCTTCAAATGATATCAAAATTTTGCCATCGTGAATCATATATTTGTTTTGGGAAATGTAAGATTTATTTGATTAAAAAAATGTAATAACATATTCAACATATTTTCTAAAAAATTAAAGTCAGAAATTTCTAGAAAAATTAGTCAATTATATCCAATTATAATTGTTTCTCAATTTTTAAAATTACAACATTAATTACATTATAAAAATATTTTTTTCTCCTTAAACATTTAACTTCAACAATTTCTTTGAAAATCCAATAACACATATTTGCTCATTGATTTTAGCAAATCAGCCAGACTAGAAGAATTCTGGTGTTAGCAAGCTGCTAACCATATTTCATATTCTATCATAGAAATATTATAATATAAAAGTTAGTTTTTTTTACATGTTTGAATGATAATAAACTAACTTTCTGAAACGCTATTTAAAGTAGTTTTTTAGTAGTTTTTTTTAATATTTCAACATTGCTCTCATTATAATTAATTAACCATTATTATAAATAAATATTAACTGAAAATTATTAAATTAATTTTTAATTATAAATTGATATTAATTTTTAACTATTTAGAGTTATTGTTGATTATATAAATTATTTTTATATATTTTTTTAATATTAATCGATATATTTAAATTATCAATTACTATTATCTTTTAATTAACATGTTATATTATTTATTTTTTTACTACATTGGTTGTATTAATTAACATATTATATTGCTATAAATTTGTTTTAATTATATAATTAAATATTGTAATGGATTTTTTTTGAATACGTACTTTTTGGTCATTTTACACGTCTATAAGCTAGTTTTTGCTACCATACACTTAATTAATTGTTTTTTTACCAAGTTTCTTTCCAATTACTTCATTTTTGCTTTTATTTTATATATATATATATATATATATATATATATATATATATATATATTTTATTGGAGGACTTGTGAAATACAATTTAAATCATCTTATTACCTTTACGTCAAATTTATATATGTGAACTTATATATATATATATAATAAGGTTTTTTTGTTTTTTAATATATATATATACTTTTGTAGGTAACAACGATTATTATTTTATTTTTGATTATAATTAATGAAGTGGTGTACATGTAGGGAAGAGGAAGATGGGGCAAAGGTAGTACGAGTCGAGAACTTAAAGAACCCATACAACAACCATGACAGATTCAAGTTAACACTAAACAAAGTGTATGCATGGAGTTTAGTGGAGTACGAAAGGGTTATCATGCTGGATGCCGACAATCTTTTCCTTCAAAACACCGATGAGTTGTTTCAGTGTGGCCACTTCTGTGCAGTCTTCATCAATCCTTGCATCTTCCACACAGGCCTCTTCGTATTGCAGCCATCTTCCAAGGTTTTTAAGGATATGTTACATGATTTAGATGTGGGTAGAGACAATCCAGATGGAGCTGATCAAGGTTTTATTGGAGGATACTTCCCTCATCTTCTTGACCAGCCCATGTTCCATCCACCATCTAATGGCACCACCCTTGATGGTACCTTTAGACTCCCTTTGGGCTACCAAATGGACGCTTCATATTATTGTAAGTAAATTTGTTTCTAAATTCTAATTCATTCCATCGATCATGATCACTATATATATATATATATTAATTATCTGTGCATGTATATATATATGCATGCCATGCAGATCTGAGATTAAGGTGGAGTGTACCATGTGGACCAAACAGTGTGATTACGTTTCCTGGTGCACCATGGTTAAAGCCCTGGTACTGGTGGTCATGGCCGGTTTTACCACTAGGCATCCAATGGCACCAGCAACGCCGAGAAACACTAGGGTATGAGTCGGAGATGCCTTTGGTGATAATCCAAACCATGCTGTACCTAGGCATTATAGTAATGACTGGTTTGGGCCGACCAATTATGGTATCGATATCGCTATGATCATCAGGGTAGTGATGATAGGAGGATGAATAGCCGCCTTATAATAATCAAGGAGGGCATAGCCATATTCTCGATTCTGATATCATACACACTCCCATTCTTGGTAATCCCTCATACCATCCATCCGATCTTGGGGTGGAGCCTATATTTATTAGGGTCGTTTGCGCTCTTGTGTATAGCCATCACGGCCTTTGTTCTCCCAATGGTAGGTGTGTTGACCCTTTGGGTGGGGATCATAGGACTTCTTTTAGTAATGGGTTGCCCATGGTATAATGATGGGGTGGTGAGGGCATTGTCGGTTTTTGGGTATGCATTTTGTTTTAGCCCACTTTTGTGGATCTCAATGGGGAAAATTGGATCATCTCTTCATACGACTTCACTTGAAAGGGAAGCATTAATTATTCATGCCGAGTAGACTCACTGATTCAACTCAGCCTGATCATGGTTTTAATAATAAGTTGTATTAATATACCGCGTAGAAATTTATGGCCATATACCGCCTACTTTGTTCAAAACCAAAAGGGGTCCAACTCCCGCTTTATATATTGCCTCGTGATCAAAACAAGCATGCATGCATGTATATATATTGTGTATTTGTGTTGTGTGATGAGAGAGAGTGAGAGAGAGCTATATATTCACTTTAATTGATAGCAATATTAATTTAGTGAGAATGGATTACCGTACGTAATTGTAACAACCATTGCCTTAAGATGAATATCTTATCTTCGTCGTTTGTGTAAAATAAGTTTGCATGTATTTTCTATGTACGATGGCCAAATTGTAATGTAATTAAAGTTATATATATATATATATATATATAGAGAGAGAGAGACTTGAGATCATGTGACACCAGACTATTTTTGTGAGACCGTGAGACCAAAGAATTAACCCAAAACCTTCACAGCAAAAGACTGTGAATGTACTGTGATGGTAAACCTTCACAGTGTTTTTGCTGTGAACATGGCCGATCCTAGGGTTTTTGACGCCCTGTGCGAAAATGTGAAAAAAATGCCCCTATGTCTATTTCTAATTAAGCAAATGAAACGAAAAAACATGCGATTTTTTTAAAGAGTTTGGAACCTAGTCAAGCTAGGTTACTCATCATCACATTGATTTTTATTAATTATAATTAAGAAAATACGAAGAGGGCACAAAAAAATCAAAACCCCAAATTATAAAATATAGAATGATAAAAGGATAAAATCCGAATTGCGATTTTTTTAAAAGGTTTGGAACCTAGTCAAGTTAGGTTACTCATAATCACATTGATTTTTATTCATTATAATTAAGAAAATACAAAGGGGGCACAAAAAAACCAAAACCCCAAATTATAAAATATAGAATGATAAATGGATAAAGTTTAAATTAAGATTGTGCTTTCTGTTTTCATGTATTCAAATTGAAATTAACACATGTGTTGTTATTGTACAATAGAACATTACTTCAATATATGGAACTTAAAACTAAAAGATAAAAAAATATAATTATTAACTTAAAATAGTAAATTACATTGAAGTTAATGTCATATTAAGCAAAGTGTGAAACTCATAAAGGTACATGTCTAAATACTAAATTATAAACCTCATGTGGTAATGTTAAACCTCAAAGTAAACAAACGTCAAAAGAACAATGATAAATTGTAAAAGTCATAATCTATGCTATTATGCATTGCAAAGAACAAATGCCCATTTAGGCAATATCATAATATGTTGTTATTGTGGTGGAGTGTGCTTCAACTCTGCTGATATAGTGATGTGCTCATGTGTATTGCAAATTTCAATATGCAAAACAAACACGGATGGATGCATGCTTTTGTTCGTTCGCTTAACTTAACTGAACAAATAAACAAACACGAATGGTAAATGAGCGAATGTTTTTGTGTTCTTATTCATTTGTTTAACTTAACCGAAAGAACATGAACGGTAAACAAACGGAATTTTTGGTATTCTTGTTCGTTCATAAAAAAATGTATTCGTTAATGTTGGTTGGTTTGTTAAAATGTTAAACAAACGAAACTTTTTGTGATCATATTCGTTCATTAAGAAAACTTGTTTGTTCGTTAAAAACCTAAATAGAAATCGACTTGAGTTGTTGAAATGTTGGGCATTCACTGGTTCACGATGCGCATTCAATATCCATCACTATCAGGCCTTGGTCTGTTTTTATTGTCACTACTAGAAAAAGAGGTATCAGTGACGAAAATCAGTGACGAAAATTTTCATAGTGACGGATCAACGACAGAATGAACAAGAATACAATCTGTTACTAATCTGTCACAAATTAGTGACAGATTAGTGACGGACACAAATCCGTCACTAATCAGTGACAATTAGCGACGGAATGTATTAGAAAAGAAATTAAAAAATGAACTATATATGGTCGTCGCTAATCCGTCACAAATCAGCGATGGATTAGCGACGGACCTGTCAAGTTTTACACAAAAAAATGAAATTCCACGTGTCCGTCACTAATCCGTTACAAATCAGTGACGGACCTGTCAAGTTTTACAAAACAAATAAATAAAAATGAAATTTCACGTGTCCGTCACTAATCCGTCACAAATCAGTGACGGATTAGTAACGGACCTGACAAGTTTTACCAAATAAATAAATAAAATTGAAATTCCACGTGTCCGTCACTGATCTGTCACTAATCAGTGACGGATTAGTATCGGATGTTTTTGTATTTCTTGTTCCTCATGTATATGTGTTATATGTACACATGTTTAAGTGTTATGTGTATCCGTTGATCCGTACACACACATATATATATATATATATATATATTTGTAAATTGTGTGTATACATATGTTGGTTGTTGATCTGTGTATATTGTGTATATGTATATATATTGATATCATGTGTATATGTGAATACATAGTTAATGTGCATGTTATTTGGTAATCGCATATGATGTATATATGTGTTATATATATATATGTATACATGCATATGTATATATGAATGTATAGATAGCATATAATATGTATATCTATGAGTCCTATTGACCTATAGTGGATCTTAGTGGTCTTATCAACCCCAATAGACACCACATACATATATGCAGTACACACTTGCATACAAACATGTAATAAGTTATAATGGGTCTTATCAGGTTTTAATCAATTCCATTGGGCTTTAAGCGGTTCTACTGGACTTTAAAGTATCTATTGGCCTTTAATCTATTATACTGGAATTTAATCGGTTCTATTGACTTTCAAAGGGTTTCATTGAGCCTTAATGGATCTATCGAGTTTAAAGGGTTCTATTGGGCCTTAAAGGGTTTAATTGGATCTTAATTGATCTATCAGACTTTAAAGGGATCTATTGGGCTTTAAAGGGTAAATAGTTCATTAATAGCCACTATAACACATAAAAACCCAATACGTACATACATGCATGCATACATACATGCATACATACATACATACATACATACATACATACATACATACATACATACATACATACATACATACATACATACATACATACATACATACATACATACATACATACATACATACATGGGCATAATCTGAGATGCATATATGCATTATCCCATACGAATATATGTCCATTATAAGTAATGGTTCTCATTAAGAGACACTGAAGCCCATTAAGGTCCAATACATTTCATTAAGTGCCACTTAAACCCATAAAGGGCCAATACATTTCATTTACAACCACTTGATACAATAAGACCCATCTAGGCCCAATTGATAAGCCACATAAAATATCTTATTGTGTTATGAATGTATCTCAATGGGTCTATAGTGGGACTCAGTAGTCTTATCATAAACCACATGCATGCAATAGACATCACATACATATATGCAATACACACTTCACATACAAACATGCAATAAGTCATACACGGTATTGTTGGGTTTTAATGAATTATATCGGATTTTAATCGGTTATGTTGGACTTTAAAGCATCTATTGGGCTTTAATTTGTTCTAATGGGCTTTAATCAGTTCCATTGTCTTTTAAAGGGGTTCATTGGACCTTAATGAATCTATCGGGTTTAAAGGGTTCTATTGGGCTTTAAAAGGTTAAATTGGACCTTATTTGATCTATCGAGCTTTAAAGGGGTCTAATGGGCTTTAAAAGGCCCAATAGTTCATTAAGAACCACTATAACCCATAAAACATCTATTGGGCTTTAATTTGTTCAAATGAGTTTTAATCGGTTTTATTGTCTTTTAAAGTGATTCATTGGGCCTTAATGGATCTATCGGGTTTAAAGGGTTCTATTGGGCTTTAAATGGGTCTATTGAGTTATCGAGGTATATATGCATAAACATGTACGTAATGTGATCAAATGCATAGATACACCGATCTATTTTTTGGATGAAAATACAAACCCAATAAAAAACTAATTCACAGTACACAAATGTTAAATTAACACTTTAGTTAATTTTATATTATTTTTAAAATAAGACTATATCTTTTATTTATATATTAAAAAAACTTAATAATAACATTTAATTGAAAACAATAGTAATTAAGACATTTAATAACATTTAATTAAAAACAATAGTAATTAAGACATTTGCCTAAGCTACTCTTTTATCACTGCTAGGTCAAAATTTTGAGAACAAATTAGCCGCTCTTTCTCCCTACTGCCATTCGACCTCCCCCTCCTCTCTTCTGCCTGCTGGTCGCCACCGCCACCGCCACAACCATCGCCATCGCCACCGCCACAACCACAGCAACTCGCCACCTCCTCCCTTCTGCCGTTCGACCTCCCCTTCCCCCTCCTCCCTGCTGCTTGCCGTTCGACATCCCCTTCCCCCTCCTCCCTGCTGCTTGCCGCTCGCCACGGCAACAGCCACTCGCCACGACCACAACCACAACCACAGCCGCTCGCTACCGACACAACCACAGCCACTCGCCACCGTCGCTAGCCACTCTGCCACCGATTTTTTTGTTGCTAAAATCGTCAAGGTGAGCAATGTTTTTGTCTTGTTTACTTGTTAATCATTAGAATATGGTTTTGATGATTTCTTATAAGTAATGGTGATTGTTAAGGCTTATCATATATTTTGGTGCATTTGATTTCATAAACTTTGAAGAATGGCACAATATTGGGTTGTTTGTATATTTTGGAAACATAAATCATGTGATTTTTACTTTGGAATGAAATTGTGATACATGAAATTGTGATACATGAAATTGTATATATAGTTAAAAATGCATGTGACTTATTCTAATAAATCATGTGACTTATTCATGTGACTTATTCTAATAAACTATGGTATATTTTGGGAACATTGTTTGGTTGATATCAAATACAAGTCTAGACTAAGAACCGGCGATCTGTTCAACCTAGCATCACAGGCAGAGCAAGTCTATTATACTTCATATCCCTCAATGACAAAGGATTTAAAAGATTGGTTGGTGGTTGTCAAGACGAAGCCTCGTGGCGTATATGAGGTAGCAGAAACTGTTAACAATGTTGAGGTTCATGGAGATGTGGATGAAGAACAATTCTTTCAAATCGACGAAAGGGTAACTCATACTATGTCCGCAGAATTAAATGATGACCTCAATTCCGTACGTCTTGTCACAGGGGAGGTAAATGTAGTTGACGACAACGATGAACATGTTAATCATGAACGTCACGAAGAAGAAGAAGCAGAATTTGAAGAAACAAATGATGATTCAGATAATGAAAATGAACTTATCTTATCTGATCATTCTTCTGATGAGTAGTTTATCTTATGTATGTTTAGCTCAGATTGTATAATTGACATATGACATTCTCCCATTTTGTTTTATAAATTATAATTTGTATTTTTTAAAGGCAATGACACATCGTCCAGGTAAACCTAGAGGTCGAGGGCGAGGCGGCAGTTGTAGCTCTGTTGGGCGTGGCAACCCACACGCCGATGACGCGGAGGAGTTTCTAGATGACGCCTACACGACTTTTGGACTAGGCGATGGTGACGAGCGAATGGTGACAACACCCACACATCCTTCACCCACACACCCTTCACCTACAAATCTTTCTCCCACAAATCCTTCACCCACAACTCCTGCTAGTGTTTCGGGGTCCACGAGAGGACCCAATCGTCCGATGCCGACACCACTAGTCTCGAGTCGACGAACACGACTACTGATGAGTTCCAACGCGTAAGTAGATGGGGTATAAGGCCTAACATATATTACATAATCAAATGATATTAATGGCTTTTGTGTTGTATATATTTTTAATTATCCAGGTTTCTAGATATCCATGTTTCTCGAGAGATGACCATGATTTTTAGAGGTGCGTTTCGTGGTCCATGGTATCGCTTCAAGGAGATCCCCCCCCCCCCCCCCCCCCGGCTGAGTATCTAGGTCCGCTAGTGCCAATCGGAAGACTGAGTATCAGGGTAAATCCTCCCGGCATGTTGGCGGATCAATCAGTACTGCACAACACCGTTACAAGATGGTAATAGTCTACAATTTTTTTTGAATATGTACTAAGATTTATTTGTATGTTTACTAACAACTTAGCTTAATTTTCTATTGTAGGCACAGACATGGGGCCGCGACCCCACTACTTCTGAGGTGTATGAGCGACTCCACTGCACCAACCGAAAATACGCTTCGGGTGCGACTGGTCCACCTACTGATCCTCCGGTGTACGTCTATGCTAAAGCGGAGCATGCTGCGGTAAGTTTTGTAAAATCAATACTTTGTTTTATGTGTGCATGTGTATGTGAATGTGCTCTATGCGTCTGTCAATCAGTATGTATATATAACGTGTGTGTTGGTTGCTAACGACGATTGGATCTATGTATATATAACGTGTGTGTTGTTTGGTAACGCACAATGGATAAACCGTTACTTTATATGCATGTGTATGTGTGAATGTATAGATAACGTGTATGTTGTTTGGTAACGTACAATGGATATATAGTTAGGCTATGGCTAAGTAGATAGGTTGGATATGTTTGATTTAAGGCCATTATGTTGTTGAAATGTCTACAGATATATAAGCTCACCCGTATTTGATTTGGTAAACCATAGGATCGCTTTCACGAGCTTAGGGAGGTGGCACTGGCTAGCCAGGAGCCCGACGCCCCTCCGATTGATGAGGCATCTCTTTGGGAGCAAAGTGTTGGAGGATGGAATAAGGGTCGTCTGTTTGGTTTCAGGACGACGCAAGATCCCCGTTATGCTATGAGGGGTGAGTGTAGTAGCAGCAGCGACGGGAGATCACTGGGGACTAGATCGACATCGGAGGTACGTTTGTTATATTGGTTATGTATCTTGTCGTTACTTTTAATTGCCAACAAATACTGATTTTTTTGTTAAATGTTTAATATCTACAGTTAGCTGAGTTGACAGAGAAGATGGCAAAGATTGAGGAGGAGGCGAAGGAGGCAAAGGAACGCGAGGAGCGTTATCGGGTCCAATTAGAGATTGAAAAGAGGCGGAACGAAGACTTGCAGGCAGAACAGGTCAGGCAGGCTACCCAGTTAGCCGAGCAACTCACAATGTCGCAGCAATTTGCTGCTTTTATGCGGCAACATGGATTCGTTTTCCCCTCTCCCGGGCCTACCGGCCCTCCCCCTAGTTAGGTTGCTATTATCGTATTTGCACTCGTACTATATTTTGAAATTTGGTATTTTGAATTTAGAAATTTGGTATTTTGAATATGTTGGGTTGGTGTTTTTAAATTAAGAGCAGGTATTTATATAAAAATACAGGAAATATTGTTTTTAGTATTTATTTATTTAATTTTTTTGGAATTAGCGACGGATTAGTGACAGAATTCCGTCGCTAAAAGTATTTATATATTATTTTTTCCCATAATCAGCGACGGATCAGTGACGGAATTCCGTCACTGAATATTTCCGTCACTGATCCGTCATAGAATAATTCCGTCACTGAATAATTCCGTCACTAAATAATTCCGTCACTGATCTGTCACTGACATCCGTTACTGATCCGTTACTGATACTTTCAGCAACCTACTGAGCAGTGACGGACTTTCAGTGACGGAATAGCGATGAAAGTTGCTTTCAGTGATGGATCAGTGACGGAATCGTCCGTCACTGATAGCTGTTTATTTAGTAGTGTGTTAAAACTCGGTTTTTTAAATTATTAAACCCAAAACTAGTAATAGATGACAAGTTTATGCCCCCTTGGGCTTTGATGCCCTGTGCGGCAGCACGGGCTACACGTGTCCAGGGCGGGCCCTGGCTGTGAAGGTTTGTTGTTTTTCTTACCTTCACAATGAATCACTGTGAAGGTTTAGTGTTAATTTCTTGGTCTCACGGTCTCACGAAAACAAGTTGGTCTCACGTGAACCCAACCCTATATATATATATATAGGCTGGGTATCAAATACAAACCAAATGGATTGTACAAACCCGTACAAACTCAACCTACCTTCATGAATCTGCAATTTGTATAATTTGGCTTCATGAATCTATATTTTGGCTTCATGAATATATAACTTGGCTTTATGAATATATAATTTGGCTTCATGAATCTATATTTTCCGGTGGAGGCCTAAAATACCCTTATGGATATAAAAAAAGAAGTTATGGATATAAAAAAAAGTTACGTGATTGGTGGATATGAAAATATGCTAAAAGCCCTAAAATACCTTTATGGATAAAAAAAAGTTACGTGATTGGTGGATATGAGTTTGTACAGTTTGTACAAACCATTTGGTTTGTACCCGATACCACCCCTATATATATATAGGGGAGAGATATTATGAAAACCACGATAAGTTTGAAAACTTTGAAAACCCCCTTCAACCAATTAGATTTTTTCTTTAATCATTTTCGTTAATTATATTAGCAAGGGCATTTCCGTCTATTAGCCACAATTTCGGTAATTATGGAAATCTTTTTTTTGAATTGATTCTAATCCATACCGTTTATTTAGGAAAGTTATATATTTTCTTATTTTTTAAATTTAAACAACCGCAATTTCATGTTTTGAACCCGACCTGTTCGTTTCCATATTCAAATGATTTGTTGATTGTTTCTTGATGGAATCTTCTCCTAGTTTCTCCCTTTGGGATCGTTTTGCAGGTGGGTACAATGTGCTTCTTGATTGGATGCAGCCATGTTTTGTGTAGTGTTATTTATCCACTCATCCACCACAACTTTCCAGACAAGAAGGACGGTGGGATGTCAACCGCATTTTCATGATTTTCTGCTCATCGGGAGAAAACTCTTCTTCATCTTCTTCGTTTAACTAGGCACCAAAGTATTGGTAATCTTCAAGCTTCATAAATGGTAACCCACCAGATTCGTACCAATACCAACAAGTTTCATTAACGCAGGTTTCAAGAAGTCGTTGCTGTAACAACTCATCCCACATGTATAGAAAATGAGATATGTGAGCTCCTTATAAGCCTCAAGTTATGGGCTACCAATAATTTCCACCGTGGTTTTAAGTTGGACTTGAAGTTATCGGGCTAGCCTATTGCTTTGGGCTTTGGGGTATTACAAATGGTATCAGAGCCGATCCTTGTACAATCGGGATGGTGGGGCAAACCTCATCGGGAATGATGAGTCCTCGAGGGGGGGTGTTTGTAACATCTTAGGCGAATGCAATCGACCTTCGGCGTGCTCTCTCTCTCTCTCTCAAACAATATTGTTTCATTGTCGCTCCTCTCCGTTTTATCTCCGTTTTATTTTCGTTCATTGCCGGTTCATCTCCCTCTCGTCGCAATGAAAATACTTGAAGATGTTCTTCAAATCTTGGTAACCAGAATGAAAAAAATATCAAAATCAACTTAAAGGGATATCATCTTAAAATTTAGATATTATTTTCAAATCGCCGGAAAAAAGGGATTGATTCGGTTTCCTTTTTCAAACCATCGGATGAAATGACCCAGTTGCCCTCGGTTTCATTTTTCGATCAATTAATAAAAAGAAAAAAATCATTATTAACTTTGTTTTATATATTGATATATATATATTGATGATTGATTGTTAAAATAATAAGAAAAAAATACCCAATCGCTAAAAAATATACATTTTTAAAATAAGTTTTCATTTATAAGCATTGTTAGCTTACTACAAAAAATAATAAAATTAAATAATAAAAAATATATTCCATTAAAATAAGTTTTCATTTATAACCATTGTTGCATTTCATTAAAGTTTCGGTTATGTAAAAAAAATTCAAATTCAAATATATGTTAGATTAATAAAAAGGAAAAAAAAAATACTCAATTGCTAAGAAGATACACTTTTAACATAAGTTTTTATTTATAAGCATTGTTAGCTTCCTACAAAAAATGATAAAATTAAATAACAAAAAATATATTCCATTAAAATAAGTTATCATTTAAAATATACACTTTTAAAATAAGTTTTCATTTATAAGCATTGTTAGCTTACTACAAAAAATAATAAAATTAAATAATAAAAAATATATTCCATTAAAATAAGTTTTCATTTATAACCATTGTTGCATTTCATTAAAGTTTCGGTTATGTAAAAAAATCAATAAAAATATATGTTAGATTAATAAAAAGGAAAAAAAATACTCGATCGCTAAGAAGATACACTTTTAAAATAAGTTTTTATTTATAAGCATTGTTAGCTTACTACAAAAAATAATAAAATTAAATAACAAAAAATATATTCCATTAAAATAAGTTATCATTTATAACCATTATTGCATTTTATTTAAGTTTTGGTTATGGAAAAAAGAAAATAAATTCAAATAAAAATATATGTTAGATTAATAAGAAAAAAATACTCAATCGCTAAAAATATACACTTTTAAAATAAATTTTATTTATAATCATTGTTTGCTTACTACAAAAAATAATAAAATTAAATAACAAAAATATATTTCATTAAAATAAGTTTTCATTTATAACCATTGTTGCATTTCATCTAAGTTTTGGTTATGTGAGAAAAAAATTCAAATAAAAATGTATGTTAAATAATAATAAAAATTTAATACGAATACAAGGTATAATTATATATGTTGTTGTTAAAAATGTGATGTAAATAATATTTTGTTTTGTTAAAAATATTAATATTGAATATATAAAATAATAAAAATTAGTAAATAAAGTGAAAGAATTAACCCATTTAATTCTATCTTTGATTTAAAAATATTCAAAACTCTAAGAAAATTATAAAGCCTTAATGGAGGTTTCTCCTTAACTCTCACTCCTGTATTTACCTTTATATATAGGGAAATTAATTAAAATACCCTAAGTTAAACCAAGTTTTACTGAAATGCCACAAATCTCTCCCATGTTACAAAAATACCCCAAAAATCCACGATGGAGCCTGCGATCGCGGGCCCCAGGCCACGTGTCACCAAACTTTGCCCACTTTGCCCGCGTTGGTCCCTCAAGAATGCACGCGGTCCAGCTTTCCCCCCTCAAGAATGCCCGCGTGTGCAGTTTTGGTCCCTTCCCGCGTTTGACTTTCTTTGACCCCCGCGATCGCGGGCTAAAGTGCCACTTGTCCCCCCTCAAGAATGCCCGTGTTGGCAGTTTTGGTCCCTGCCCGCGTTTGACTTTCGTTGACACCCCGCGATCGCGGGCAAAAGTGCCACGTGTCGGCACAGGGTTAACCCTAAAATCACTTTGAGGACCCAAACCCTAAATGTTTTCTTCGACCGCACTATATAAGGGGGGGGGGGGACCAAAAACTGGCCACTCTCATTTTTTTAATAACTCTCTCAATTTTTAATCAAATTCTCTCAATTTTCTCCCACTCTCTTAATTTTGTCGTGTGGAATACGCGTTCGGGTTTTGTGAAGATGTCTCGTATTACCTCTGTGGTATGTTTTCCTTATGTTTTTTGTTATTTTTCGTATGTTATTTTAAGTTAAGATATATGATTTGTAGGTTGTTATAGTGTTTATAACTTATGTTTGAATATGTTCTATGTTTAACATGATATGTATGGTTTTATGTTTGAATGTGATATTTGTATGTTATAATGTGTATGTTGTTATAGTGTGTTTTTTTTATAAAAAAATTGTTAAGAGTGTGTTTTTATAAAAAAATTGTTAACAATGTGATTTTATAAAAAAAAATTAAAAACGTGTTTTTTATAAAAAAATTGTTAAAAATGTGTTTTTTTTATAAAAACACACTCTTAACAATTTTTTTTTATAAAAACACACCCTTAACAATTTTTTATAAAAACAGTTTTTTTATAAAAAATTGTTAAGAGTGTGTTTTTATAAAAAAATTGTTATAGTTTTATGGTTTTATGTTTGAATGTGATATTTGTATGTTATAATGTGCATGTTGTTATAGTGTGTTTTTTCATAAAAAAATTGTTAAGAGTGTTTTTTTATAAAAAAATTGTTAAGAGTGTGTTATTATAAAAAAATTGTTAAAAATGTTTTTTTTATAAAAACACACTTTTAACAATTTTTTTTATAAAAACACACCCTTAACAATTTTTTATAAAAACAGTTTTTTTATAAAAAAAATGTTAAGAGTGTGTTTTTATAAAAAAATGTTATAGTTTTATGGTTTTATGTTTGAATGTGATATTTGTATGTTATAATGTGTATGTTGTTATAGTTTGTTTTTTAATAAAAAAATTGTTAAGAGTGTGTTTTTATAAAAAAATTGTTAAAAATGTGTTTTTATAAAAAAAAATTTAAAAACGTGTTTTTTATAAAAATAATTTTTAAAAGTGTGTTTTTATAAAAAATTGTTAAGGGCGTGTTTTTATAAAAAAATTTGTTAAGAGTGTGTTTTTATAAAAAAATGTTTTTTCATAAAAAAATGTTAAAAGTGTGTTTTTATAAAAATAATTCTTAAAAGTGTGTTTTTATAAAAAAATGTTAAGGGTGTGTTTTTATAAAAAAAACACATTTTAACAATTTTTTTTATAAAAACACACTTTTAACAATTTTTAAAAAAAAAACACTCTTAACAATTTTTTTATAAAAAAACACCCTTAACAATTTTTTATAAAAACACACTTTTAAAAATTATTTTTATAAAAACACACTTTTAACATTTTTTTATAAAAACACATTTTTAACAATTTTTTTATAAAAACACACTTTTAACAATTTTTTTTATAAAAAAACACTCTTAACAATTTTTTTATGAAAAAACACACTATAACAACATACACATTATAACATACAAATATCACATTCAAACATAAAACCATAAAACTATAACAATTTTTTTATAAAAACACACTCTTAACAATTTTTTATAAAAAAACTGTTTTTTATAAAAAAATTGTTAAGAATGTGTTTTTATAAAAAAATTGTTAACAATGTGTTTTTTATAAAAAAATGTTAAGAATGACAACTTAGGTCCCTACGGTTTTAAGAATGACAACTTAGGTCCCTAAACTTTTAAGAATGCCAATTAGGTCCTAAACTTTTAAGAATGACAACTAGGGTCCCTAAACCGCACTTTATCTATATATAACAATATGATACGTTGAAATAAAATAAACCGCACTTTATCTATATATAACACTATTATACGTTGAAATAAAATACCACCGCACTTTATCTATATATAACAATATGATACGTTGAAATAAAATAAACCGCACTTTATCTATATATAACAATATGATACGTTGAAATAAAATACCACCGCACTTTATCTATATATAACAATATGATACGTTGAAATAAAATAAACCGCACTTTATCTATATATAACAATATGATACGTTGAAATAAAATAAACCGCACTTTATCTATATATAACAATATGATACGTTGAAATAAAATAAACCGCACTTAATCTATATATAACACTATTATACGTTGAAATAAAATAAACCGCACTTTATCTATATATAACATTATTATACGTTGAAATAAAATAAACCGCAGCATCTATATAAAATAAAATAAACCGCAACATCTATATATAACACTAACTATAACATCTGTGACTATGTAGAGGGATTTCTTTAACATCGACTTGACGCTAAGGTGCAAAGTTTCCTACATCGAGGAATTAGGAGCGCTCTTTAGGGGATTAGGTGATCGCGCGGATACCCTTGAGACCATCTATAGAGGGACACCGTTCGGGCCATGGATGGATGTGTCTTACTCTGGTGGCGACCCTACGCTAGTACACATGTTTCTACAGTTGGAGGTCGAGGACGCCAACGCTGAGCCGGAGGAGATGCATTTTGATTTCTTCGGCTCTCAATTGCATTTTGGGCGTCGTGAGTTCTGTCTAATTACAGGACTACGTTTTGGAGAGGCTCCCCCCTTCCTCCCTTAGAAGACTGCTCCTTCGTTCCTAGGGTTTGGGGCATTTCAGCATCTCGTTTGAAGCTGAAGGCAGCCCGGGACAAGATGAAAGAGGGCCTTAGTGCCCTAACCGACGACGATGCTGTCCGTGTATGCTTGGTGGTGATCGTGGATATGGGCTTCCTGAGCCGTGAGTATAGCCAGTATGCTTCATCGACGGTCCTTAGGGCCGTCGAGGACCTTGAGCTGTTTAACAGCTACCCGTGGGGTAGCCATATCTGGACACATTGCTACTCTATTCTGCACCGAGCCATATCCAGACGCGTTGATCGACATGCAAAGATGAATCTTTGTGGTTTTACATACGCCTTCAAGGTTAGATACGTAGTATAACAATTGTTAATAATACATACAAACTGTTTGTCTTTTCTTTTTACGTACTTGCTCTTCTTGTCTAATTCCAGATATGGATCTTGGAGATGTTTCCCGCATCAATCCGATATTTCGTCAAGCGGGACGACCGAGTACTTAGGGGAACCCGTTGGGACAAGCGTGTTACCCTAAGTAGGTCGCTTTGGATTCAGTTCTTCAATGCGTCTAGAAATGTAAGTTCTTTTACTATGTTTACAATTTGCATACGTTAGTCCCAATTATTAATTTCTTTTATGTTTTATCATATATTTAGCAGCCACTCTTGCCTTTCGATCGCCTTGTGCCTACTGTCGACGAGATGGGCACAGATTGGTACAGAGACAGCGTGGCCTTTATTGACGCAGAGGCGGAAAGGGCTCGACGTCCCCCTACTTCCACATCTGACGAAGATGAGGAAGACGACGACAGGACCCCTTCCGGTGGATACCAGCCGCCCCGTTCCTCCTCCTACCAGCCGGCCCGTTCCTCCTCCTACCAGCCGGCCCGTTCCTCCTCCTACCAGCCGCCCCCTTCCTCCTCCTACCAGCCGGCCCGTTCCTCCTCCTACGAGCCGCCCCCTTCCTCCTCCTACAATCCATATGAGGCGGCCCCTTCCTACGAGCCACAACGTGGCTGTCATGAGCACCTGTGGGACTACGTCCACGGGCCGCTAGAGTCACGTGTACAGTTTCTGGAGGGAGTCTACAGACAGTTTAGCGCTGTCAATGTTAGTGTTTAACTTAATTTGTTGGCCACGTTTATTTAGTTTGTATATTAATATTACGTTCTAAATTTGTTTTAGCTGTCGAGTACGACACCGATCCCCGCTCCGTTCGGACAGGGGGCACAGGCGACGTTTGCTACCACATCCTATCCGTTATTCCCTGAAAATGTAAGTGACATTGAGTAACCATTATAGTTATATGTTTGTTCCTAAGTTTGTAACTCTTATAATGATCAATGTCACGCAGGCCGAGATGTCGGGGGCCGGGATGTCCCAAACGCCGTTCGCCACCACATCCTATTCTACTATCCTGGAGAGTGTAAGTGACACTGAGTAACCATTATAGTTATGTGTTTCTTCCTAAGTTTGTAACTCTTATAATGATCAATGTCACGCAGGCCGGGATGTCGACGACCGGGATGTCCCAAACGCCGTTCACCACCACATCCTATTCTACTATCCCGGAGAGTGTAAGTGACACTGAGTAACCATTATAGTTATATGTTTGTTCCTAATTTTGTAACTATTTTAATGATAAATGTCACGCAGGCCGGGATGTCGGGGGCATACACCTCGCAGATGTCGCCGTTCGCCACCACATCCTATTCTAGTATCCCGGAGAGTGTTAGTGACACTGAGTAACCATTATAGTTATATATCGATAATCCTAATTTTGTAACTATTTTAATGATCAATGTCACACAGGCCGGGATGTCGGGGGCACATCAGATGCCGTCGTTCGCCACCACATCAATCATGGACATCTTTGGTGGTTCGGCCGAAGACTATTACAGGCCGGAAATGCATACTGTAAGTTATTTTGGTAGTTTTGGTTTAATTGTGAACATTTCCTAAATTGTACTTAAAACATTGAGTAACGTAATTTTCAGACGGGGTCTCCTATTATCCAGGATCACTTCTCGGAGCACTTCTTGGAGCCTGGCGATGACCCGATGGAGGTTGTAGATCCACCACCACAGGTGACCCCGCTCCCTCAAAAGCGGTCGCATAAAATTTCACAATGGTTTCGTCACCCGTTTGGCCAACAAGGATCTACGACACCACCGGCCGCTAAAAAACAAGCAAAGAAAGCGGGGGGAAAGAAGGGAGGAAAGAAAAAGGGAAAGGTGTCTTCACCGGAGCCTCAACCGGCATCGGAAATATTGAGGATGTGTCGGACTGGTCGCCTCCCCCCCTTGATCTTCATCCCTCACTTGAACTTGGAAATCACCCCCTCGTTTTTCAATGTATTGCTGGCCGTTGACACTTTGGAGTCTGACTTACTGGATGTGGTTAGTATGAAGTTTAATTATAGTCATATAATCAAATATATTTATTTTACATGTCTAACCATCTATTTTTTATGTATAGCACATCGATTGTTAGGTCTCGCTGTTGCAAAGACATCGTGGATCAGACACGAGGTGGACCATGATGTTCAGTATGTTCTTTCATTACTTGTTGATTGAGCATCTAGGTCCCGCCTCCGTGGTTAGATCATGCAATGGCGTAGAAGGGACCTCTTGGGCTCTCCTCGATGTGGTATGTAAATCGTTTTACTCTTATTTTATTTAACTTGTTTTGTTGCTAACTAAGCTGTCTAATATTGTAATATTTCAGGTGTACATCCCTATATGCATTAATCCCCAACATTGGCTGCTTGGAGTGTTTGAACTTGACGCTATGACCTTGACCATATATGATAGCGACAGTGCCAATCTCTTCCGACAGCAATTGGAAGAGCAGATGACAAAGTTTAAAGTTGTGCTATATGACATCTTTTGCCGGGTCAAGGATGATAGACGTCGCGATATGACAAGTGTCTTTCGCTATAAGTTCGCCAAGAATGCACCCCAGCAGGCCGGGATAAATGCGGATTGCGGTGTCTGGGTATGCCGTAATGCCCAAATGTTGATAAATAACGATGAGGTATGGGTACACCCTGACGAGGCCGAGAATGTTGCCAAAGATTTCCGCATACATATGGCGGAGTCCATTTATGAACATTGTCAAATAGGGCCACGTTAGGTTGTTTATGTAACATTAAATAATTGTTATTTTTAGTATTAACTTATTTTGTTAAAGTATTGTGATTGACTTACTGTTTACTTCATTTGGTTTTTGTTAATTTAATCCATTTACTCAACTTTGAGTATCGATATCTCTTTCACACATACTCTATTTTGGACGCATTATATATCATTTCGAAGATCTCATATAGGAGAACATAAACCTACTAAAAGTTAGTTATATATAACACATATATATAAATTTAAATGCGTCCAAAGTTTAGTAAAACCCATATTTCCAACACCTAGTAAGTAGGTTTATGAAACTTGCGATAATCCTAATACAGAGATTATTGGATGAACAAGCATTTATTTCTTGATTATTGGTGTATTGGTTCTTGTTGTCTGGAAGTGATTCATATGAATATTGCAGTTACTTTTTCAGTCGAATCTTACAGGCTCTTTTCAAACGAATCTTGCAGTGAACTATTCAGACGAATCATGCAGACAACTTTTCAGACGAAATCTTTGACCATATCTGATGAAGAACATACATTTTCACGGCTATAAGTAGATGGCATGATGAAGTAGTAATTCACAACTTCCTATCTATCTTTAATACAAACATACTCTCGCTTTTTTTAACACAATGGATGGAGGTTCAAGATCAAGGGGGAACAGGTCGGCGAATGTGGCTGGAACTTCACGTTCGGTAGCCTACCAACCACTGAACGACGGAGCTCGCCGGAGTACCTGGAAGGTACCGGAAACAGACGAGGAGTGGAGAAACTATGGGCGAACTGCAGCCGATTTTCCATTCACGCCTGAGGAGGAAGCAGACTGGGAGATGGCATCCGACAGTTACTACTTCGATAATGGCATGAGAACCCCACCAATGTATGATTTTATGCCGACGGGTCTTCGAGAAAGTCAACGAATTACTCCCGCAGTGCAAAAAGCCATTGATGAGGCGAACGCCGGTATCGAAAAGGTAAAGGGTATGTGGAACCATAACATGGGGATTCAGCAGGGGAAAATGGAGTATCTAGCGGAGAAGAAACGAGAACTGGCCATGACTAGGGCTCACGTTCGGCAGCTGCAACGAGAGATTAAGGAAGCTGAAGAGGAACTAGAAGAACTCGAATCGGACTACATAGGAATGGAGGACGTGATCAAGGAAAAGGTTAACTTGATCACATGACTCCAGGACGCCTTCCAGTAATAGATTTCTTTGTTTACATGCACATTATCCGTTTCGGTTGGGAAGATGATTTGCAATAATTTTTATATGATGTTGTTAATTAATTTTCCTTGTTAAATAACTTAAGTGAATTTCTATATTAAAAACATTAAAATGGAAAGGAAACAATACATTAAAAACCACATAAAATGATAACCTAAAAACTATAGGGACCATTAATGTTTTTTTAAATTTGCAACAAACTTCATGGACCAAACTGTAAGTTAGACAAGTACAGGGACCAACGCGGATTTTTGGGGCAAAGTTTGGTGACACGTGGCACTTTAGCCCGCGATCGCGGGGGTCAAATGAAGTCAAACGCGGGCAAGGACTGAACTGAAGGAGATAATTTTAATCTAAGTTACGTTGGAAATACATCGATCATTTTGTGCATACTCTGTAACTGCAAATACTTCAGCTCCAAACACACATGAATCATCATTCGCCAAATACCCATTTTCACAATTCTTAAATGAGTCCAGTGATACCAACTTGTCAAAACCCCATTTAATATTCTTCTCGTGAAACCTTCTCCTATTGCCATTCACGATATCTATAAACACATTCAAATAATAATAATTTAAAACGATTTAATGAATTAGTTAATATATGATTATTATGTTAATGCGATAGGAGTGTAAAAAAAATAAAAAAAAAGAGATATACCATAAATTAAATAATTAACTATAAGGGTATGAATTTTAAATATAAAAAATATTTTTATGTAGTGTATATGATATATATTAAAATATATAAATCCAAAAAAATTCAAGATTGGGTTCATTTCGAACGTATCGAAGAGACGATTATAATGGTGTAATTTGTTAAAATTAAAACGTATTTTTTTAACGTATTTTAGTTAATAAACGATTATATGTGTTAAATGTAAAATTAAAATAATGAAAGTAAAAGGTATAAAGTAAATTTAGTAAATAAGTATAGGGGTTGAAAGTGTAACATTTCATTTTAAATTCATAAAATTCGACCAAACGCGGGTGAACAATGTCAAACGCGGTTCAAATTTTCAAAAATGGTCCCTGGAATTTTTCAAAAATGGTCCCTTGCAATTGAAAAGTCACAAAATAATCCCATCGCGGGATTCCTTCGCGATCGCGGGATTCCATTGTTCAAAAATGGTCCTTGCAAGTTTAAAAAAGTTTCAGAAATGGTCCCTGGTCCGCGATCGCAGGCTCCCATCGCGGAAAAAGGGCATTTTTGCAAAGTGGGAGAGATTTGTGGCATTTTGGTAACACTTGGTCAAACTTAGGGTATTTTAATTAATTTCCCTTATATATTGTAACACCTTAGGCAAATCCCACATCCTTTAGAGGGCAGGAGAGATGCTGGGTATATTAGTAAACCTTGGCCTTACCAGACACAACGCGTTTTGGGGCCACAAACATGCGGGTTCCTTGGGAACTCTGTGGTTAAGCGTGCTTGGGTGGGAATAGTACCAGGATGGGTGACCCCCTGGGAAGTCCTCGCCAGGTCGCCAAGAACAAAGCCGTGAGCCAGTGGGGCAAAGCGGACAATATTGTGTCGTGGTAAGCGGGGTGTTACAAATGGTATCAGAGCCACTCCTGTGCCGTTCGGGATGGTGGGGCAAACCTCATCGAGGAAGATGAGTCCCTAAGGGGGGTGTGTGTAACACCTTAGGCAAATCCCACATCCTTTAGAGGGCAGGAGAGATGCTGGGTATATTAGTAAACCTTGGCCTTACCAGACACAACGCGTTTTGGGGCCACAAGCATGCGGGTTCCTTGGGAACTCTGTGGTTAAGCGTGCTTGGGTGGGAGTAGTACCAGGATGGGTGACCCCCTGGGAAGTCCTCGCCAGGTCGCCAAGAACAAAGCCGTGAGCCAGTGGGGCAAAGCGGACAATATTGTGTCGTGGTAAGCGGGGTGTTACATATATATATATATATATATATATATATATTGATATTGATGATTTATTTTATTATCCATATATAGTTCATTTTAGTTTCATAAATTAATTATGGGTCCTGGTATACTTTTTTCTTTTTAAATTTAAAATATTCACATTATTAATTTACATACCAATTAATGATTATTGTTATTTTAGAAAATTATTACAGTATAAACAAATGTGTTGGTAATATTTTAGGGAATTTAATTAAAATATTCAAAGTTTAATTTTGACTTACCAATATACCAATTTCTCTCCTGAATTTTGTCAAAATACTCATTTTTCCGCGACCCTGGTCCACCATTATACTTATTTACTTACTTTACTTTATACCTTTTACTTTCATAATTTTAATTTTACATTTAACACATATAATGGTTTATTAACTAAAATACGTTAAAAAATACGATTTAGTTTTAACAAGTTACACAATTATAATTGTCTCTTCGATACGTTCGAAATGAGCCCAATATTGAATATTTTTGAATTTATTTATTTTAATATATATCATATATACTACATAAAAATATTTTTTATATTTACAATTCATACCCTTATAGTTAATTATTTAATTTATGGTACATCTCTTATTTTTTAACGTATTTTAGTTAATAAACGATTATATGTGTTAAATGTAAAATTAAAATTATGAAAGTAAAATGTATAAAGTAAAGTAAGTAAATAAGTATAGGGGTTAAAAGTGTAAATATCAAATCAAAACTCACCAAATTGATTCAATCGCGGGACTATTCTTCGCGATCACGGGATTCAATTTTTCAAAATTGGTCCTTGTCCGCGATCGCGGGAAAAATGGATATTTTGGCAAATTCAGGAGAGAAATGAGTATTTTGATAAGTAAAACTCAAACTTTGGGTATTTTAATTAAATTCCTAATATTTTATTATGGAGGTTGGAAATTCAATTATTTAATTTAGAGTAAATTACATGAATGGTCTTTATGGTTAGGTCCAAATCTGGATTTGGTCCCTATTTTGAAATAAGTACACCAGGCGTTCCTGTGATTGTCATTTTGTTTCACGTTGGGTCCCTGACGCTAACGCCGTTAAATTCCATCCGTTAACTCAGGGGTAAAATGGTCATTTTACCTCTGTCTTCACCGGTCACCTTCTCCGGCCACATCGCCACCATCCACCTTCTCCGACGAACTACACCCCCACCCATTTCTCCCCCTCTTCCTTGTTTCACTATTTTGACTAATTGACCAACAACCCTTCTTCTCATATATATATATATATACACACACAGAGATGAAAGACATACCCGTGTGCTTTGCTCGTTTTCCCCCGATGATCGGAGTTACTAGTCGGACGTTTTTTTTTTCCGGTGATCGGAGTTGTGGGAGAGATGAGAGAGGAGGTTGCAGGTTTGTATATATGTATATATATATGTAGGTGTGTTAAAGAGAGAAAGAGGGTCACAGAAATGGAGGTGTTGAGACATCTAGCAGTGAAGAGTGGGAGGGGTGGCCGGAGAAGGTGACCGGTGAAGACATGGGTAAAATGACCATTTTACCCCCGAGTTAACAGACTTATTTTAACGGAGTTAGTGTCAGGGACCCAACGTGAAACAAAATGACAACCACAGGGATGCCTGGTGTACTTATTTCAAAATAGAGACCAAATCCAGATTTAGACCTAACCACATGGACCATTCATGTAATTTACTCTTTAATTTAAGAGGTAGGATCAATCTACTTGTTATGGGAATTTGTAGGATTTTCGTTGTTTTGATCGATTGTTGGAACAATGACATCCATATATTTAATAATTTATAAGAGTGAATTACACCCAAATTTTAAATTTGGATTTACCTAACATTTTAATTACTTTCATTCATGGTCTTCCTATGTTTAATTTACTTTCACTCATGGTCCTCCTATAGAAGGACCATGTGTGAAAATAAATAAAAAAGTTAAGGACCAACACCGTAAATAGTGTATTTTAGGGATTAAATCCAAAATTTGGGTAAACCTCACTCAATTTATAAAGAATAACAAAAATCTTAGTAATTTAATGAACGTTTTAAATATACTGTACTGTACTGTAGTCATAAATTTCCAAGCTAAAAACAACATTTATAATTTCCCTTGTAATCTAAAACAACAATGCGAAGTTTAAAAGAAAAAAGAACAAGTGAAGGTGGTATATATATCCTTTCCTTTACTCACATTATGCAGCAGTTTTGCTGAGAATCAAGCATTTCTGGTGCTGCAATCCAAATTACAAGACATAATTTGAATCATATATATAAACAATATTTATTAATCCAGCAATGAAGAAAAACTGCCCTCCATTCCTACACTTTTGCCTTTAGGATTACATATTTTGTTTACAGATAATCTGGATACTAGATACAAACATTTAACATTTCCCAGTATGTATTTGCTATCTGGTTCAATCCCATTATATCCAGATATTTTAGACAACTCCTCTCAAAGTTATATTACAAATGTTAATGTGTATGACCACAAGGTCCAACTATATACAAAAATTTCATTACCAAAATATTGCCAGATTAGCAATGGCATAACATTTTCCAGGTTGAATAGTATATGATGCAAACTTTGACTCTCAAGGTCAAACATGTTACTTTCTGGATTCAAGCTTGACTTTTGATTTTTTTACAAGCCCAAAACCAATGTTACTAGATCTTATAGCATTTGTGATCTAGTTCAATGCCAGTGTAAAAATTTATGGAAATTTTAGTCCATTGATCCCAAAATTGAAGTAGAACATTAATCCCTATGACCTGAAAAGTCGAACTATAATAAGAATTTTGACACTGAACACTGCCGGATGTGACAATATGGCTTAAAAGATGGAGAAAAAAGCACACTTACAGTTGGCCAAAAGCTGATATATCAAAATCAGGCGCAAGCTCTTTCACAATATCATTTGGCGGTTGACCACATTCTTGCATTTTGTGCATGAGCTCGACGATCTTATTGAAATTACCAGGCTCGGTTTCATAAACTGCATTCAGATCCTTTATGAACTCATGTTGATGAATATAACGGTCGTATTCTTCTTTGTTTAATTTAGATTTATTGTCTTCTAACCATTTGGGGTATCTTTCACCAATTTCTTTCATGGGTTCATGAAGAACATCTTTTGACAAGAGCTGTTGCATCATTGTCTCTACCATAGACTCCATGTCCTACAGAGAGCAAAGAGAAGGGTATTTTAGTACTTGTAAGTTTTCAAGCTCAAATAACTTGATTTAGCCATTCTCATGGTTCCGAATAATTAACACTATCGATTGTCCACAGGGTCCTCCAAGACATCTAAATAATAGTTCCACAATTCAAACTATGTACCACATCTAGTTTTGCAATTTCCATCGGGACAGAGGAGATACTTATCATTACCGAAGCATCTCATCATTTATCAAACACAAATTCCATTACAAAACATTAACTAAATGACTACCTGCTACAATCAAAGGAAACATCGAATCTCCAAGATCTACAATCCACATTATACATAATCGACACTAGTAACAAGTACTATGATGACAGCATTGACAGTTTCAACAATCACACCAAATACAAGAAAGATTGACGTACCAGTTCAGTCAGAACCAATGAAGACTACAGAGGTGAAGAAAAAACAAAATCTGTATCTTCAACCCCTTCTTACCTATCACGGTTATATACTGGACCTTTTTCTATTTTTATTTCCTTTCAGACACAGATTCTACATTTGTTGCTATAAGATTAAATGTCATATTTTATCCAAGTTTTAGATATCAAACTAATTTTTCTAGTTAAGATGCAACGTATCGACCTTCAAATTCAACGTTTATCTCCTTTTTTCTTGAAAGGAAGACCCACGAAGCCACACACAAGGGTGAAACTTTGCCACCGATAATTCAATGGGCAATGTGCAACGTGGTATGTGAACTTGGGATCTCTGTGTCATCATGAGCAAGTTCCCACCACCACAGTAGGCCAAAAAGAGCATAAATTGAAGGAACTTTAGCTCAAAAAAACTTGCTTCAATGATAACTCTAGGGCCCGGATCAGATGACAACAAACTTGTAACGAAGCAAAAATATGGCAGGATTGAAACAAAAACTAGAACCAGGTTTCCAATAAGTCAGAAAAAAAATACCGGAGACCCTGCAAGTTCCTCAAACTGCTTGACCCAATCCTCCATCATTGCATCATCTCCAAACATATCAATGCCACCTGGTTTTGGAGCAGTAATAGACTCCATACCTTTAACAGTTTCCCTAGTTTGCTCTCTCAAATTATTGAGAGTCTCTGATACATGCGACTCCTTGGATGCCACCTTTTGCTTTCCTTTCTTCTTACTTCTCATATCAGGCAAACCCATTCCTAGTCCTTGAACCCCACTGGGCAAAGAAGGACCTTCTGCTTTGTTCCCTCTGTCATCTCTGCTTTCATCACCGAACAACAAATTCAAACAATGGAAAAGCTTTAGACTTGTATAAAAGTAAAAGAGAATAGTTTCCGCTGGGCAATCCATCCAATATGTGTCTCCATTAGTGTGTAATTTTATGAGTTATGGTCTTATGGATAGAAGTTTACCTACAAATAAGCCTTTTGTGTGTGATGGGCTCGTTGTCGATCCAAAACAATATAAGTTAGAAACTTTACACAGAAACAGTTTCAAATGAATTAATTTGAAATTGATAAGACATCTACATATAAGCCTTTTGAGTGTGTTGTTAACAACATAAAGTAATAATCCTTCCGGTCAAATGGATCAACATTCAACTTCAAATTGATTGATTGATCATCTTTAAGTTTTCAGAGAAAAACAAATCGCAACGACAATGAAGTTAAAACAAACTACGGATAACGAACAAGTGTGTCAGGATTTGGAATAGAAGCCGTATCAATTTTGAAACTGAAAGGTGCCAGATTTGCCCTATCAATAATAATCCAAGTAATAACGAATACACCGTTCAATTGCTATATTACCCTATCAAAGGTGTATAATTCGATTTCCGACAGAAAAATTACAAAACCTTTGAGCAGAGGAGGCAAGATTAAGAGTCTGGAAATCATCCAAAGCACCTAATTGTGATACAAAATGCAATTGATCAAATACAAATCATAGCCACCGAAAAATAACAAAAATCAACCGAGGATAGAGAAGAGAAGATTTTAACTGTCAAGAAGTTGGTCTAAATCGTCTGAATGGTCGGTCTGAACCATCGCCATGATCTTCTCCCTACTAAAACAAACAACAGAGGAATATTGTAGCAAGAGGGAACGTGTGACGTCGGCCGACGGAGAAACCAAATATCTCGAGTCGACTGTGCTTGTGTTGTGATCGTCCATTGTAGAAAGAAAAAAAATTGCAATTACGAGAATTACAAATTAAATTTTAGGGAATTTAATTAAAATACCCAAAGTTTGACTTACCAAAATACTCATTTCTCTCATGAATTTGTCAAAATACCCATTATATATACAGTGCACACTTCATCACAAATCGACATAGTCCATACCCTTTCCATGTTCGTGCTTAATTCTTCATTCTATATAAACAGTCTACATCATAAGTAGAATGTTCATCTACAACAATAGTCTTTCACTATCCTAACACCCCCCACAAGGTGATCCTTCAACCTTTAATCTTCTGATTCTAACTTAACATTCTTACATGTTCTCAAAAGAAAAAATCAATGTATTCACATTACGTAAACTTTAATTATAATATAATTCATGTAATTCCAACCCCCAAGCCTATGTTAAGTTAATTAAATCGACGAATACCCTTAAGACTCAACCGAATCCAAAACCAAGCCATCTGCTCAAAGGGTCTATTGATCATTTATCAATATCAACTCATGAAATTTAAAATACATCAAATCCCACATCATGCAACACACGCTTCGAGACATGCTAATCTCACGACCCCTTCATTGCTACTTTCCCAATGAAGTCAATTCCTATATGTCTCTATATGTACACGTATATACAACTCTATATACTCTACAATATTAATATATATTATTTTGCCAAAGTTCATTAGTCCCAAAGGTACTAAAAATACAAGATCATCAAACGGTCCTCACACATAAGACCAATAGTTAGACCAACACTAAAGAAGAAAAAAAATGCGATTAAGCATATAACACACCAAAATTATTGCACGACCATAATAAACTTCTAAAAGCGTATTTTGACCACCTAACTTTCATTTCAGTAATAATTTAACCAAAACCTCTTCTACTCGTGATTTATTCGCCAATCACTCAAAATCCCCACATGTGGTGTTTCACAAGATATGTATTGTCCGCATTCTATAGCATTCTATAACATCCCAGTTCACCGTACACGATAATGTCCGCTCTGCGCATACCCTCTGCATAACAGCATGCCGGTACCGCTCACGGTTGTTTCTGCCCGCACAGGCATACACGGGACGCACCCAGACCGCACTCTGTGACAGGCAAAAGGCCTCATACATCTTACACAACTACCGACTTCAATGTCAATAGTCGACCTATCGATACTTCTTTAATCTATTCATTAACGAGAACTGAACCTAATCCTTTCAACATAACATAATACAATTTACATCTCATCATCTTCATTTCAAACTTATTCGTGCAATACTAATATCGCAAGATCACCATAAATTCTTATTTAACGTCGAGGGTATTTCCTTTCTGTCTCACTACACTACTCATAGCAATTTTCTAATTCCATCACCTTGATGACTACTAATCCTTCTTCCGGACACAACCGTCCCTTGCCAACTGTGTTCCTAGTTACCAAACAAGGGTATAGACCTTCTTACAACCGACACTAAAGTCCACTTTCAACTCTCCCATTGTTCACCTTCCTCTTGAACACAATTACCAAAACTACAAACATTCTCCCATGATTTATCCAACACCTCTCCATTCTCAGAGTTCTTTCTTAGCTTATTGTAATATTTTACGACTTAGTTCGTTCATAGCCTTTATGCATAACAATGTATTAAATATATTATTTCGCACATTTCCTCATTTTAAAGAACAACACTTGGAGCAACTTGGGTACACATGACCCTAAAATTCTTATAACTTCAGTGTACTGCACAACGATCACGAGAATCGTTTGCATACTACTTTCCAAAAAAAAACTTAATCTTTTTCAACCAAAACGATGTTGTTATGACCGTAATGTATTTAATGAAAATCTTTTTATACGACAAAAGTTGAAAGAAATTACCGACACGAAGTAAGCTAGTCGGTTCTCACACTCATTTATATTTAACTTTTCTTGTAAAGTATGAAGTATTTTGCAAATTGCTAAACTCAAAATTTCGCTTGTGCGACGTAATTAGTATTGCCTTTTTCTTTAAATACTCACGTGCACATACTAATTTATCATCGACTAAATTGCTATTTATGCATTTGTTTTGAAATCACGAAAACCCATGTAACACACACTCGAGGACACCGTGCATAAAACTCTACTTGCATTTGAAGGCTATTCACTCAAACAAGGTCTATCGTTTAACTCACGCAACTTATCATTGACGCTCTATTTCCAACCAATGGTTACCCTCTCAGCCTTCTAACACTTGTTATACATGCCTTCCAAGGCTCACTTACTCAACCATTTCATACTATTCCCATCTTAATCAAACATTTTACATTCTATTTCCACACATTTTAATCCACTTATTTAGGGTTGTCTCGGCGGACTTTCATGAGTCTCTGCCAGTTCCAGGTTGTCCTTCCAATCCTCAATCATTTACCGATCTGTCCTCCAAAGAATTGAAAGACCTTGGTGGCATTTTTACCATCATTATGCTATAAAACAAAAGATAACCCTGAGAAATGGTTATATGAATATAGACATACGAAACGTACTTTACCAATCATTAGTCACTGGAACAATTTAGAAACAAGTATGCTTATGTAACAATATATTCATAATAACAGTAGCTAATTGAGATTGTGAATATATCATACATGAGAATCCTCATTACCGTCGTTACCGTACTAATTTCACATATTTCTGTCGACCCTAAGGCCATCCCGTCTTAATACTTCTACCCAATCTCACGATTCATAACTTAATTCATCTCAGCTTAAGTCTAAGTACCTCCTCATCATACTTAGTTCACTTAAACTAAAGCTCTGATACCAACTTGTAACACCCCAAAACAGGGGTTAACAAAAACTTCCATAAAACGAAAGAGTGGTACTCATTACTAAAGTAAGAGTACACATAATAATCATTACCTAACCATTAATACAAAAATTTAGTTAATTATAACTACTAATGGACCACTAGCTTATTTGATCACTACTTTAGTAATCAAATATCAAAAGGATGTCGGAAAGTTCTATCATCAATCTTCCAATCTTTAACTCTCCAACAATAATCCCATGCTCACAACCCCATTCTAGACCTTCTTGTGTCCGGAACCACTAATATCTGTAACACATAAACACATAACAAGTGTTAGGCTTTTAAAGCCTAAGTGAGGTTTACACATAGCACATAGAGCATAATCATAACATGTAGGAATAACAATTCGATACATTCACAAATTGGATTCCATGGAGAAGACCCATATCGCTAACCAGTTACATCATAATTGAAGATATACCTTGATCGGTACCCCACGGTATTGTCACAAGGCATAACAAAACGGAAAAACCCCACGGTATCCGAAGGTATGAATCAATTACACTTATCCCATGGTGTGTAAGAATATATCCTCCAATGCCTACTAGGTGCTCCTCCAATTATGTGAATACCAAATTTGTTAATCCAAATAATATTCAAAGCATACTTAACACTTAACAATGGTCCAACCATTTAACATAATCAATACTACTTCCATGTAGTTCATATACATCCATATGTATCAAATCACATTCTATATGACATCAATAATAAACATCCATGTTTACAATTCAATAATAAGTCCATTTTGACTATTAAGCCATCATTACTTCATTAAGACATATATTAAGCCATCATAAAAATCACATACCATTGATATATAATCAAAGCCAAACCCTTAACACCAACATTTAACATGGCATACTAAGAAATAAACACAATTAATCCATCATAACTTACTTGAACTCTTTTTGTTTCCCTCTTAACCATTAAGAGCTTATAAATCAAGATTTCATGTTAACAATACCAAAATCAAGATAAACAATGGTAGATAAGTATAATACAATCAATTAAATACAAGTTACTCACCTCTAATCTTCAATTGAAACAACCCTTATCTTGAAGATTTGAGCTTAATCTCTCCAACAAGAAAGATGAATGATGCAAAGCCCTAATTGAAGTTTAATTGGTAAGATTCATCTACTAATTACTTGAATTGGATTATGATTGAGAGATGTGAATTTACCTTAGGTTTAGATTGAATATTCGTCTGAGAAGTGAAGAGCAGCAGTAGTTCTAATTTGAGAGAATGAATGAATGACTAAGGATAAAGAGGTGGGTTTAACCCCCTTTTAGCACGTCAGGTATTCGGCGCCGATCACCCGCGCCGATGCATCGGCGCCAAACCATCGGCGCCAGCTTCTGTTTGCCAAACATCTCAACTTCCACTAATTTTGCCGTAACTTCTTCGTTAGAACCCCGTTTTTACCCCGGAAAGTACCGTTGGACTCGTATTCAATCTACATCAAGAGCAAATCATTTGATAAATCTACAGCTTCATCTTAATAAATGATTTTCTAAAAGGGTTTGTATGAAAGACATCGACAACCCATTTTCCAAACGCACACAACTTCTGAGAGGAAAACTTCCAATGAAAATCGTGTCTCTGCAAATGACTCAAATCCAAAACTCACTTCAAGAGTTAATTAATAATAATAATTTCTCAATAATCGTCACTGCGAATAAAACTCCAATAGTTAAAACAACCAATAAGGATGTAACATAAATCCGTCCATCAATCATGGAAAACAATCCATATGCATGTAATATAACCTCAACAATGCGAATAAATAAAATACCCGAAAGCATCACCCTTCGGTGACGGGGGAGACTCGATCTCATCGAATGTGGCAAACACATAAATTAAACCACAATTAATAAACGTAAGTAAGCTTCTTGGATGTGGAAAGAAGATGACATCAACCATACTAGGTCTTTAGTCAATCTTCGGCATCAACCATACTAGGTCTTTAGCCCGTCTTAGACATCAACCATACTAGGTCTTTAGTCCATTTCCGGCATCAATCATACTAGATCTTTAGCCCATCTTTGACATCAACCATACTAGGTCTTTAGTCAATCTTCGGCATCAACCATGCTAGGTCTTTAGCCCATCTTAGACATCAACCATACTAGGTCTTTAGTCCATTTAAAACTACCAAGTTCAACCATACTAGGTATTTACCTTGGAAACCCACCATCCAAAACAAGCTTACTTGACGTAAATATATACATGACCCTAAAATAATAACTAATGCATTCAAATCATGTAAACATCAAATATAATGCAATTCATGCAACTCAAACCCCAAGCCCACGTCGAGCTTATTAAAAATCGGGCGAATGCCCTCTAGACTCAACCGAGTCCAAAACCGAGCCCTCTGCTCAAAAGATCTAATGATCATTTATCAATATCAATTCATACAAATGAAATGCATCTAACTCACATCATGCAACACACGCTCCGAGGCATGATAATCTCACAACCCCTTCATTGCCACCTTCCCAATGAAGTCAAATCAAATATGCATCTATATGTACACGTATATGCAACTCTTTTATTACTTGACAATGCATATAACTCACTAGGGTTCATTAGTCCCAAAGGTACTAATAATAAATCATCAAACGGTCTTCATACATAAGACCAACACTTAAACCGACACGTATTCGAATAAAATGCACTTAAGCATATAACACATCCAAGACTCCATCTCGAGTCATTAAAACCGGCAAACACTCAAAAGAATCATTTGAGTATAAATCAAGCCTTTAAGGACAAAATAAATGTTTTGGTCAAATACGTGTTACTCACACGGTTATGTAAACCCAAATGCATCGTTTCCCAAAATCTTTATCTTTTAATTCCTCAATAGGCCATCGGCCTCAAAATAAAGGTTTACAACTCTTAAAACATTCACATGGTCGGATTGACCAAAATCCCCAACTCACACGTTCACACTTTAAAATGTGTCACATCATAGTTATCTCATAATCACAAAACACTAAAAGTGTATTTTGACCAAATAACCTTCACTTCTGCAATAAATTAACAAAACCTCTTTCACTCGTGATTTATTCATCAATCACTCAAAATCCCCAAATACGGGTGTTTTATAAGATTTATAAAGCTCAACACTTTGACTAAATCACAACCCACCAAATAATTCAACAAGGGATAATTTCACGTAAAGCACACAAATACTTTAAAACACAAATTTTGGCATGTACAAAGTTTTCACAAAACAACTTGAACTCACCTCGCTAGATTAAGCTAAATCTAGATTTTCCCATACGTATGCTCCTTTGAAGAAGTCCGCACCTTCAAGTCCAAATCTTCCAAAACCTAAATCCATAAGTTTCCAACCATAAGTATTTATCCCCAAACACTTAGAATCATTTTCCCCAACATATTACACCCAAAATCACCAATAGATCAAAACCCTAATTTCCAAAATGAAGAGAAGAGAAGGTTACCTTAACCAACAAGTGAATCTACCAACCAAACACTTCCAGTGTTACCAAAGTGAGCCTCATTCTTCATTTCATCTCAAGAAAGGAAAGGTTTTAGGAGAGGGTTAGATAAAACTCTAGAAGGTGAAGAAATCTCACAAAATGGGAGAGAGATGAAGAACTCTAACCCTTGATCACCAAATCTAGTTAGGAGATGAAGAATCACTCTTCTATGTAGTGAAAGGCACCAAGAAAGCTTTAAAATCCGACTTTAGGGTTAGGGTTCGTTTAGAGAGAGATAGGAGGTGGAGTGGTGAAGAAACAAATGAGAAATAAGCCAAAAACCCGATTTTAAACTCTCAGACATAGCGGGCGATTGTGACACGGCGATAGTGACATGGTCACTATCGCGGGGCACTCTCGTTGAGGATGTACCGAGGGGGTCTCGGCTTCCCCGCGACTATGACACGGCGATAGTGACACTGTCACTATCGCAGGGCACTATCGCCCAGAAGGTACCGAGGCTCGACTTTTGTCCCGAATGAACCTGATTTGTTGAGCTTCTTTCGTACACTTCTCCCCAACGTTAAACCTGCACTTTAATAAAATTATGGGTGTTACAACAAATGACATCGTCATCTAACCCATCGTCTACACCTGAAGGAATGTCACCTAAACTCCAGAAGGCGATAGCAGCAAAGGAAAATGAGATATACCAACTGACAGAAGAGTGGAAACAGATTATTGCCAGGAAGAAATCAAAGTGGAAGAAAAGGAGATCAAAAGGATGAAAGGGGATATAAAAGATAGCGAGACTCGTATTCGTCGAGAAAAAGAAGAAATTCACCACTGTACGCAAGACTTCGCAATTCTTCAAGCGAAGATAAGCGACAAGCAAAGTTGGATTGATCAAACTAAAGCAATTTTTCAGTAGGTGGTGGTACGGGTGTTGCATTAGTACTTTGTTGTTTATGTGTTATTGTTTTGTAGTTTTCCAGTTCTACATTGTTGTTTCGTTCCTTTCCTGTTTGTATGTTGTTGTTTAATTTGTCATGAATAAAGGTCTTTAATTTGTCTGAAAAGTAGTGTTTAAGTAGTCTGAAATTTGTCTAAAAAGTGGTTCATATTAAAAATACAACTGATAGATGTTATACAAGATTATTTCATAACAAACACATACAAATCATTGAATATTTTTTGATTTATTTATTTTATTATCGATGGTCCAAGTGTAAGTATTAAAAATTGGCGGAGGCTTTGTGATGGACAGACATCGATCCTTTTGTGCATACTCTGTAACTGCAAATACTTCAGCTCCAAACACACATGAATCATCATTCGCCAAATACCCATTTTCACAATTCTTAAATGAGTCCAGTGATACCAACTTGTCAAAACCCCATTTCATATTCTTCTCGTGAAACCTTGTCCTATTGTCAAAACCCCATTTCTATATAACCATTACTATTCTCTCCATTTAGACTACTACCATTACTATTCTCTCCATTTAGACTACTACCATTATGATCATCATCCCATGTTCTGTTTCAAGTACCTTTCAAGGGAAATCAACGTTCAGATTAATGATATCATATGGTATAGTTTCATGTGGCTCAAGCTCCGATGGGCCCTGCGTGTTACTTACTTGGCTGACTGAACGTCTACTCCTTGGCACGGTTGAAGGGGCAGGATTTGGACACTCTCCACGAGTATGTCCTACGCATTGGCACCGAGTACATTTTCGCTGTATCGAACCTTCACCACGTTGGACGTCGGTTGTTCTTTCTCGGTCTCCCAACTCTGTTCTTATCATTTAATGGTGGATAGCATGGCGGAAGGGGGTCGGGTGGATACACCCATGCTTCAGGGGGTCCAGCTGGATTTATTACCTATGCGTATGTTCTCTGGTAAGTTTTGGACGTGAAGAAAGTTACAGCCAATTCGCTGCAATCTCTACGACCCATATGTCTTGTCGCAGCGATGGCATGGCCGCACGGTAACCCAAACTTTTGTCATTAGAAACAGGAACAAACATGGTCGGTCATTTGGACAGTCGCGTGAAGATGGTTATCCTGAACCTCGTACCTCCCATACCCGATTTCTCTTACCCTCCATGTCGATGTGTGACGCGCCCTGAAGAGAAATATCTCCTCTGCCGGTGGTGTGAGTCTACTTTGCAGCTCAGCTCCTTTTCGGCGTCGAAGTTGGTACCACTCTTGTTGAAAGCTCCGAAAGTAGTCTATAAGAGTAACAATCGGACATCTACCCGCAAAACATGAGAGTGCATTCACCGACTCTGCACTATTGGAGGTTAGAATGTCATACCGTTGTGCAGAAAAATGGGTCGTGGACCACCTCTCCGGTCCAACATCGTCCATGACTGTGGCTGCTTTGTCTGCACTAACTCGTAGAAGATTCATGTACCAGTTAAACTCCCGATTCGTATATGCTCTGCATGCCGCCCAGTAGACATCCTTGTAGGTGGTAATACGTTTGTTCTGTGTTTTGGCGTTCATCTCCAAATGTCGACAACAATAGGCGTGAGGGGCGTTTGGGTACATGGCAGAGATTGCGGCGCTTATGGAAAGAGCCCTGTCGGACATAAACACCAACCCTTGCGGGTCTCCGATAGCTTGTCTCAACATGGATAGAAACCAAGTCTACTCGTCCCCGGTTTCGGACTTGCCTACTCCGAAAGCTACTGGAACGATGGAGTTATCCCCGTCCATGGCAACCTCCAGAAACATCATACCCAAGTAAGGACCCTTTAAATGGGCAGCGTCTATTACCAGGACACGACGCATATCTGCCAGAAATGTGTGGATCTGCAAAAACGTAGGTGGTTTCCCTTTGTAAATGTTATAGTTTATAATGTGTAAACATATGACGTGTTAAAATACGTACCGCGGGTCCAAGGGAAACGAAGCACATCTCAAACCGTCCATGTGAATCAGTCCTTATCTGGGTGACGGTACCTGGATTATGCAGCTTCAAATTATATAAATATGTTGGGAGTCGTTCATACGACTCCTCGAACGTGCCTCTCACCAATAGCAGTGCCCTGCATCGCGCACGCCAAGCTTGGTGGTAACCAATCGTGACGTCGGACTGCTAGTGTATGTCGTTCATGATGTCCTTTGGACGCAACGACCTGCTAGCATCAAGAAATTTGCTTTTCAGTATCGCACCCAAAGTCCTTTTGCTGGCTTGTTTGTGGTTGGGATTCAGTTGCGTCCTCGAACAAGTGTTTACGTTGTGCAACTTTCTAATAAGTAACGCCCCTCCTTTCTCTCCCGCGGGAATCGCGTACATCCTCCACTTACAGTTTTCTCTCGCACATTCAACTTCGTATCTGATTTTGTCGGATCTCGGCGTGTGACTTTCGAAACCCTCTTCCATGAACTTAAGTCCGACCTGACTTACCAAGTGATCATTCGAATCAAATATCTTACCTACTTTTAACCTTAAACTGCGATTATAAGGTGTAGGTTCGTAGGTTTGTGTATGGGTATTCTAGTCTGGAAGAATAGGGGACATATCAAAATAGTCATTTAACTGACTAAATGATTTATTACTAGGGGTATATTCTTCGTGATCATCACTATCGGTAGCTGATCTGTCTATATCAGCATTACCCATTTTGAAAACATAGGTTTCGTCATCAGCAACTCCAGCACAACGTCCTTCATGTGGTTGTTGTTGTTGCGTCTCCGGAACATAATCAAGAATACATTCGTTAAGACCATATGCATGATCCATTTGGAGGTCTTCGTCATCAGCGTCGTCATCACCTTCGTCGTCACCGTTGTCATCGTCTTCGTCGCACATCGAGGATTCGGCATACAAAAAAAGTAATGGTGGTCTTTCTGATTCGGCTGCAAAGTGCAGAAAACCAGAGATATCCCCATCGTTGGATAACTCCACAAATGACCCATCACCGTTCTTAAACACTAACTTGCAAACAGCAGAAGGGTTGATTCCACTTTTTTGCATGGCGTATGCAACAAAATTCTGATAAGTATAGTTTACTGACAATTTTACACCATGCTTAGATTTATAAGCAAAATTCTACTCATTGTTGTCTTGCACCCATTCACCATCCAAACAGAAAAATAGCTTAGCTTTTGCAACAGATGAACTCATTTTTTCAGTAGTATCTCAAAAACAAAATACTGAAGAAAGAAAGCAAGAAAGAAGTATGGAATGGGTGTGAATTATGGATTGCATTTTACTGATATTTATGGATGAAACAACCAACATTGATGAAACAACCAACATAAATTGCAATCGCAAATTGGTATTCCAAGTACAATGATTCAACATTGATGAAACAAGCCAGTGAATTTGAACCATAAATTGGTCTTCAAAGTACAATAATTGTGGAAAAACAGTAAAAGCATGCAAAGATTCGTGCAAAAATGACTAAAAACGTAAATTTTTTGCCCATCGCGGAGAGGGACCAAAAGTGCACTGCGAACATAGTTTAGGGCTCCGCGGGGCACTTTCGCCCAACAGGGGGTGCCACGTAGGCCCTAGCCTGCGATCGCGGGGGCCAATGCGAAGAAAATGGGTATTTTAGCAAATTCTACAAAAAATTGGGTATTTTGGTAAGTCAAAGTTAAACTTTGAATATTTTAATTAAATTCCCTAAATTTTATGATACTCCTTGATTTAAAATATAAGAAAAAACAAAAGTATAGTTGTTGGTTATGATAAATATAATATATGTGTTTTTTTAATGGTGCAAATAATATAAAATAAAAAAGTTAAGAACCAAATGAGTGATAACCATTCTAACCAATACACAAACAAAATAAAATACCAATAAAACATATGGTTTTATTGTGAAAATTTATAACAAAAATGTTATCAGCATCGATGACCAAAATCCACAACAACATCATTAAATATTTAAATATAATAAATATATAAATAATTTTATCAAAAAATAGCGGGTACCCGTCGGTTTCGGTTCTGGATACCCAGCGGGTCTGGGTACCCGGTCCCGGGACCGGGTACCCAGCGGGTAACGGTTCCAATGAAAACCAGAACCGAACCTGTGCAATCGGTTTCGTATTTTAGGAACCGGAACCGGAACCAATCACATAGGTTCCGGTTCCAAAGGCGGGTACCCAGTTCCGATGCTCAACCTTACTGTGTTTGGTATGGAGAAGAGATAGAACGGGATAGGACAGAACAGTTGTTCCGCATTTGGTGAGAGTCGTGAGACAGAACTAGATAACATGATCAATTTACCCCTAATAATTTTTTTATATATTTTGATTAATTATGTAATTTATTAAATTTTAATGAAATAAATATCTTTTTATAACAAAATATATTATTTAGAAAGTTTTCTTCAAGACGATTAAAGTGACACCAAAATAAAAAGTTTATGCAGTTTCCATTTTTTATTTTCTAACATTTTCTATATTTTTACTATTAATATGTAATAATTTACATAAATTAATCAAAACATATGAAGTATATAAAATTAATATTTTGAGGAAAGTAAAGTGAATGTTTAAAGAGCATAAAATACAATAAATAAAATTTAAAGAATGAAAAAAATAAAAAAATAAGGCGTATTTGATGTTTTAGAAGAGAATTAGATTTTATTTTGAGGTTATATTGGTAAAACATAAGCATGTGTTCCAGCTTGTTCCATGGGGTGGGGGTGGAACAGGCCATTTCCACTCTGTTCTTGTCTGTTTCACGTAAAAGTCCTGCCAAACGGGGACAGTGCTCCCTGTTCTGTCCTGTATGACACCATCCATCATCTAATTTTCGATCTAGAAATAGCCTATTAAATTTGGCGATGTTATCTTTTGGCTACCTTAAGTTGATTTACTTGGTTGGTTCAAGAAATTCCTGAAAATGCATAATATTATATCGAGAATCATCTCCTAACAAGAATGGGAAAGGGTTGCAGGGACGGATCATCACGCTCCACATCTGTATGACATCAATATTATGTCCAATGCTACCTCTCGGAAAATGTTCAAGAAATTGGTGTTAACAGTGCAATAAATCATGTATGAATACTCTTTATAACTAATGACCCATCACACATTTTCTTTATTTAAAAAAATATGTTCTTGGTATTTGGTAATGCAGGTGAGATATTCATGTACAGGTGGCATGTATGTAACCGCCTCCAAAGATGGTGCTATTCGAATATGGGATGGGGTAACTAGCAATGTTGTTCGGTCCATACTTAGTGCACCCGGATCAGCCGAGGCCACTAGTGCAAAATTTACGAAAGATCAAAGGTACACATTGCTTTTTCTGCTTTCCGATGATTGGTGGGTGAAAGACCTGGTCAAGGTTTTAGGGTTTTAATTCGACATGGGTAGTTTAGTAATTTACCAATCTTGTTTCATTTGCCTGATTTTTGTCCAGTAAGTAGGGTTTTAATCCCGACCCGCGTACCAAACACACCCTAAGAAGCAACACAATATCTATGGTTGGGGAAGGCCAAGTTTTTTTTTTCCAGTTTTAAGTGTAAGCTTCTAAAAATGGAAAGAAGATGAATGATACGGAAGAGTTGCTTTACATTTTAGCTTCGTATAAGGGTATATTGAATTGCATCATCTTCGTACTTTCTATTTATGGCAACCTGCTGGATTTACTTTATGACCATTGTTTTCATCGTTCAGATACGTTCTCTCGTGTGGAAAGGATTCTTCCGTGAAGCTATGGGAAGTTGGAACGGAAAGATTGGTCAAGCACTATCTTGGAGCCACACACACACAATTGCGTTGCCAGGTATGATGAACGCGCGATATAACTTATTGAAACAACATATTTTTTTAATTGCGAAGAACACCACATTTTGCAAGAATCAATGATTCTAGACAAAACACCCAAGATAAACCAAGACCAAATGAGCTCAGTATATCCCACTCAGAGGTGGGGTCGGGGGATGTACGCAAACCTGGCCTCTACCCTCAAAAACTATTGTTTGTGAAAAGATAAATGGTCTGAAAAGTTAATCGCTTGATAATGAATCAATTCATGTTTTGTAAGCTAACTTTTGAAAATGCCTCAAAAGTTGCTTTACATTTTATAAATTATGCATTCAGTTATATTTGTCGCAGTATACATCCATTTTTGCCATGATATTATTTCTGCCAGAGATCCAAGAACAAAGTTCATGGTAAAATAAGTAATAACATACCTTCGCTTGTTATATTCTTGCAGGCTATTTTTAACGATACAGAAGAATTTGTATTATGCGTTGATGAACCTAGCAATGAGGTCAGACGTAGTTGTCTAGTTGTATGATTGTACTTTTTTGGAAGTGCCGAAGTGTATATATATATATATATATTATACATACACCTGGTAGTCCTCCATCTAGGTGGTATGCACTTGTGCATACAAGTAAATTAAGTTGTTTTTTGGTTTTTATGCACGTGTGCATGATGCACATGTGCATTATTACAAATTACTTGTTTGCACAAGTGCATATTGTCTAGATTAAGGGCTACCAGGGTGTTCTTCAGTTTTCCGTTTTTTTTAGGTTTGCCCCTGAACTTGACTCTCTCTCTCTCTCTCCCCCTCTCTCTCTCTCTCTATATATATATATATACATGGAAAAAACTCACACACACTGTTTGAACCTTTGACCTCCAGGGAGGTTGGTATTTACAGATAATCCGAATACTGTTGGGCCAACGACCCTTTGGTTGTATGATTGTACTAGAGGGTTTAATTGTACTTTTAACTGTTGTTAACTTGGAGATACACAGATTGTGATATGGGATGCTCTGAGTGCTGAAAAAGTGGCAAGATGGCCGTCGAACCATGCGGGTGCACCCAGGTGGCTTGAACACTCACCTACAGAGGCAGCATTCGCGTCATGTGGTACTGATCGGTCAATAAGATTTTGGAAGGAAACTCCTTAGGGCCAAAGAATTCTTGATATATTTGAATCTTGGGGGTTGCATTGGCTGGTTTTGGTTTGTAACATCTGATCTGAGTTAGCTTCATGTATTTTTCCTAAACAATCTGTTATCTGTGGGTAATTTTGATAAATTTTATTCGACTACATTGGTTCGAACCAGAAGGGGCAGAACCGCACCTGTAGGCTAAACTGTTCCCTAAGCATGTAAACATATGACAAGAAAGGAATGCAGGTTGTGTTTGTTTTGACCATTTTAGTATTTATGTTTTCAAAGGTTTGTGTACTTAATAAAGAAACAAATGATGATGCAACTGTGAGTCCAAATGGTTGATATGAGAATTGGAAAAACCAAATAATTGGGTATATCTTACGAAAGGGTGAGCATGACAATGACCGAGAATTTTTACATGGTAAAAGACATAACAAAGAGTGTTAGTACACAATGTATCCAAGATTTAGGGATAATTGTATTTAGTCTAATTGTATTAGTCAAAGGTCAAAGTCAAAATAGCTAGGTTTGGTCAAAGGGTATATAAACCCAATTATTAGGGTTTGTGAGGTGAGAGGTCATTTGAGTATAGCCACCAAGAGTGTGTGTGTGTAGCCTCCAAGAGAAATTGTTCCTAAATCTCATCTTCTACATTTCTCAATCAAATACAATAAAGCTTATGGTTTAATCTTGTTACCTGATCATTCACAATTGGTATCAGAGCTTAGCAGAAAAGAATTTGTGCATCATTCATTGTTTTTTATCAATTTTTGAGAAATTGAAAAGTTTTTGAGATTGTATTGAAAATTTTCAAGGATTTGAGATTTGTTTGTGTTTTGGATTGATTCAAACTCACAAATCTATTTGATATAGTTTTTCTAATAGTTTGCAATTTATAAAGTTATTTTTCATTCACAAAATCTTATTATTTGAAAAATCAAAATACCAACAGTGGTGATGTTGAAGGTTTAGAAAATTGATGTTGGATTTTCAATGTTTGCTTTGGTTTGATCAATTTAAAGCTTATAGATCAATTTCTTTGTTGGCTTAGAGTGGATTACTGCTTTAAGAATCGAGAAAAAGACACTAAATCGAGATTTTGAGTTTTTTCCAGATCTGAAAAGTGTTCATCGTTAAGGTTTCGTGAACTTATGATCGATATGGATTTTTGATGTGTTTTAATCCCATTTATTGTCACAGATCGATTCGTTACTGTTTTTCGATCATCCAGCATCTATCAGGATCAAAAAACATCGAGAAATCAGCAACATAAGTGGCTTGAAAGCTCTCGCCGGAATCTGGGTAACCTTCGCCGGAAACTGCTTATTTCGCCGGAATCTTCATCGGAGTCGCAACGTCACCGGAAAACGAAATCGCAACAGCTGAAATCGCAACAGCTGAAGTCGCAACTTCAGTTGCGACATCTTCACCGGAAAATTCAAATCTCGCCGGAAAACTTGTGGGTCGTCGGAAACGTTGCATAACCTCGTTTTAATGTGGAAATAGCAAAAGGAATCGATCTTAACGTGAAAAACCAGAAGGAAAATCGAGTTTGAAATTCTCAGATCTGAAGTTGGTGGTGATGAACAGTAACTAACGGTGGTCTGTTAGTTCCGTTAGTTGTTATTTCATGTTTGGTCCTTTTTCCGTTAGTAGTGTTAGAGTCAGTTAGTTTTTCTGTTTATTTTGTTAAAATTTGTTACTTTGTTAGTCCTAAAGTAGTTAAGTCTAAGTTAGTTAGGTTAGTTAGTCTTTGTTAACTTTTTCGTTAGTTTTCCCGTTAAGTTTCTTTTATTTTTAGTCCTTCCGTTAAGAGTCAGTTAAGTCTAGTTAGGGGTTTTAGAATCTGTCACTTTGAGTCCCTATAGTTAGAGTTTTAATTACTGTCAAGTTCAGTCCCTGGACTTCTAGTTTTAGGTTGTGTCTTTTTCGGTCCTTGTAGTTTTAAACTTTTAGATTTTTACATTTTTAGTCCCTAGACTTGTAAGTTTAGATTTTTACATTTTTAGTCCTTGTTTTTCATTTTAGTTTCGTAAGTTGTCAGTTTTAGTCCTTATTTTTCATTATTTTTTCATTTTTCATCGATTTTATCAGTTTTTGCCTGCATTTATCCGTAACTGATATATTTTTTCTCTTGTTTTGCAGGTTTGTCGATTTAAAGTCCAGTTTTTCGCATTAATTTTTTTGGAATTAATTTTTTTTTGGGAGACAAATTTACAATTTGTTTTTCATAATTTATTTTTGAGAATATTTTTCTGACTTTAATCGTGTTTTCTTTGATCGTACAAGCGCACAAATTCTACTTCTCACGAAGTATCTGTTAACGATCCGACATTTTATTTTTTCAGGTAACAATGGATGATTATTCATTGGATGATTATCTCGTACTAGAATATATGGGTTGGAATGATTCATCAACAGACAAACCCAAGACAAGCTTAGAGGAAACCACTACTCTCAAGGACAAGATGTCAACTCCTGAAGCAAAAGTTGAATCACAAGCAGTTGATCTAAATGAGAAACTCAAAAACGCGCATAAAATAATAGAATCTCAAAGAAAAGCAATCATTGACCATAACAAGCTAAAAGATGATTTGAAAAAGGAACGAGTTGAGATTGAACAATCTCGAACTTCTTTCCGAAGAAGAATGGATGAAATGGGAGAAAAGGTAAAAATTGCTGAAAATAGGAAGAATGAGCTTGAACAAATGTTGCAATCTTATAAAGATATAAACAACGAATTGACCGAAAAAGCAAGTGATCTAGAAGCGAAGCTGTACAAACTTGGTCAATCTGAGCAAACAATTTTTCTAAACACTCCAAAGAAATTCAGATATTACAATTCGAAATGGGGTTTGGGATATGACAATCCTCATTATTTGGAGAATGCTTTGAAAAAGGCACCTTGTGTATACAAGTTTCGATGGCTTAAGTTTCTAAAAGATCCTAAATTCAAGATTAAATGGCTTAATGAGGAGGAACAAGGAGTTGAGGAAGAAGTTAAAAGAAAGACAATTGTAACCATGCAACTTCCTTATATTTATGATCAAGCAAATAGGAAGGCAATGCAAGATAAGAAAACCTTGCCTAATGACTATTTTGAAAGCTATGTCGTTCAGCCACCAAAGGGAACTGTGTCAACACCCGTTTCTGAAGGAAAAATATATTATCCTCCTTTGGTACTCGAACAGAAGCTTGTCGATCTTGAGTTGAGTATTAAAAGCAAAATTGAAGAAGTCAGAAATGACGATCAACTCGCTTTTGATATTGAAAATGAAGTCATGCTTACAGTTCTTTTAAACAGTGAGAGAGAGAAATCTGAAAAGAAGTTTTCTGATTTTTCCAAGAAATCAGTTGAGGAAAAGAAAGTTGTTGAACTTAAATGCATAAAACTTTCAAAACAAAACTCAGATTTTGAAAAAGTTTTATTTTTAGAAAAGGAAAAGCTTGAGAAAAGGATGTCCGAGTTTAATGTTGAGAGAAAATCCTTTGAGGGAAAGATTGCTGAGTTTTCACTAAAAATATCTAATTTGGAGAATGAATTAGACATCGAAATAAAAGAATCTGAAAAGAAGAAAATTAAAGATTTTCAAGCAAAAAGTGTGAAAGATGTCTATTCAGATGAAAGAAAGGTGTTTCAGGCTGAAATCTCAAAACTCACAAGGAGATTATCTGCTTTAGCAACGGAAGCTATGAAAGAACAGAAGATCAAATCTAATCTACAGAAGAAATTTGATTACCGTGTTGCTACAAGTTCAGATACTCCTATCTTTAAGCCTGTCAAGATGGTTTGGAGAGCAAAAGGCTCAACTTCTGAAAAAGATGCCCCAAAATCATCTGTTCCTCCACCTACGGTGAACAAGAAGAACAATGCTCTGAAAGGTAAGTCTTTTGTTAAACCTAATCTTATCTATTCTGCAAATCATTTGATTAGGTTAGCACAAAAGCACATATGTTGTTCTTATTGTGGAACTAATGATTTTGTTAAGAAAGAAGATGTTCAGTATTGGTACGGTACTTACAGTATTCCTTCTAAGAAATTTGCACATAACAAGCCAGGACCCAATTGGCAATGGGTACCAAAATCTACTTAATATGTTTTGCAGGTTTATCATGTGCGGTGTTGAATGCCTAATTACTACCAAACACATGACTGGAAAGCAGAAGAGAAGTGTGCAACTTGAAGAAGAGTACTTGTGCTGAAACCATATGCATAATTTCAGGGGGAGAAATTCTTAAACTGTTTGGTTTATGTTTGTGCTTATTGATATATCTTTCTACATGTTTATGGTTTCTGAATACTTCAGTTCAGAACCCGCTTTTCAAAGAGATTATGGCTTCTAAACACTTCAGTTTAGAACCCGAGCTTTCAAAGAATATTTGACTTCTGATCATATCAGATCAGGACTCGTTCTCAATCTCTAATAATAAATAAAATAAAATAAAAATTATTAAAAAAAAGATTTTGATTGTTTCATGTGCTGATTTTGTCAAATTAAGATCTTTGCAGATTTTGAGGGGGAGCTTATCCGATTTTAAATCAGCCGATCATAGTTTGAGGGGGAGATAATGCTGATGACTGTAAGTATCTTCTGAACTCAATCTGAGATTGTTTGAAAGAAGAACAACTTTTAGGCATGAAAACGTGTTATTAAATGTTCAAACCACTTCTCTAATTCGAGATTTTATAATTTTAGAAGTGTGTTTTAAATGTTTTCATGTATATCTCGGATTTCACCATTGTTTCTGACCGTGTATCTCCAAAGATTAATACTTGCGTATTATCTTTTCTATACTTTCAAGTACTCATACACATCGGTTCAACTTCTTATTGACTTTGTTATTACCATGTCTCAAAACGAAACAAGTTATCGATGGTAATACTCCCGTTTGTAATTCAAAGTTTGTTGAGCATCATATTCATTCAGCGTGAGAACTTAAGCGTTTCATTCAAAGATTGTTTATATTTGTTCATATAAACAAAATATTCAATTCTTTGATATCCTAAGCGTTAATGAATATCCTTCATATTTGATCTGATTGATACATTGACAGATTCACAAACAAGCCTTTCAAATTCATTTCATTCAATATTCTTGTTGTGTGAAATCTTCAACGTTCAAATGCTCAAATATTTCATGATATAATTGAGGAGCATACATTCTGATTACAATGTAATTTAAAAGCTGAGATTCATATTTGTTCAAGATAAACTGTTGAGCAACATATCTTTTAGAACAACATTCATGGGAATCAGTGTGAGAGCTTAAAAGAACTTCTATGGATCCACGTTAACCAGTGTTTCCTACCCAAGAAGTTATCCTTGAGTGATTGAGGGGTGAGGGGTCGAAATTAAAGAGTGGGGGAGACAACTCATCCGGTTGAGTAATCTCATTGTGTTGAGGTAAAATGAAAAAGAGAGTTTGGTTAGCAGTGAGCAGATTAAAAACAGAAAGAGGGTGTGAGAACAGAGTTAAAAGAATACGAGAACTCTGCACCAGCCATTTTCTGAGCCGGGAAACCACATTGCTAATTGGTTCACATTCTTTGGTGACCGTCATTGAAACAGGCAACTAGCCCATGCCAACTCTTGCTTTAACCCCACCAGCTACTCATTTCTTTCTCAACAAAGAAATGTTTCATTTTCTTGGGGATGCAGCATATTATCTATCTAATCTTCACTCGGAAGGTTGGATATTGAAAAAGAAGGAAGTTTGCCCCACCTTCGCACTTCACTTATGCACATTGAGTCCGTGGAAACTTGTTGTTGTCTCAACAGATTACACAATTTGAGCCTAATTATTATCAAGCATAAGTTGCTTCAATCATTTCTACACTTGCACGTACACACAAGGAATATGTTTTCTTGTCATAACGTTCATAGAAATTCCTTCGTGTTTTTCGATTATTGAATGGAAGCCCTGAAGGAGTGAACATCAAAAAGCTCCTTTTCAAAGTGCATTTGTTGTACTAAGTGGCTTTGTGCAACTTACATGCATTTTAACTGATTCATCCGTTGTTTCAGGGTTCCAACTTTTATATTATCTGAATTTGAAAAGATTCGAATAAACATTTTTGGAATTGACGGTTATACAGATCAAAAGGAGGAGATTGTTTCTGGTATTCAAAGACTGCTGAAATCGTAAAGAATTTTGATGATCATGATGCTCACAATCATCAAAAAGGGGGAGAAATATCAAACAGAAGAAAAGAGGGAGATAATCCGAATATCTCAATTTGAAGAGTCAAAGTTGATATTTGACAAAGTAGAAGAACTTCAACTCAATATGCTTCAATATTCAGAGATTATTGTTGTTCAGACATGAAGATACAAAGACAGACCATGCTTAAAGATTATTCAAGAATGTTGTTAAAAGCTCAAAGCCCGTTGAAACCTCAAATCCCGTTCATAATTCGAAGACTGAAGAAAATTTTCATATGTCAAAGCTGCTGCAAAGATCGAAGATTCGAAGTTATAAAGAGTTTGTTTTGAAGACCTTGATCAACCTTACACAGATTTGAAGTTCGTGTTTCAAGTCTTGTTGACTTTTTGACTTTAAAGAGCCTAATTGAAGATTAAAGCCGCTAAAGTGGATTCTTGAAGATAAAGTCTATCTGAAGATTAAAGTGCTGAAGACTAGCGTCATATTTTTTAAATCTTGAATCCATAGGGGGAGATTGTTAGTACACAATGTATCCAAGATTTAGGGATAATTGTATTTAGTCTAATTGTATTAGTCAAAGGTCAAAGTCAAAATAGCTAGGTTTGGTCAAAGGGTATATAAACCCAATTATTAGGGTTTGTGAGGTGAGAGGTCATTTGAGTATAGCCACCAAGAGTGTGTGTGTGTGGCCTCCAAGAGAAATTGTTCCTAAATCTCATCTTCTACATTTCTCAATCAAATACAATGAAGCTTATGGTTTAATCTTGTTACCTGATTATTCTCAAAGAGTCAAAGACCGAGAATCTCACCCAATAAGCACTTAACACAAATCTATTTTGATCGCTGAGAATGTTACCCAACAAGGGAAGTGAGGATGGTGACCTTATTGTATAAATATAGTAAGGACTTAGAATCTTACCGGTAAGAGTGAGCAAGAATCAAGGGTCTTACCCGGTAATTGTTTACCGAGCAAATTGTTGCCCACGAAGACGTTTTAGTGGACTAAAATCTTACCCCCGGTAAATAAATGATAGTGTTACATTTACTGGTAGGCACTTACCGAGTAATTGTTTGGTAAACAACCCCTAAGTCTTGTCTTATCCCAATCCAAGGGGCTGTTTAGTTGGTTTCCATTAATAAGGCCTTTATACGAATGAAACTGTCTGTCTGTGTGGATTAATTTATCTGTTGGGAATCTTTTTGTTTGGAAGATATTAAAAGTCTCCACATTTCTTGGAACCCCAGCAACATCCATATCAATCAAAACTTTTTCCAATTCGGATCGAAGTCTAAACGGATCTTTTTTCCAACCAAGCTTACAAACACAATCAAGAATCGCGTTATAACCCACTGAACCAATCTCAAACCCACCTCTATACATCTCTTGTGACAACCTCTTAGCTTCATCTAACTTCCCATCAACACACCAACCTTTAATCAATGTATCACATATGAATTCATCTGGGAAAAACTCATTAGCAACATTTGTCACCATTTTTTCAGCATAACTTGCAAACCCATGTTCACATAGCTTAGAAAAAATAAATTTCAAAGAATCCAAATTCCTTAAAAACCCATAATCAATTTCCATCTTTTCGAAAAAAGAAACAACTTGCGTTGGTCTACCAGCTCTAACAAGACGATCTATGGATGATTCAAACGTTTTGAGACCTGAATTTTCTTTGCTTGAAACAAGAAGTTCGTGGGTTGCTTTGAAATCTTTACGTCGACCAAAATAATCGATGAAATGAGATAAAGATTCGTCGGTGAGTTTAAAATTGGGTTTTTCGGATACCCATTTGTGGAAATCGAGAGCTGTTCGTCCGTATTTGGAGGAAAGATTGAGTGTGTTGAGGATTAGGGTTGATGTGAGAGTGATGTGAGAAAACCCTAGGTCAAGGCGTTGAGGGAGAGGGGTAGATTGGTCATTTGGGTCTTTGAGGAGTTCGTACGAGAGAGATTGGGCCATGTCGAGTGAATCTTGAAGTGGGGTTCCGATTTGGGTTTGTTAAAAGAAGAATTTAGATAAAGAAAAAGAAAACGGTATATAGGGTTTAGGGAGTGAGGGTTTTTTAGGGTTGAGAAATCGGTGGTGTTGGTGGATTGATTGTGGTGGTGGCGATGAAGAGAAGTAACGACGGCAGAGTAGGATCCGGAGCTGAGCCGCCATGAACGACGGAGATGGTTTAAGCATCTTCGAATTACTACACACTGCAGCGGAGGAGAAAGCTTTTTCTGTGATTCATGATTTCAAGATATCAAAACCTGAAATGATTTGACCCGACCCGATATCCAAGATCCGGGTCGGGTGGTTGATTTGTTAAAAGACCACGTTACCCAACTCCTACATCACTACGATATTGGTTTTCAAGAAATTGACAGATTGACTAAAAAGTGACAATCATTCAATAAATTGGTTGTTTCTGTCAATTTCCCCTCTAAAAAGACCACGTTATCCAACTCAATCTGATAACTTTGACCCTTATTAATTTCACCCGATCCAATATCCAAAATCCGGGTCGGGTTGTTGATAAGTAAAAAGACCATGTTACCCAACTCCTACGTCACTACTATCTTGGTTTCAGTTTTCCACATTATTTCCAGAGGGTAAATGAGTCTTTTGGGCCTGAAGGAATATAAGTTATATGCCTCTCATATTCCTTCAGGCCCAAAAGACTCATTTACCCTCTGGAAATAATGTGGAAAACTGGAAACCAAGATAGTAGTGACGTAGGAGTTGGGTAACATGGTCTTTTTACTTATCAACAACCCGACCCGGATTTTGGATATTGGATCGGGTGAAATTAATAAGGGTCAAAGTTATCGGATTGAGTTGGATAACGTGGTCTTTTTAGAGGGGAAATTGACAGAAACAGCCAATTTATTGAATGATTTTCACTTTTTAGCCAATCTGTCAATTTCTTGAAAACCAAGATCGTAGTGATGTAGGAGTTGGGTAACGTGGTCTTTTTACAAATCAACCACCCGACCCGGATCTTGGATATCGGGTCGGGTTAAATCATTTTAGGTTTTGATATCTTGAAATCATGAATCACAGAAAAAGCTTTCTCCTCCGCTGCAGTGTGTAGTAATTCGAAGATGTTTAAACCATCTCCGCCGTTCATGGCGGCTCAGCTCCGGATCCTACTCTGCCGTCGTTACTTCTCTTCATTGCCACCACCACAATCAATCCACCAACACCACCGATTTCTCAACCCTAAAAAACCCTCACTCCCTAAACGATATATAGGGTTTAGGGAGTGAGGATTTTTTAGGGTTGAGAAATCGGTGGTGTTGGTGGATTGATTGTGGTGGTGGAGATGAAGAGAAGTAACGACGGCGGAGTAGGATCCGGAGCTGAGCCACCATGAATGGCGGAGATGGTTTAAGCATCTTCGAATTACTACACACTGCAGCGGAGGAGAAAGCTTTTTCTGTGATTCATGATTTCAAGATATCAAAACCTAAAATGATTTGACCCGACCCGATATCCAAGATCCGGGTCGGGTGGTTGATTTGTAAAAAGACCATGTTACCCAACTCGTACATCACTACGATCTTGGTTTTCAATAAATTAACAGATTGGTTAAAAAGTGAAAATCATTCATAAAATTTGTTGTTTCTGTCAATTTCCCCTCTAAAAAGACCACGTTATCCAACTCAATCCGATAACTTTGACCCTTTTTAATTTCACCCGATCCAATATCCAAAATCCGGGTCGGGTTGTTGATAAGTAAAAAGACCATGTTACCCAACTCCTACGTCACTACTATCTTGGTTTCCAGTTTTCCACATTATTTCCAGAGGGTAAATGAGTCTTTTGGGCCTGAAGGAATATGAGTTATATGCCTCTCATATTCCTTCAGGCCCAAAACACTCATTTACCCTCTGGAAATAATGTGGAAAACTGGAAACCAAGATAGTAGTGACGTAGGAGTTGGGTAACATGGTCTTTTTACTTATCAACAACCCGACCCGGATTTTGGATATTGGATCGGGTGAAATTAATAAGGGTAAAAGTTATCGGATTGAGTTGGATAACGTGGTCTTTTTAGTGGGGAAATTGACAGAAACAGCCAATTTATTGAATGATTTTCACTTTTTAGCCAATCTGTCAATTTCTTGAAAACCAAGATCGTAGTGATGTAGGAGTTGGGTAACGTGGTCTTTTTACAAATCAACCACCCGACCCGGATCTTGGATATCGGGTCGGGTCAAATCATTTTAGGTTTTGATATCTTGAAATCATGAATCACAGAAAAAGCTTTCTCCTCCGCTGCAGTGTGTAGTAATTCGAAGATGCTTAAACCATCTCCGCCGTTCATGTCGGCTCAGCTCCGGATCCTACTCCGCCGTCGTTACTTCTCTTCATCGCCACCACCACAATCAATCCACCAACATCACCGATTTCTCAACCCTAAAAACCCTCACTCCCTAAACCCTATATACCGTTTTCTTTTTCTTTATCTAAATTCTTCTTTTCACAAACCCAAATCGAAACCCCACTTCAAGATTCACTCGACATTGCCCAATCTCTCTCGTACGAACTCCTCAAAGACCCAAATGACCAATCTACCCCTCTCCCTCAACGCCTTGACCTAGGGTTTTCTCACATCACTCTCACATCAATTCTAATCCTCAACACACTCTATCTTTCCTCCAAATCCGGACGAACAACTCTCGATTTCCACAAATGGGTATCCGAAAAACCCAATTTTAAACTCACCGACGAATCTTTATCTCATTTCATCGATTATTTTGGTCGTCGTAAAGATTTCAAAGCAACCCACGAACTTCTTGTTTCAAGCAAAGAAATTTCATGTCTCAAAACGTTTGAATCATCCATAGATCGTCTTGTTAGAGCTGGTAGACCAACGCAAGTTGTTTCTTTTTTCGAAAAGATGGAAATTGATTATGGGTTTTTAAGGAATTTGGATTCTTTGAAATTTATTGTTTCTAAGCTATGTGAACATGGGTTTGCAAGTTATGCTGAAAAAATGGTGACACATGTTGCTAATGAGTTTTTCCCAGATGAATTCATATGTGATACATTGATTAAAGGTTGGTGTGTTGATGGGAATTAGATGAAGCTAAGAGGTTGTCACAAGAGATGTATAGAGGTGGGTTTGAGATTGGTTCAGTGGGTTATAACGCGATTCTTGATTGTGTTTGTAAGCTTTGTAGGAAAAAAGATCCGTTTAGACTTCGATCCGAATTGGAAAACGTTTTGATTGATATGGATGTTGCTGGGGTTCCAAGAAATGTGGAGACTTTTAATATCTTCCAAACAAAAAGATTCCCAACAGATAGATTAATCCACACAGACAGACAGTTTCATTCGTATAAAGGCCTTATTAATGGAAACCAACTAAACAGCCCCTTGGATTGGGATAAGACAAGACTTAGGGGCCGTTTACCAAACAATTACTCGGTAAGCGCCTACCAATAAATGTAACACTATCATTTATTTACCGGGGGTAAGATTTTAGTCCACTAAAACGTCATCGTGGGCAACAATTTGCTCGGTAAACACTTACCGGGTAAGACCCTTGATTCTTGCTCGCTCTTACCGGTAAGATTCTAAGTCCTTACTATATTTATACTGTAAGGTCACCATCCTAACTTCCCTTGTTGGGTAACATTCTCAGCCATCAAAATAGATTTGTGTTAAGTGCTTATTGGGTGAGATTCTCGGTCTTTGACTCTTTGTTATGTTATTTACCATGTAAAAATTCTCGGTCATTGTCATGCTCACCCTTTCGTAAGATATACCCAATTATTTGGTTTTTCCAATTCTCATATCAACCATTTGGACTCACAGTTGCATCATCATTTGTTTCTTTATTAAGTACACAAACCTTTGAAAACATAAATACTAAAATGGTCAAAATAAACACAACCTACATTCCTTTCTTGTCATATGTTTACATGCTCAGGGAACAGTTTAGCCTACAGGTGCGGTTCTGCCCCTTCTGGTTCGAACCAATGTAGTCGAATAAAATTTATCAAAATTACCCACAGATAACAGATTGTTTACAAAAAATACATGAAGCTAACTCAGATCAGATGTTACAAACCAGAACCAGCCAATGCAACCCCCAAGATTCAAATATATCAAGAATTCTTTGGCCCTAAGGAGTTTCCTTCCAAAATCTTATTGACCGATCAGTACCACATGACGCGAATGCTGCCTCTGTAGGTGAGTGTTCAAGCCACCTGGGTGCACCCGCATGGTTCGACGACCATCTTGCCACTTTTTCAGCACTCAGAGCATCCCATATCACAATCTGTGTATCACCAAGTTAACAACAGTTAAAAGTACAATTAAACCCTCTAGTACAATCATACAACCAAAGGGTCGTTGGCCCAACAGTATTCGGATTATCAGTAAATACCAACCTCCCTGGAGGTCAAAGGTTCAAACAGTGTGTGTGAGTTTTTTCCATGTATATATATATATATATAGAGAGAGAGAGGGAGGGAGGGAGGGAGAGAGAGAGAGAGAGAGTCAAGTTCAGGGGCAAACCTCAAAAAAACGGAAAACTGAAGAACACCCTGGTAGCCCTTAATCTGGACAATATGCACTTGTGCAAACAAGTAATTTGTAATAATGTACATGTGCATCATGCAGACGTGCATAAAAACCAAAAAACAACTTAATTTACTTGTATGCACAAGTGCATACCACCTAGATGGAGGACTACCAGGTGTATGTATAATATATATATATATATATATATATATATATATATATATATATATATATATATATACACTTCGGAACTTCCAAAAAAGTACAATCATACAACTAGACAACTACGTCTGACCTCATTGCTAGGTTCATCAACGCATAATACAAATTCTTCTGTATCGTTAAAAATAGCCTGCAAGAATATAACAAGCGAAGGTATGTTATTACTTATTTGACCATGAACTTGTTCTTGGATCTCTGGCAGAAATAATATCATGGCAAAAATGGATGTATACTGCGACAAATATTACTGAATGCATAATTTATAAAATGTAAAGCAACTTTTGAGGCATTTTCAAAAGTTAGCTTACAAAACATGAATTGATTCATTATCAAGCGATTAACTTTTCAGACCATTTATCTTTTCACAAACAATAGTTTTTGAGGGTAGAGGCCAGGTTTGCGTACATCCCCCGACCCCACCTCCGAGTGGGATATACTGAGCTCGTTTGGTCTTGGTTTATCTTGGGTGTTTTGTCTAGAATCATTGATTCTTGCAAAATGTGGTGTTCTTCGCAATTAAAAAAATATGTTGTTTCAATAAGTTATATCGCGCGTTCATCATACCTGGAAACGCAATTGTGTGTGTGTGGCTCCAAGATAGTGCTTGACCAATCTTCCCGTTCCAACTTCCCATAGCTTCACGGAAGAATCCTTTCCACACGAGAGAACGTATCTGAACGATGAAAACAGTGGTCATAAAGTAAATCCAGCAGGTTGCCATAAATAGAAAGTACGAAGATGATGCAATTCAATATACCCTTATACGAAGCTAAAATGTAAAGCAACTCTTCCGTATCATTCATCTTCTTTCCATTTTTAGAAGCTTACACTTAAAACTGAAAAAAAAACATGGCCTTCCCCAACCATAGATACTGTGTTGCTTCTTAGGGTGTGTTTGGTACGCGGGTCGGGATTAAAACCCTACTTACTGGACAAAAATCAGGCAAATGAAACAAGATTGGTAAATTACTAAACTACCCATGTCGAATTAAAACCCTAAAACCTTGACCAGGTCTTTCACCCACCAATCATCGGAAAGCAGAAAAAGCAATGTGTACCTTTGATCTTTCGTAAATTTTGCACTAGTGGCCTCGGCTGATCCGTGTGCACTAAGTATGGACCGAACAACATTGCTAGTTACCCCATCCCATATTCGAATCACCATCTTTGGAGGCGGTTACATACATGCCACCTGTACATGAATATCTCACCTGCATTACCAAATACCAAGAACATATTTTTTTAAATAAAGAAAATGTGTGATGGGTCATTAGTTATAAAGAGTATTCATACATGATTTATTGCACTGTTAACACCAATTTCTTGAACATTTGCCGAGAGGTAGCACTGGACATAATATTGATGTCATACAGATGTGGAACGTGATGATCCGTCCCTGCAACCCTTTCCCATTCTTGTTAGGAGATGATTCTCGATATAATATTATGCATTTTCAGGAATTTCTTGAACCAACCAAGTAAATCAACTTAAGGTAGCCAAAAGATAACATCGCCAAATTTAATAGGCTATTTCTAGATCGAAAATTAGATGATGGATGGTGTCATACAGGACAGAACAGGGAGCACTGTCCCCGTTTGGCAGGACTTTTACCAATATAACCTCAAAATAAAATCTAATTCTCTTCTAAAACATCAAATACGCCTTATTTTTTTATTTTTTTTTCATTCTTTAAATTTTATTTATTGTATTTTATGCTCTTTAAACTTTCACTTTACTTTCCTCAAAATATTAATTTTATATACTTCATATGTTTTGATTAATTTATGTAAATTATTACATATTAATAGTAAAAATATAGAAAAGGTTAGAAAATAAGAAATGGAAACTGCATAAACTTTTTATTTTGGTGTCACTTTAATCGTCTTGAAGAAAACTTTCTAAATAATATATTTTGTTATAAAAAGATATTTATTTCATTAAAATTTAATAAATTACATAATTAATCAAAATATATAAACAAATTATTAGGGGTAAATTGATCATGTTATCTGTTAAGTCCAGTTCTGTCTCACGACTCTCACCAAATGCGGAACAACTGTTCTATCCTATCCCGTTCTATCTCTTCTGCATACCAAACACAGTAGGGTTGAGCATCGGAACTGGGTACCCGCATTTGGTACCGGAACCTATGTGATTGGTTCCGATTCCGGTTCCTAAAATACGGAACCGATTGCACAGGTTCCAGTTCTGGTTTTCATTGGAACCGTTACCCGCTGGTACCCGGTCCCAGACCCGCTGGGTACCCAGAACCGGAACCGACGGATACCCGCTATTTTTTGATAAAATTATTTATATATTTATTATATTTAAATCTTTAATGATGTGTTATTGGTTTTGTTAGGTGTTTTATTCGTTTTTATCAAAATGTTTTATTTGTTAGGTGTTGACGTAAGGACGTTATGTGTTATGTAAGTCGTTTTGTTGATGTCAAGATTCAATACGGCGGAGTTTCCAATTTATTTATGTAATAAATAGTTTTTATATGATTATTTTTCATCATTTGTTGTGTTTATTTCTTTAAGTTGATACTTTGTAGTTTGCAATAGACTTAAAATTACATTTTTATTGTATGAAATGTTTAAAAAAAATTGATAGCGTGTATCCGGAACCGGAACTTCCGGGACCGGTTCCAATATATAGAGAACCGATGTAAGCGGTTCCGGTTCCGGTTCTGGTTCCTTCATTCTAGGAACCGCCGGTTCTTTCATTCTAGGAACCGCCGGTTCTGGTTCTGGTTCGGTTCCATGACATTATTTAGTCGGGTACCCGGTTATGCCCACCCCTAAAACACACCCTATGAGTGTTTGGAACGCCGACTGGACTAGACAGGACGGACAAGAGAGAGGTAGGTGGGTGAAAGAATCGTGCAAGGATTTAGGGTTTTATTTAACTATAGGTAGTTTAGTAATTTACCAATTTTGTCCAATATCCTTGATTTTCCACCTGTTTTGGTGGGAGAAAAAAATGCATTTTGTCTCATTCAGTCCTGTCATATCCCATTCTAATGTCCCACCAAACATGGGACAATTGGTTGTTTTCTCCTGCCGCATACCAAACGCACCTTAACTTACCCCTACCATTGACAAAGAAAAGTGGGGATACAATGCTAGAAAATGGTGGTTATGAATTGACGGTGAACAGTCTGAAATAGGTAAACATAGAATAAGTATTGAACCTGCAAGAAGAAAATCTCCAGACGGATGGAAAGATACGGACCGAACATTGTGAGTATCCTGTAATTTAAACATCAAGAATGAGAAAGAAAGGATCTTTAGAAAATCTAGACACGCGCTGAACTTAAATCCTACTCGATAACAAGTTTTGTGATGAATGCCAATAAGATAAACAAATTAAACCTGAATAACCCTGAAAACTCTCTTTGCAACCGTCTTAGAAAAGTCAAAAAACCTGCATGTGGCAATATAATAGCAAAATTAACTTCTTATCGGTTTATATACAGAAGCATAAGATAACCCATCTTTTAGATTAAATAATCTTGGACTCATACTTTATCGTGTAATCTTTGGCCCCGGATATCAAGATAGTATTTTGCGGATGGAAATCCACATCGTTTACTGGCTGCAGCAGTATAAGAATCTTATTAGTTAAAAGTTATTAACGTCATAAAGTGTTGCAATTTTTTTACATCAATGGGGATTTACTTGTAGATGGTCGTAAAATGTCCGTACGACGGGTCTAACAGGACCATCCCTTCCCTCTGGTAGCATCATCTGCTTGATTTTTGCTACCTACACATGAAAGCAACTTTCCTAAAATAAGCGTCCACTTTCAAAAATATATAACTAAATTCTGAAATCTATCCTTAATAAATGCACAAATATATAAGAGTTGAGAGGAGAGATAAATTAATTAAGGGTAAACAATCAGAATGCAAATTTTCTTGATGAACTCAAATCATATGAAAATTGGTTGCTAATTACTACGTAAACAATCAGAATGCAAACTTTTCTGATGTTTATTAATTTAGCAAGGAATCAATCAACAGAAAGAAGTTGTAGATCTTAAAACAAATAAAATACAAACTTGTTTAATGTTCAAAAAATCAGCAGATATAAGTTATTAAGCGGCCGTTTACAAAACGCTTACCCGGGTAAGTGCTTACCAAGTCATATTAGCTTACCGGATGAGTATGACAAGGACTAAGAATCTTACCCGGTAAGAGCAGAAGCAAGGACCGAGAGTCGAAAGTAAGGACCGAGAGTCTTACCTGTAACACCCCGAAAATCTTAACTCCAATTGTAAATGATTCCTTCTAGAAGTATTAGAAGGACAAGGTGTTGCTTTGGAAAGTGGGACACGTAATGCTAATTGGATCTCTCGAGAAATTGGCCAAGTTTGGACTCGGTACAAACCCAGCGAGTATGACACCCGCGAGAGTGACACTGTCACTTTCGCCAAGATTGTACCGAGAGCTCGGGGGGAATCCAGCGAATATGACACCCGCAAGAGTGACAGTGTCACTTTCGCCGTGTCACTTTCGCTGTCGGGCTCCAGAGGGTTTTAAAACCCACGACTTCAGTCTTCTTTCATTTTCTATTTCCATCTCTCTCTCTAAATACGATTTTCTATCATGAAACCCTAATTCTTCCCTTTCCTCTCCATCTTCCTCCTCAAATCAAACACCACCATTGTTGAAGATGTAGGAGCATGAAGCTTGGTGAGAGTCTAGGAACTATCTTTGGAGGACTCAAGTGGAATAAGGTAATCTCTCCCTACCCAAGAGTGTTATTGTTGTTGATTTCATATTCCTTCCATCTTGTGATGTTGTGGATCGATTTTGGTAAAGATTGGGTAAGGAAATCTTGTTTTCTTCATCTTCAAAACTAGGGTTTGGTGTAAGTTGGGTATTTTGGGTATAAATTGGGGGTTTTGATGTTGTATGTTTAAGGGAAGGATCCTACATGGTTGGATTGTGATATTGATGGTTGGAAATTCACAAATCTAGGTTTTGGAAGTTTTGGCTTGAGGATGCAAACTTCAACAAAGGAGCATACGTTGGAGAAACACTAGATTTAACCTAATCTAGCGAGGTGAGTTCAAGTTACTTTGTGAAAACTTTGTACATGCCAAAATGTTATTTTCCAATTGATTATGTGTTTTACATGAAAAGTATCAATGTCGAGTTATTTGATGAGTTTTAACCTTTGAAATGTTTATGGTTGTAAATATGGTAAAACACTTGTATTTGGAATTTTGGGAAAATATGATGAATAAATCATACATAAAAATGAGTTGTCGATTTATGAGGTAAATGGAGTCTATTTGTTATGAAAATGCATTTTGTGGATGTTTGGAAATATGCATATAGTACATCATGAGATGTTTCGAAAATGTAAAGGTTGAGTCCTTTTGGAAATGAGGGTTATCCCGATCCAAGGTTTTATTTCGGGTTTTCATGGATTTGAAGTATTTACCGGCAACCGGTGTGTGTTGTTGTATTTAATGTCATTTTATGACTTTTATGAATTATCTTTCGAGTTAGTTGAGTTTGTGGCTCGGTATTGGATTTTATTAAGTCTTGGGGACAATTGTTCGTTTTGATAGCTCAGAGTAGAGTTTTGATCATGATTTATGTTATTGGGGAATTGCATGTTTTGAAATGCATTTGTTTACATGTTTGGGGTCGTGTAATATTTTAGACCTTGTTAGCCATGGATCCATAGGCATCGAGTTTTCCTGAGTCTCGCGGGCAAGAGGTCAGTATTGATTGAGCTCAGTTTACGAGACATTAGTTATTTTGTAGCACGGGATAAGCATCGGGATCCGTGATAAGTAAGGCGTGGACCTATATGGTCGGGTGTCGTCTCATGGGCTGTAAGGTGTAATCCCTAAAGTGCTGTTGTGGATTTGGAGTGACCCAATGTATAGACATGGAGTGGTTGAAGTTGGGCCCCCCTAGTCTAGCGGGCAATAGATCTGGAGTGATTGAGCTCAGTATACGAGAGTAATCCACGTGTGTGTTTTATTGCATAGTAAGTGACCCACTTTAGTGTTCCGTCACGTGCGATGTATACGGGTCTCCTCCGTCACCGAAAGTGTTGTTTTGGGTAATTGTTACTACTCATGTTTTCGGTGACGTGTTATATTTATATGGATTGTTTTCCATGGTGTGCAAGTTGTAGTTTATATTTCATCCGTGTGCGATGTTTTGGGTAGTTGTGTTTATCCATTTTTGGTAACATACCATATTGATGAGAATTGTTTTATTTTCACATTATATGAGTTGTGAATCATGTTTCATCCATGTTTTGGGATGTTTGGAATAATGACGAATTATTTATGTATTTAATCGCTTTAAGAATCAAATGCTATTTCACCTTTCGGTCACGGGTCTTCCCGTTTATGGTATTTGGATTTTTTATACATTTTACGTTGGCGTGTGTTTTGCTTAGTATTATGTTTCCAATGAATGTTTATATTTAAATGGATGGTTTCCATGTTTTACGGGTTGAGTACGTATTGTCAACCGTATTTGAAATTTTTCCTAAAACAAATTTATTCACGTATTCGAGTGAGTTGGGGTTGGTAACTCATTTTGGAAAACGCTTTGCACTTTCGGGAATGTTACCCATGGATTTTGGGTGCGTAGGAAAATGAGTCGTTTATGCTCGTTTGGGAAACCTTTGGAAAAGATAATCTTTGCCGCAAACTTTCAATGAAAGATTTTATCTAAGTCATGACTATAACTACTAACTTCCGATTTACGATTTTATATGGTCATGATAAAATGCTTGAACTCACTAGGCGTAAGCCTAACCCTTTTTATTTGTCGGCATGTGCAACAGGCTCAGGTTGGGGGTAGCTCTAACTACATTGTGAAGTGACGATTGCTATTAAGTGCACGAGAGGTGACTTGTTTAGTGAAGTCTTCGCAATAGTTTGGACTAGCAACTTGTATCGTGAAGTGACACCCGATTAAGTTATTTCCTTGTAGATAATGTGTTGTTTTATTTCCAAGGTATTTTGATGAAGGAATTGTAGAAATTATTTTATCTATTGTGGTTAATTTATTGAATTTTAAATTTAGTTGCTCGTTCCAAATTTTAGGGTGTTACAAGTTGGTATCAGAGCATAAGTTTGAGAGATTTAGGTGTTGATTTTGGATACCTAGACTCAAACTAGCGTTTGTTTAAGTAAATGAGAGCGAAATTCACCTTTAGGCACTTTAAGATAGGATGTTTCGAGGTCAATGGATGTCGTTAGAAACAGGGATCACGTCGAGAGTAACAAGGATAATCATGTGCGGTGCGTTCATAGTGACACCTGACCAATGTCGTGGTGAACCTACTAGTACATGTGCATACTTGAATTACTTTAATGTGGTGATCGTCGGGGTAGTGAAGGAGGTTCTAAGCTAGTAGTCGTTGGAATAGATGGACGATTCTAGTGTTAGTCACTTGGAGTGACGATAAGCATGATATTTGCTTTAAGTAATCCGTCTCGGGTCGAGATTGATGGTTGGATTAGAACCATAGGCTTTTTTAGCCAAATTTTGATTTGAGGAAAAACCTTAAGGTTAATTGATGTGTTTCCCAACTTGCCTTAAGAGGTTAAAGTATCCGGGTGAAAATAGTAGACTGGAGGATTTAGAAGAGTAAGAGTTGAGACGTTGAATGCCGACTAAGTCATGCACGAAGTTTATTTTGAAAGTAAATTGCACCAACTAATTCTTGTGTTTCAACTCCTTATATGGATTGTGTTTTGAATTTTGAGAAATGATTAGCACACACACAAGAATTCGAATCGTGGTTTTGAAACGTGCTTGAAACTGTTTTCTGGCGGGAGTTGCAAACTCCGCCGAGATATGTTTTGTGTTATTTCTTCATTGTTCAACATTTGTTTTGAATATAATGACAACCATATTTTATGATGTTTAAGATGTTGGCCAATAACTACGGCTTGTGACTTTAACATTGGATCTCCTCCACATATGTTAGAGTTTGGACGGAAAGTTATCTTCCATTATGTCTATGTAAAGTTATTTTGAGGAATTTGTTTAATGTGTGTTGTTGAACAATGTTATTTATATGGTATTATCCTAGAAGGGGATTTTTGGGATTTGGGCGTCTCTTTCATGAGTTTGCTTTTAGCAATTTGGCTTTGAAAGCATGATGCTAGTGCTATTTTGTTGACTTGGAGTCATTGAGTTCGTGGAATTTCATGGAGTTTTATTGTACGACGTTTTGTGTCGTGTGGGTGTAATTTTACAATGTGCATACTCTAATTGCTTATGTGAAAATGTTACGAGTTAAATTGGGCATTTGGTCTGTGACAGCTGTCAAATTCACATCTCAGGTTAGAACTGTTTTGGAAACCTTATTTTTTTTTACATAGTTTACACAGTGCAATTTTAGTAGTAAACCCGGTACAATAGGAAAAATTGAGAAATTTTGCCTAAGAAATCCTTGAATTAGGAAATTATCCATAAATCTCATAAAATGCCAACCTAAAATATTTATATACTACAAGTATTTATGTAATTGATAAATTATATATTTCAATTATATTTTATATATATAAATACTTTACTTTATGCATATATACATGTATTTTACTTTAAAAAGAAAATACTTGTATTTAGACTTTTATTTTGTACAAGAAGTGACAAAATACTTAAATGTCACACCACCACCCCCCCACCCCCCCAATGTGAGGGCCGGCCATCCCCTCCCCTCTCTCTCATTTTGCATTAATAAACATCTATACTTCACTTGTTAAACCATTCTCTCATTTCACTCTTTCTCTAGTTATCATCCCTCTCTCTCTCCACCTTCAAATCTTCATATCTTCATCTTCAAACCTTCAAACCTTCATCACAACTCCAGCCCCAAAAATCAAAGTCTTCAAGAGTTCAAGATAACCTAAGGTAAACATTAGTGTGTTGGGTAAAAACCACACACATTCTTTCAAGTCTCTTTCATATTTTTGCATTTTTAAAAGTATGATCTTCATCTTTTTGTTACACTTTCTTCACATCTTTTAAAATCATCTTTATGGGTCTTAATGTTTGTAGATTTACCATCATAACATCTTTTGTTAGTAAAAGATGGCGAATCCAAAATCAAACCAAGGTTAAGATCAAAGATGAACATTTTAAACACATGCATGTAGTAATCTTGAAAGATCCATCATTTTTGTTCAAGAGTCTTACGAATGTATCTTTGAAAACCACTAAAAACACATTTAAACCCACATGCATGAGCTCAAAATACTGAATTTTTAGTTGCATGTTGATGTTCTTGGCAAGAACATCAACAATCTTCAAATTGGGTCTTTTGCAAAAGTGTTCAAGGTTTGAGTTGATGGTGGTTTTGCATGCATTTTAAATGGATCATAAATATGTTTGGAACTGAAAATATTTGTATGGATGAGAGTCAAATCGGATTTTGCATGCAAAGGAATAAGAATTTTGGTTTAAAAGTCAAGTTGGGTGCACATGCACAAGGTGTTGGTTGGACAGCTTGCTGCCAGAAATTACACCTCACATCAAAGAGTCATATCTCACTCATTTTAACTCCAAATGGAGTGATTCTTTTTCTGGAATTCATTTTAGTGTGTTAAGATTCAAACCCAAGTGGTTTCATTTAAAAACTCAAAGATTTTATTTATCAAAGAGTCCTCACAAAATCCGGATGCAAACAGAAAAGTATTCTGTCGGGTTTTACGTCGTGTATTATTTCATGTACTTATACTCTTCCAAAAATTATGAAACTAATGCCAAAAGTTTCCTAACTCATTGAACCAACTGGACATAAAATTTCATGATCAAATAATACCTGGAAGTTACCCAAAGTTGGACACAAAGTGACATCAAATTCTGGATAGTAAAGGACAATTTATTATTTATTATAAGGACTATTTCTAATCCCATTTCATCATTTCATGATGAAATAGTGGAGTATATAAGTATATCTTTTATCTATGCAATTTATTTATGTCCTTTATTTATGCATTTTATTTATTCTTTATCCCTTTTCATCTTTTATGATGAAATTGTGGAATGTTTATATATATAATATATTTATATATATTTATGCATTTTATTCTTGATCCCATTTCATCATTTTATGATGAAATAGTGGAGTATAAATATATATTATGTCTATATATTTATACATTTAAATATTTGTCATTTCGTTTACGACCCCTAATTTTATCGTCGTTACGATAAAATTTCGGTTTATACATATATATGTACTATATATGTTTATGTTCTTTAAAACCCTTTTCGTTACTTATTGGGACGAAATTGTTGAAACTTTAATCTAAGAAGAACAATGTATACGTTTATTACGTTATAATATTAAAACACAACAAGGCATTTTATGATGATTTGGATAATTAGTACCGAACCTTCGAGATTGAAAACTCACTAGTGACCTTACGTTCATAGGTTTGAAGTAGGATCATCTCGGAGTATTTGTGGGAGATTCCTGGATTCTATCACGTATCATGTGAGTATTCACAGCCCCTTTTTCAATGTTTTACATATTTTGGGGTGAAAAGCATGTGGTTACTACAACTATTTTACACACCGATTATTTCGTTTTCTTGAAAATACGAAGCTTGCTTATTTATGCTCTATGGTATCTATGTTGTTGCAAATGTTGTAAGTTTGAGTTTCTTTTGCTATCATGTATAAAGTCCCCGTTCACGTATACGTTACCCGTTTAACTCACGAGTGTGAGCCGTTGGTAATTATGAATAACGTTATTTGGGTTGACACCCCCACTCACAAGTAGCGCTTGTTTGAGTGCATAATTATTGTTGTATTGTGTATTGTTGGTGATAGAACATGCGCGTATGTGGAATGATTCCACCGTTGTGGTAGGGGCAAATTATGTCGATATAGGTCGGGTAACGGGCTCAATAACTTAGCATTTTACATATGATCACCTCGAGCAAGTGGTTCTGATAACCGTTTTATTTATCCCTTGTGTGGATCTAAACTATTTTGCAATGGCAAACAAGTGGTTTTTATAACCGTATTATTTATCCCTTGTGTGGATCTAAACTATTTTGCAATGGCAAACAAGTGGTTTTTATAACCGTATTATTTATCCCTTGTGTGGATTTGCAACATATTTTGCAATGGCAACAATGTTATACTATTTAAACCTGTGATCTCACCAACTATTCATTAGTTGACACTCTCATTTACATGCTTTTCAGGAGAACGTCTTTAAGGTTGGAACTTAGGAAGGTTACACGTGATGAAGCTTTTCTTTACTATCTTTAAATTTCATGTTCATTTCCCTTCCGTAAAAACAATTGTAAAAGACAAGGTTTAACCTCTGAATGTATTTTGATGGTTGTTGTGATCTTGTAACTTTTGCTATGAAACTTGAGCTGCACATCCCGTGTTTCCGCTTTAGCGGGGTGTGACATGGTCTCACTCGAGTTTTGTTGAGTAAAGTTAATTCACGCCACAATGCGACTATGAAAAGATGTGTTTGGAATTCTAGTGTCGCGTAACTTTTCTTTCAAGAGTTTGTGTTACTAAGTATTTCATTGCAAATAGTTCGGTGTATGGATTGAATTATACGTGGCTTAAGTGAAGTATGAAAGAACATTTTGGTGGCATTTTATAATAAATTGCTTGGTGCGCTTTTGGTCAGTTAAATGTTTATTATCATTTTTTTTGTGTAAAACGTGTTATAACGACTTAGGGGTATGCATAGCTTGGTAATCAGTGTTTCTCATCACTTTGTTGAACGAATCATGAGTATAATTGTCTTATTAACTCTTTATGCAAATGATGACCATTCGGTCAAAGGGTGTTTTGGTGTTGTGGAAATCATGCATGGGTTGCCTTATTTTACATTTTGAAAACACGAATGTATGAGTTATTGACATTGGTCAAATTTGATTTTACGAAGCATTTTGGAAAATTGGAAACCCTTTTTGGATTGGAGGAAAGGTGTATTTTAAGTATTTTGACAAATACATTTTTAAGCATTTACGTTTTGACGTTTTATGTTTCAAGTACGAAACTTTGAGGAAAATGCTTCGTGATGAAGGTATTAGAAAACTGTTTGTATAAAACTATGGTGTGGGTAATTTCTTATGTTTTGAGCATCGACGTGCACCATTAGTACAATTCGAGATTTGAAGTCGGTTTGACCCTTTTTGGTATAAACCATTTACTAACAAATGTTTTCTCCTAGTTTTTGGAAAATACTTTGTCGTGTACAATCTTGTTAGAAACATTTTGCTCGTGTGTCGATATGTGACCATTTGAGGAAGTTTTGGAAATCAACTTAACGAACCCCATCTTTTGAAACTTTGGTGTGAGTTAATTGGTGCATGTTATTTCATTACAAGAAAATTCTAAGAAGTGTTACAAGCTTGCATGTCTACCCCAATTTGAATTTTTCTCATGATGTTTTAGTCAATATTTTCAAATGATGGAAACGTATGGGTTTTGTTTTAAATATGGATTTTGCACAAGTCATTTTGTGTTGACTAAAGTGTATTTGCAAACCGTTTCATTGTTTTGTATAATAAACTGACGCGCGTGAATTTTGATTGGTAAATCTTGTTCCATGTCATTTTATGGTTAGAAGGAAAATCTTGGAGTCAAATGTCGTTGGACTTCTTTTGAAATAAGTGCACACCTTTTGTTGCACCCTGTTTAAAGTTGAGCACTTACTTTACGTGCATGTCATGAGTCAATCCATACTAGAACCGTGGCGGTTCATTTTAAAGAAAATCGTTTATTGTGCTTTTGTGTTTTGTGAATAAGCTGAACTGCAATGAAATAAATTTTCAACATGATTTTCATATGTGGGACGAGCGTGTCCATTTTTGCGTAACTACTGAATTGATAATAGTAGTTTTATGCGTACGTTTAAATTTGATATGAAATATTTATGTTGAAAGTTTCTATGTAAGGTTTTGTGAATGGCATATTTGTTAAATAACGCACTTGAAAACCTTGAACTCGTTAGGACCTTGAAAAGGGTAAATAACCCAATTAAGGGTAAGTGTGCGTGTAGCACTTTGGCGGTGGAAGGTTGGTTATTCCACGCGTGGTAGTACTGTAGGCCGAATGACATCGGTTGAGTGGATGATGCACTCTGTATTTAAGAGAATTGATTCGCAGTGGTTTATATTGAGGTTGGTGGTAACCTTTCTGGTTGGGGATCTTATTTTGGGGTCTTGGTCAACTTTCGTATGTGAGACCCTTTAGACGTCGTATTGATAATTTTGATCTTGTCGGGAATACTCGATGAACGAAGCTCGTGTGTAGAGTCTGTGGTGATTCGACTTGGTGGTACGTTAGGTGTCGACTTTTGGGCTTGAGGCCAAGCACCGTTAGTGTAATCGGGGAATTGTAGTCCGATTTTAAAGAAATGATGGTAATGGTTGTAACATCCTTAAGATGCTCGATTGTGATAAGAGGTTTTAGTGAAATGACTTTTCTTGTGTGGTACGAAAACCTGTCGATTGTATGATTGATGATTAGACACACCTTTGGAATTGTGTAATTGACGAGTCAATGAAGACCGTTGGTGTTGAATCGATGGAATCCGCTAAGAGCGAATGTCAATTCAGTAGCGGGACTTTGGGGGATTCTGAAGTTTTGGTTGATGTTGGTAGTAGTTAAACGTTGAGTTGGTCTAGAAAGGAAATCTGAGGACATGTGAATGTGGCATGATTGGGGAGTTCGAATCTGCCGTTAGAATAGTCTGGATCACTTAAGGTTGGGAGACAACTTAAGTCTGGTGGTCGGAAGCCATTTTAGTAAATTAGGCCTGCAGTGGAATGTGTTGGGCGTGGTGGCCATTGGTTGCGTGAGAACTGGATTTCGAGGACGAAATCTCTTTAAGGTTGGGAGGATTGTAACACCCCGAAAATCCTAACTCCAATTGTAAATGATTCCGTCTAGAAGTATTAGAAGGACAAGGTGTTGCTTTGGAAAGTGGGACGCGTAATGCTAATTGGATCTCTCGAGAAATTGGCCAAGTTTAGACTCGGTACAAACCCAGCAAGTATGACACCCGCGAGAGTGACACTGTCACTTTCTCCGTGTCACTTTCGCTAAGATTGTACCGAGAGCTCGGGGGGAATCCAGCGAATATGACACCCGCGAGAGTGATAGTGTCACTTTCGCCGTGTCACTCTCGCTGTCGGGCTCCAGAGGGTTTTAAAACCCACGACTTCAGTCTTCTTTCATTTTATATTTTCATCTCTCTCTCTAAATACGATTTTCTCTCATGAAACCCTAATTCTTCCCTTTCCTCTCCATCTTCCTCCTCAAATCAAACACCACCATTGTTGAAGATGTAGGAGCATGAAGCTTGGTGAGAGTCTAGGAACTATCTTTGGAGGACTCAAGTGGAATAAGGTAATCTCTCCCTATCCAAGAGTGTTATTGTTGTTGATTTCATATTCCTTCCATCTTGTGATGTTGTGGATCGATTTTGGTAAAGATTGGGTAAGGAAATCTTGTTTTCTTCATCTTCAAAACTAGGGTTTGGTGTAAGTTGGGTATTTTGGGTATAATTGGGGGTTTTGATGTTGTATGTTTAAGAGAAGGATCCTACATGGTTGGATTGTGATATTGATGGTTGGAAATTCACAAATCTAGGTTTTTGAAGTTTTGGCTTGAGGATGCAAACTTCAACAAAGGAGCATACGTTGGAGAAACACTAGATTTAACCTAATCTAGCGAGGTGAGTTCAAGTTACTTTGTGAAAACTTTGTACATACCAAAATGTTATTTTCCAATTGATTATGTGTTTTACATGAAAAGTATCAATGTCAAGTTATTTGATGAGTTTTAACCTTTGAAATGTTTATGGTTGTAAATATGGTAAAACACTTGTATTTGGAATTTTGGGAAAATGTGATGAATAAATCATACATAAAAATGAGTTGTCGATTTATGAGGTAAATGGAGTCTATTTGTTATGAAAATGCATTTTGTGGATGTTTGGAAATATGCATATAGTACATCATGAGATGTTTCGAAAATGTAAAGGTTGAGTCCTTTTGGAAATGAGGGTTATCCCGATCCAAGGTTTTATTTCGGGTTTTCATTGATTTGAAGTATTTACCGGCAACCTGTGTTTTGTTGTATTTAATGTCATTTTATGACTTTTATGAATTATCTTTCGAGTTAGTTGAGTTTGTGGCTCGGTATTGGATTTTATTAATTCTTGGGGACAATTGTTCGTTTTGATAGCTCAGAGTAGAGTTTTGATCATGATTTATGTTATTGAAGAATTGCATGTTTTGAAATGCATTTGTTTACATGTTTGGGGTCGTGGAATATTTTAGACCTTGTTAGCCATGGATCCATAGGCATCGAGTTTTCCTGAGTCTCGCGGGTAAGAGGTCGGTATTGATTGAGCTCAGTTTATGAGACGTTAGTTATTTTGTAGCACGGGATAGGCATCGGGATCCGTGATAAGTAAGGCGTGGACCTATATGGTCGGGCGTCGTCTCATTGGCAGTAAGGTGTAATCCCTAAAGTGCTGTTGTGGATTTGAAGTGACCCAATGTATAGATCTGGAGTGGTTGAAGTTGGGGGGCCCCCTAGTCTCGCGGGCAATAGATTTGGAGTGATTGAGCTCAGTATACGAGAGTAATCCACGTGTGTGTTTTATTGCATAGTAAGTGACCCACTTTAGTGTTCCGTCACGTGCGATGTATACGGGTCTCCCCCGTCACCGAAAGGTGTTGTTTTGGGTAATTGTTACTACTCATGTTTTCGGTGACGTGTTATATTTATATGGATTGTTTTCCATGGTGTGCAAGTTGTAGTTTATATTTCATCCGTGTGCGATGTTTTGGGTAGTTGTGTTTATCCATTTTTGGTAACATACCATATTGATGAGAATTGTTTTATTTTCACATTATATGAGTTGTGAATCATGTGTCATCCATGTTTTGGGATGTTTGGAATAATGACGAATTATTTATGTATTTAATCGCTTTAAGAATCAAATGTTATTTCACCTTTCGGACACGGGTCTTCCCGTTTATGGTATTTGGATTTTTTATACATTTTACGTTGGCGTGTGTTTTGCTTAGTATTATGTTTCCAATGAATGTTTATATTTAAATGGATGGTTTCCATGTTTTACGGGTTGAGTACGTATTGTCAACCGTATTTGAAAGTTTTGCCTAAAACAAAATTTATTCACGTATTCGAGTGAGTTGGGGTTGGTAACTCATTTTGGAAAACGCTTTGCACTTTCGGGAATGTTACCCATGGATTTTGGGTGCGTAGGAAAATGAGTCGTTTATGCCCGTTTAGGAAACCTTTGGAAAAGATAATCTTTGCCGCAAACTTTCAATGAAAGATTTTATCTAAGTCATGACTATAACTACTAACTTCCGATTTACGATTTTATATGGTCATGATAAAATGTTTGAACTCACTAGGCGTAAGCCTAACCCTTTTTATTTGTCGGCATGTGCAACAGGCTCAGGTTGGGGGTAGCTCTAACTACATTGTGAAGTGACGATTGCTAGTAAGTGCACGAGAGGTGACTTGTTTAGAGAAGTCTTCCGCAATAGTTTGGACTAGCATCTTGTATCATGAAGTGACACCCGATTAAGTTATTTCCTTGTAGATAATGTGTTGTTTTATTTCCAAGGTATTTTGATGAAGGAATTGTAGAAATTATTTTATCTATTGTGGTTAATTTATTGAATTTTAAAGTTAGTTGCTCGTTCCAAATTTTAGGGTGTTACAAGTTGGTATCAGTGCATAAGTTTGAGAGATTTAGGTGTTGATTTTGGATACCTAGACTCAAACTAGCGTTTGTTTAAGTAAATGAGAGCGAAATTCACCTTTAGACACTTTAAGATAGGATGTTTCGAGGACAATGGATGTCGTTAGAAACAGGGATCACGTCGAGAGTAACAAGGATAATCATGTGCGGTGCGTTCATAGTGACACCTGGCCAATGTCGTGGTGAACCTACTAGTACATGTGCATACTTGAATTACTTTAATGTGGTGATCGTCGGGGTAGTGAAGGAGGTTCTAAGCTAGTAGTCGTTGGAATAGATGGACGATTCTAGTGTTAGTCACTTGGAGTGACGATAAGCATGATATTTGCTTTAAGTAGTCCGTCTCGGGTCGAGATTGATGGTTGGATTAGAACCATAGGCTTTTTGAGCCAAATTTTGATTTGAGGAAAAACCGTAAGGTTAATTGATGTGTTTCCCAACTTGCCTTAAGAGGTTAAAGTATCCGGGTGAAAATAGTAGACCGGAGGATTTGGAAGAGTAAGAGTTGAGACGTTGAATGCCGACTAAGTCATGCACGAAGTTTATTTTGAAAGTAAATTGCACCAACTAATTCTTGTGTTTCAACTCCTTATATGGATTGTGTTTTGAATTTTGAGAAATAATTAGCACACACACAAGAATTCGAATCGTGGTTTTGAAACGTGCTTGAAACTATTTTCTGGCGGGAGTTGCAAACTCCGCCGAGATATGTTTTGTGTTATTTCTTCGTTGTTCAACATTTGTTTTGAATATAATGACTACCATATTTTATGATGTTTAAGATGTTGGGCAATAACTACGGCTTGTGACTTTAACATTGGATCTCCTCCACATATGTTAGAGTTTGGACGGAAAGTTATCTTCCATTATGTCTATGTAAAGTTATTTTGAGGAATTTGTTTAATGTGGGTTGTTGAACAATGTTGTTTATACGGTATTATCCTAGAAGGGGATTTTTGGGATTTTGGCGTCTCATTCATGAGTTTGCTTTTAGCAATTTGGCTTTGAAAGCATGATGCTAGTGCTATTTTGTTGACTTGGAGTCATTGAGTTAGTGGAATTTCATGGAGTTTTATTGTACGACGTTTTGTGTCGTGTGGGTGTAATTTTACAATGTGCATACTCTAATTGCTTATGTGAAAATTTTACGAGTTAAGTTGGGCATTTGGTCTCACTCGAGTTTTGTTGAGTAAAGTTAATTCACGCCACAAGGCGACTATGAAAAGATGTGTTTGGAATTCTAGTGTCGCGTAACTTTTTTTTCAAGAGTTTGTGTTACTAAGTATTTCATTGCAAATAGTTCGGTGTATGGATTGAATTATACGTGGCTTTAGTGAAGTATGAAAGAACATTTTGGTGGCATTTTATAATAAATTGTTTGGTGCGCTTTTGGTCAGTTAAATGTTTATTATCATTTTTTTGTGTAAAACGTGTTATAACGACTTAGGGGTATGCATAGCTTGGTAATCAGTGTTTCTCATCACTTTGTTGAACGAATCATGAGTATAATTGTCTTATTAACTCTTTATGCAAATGATGACCATTCGGTCAAAGGGTGTTTTGGTGTTGTGGAAATCATGCATGGGTTGCCTTATTTTACATTTTGAAAACACGAATGTATGAGTCATTGACATTGGTCAAATTTGATTTTACCAAGCATTTTGGAAAATTGGAAACCCTTTTTGGATTGGAGGAAAGGTGTATTTTAAGTATTTTGACAAATACATTTTTAAGCATTTACGTTTTGACGTTTTATGTTTCAAGTACGAAACTTTGAGGAAAATGCTTCGTGATGAAGGTTTTAGAAAACTGTTTGTATAAAACTATGGTGTGGGTAATTTCTTAAGTTTTGAGCATCGACATGCACCATTAGTACAATTCGAGATTTGAAGTTGGTTTGACCCTTTTTGGTATAAACCATTTACTAACAAATGTTTTCTCCTAGTTTTTGGAAAATACTTTGCCGTGTACAATCTTGTTAGAAACATTTTGCTCGTGTGTCGATATGTGACCATTTGAGGAAGTTTTGGAAATCAACTTAACGAACCCCATCTTTTGAAACTTTGGTGTGAGTTAATTGGTGCATGTTATTTCATTACAAGAAATTTCTAAGAAGTGTTACAAGCTTGCATGTCTACCCCAATTTGAAAATTTCTCATGATGTTTTAGTCAATATTTTCAAATGATGGAAACGTATGGGTTTTGTTTTAAATATGGATTTTGCACAAGTCATTTTGTGTTGACTAAGGTGTATTTGCAAACCGTTTCATTGTTTTGTATAATAAATTGACGCGCGTGAATTTTGATTGGTAAATCTTGTTCCATGTCATTTTATGGTTAGAAGGAAAATCTTGGAGTCAAATGTCGTTGGACTTCTTTTGAAATAAGTGCACACCTTTTGTTGCACCCTGTTTAAAGTTGAGCAGTTACTTTACGTGCATGTCATGAGTCAATCCATACTAGAACCGTGGCGGTTCATTTTAAAGAAAATCGTTTATTGTCCTTTTGCATTTTGTGAATAAGCTGAATTGCAATGAAATAAATTTTCAACATGATTTTCACATGTGGGACGAGCGTGTCCATTTTTGCGTAACTACCGAATTGATAATAGTAGTTTTATGCGTACGTTTAAATTTGATATGAAATATTTATGTTGAAAGTTTCTATGAAAGGTTTTGTGGATGGCATATTTGTTAAATAACGCACTTGAAAACCTTGAACTCGTTAGGACCTTGAAAAGGGTAAATAACCCAATTAAGGGTAAGTGTGCGTGTAGCACTTTGGCGGTGGAAGGTTGGTTATTCCACGCGTGGTAGTTGTGTAGGCCGAATGACATCGGTTGAGTAGATGATGCACTCTGTATTTAAGAGAATTGATTCTCAGTGGTTTATATTGAGGTTGGTGGTAACCTTTCTGGTTGGGGATCTTATTTTGGGGTCTTGGTCAACTTTCGTATGTAAGACCCTTTAGACGTCGTATTGATAATTTTGATCTTGTCGGGAATACTCGATGAACGAAGCTCGTGTGTAGAGTCTGTGGTGATTCGACTTGGTGGTACGTTAGGTGTCGACTTTTGGGCTTGAGGCCAAGCACCGTTAGTGTAATCGGGGAATTGTAATCCAATTTTAAAGAAATGATGGTAATGGTTGTAACATCCTTAAGATGCTCGATTGTGATAAGAGGTTTTAGTGAAATGACTTTTCTTGTGTGGTACGAAAACCTGTCGATTGTATGATTGATGATTAGACACACCTTTGGAATTGTGTAATTGACGAGTCAATGAAGACCGTTGGTGTTGAATCGATGGAATCCGCTAAGAGCGAATGTCAATTCAGTAGCGGGACTTTGGGGGATTCTGAAGTTTTGGTTGATGTTGGTAGTAGTTAAACGTTGAGTTGGTCTAGAAAGGAAATCTGAGGACATGTGAATGTGGCATGATTGGGGAGTTTGAATCTGCCGTTAGAATAGTCTGGATCACTTAAGGTTGGGAGACAACTTAAGTCTGGTGGTCGGAAGCCATTTTAGTAAATTAGGCCTGCTAGTGGAATGTGTTGGGCGTGGTGGCCATTGGTTGCGTGAGAACTGGATTTCGAGGACGAAATCTCTTTAAGGTTGGGAGGATTGTAACACCCCTAAAATCCTAACTCCAATTGTAAATGATTCCGTCTAGAAGTATTAGAAGGACAAGGTATTGCTTTGGAAAGTGGGACGCATAATGCTAATTGGATCTCTCAAGAAATTGGCCAAGTTTGGACTCGGTACAAACCCAGCGAGTATCACACCCGCGAGAGTGACAATGTCCCTTTCGCCGTGTCACTTGCGCCAAGATTGTATCGAGAGCTCGGGGGGAATCCAGCGAATATGACACACGCGAGAGTGATAGTGTCACTTTCGCCGTGTCACTCTCGCTGTCGGGCTCCAGAGGGTTTTAAAACCCACGACTTCAGTCTTCTTTCATTTTCTATTTCCATCTCTCTCTCTCTCTCTAAATACGATTTTCTCTCATGAAACCCTAATTCTTCCCTTTCCTCTCCATCTTCCTCCTCAAATCAAACACCACCATTGTTGAAGATGTAGGAGCATGAAGCTTAGTGAGAGTCTAGGAACTATCTTTGGAGGACTCAAGTGGAATAAGGTAATCTCTCCCTACCCAAGAGTGTTATTGGTGTTGATTTCATATTCCTTCCATCTTGTGATGTTGTGGATCGATTTTGGTAAAGATTGGGTAAGGAAATCTTGTTTTCTTCATCTTCAAAACTATGGTTTGGTGTAAGTTGGGTATTTTGTGTATAAATTAGGGGTTTTGATGTTGTATTTTAAGAGAAGGATCCTACATGGTTGGATTGTGATATTGATGGTTGGAAATTCACAAATATAGGTTTTGGAAGTTTTGGCTTGAGGATGCAAACTTCAACAAAGGAGCATACGTTGGAGAAACACTAGATTTAACCTAATCTAGCGAGGTGAGTTCAAGTTACTTTGTGAAAACTTTGTACATGCCAAAATGTTATTTTCCAATTGATTATGTGTTTTACATGAAAAGTATCAATGTCGAGTTATTTGATGAGTTTAACCTTTGAAATGTTTATGGTTGTAAATATGGTAAAACACTTGTATTTGGAATTTTGGGAAAATATGATGAATAAATCATACATAAAAATGAGTTGTCGATTTATGAGGTAAATGGAGTCTATTTGTTATGAAAATGCAATTTGTGGATGTTTGGAAATATGCATATAGTACATCATGAGATGTTTCGAAAATGTAAAGGTTGAGTCCTTTTGGAAATGAGGGTTATCCCGATCCAAGGTTTTATTTCGGGTTTTCATGGATTTGAAGTATTTACCGGCAACCGGTGTGTGTTGTTGTATTTAATGTCATTTTATGACTTTTATGAATTATCTTTCGAGTTAGTTGAGTTTGTGGCTCGGTATTGGATTTTATTAAGTCTTGGGGACAATTGTTCGTTTTGATAGTGTAAGACAACCTAGGGGGGGTAAGGTTGTATTTAAAATCTTTTACTTTCAAAAATTCTTTTACAAATAAATACAGTACAGAAACAGTATAAATAAATCAGAGTATACAAATAATAACGAAGAGTGTAAATATAAACAAATACACAGAGATTATATAAATAAATATAAATGCAAAGCAGTTTATATAAACAAATATAATAAAGCACAGCGGAATAAATAAAGAGATAAAGGTAAGAGATACTTGACACGGAGATTTACTGATTTACCACCAACTGTGATAAACCAGCAGCCGAGACACTTCTCGACACGATCCAATAAATGTATTCTTTACGGTAGAACACAAACCAAATACAAAGGAATTTGTAATAGTTTCTCAAGCCTCTGCTATGAGATAAACAGGATCACACACCCGTTATTCAAATACTTACAAGAGGAGTATAACTCACAATGGGTAATCACTCTTGTATAATATCTCACACTTGGATATTTTATAAAAAATGTTTTATAAAATATATATATATAAAATAAGAGAGAGCTGATGGAGTTTTTGGTTGCTGCTTGTTGTATTGTGTGGTATGGTCTATCTTCTTCATCACCAGCATGCATGTTTATATATCAGCATCTCCAACGGAAACATGAGGCGCGGTATACCGCCAAATGCACGCGGTATACCGTGCAGTACAAAGGACACTGACATACCAACGGCTCTCATGCAAAGTTGACTTCAGGAAAAACGTACCCGCGGTATACCGGCTAGGACTCGCGGTATACCGCCGTCAGAAAAAGGACTTTCAACCAATCAGAGATGCACACGGAGCCTGCCGCGGTATACCGGCTGAACACCCGCGGTATACCGGCCGTATGTACCCGCGGTATACCGGGTATTCTCCACGGTATACCGGCGTCAGAATAGCCACCTTCCAGGACGCAACCAATCTTGCTGGATCTTCTCAAAAAAAACTTTATTTAAATAAATTATTTATTGGGTTTTTAGAAATATCCAAGTGGTATATTATTTTAGGGTGTTTATCATTATAAATTATAAACACTAATGACGACGTAAACACTTCCGTCTTGAACCCTTCAGATTAAATCTTCGTGTTCCTCAACAACTGCACACTTGGATTAAATTGTTAGATAAACAATAATACGGTGTGTTTGTAATCATCAAAATAAATATATATAAATATATAGAGATGTGGTACACTTGCACCAACAATCTCCCCCTTTTTGATGATGACAAACACAACCGCTAAGCAAGAGCATATGCGGTTTCTCTCCCCCGTTTGTCGAAACAAAAAGGGTCAAGAAAGACGGTATGCTTCCCCTCGAGAGATGCTCCCCCTCAAAATATGCATATAATTGAGGTAGCATAAACTCGTGGGTAAAAGAGCTAAAACGCTCCCCCTCAAATTAATAACGATATCAATTTGATTTTATAAAATTTGAGGGATAAAATAAAATGCAAAAAGCAATAGAGACAAAGATATACAAACCAATACGAAACACTTGCACCAAAACGGATCTTAAGGCTTCAATTTTCGGTTAATTTTATGTGATTTAAAAAAAATCACCACGTATTATGATCTCGTCAGGTAACCACGTATTATAACCTCGGCAGGTAACCACGTATTATAACCTCGGCAGGTAACCACGTATTATAACCTCGGCAGGTAACCACGTATTATAACCTCGTCAGGAAACCACGTATTATAACCTCGGCAGGTAACCACGTATTATAACCTCGGCAGGTAACCACGTATTATAACCTCGGCAGGTAACCACGTATTATAACCTCGTCAGGAAACACGTATTATATCCTCGCCAGGAAACACCTACAAAAGGCAAAGAAAATTTTTCGTGGTACCCTTTTCTTATGGGTCCTTTTAACAGTTAGTATAAAACATAAACTGCAAAAAATATGTTGTCGACATAAAACAAACACGACAAACATACAAAGCCATATAAATGGTTTAAAACCATAAACGCATCCCACCGGGATTATCAACATTAAACATTCCTTTCGGAATCCATTTTCTAACCATTTTTATTTTACGATCGTATTTATCATAGACGTAAAATGAAGCATTTATATTCGCATTAGGTCTAGAAAAATTATCGTTATACATACGAGCATGCGGTTTCCTTCCAAAATTCACATTTTTTATTTTTGACATATATGGAGGTTTTCTCGTATCAACTTTAGGAGATGCAAAAAATCTTTTAATGGGTTTACACGAACATTTATCAACACATGTATCGGAACCAATGCCTTTACGACAATTTATACGATTAGGCATATTTAGCATTTTAAGCACTTTATCATTGCTATTTTGAAAAGCATTTGCTAATAAATTATCTTTCTCATGCGATTTACATTTAGCATTTAAACATGCAATTTCATTTTCAAGAGACTCGCATTTTGTACATGTAATATCTTCATGTGTCTTTTTATTTAAGCATGCAATTTTATCATTTAAAATAACACAAGATTTACAAATATCTTTTTCACTTAATTTATTTTCTAATTTAGTGATAACATCTAAATCATAAGCAGATTTTTGTTTACCGTCATCTATTTCTTTTTTATATGCGGATACGGTTTCTTTTAAATTAGAGATTTCATCTTTATACCTATTTGCAAGAGCGGCCATATCATGAAATGATTTATATAATTCGTCAAGATTATTTTCATCGTCACTATAATAATTATCACAATTATTTTTAGAAGAATATGATGAAGATACCTCATTATCATGGTCGGCCATGAAACAAAAATTTTTGGCCTCATTTATGCTTGCGCTCAACGCGCCTCCAACTAAAGCTTTTGGTGTGTTGATTTGTTTTGCTCGTTTCGGACACACACTCGCATAGTGATCCTTGTCGCCACACACATAGCAAAAGCCTTTCTTTTTATTGGCTTTTTCATCGTCGCTAGATTCGTCATATTTGTCTTCACTTTTATGGACGTTGCGACTTTGGTTTTTACCACCACGACGGTAGTCTCCATTTTCTTGAAACCTATCATTATTAGTAAACTTTTTGTTAGATAAAAGTTTAGAAAGTTTTCTTACCAACTTGACTAAATCGTCAAGATTTTCGGGTTCGTCATCCGAGGAACTTGCTTCTTCCTCCTCTTCTTCTTCCTCATCTTTAGGGGCAACGGCTTTTAAAGCTATGGATTTCTTTTTAACTTGCTCCCGGACTTGATTTCTTCTTAGTGCAATTTCGTGCACTTTAAGATTGCCGATGAGATCATCGAGCTTCATAGTTGCGAGATCTCGGGAGTCTTCCAAGGATGTGATTTTTGCCATCCACTCCGAAGGAAGTGCTCGAAGAATTTTCCTTACATAATCCTCATTAGGATAAGTACGACCTAATCCCTTCAAAGTAGTCATAATGAGGTTAAAACGTTTAAACATTGAGTCGATTGACTCATCTTTTGACATTTCAAATAATTCATAATCATGAACAAGAATATTTATTTTAGAGCTTTTAACTTGAGTATTTCCACGATGAGTGTCGCTCAAGCTTTGCCAGATTTGATTAGCAGTTTTATAAGTATAAACTCTTTCTATTTCATCGGAAGTTAAAGCAGCATATAATATATTTTTAGCCTCAAAATTTAAACAAAAATGAGATTCTTCAGCGGGAGTCCATTCTTTTAAAGGTTTATCAATAATAAGATCATCTTTTACAATAGTAGGATTAAAATTCCCATTTTCTATAATATCCCAAATCTTTTGATTTTTGCCACGCACGTGACATTCAAATAGCTCGGCCCAAATGCCAAACTTTTCAGTATCTATCAAAGGGGGTTTTGAAAACACAAAATTAGTTTGTTGAGCCATTTAAAAGAATTAAAGAAAAATAACTTTAAAAATTTAAACAGATAATTTTTGAAAGCCCTGCTCTGATACCAAATGTTAGACAACCTAGGGGGGGTAAGGTTGTATTTAAAATCTTTTACTTTCAAAAATTCTTTTACAAATAAATACAGTACAGAAACAGTATAAATAAATCAGAGTATACAAATAATAACGAAGAGTGTAAATATAAACAAATACACAGAGATTATATAAATAAATATAAATGCAAAGCAGTTTATATAAACAAATATAATAAAGCACAGCGGAATAAATAAAGAGATAAAGGTAAGAGATACTTGACACGGAGATTTACTGATTTACCACCAACTGTGATAAACCAGCAGCCGAGACACTTCTCGACACGATCCAATAAATGTATTCTTTACGGTAGAACACAAACCAAATACAAAGGAATTTGTAATAGTTTCTCAAGCCTCTGCTATGAGATAAACAGGATCACACACCCGTTATTCAAATACTTACAAGAGGAGTATAACTCACAATGGGTAATCACTCTTGTATAATATCTCACACTTGGATATTTTATAAAAAATGTTTTATAAAATATATATATATAAAATAAGAGAGAGCTGATGGAGTTTTTGGTTGCTGCTTGTTGTATTGTGTGGTATGGTCTATCTTCTTCATCACCAGCATGCATGTTTATATATCAGCATCTCCAACGGAAACATGAGGCGCGGTATACCGCCAAATGCACGCGGTATACCGTGCAGTACAAAGGACACTGACATACCAACGGCTCTCATGCAAAGTTGACTTCAGGAAAAACGTACCCGCGGTATACCGGCTAGGACTCGCGGTATACCGCCGTCAGAAAAAGGACTTTCAACCAATCAGAGATGCACACGGAGCCTGCCGCGGTATACCGGCTGAACACCCGCGGTATACCGGCCGTATGTACCCGCGGTATACCGGGTATTCTCCACGGTATACCGGCGTCAGAATAGCCACCTTCCAGGACGCAACCAATCTTGCTGGATCTTCTCAAAAAAAACTTTATTTAAATAAATTATTTATTGGGTTTTTAGAAATATCCAAGTGGTATATTATTTTAGGGTGTTTATCATTATAAATTATAAACACTAATGACGACGTAAACACTTCCGTCTTGAACCCTTCAGATTAAATCTTCGTGTTCCTCAACAACTGCACACTTGGATTAAATTGTTAGATAAACAATAATACGGTGTGTTTGTAATCATCAAAATAAATATATATAAATATATAGAGATGTGGTACACTTGCACCAACAGATAGCTCAGAGTAGAGTTTTGATCATGATTTATGTTATTGGGGAATTGCATGTTTTGAAATGCATTTGTTTACATGTTTGGGGTCGTGTAATATTTTAGACCTTGTTAGCCATGGATCCATAGGCATCGAGTTTTCCTGAGTCTCGCGGGCAAGAGGTCGGTATTGATTGAGCTCAGTTTACGAGACGTTAGTTATTTTGTAGCACGGGATAGGCATCGGGATCCGTGATAAGTAAGGCGTGGACCTATATGGTCGGGCGTCGTCTCATGGGCAGTAAGGTGTAATCCCTAAAGTGCTGTTGTGGATTTGGAGTGACCCAATGTATAGACATGGAGTGGTTGAAGTTGGGGGCCCCCTAGTCTCGCGGGCAATAGATCTGGAGTGATTGAGCTCAGTATACGAGAGTAATCCACGTGTGTGTTTTATTGCATAGTAAGTGACCCACTTTAGTGTTCCGTCACGTGCGATGTATACGGGTCTCCTCCGTCACCGAAAGGTTTTGTTTTGGGTAATTGTTACTACTCATGTTTTCGGTGACGTGTTATATTTATATGGATTGTTTTCCCTGGTGTGCAAGTTGTAGTTTATATTTCATCCGTGTGCGATGTTTTGGGTAGTTGTGTTTATCCATTTTTGGTAACATACCATATTGATGAGAATTGTTTTATTTTCACATTATATGAGTTGTGAATCATGTTTCATCCATGTTTTGGGATGTTTGGAATAATGACGAATTATTTATGTATTTAATCGCTTTAAGAATCAAATGCTATTTCACCTTTCGGACACGGGTCTTCCCGTTTATGGTATTTGGATTTTTTATACCTTTTACGTTGGCGTGTGTTTTGCTTAGTATTATGTTTCCAATGAATGTTTATATTTAAATGGATGGTTTCCATGTTTTACGGGTTGAGTACGTATTGTCAACCGTATTTGAAAGTTTTGCCTAAAACAAAATTTATTCACGTATTCGAGTGAGTTGGGGTTGGTAACTCATTTTGGAAAACGCTTTGCACTTTCGGGAATGTTACCCATGGATTTTGGGTGCGTAGGAAAATGAGTCGTTTATGCCCGTTTAGGAAACCTTTGGAAAAGATAATCTTTGCCGCAAACTTTCAATGAAAGATTTTATCTAAGTCATGACTATAACTACTAACTTCCGATTTACGATTTTATATGGTCATGATAAAATGTTTGAACTCACTAGGCGTAAGCCTAACCCTTTTTATTTGTCGGCATGTGCAACAGGCTCAGGTTGGGGGTAGCTCTAACTACATTGTGAAGTGACGATTGCTAGTAAGTGCACGAGAGGTGACTTGTTTAGTGAAGTCTTCCGCAATAGTTTGGACTAGCAACTTGTATCGTGAAGTGGCACCCGATTAAGTTATTTCCTTGTAGATAATGTGTTGTTTTATTTCCAAGGTATTTTGATGAAGGAATTGTAGAAATGATTTTATCTATTGTGGTTAATTTATTGAATTTTAAAGTTAGTTGCTCGTTCCAAATTTTAGGGTGTTACATTACCCGGTAAGTGAGTGCGACGGCACTTACCACGGTTAGCGTTTACCTGCTAAATTGTTGCATACAATGCCATTTTGATGGACTAAAATCTTACCCGAGAAGTAAGTGATAGTGACGAATTTTACCAATAAGCACTTACCCGGGTAAGTGATTAGGTAAACGGCCCCTAAATCTCTAACCAACCAAATGCAAAGTTGATTTATACTAAGCATATGTACATGGTTCTTATTTCCTAATTCTTGAACCCATCAGCTCATCAAAATGCAAGTTTATCCCTATATGTCAATAATTAATTATTCAGTTTCCTATCAACCTTTAACTCTCATTATACTTTGATAGCAGGAAACTAGCGTGTGATCATTAAAAACAAAGCAAGCAACAACAAAATGCTACATATGAACTTACCGGTAGGTTTTGGACATACTCAAATCAGAATAAAAAGCTTCTATCAGCAATTTACAATCGAACTTCAAACTAAAAGCAATCCAATAACCCTAATAGGTCTTGAATTCCTAATCGATCTCATGAAAGAAGAATGTTTTCCAAATCTTGGCAACTGGAACACCAAGTAGATGCAATTAACTCGATTAAGAAGAATAAATTGGTTAAGAATTACCTTCCAACTTTGTCACTCGTTCCAAGTCCAGAACTGATTTTTGGCTTTGAAGACGGAGTCTTGAATCCCACCCACCAACTCAGAAAGCTTGGCATTGGCATCTTGCAAATCAAACCCAGTTTCTTTCTTTATATATATCTCCTATTTATATATGTATATATGCTCCATATATATCTCCTATTTATATATATATATATATATATATATATGTTCCGTGTGTATATATATAGGCTGTGTGTATATTATCATAACTGAGGAAGATGAAGACAATTGAGGTGGACCAAGGTAAAAGTAAAGTCCATGTGGTTTTAATAGAAAATTAAAATAGTTATAAAATGACTAAACTACCCCTTTAATTAACTCACTTAAAAGAAATCTTTAACGATGTTAGGGTATAGGGACCTGTTGGTCCCTAAAGGGATATACTAATTTGTAGAAGGGGGGTTGAATACAAATGCACAAGTTTTTACTTTCTAAATTGTTTATTGATAAATCATTAACAATTTACAGCTTGTTACGGAACAAGATTAAGGATAAATCCTAAATCTAAACAAGTTGGAACACACAGATTCTTGCACTAAGAAAGATAAGGAAATCACTAATAAAATCCTATCTTATGAGACTTCTTGGCCAGAGTTAACAAGAGTACTTCAAAAATGAAGTGGGAAGTCTTCTTATATACTGCATGCATTTAATGCATGGCAGAATATACTTTACACGTGTCACATGCTGATTGGTCGTAGGTTCTGAATTGAGTAGACAACCTTAGTAGCAGCATGTATGAACAGTGTAGAATTAGAGTGGTTTGTACGGCTTCAGACAATAAGAAGGTTCTTTTCTGACAGTTCGTACGGAGTCGTGCAAGGGGGATTAAGACAGTAGTACTTTGTACGGAGGACTTCATGATCAGCTTATCGTTGAATCAGAGACTTATCAGCGAGTGATAAGTTCAGCGATGGCTTGAAGTCTTGTACTGAATACTTCACGTAGAGTGGACAAATCTGAGTCTTCGTTGATCCGCATCAGTTCATTAGGAGACTTGTCGCTGGTTCTTGGGCTTGATCTTCGACTTCAGCGTAGAACCTATGTTGACGTGAAACTTGTCTTCAGGGATCATAAGTAAACAATTCTGATTGTCAGCGATTACCAAAAGTCTGAACAGGCTCAGAGCTATTGTGTTCCTGAGAACGTATGGATTGTGAACAGTTACGCTGAACAATGTATGAAAACCTCAGCGATCATCCTCAAGACTGAACAGGCTCAGAGCTTGGGGGATGAACAGTGTTCGCTGAGTGTCTATTCTAAATAACTAAAGTTCCTATCAGCGATACCGAATTGAGTCTTGGTACTTATCAGCGATAGTGAAACTCTAATACATAGTTTACTTACAATATTCATTAAGTAGAATATAGAAAGGGTCATTATCAAATTACTGAGGGTTTGGATCAACAATCTCCCCCTATTTGATTATGACATAGCAACAGAGAAAATTGCTATTCAGTGAAAACATAAGGATAAAAAGAACTAATAACATATTTGTCCATTTTACTGTTTTCTGGGATCTTTTCTGTACTGAGTGGAGTAAAGTACGTTCGCTGAAATCTTTCTTTAAATTTGTATCATATTACAAAGAAAAGCAGAAAGATTACAAGTACAAGCGAAATAATTTACAAGTACAAAAGTATAACTGATAACATAGATAAAGGCGATCCTATCAGCTTACTGTGGTTCTTCCTTGATGAGAAGTTCATCGAGGGTTTTGTTCGTGGGAATCATCCAGTCAGGGACCGTTTCACCCTTCTTTCTTTTGATCAGCGCTTCTTCGAAGATCAAGGGTTTAAGGTGTCGAGCCTGGATGTCCTTCTTGAAGTCACACCACCAGATGAGATCTTTGAGATGTTGGACTGGAGCGTCTTTCAGCTCATTCATCCTTTGAAAGCACTTTCGTCCGTCGTAGTCGATAAAAAATATTCCATAAGGATTGCTGACTACTTTTCCAGCGACGAAGTCTTCAGCTGGTGGCAGAGATAGATCAAGGGCAGAGAGATCAGGGTCAGGACCAAGCACTTCAGCTCGTGAGAAACCGATGCCAGTTTCATTTCGGATAACAGGTCCTGAATCTGAGTCTTGAAGTTTCTTCCTTGATGTAGCTCTTTTTCTTTTAGGCTTGAGATCAGGAGGAGGAGGTATATCTATGCATGAAGATACAAGGTCGATCTGTCGATTTATCAGCTTTTCGAAGTGATCCTTGTACTTTGATTTGGAAGATTGGATAGCTAACCTCATTTCCAGCCATTCAGAGAGACCATATCTTGAAATGGCTTCAGCACCAAAATCTTCTGTTGATTTATCCTCTCTGATTACATGAACATTAACAATAGGTATTTCGATAGTTGTTCTTCCAGAGACATATACCTTGTTAATCTTCGCTGGATGATATATGTAGTACACTCTCTCTTTGCTCCATTCACGGGTGCGCTGAGAGACATGTACCTTCTTCTCCATGATCTTCTGGTGAGCCTCTTCCCAGAGCTTACGTTGAACCTGAATAGGCACACGTTTCAGCTTGGGGTCTTTGACTGCTTCTTGAGCAAGCTGAATGGCGAGAGCCTTGTCTTTTTCTTCGGCTTTCTTCCTGTCAGCAATTTGACGTTCAGCTCTGAAGTGATCAGCGTACTCTTGCTTTGAAAGTTTGAACTTTGGAGGCGGCGGCAAGACGATTCGCTGATCTTCAAGTCTTTTGATCAGTTCTTCTCTTCTTCTCTGTTCGTCGTCACTTGGTTGCTGAGGGGCCAAGGAAGGTCTTCTTGAGTGAGAAAGAGTCTGTTCTTCAGCATCATCAGTCTCGGTGATTAAATCCAAGACTGGGATTGTATCCACAGCTTTATCAGCAGCTGGTTCTTTAGGATCCTTAAGCAGGGGAGAGGATTAGCTAAAACACAGCGATCGTTCGATTAAGAACTTTGGATAGAACAGTGAGAAGGGTTGTGTATAGGCTTTTGAGTGTATAGAGGTGATAAGTGTATAGTGGGATGCATACATTGTAAAGTTAAAATACCTGACGAGCTGGCTTTTGAAGCAAGATCATCATATTTTCTTCTTCAGCGACGCCTTTGCCTTTGCCAGTCGGCTCAGACGCTGAGGTCTTTGTCCGCTCCCCTGTGGATTCTCTTATCACAACTCCAGTAAGCGCTGGAGCCCTTTTGGTGACGAAGAAAGCATCATCATCTTCATCAAAATCATCATCATCATTATCATCTGATGATGGTTCGTCGTCAGCGATGTCGATGGATTCATCGTCTTCAGATTCAGATTCTGACTCGTCAGCAGCTTCTTCGAGTTGCTCCCCCTCAAATGCAGAGGCGAGCTTCTCGGTACCCTCAGGGTGATCAGTTCCCTGAGGTTCAGCAGCAGTTGTTGCCTGGAGTTCAGCAGCAGCAACTTCTTCGTTTGTCTTCTTCCCCTCAGAATCATGGGGAAGGTCTTCAATCTTCTCCCCCCCCCCCCCCTTCCTCATGATGTGAGGGAGAATGGGAGGAGGCACCCTTGGTCTCAGCGGCTCGGGTTTCAGCAGGAGGGGTTGGTTCTCTGTCTTCTGGGCCAGAGAAACCAACACATGCAAGGACCTCACCTAAACTGGTTTCCAGACCAGTTAGAGTGGTAGGCATTTTGACAATGGCATCACGATCAGCTTTTGAGAACGGAGAAGGAGCAGGAGCAGTTTCAGGTAGACGATTAAGGATTTCCTGTATCAGCTGCTTCATCGACTCAAGATCAGTCTTGACCGTGCCTATATCTCCCTGCATGTTAGAGACCGATGTTTTCAGCGTTGAAACATCGCTGGACATCACAGAGACATCTTTGGTAATGTCAGCGACCTTGCTTTTCAGAGTTGCATAATCCAGATAGACGTCAGCTTGGATCTTTGCGAAATCTCCGATAGCTTTATCAACTTTCTCCAATTCAGCTTTGGAGGCTTTAGCTTCGACCACTTTAGTCAGCGACTTGATGGACTCCTCAGCGTTTGTTACAGCTGTGGAGTTTTCAGAAAGTGTTGTGGCGAGACCTGAGACCTTTGTATCCAAGCGTTTCAGGGAGTCATTGATGTCGCCCAAATTAAGACCTGTAACATTTAATGACTTGTGAACAAAGGAAAGCTCAGAAGTATATGGTTTAGTCATAGTGTTTATTGGGTTTTGTGTACCTGCAGGAGGGTTGCTGAAATCATCGAAATCCTTGTGACCGGAGAAATGTTCCATGTCACTTGCCAGACTTCCATGGGGAATTGCAAATCCTGTAGGTCTTGTCTCCATCACCCTCTGTGAAGCAGCGTTAGCTCCGGGAGGAATGATGGTCGTATCAGCGGCTGAGGGGATAGGTTGATTAGAGATCAATGGATTTGAGGGAGAAGCGAAGGTTGAGAATTGTGGTTGGGTAGCAGATTCAGTGTGGATGGCACTGAGAATCGCTCCTAGAGTCTTTTCAGAGACAAAGGGAGGTGGGGTAGTTACCAAGTTCTGAACCTCAGCGTGTAGAGACGCTGAGGTCGGGATGAGAGGGATGGTTTTAGCAGCTGCGGCAGAGCGTACCGCGAAATCTTCCATCGACTCATGGGAAGGTTGAGTCGGGGAATCTTCAGCAAGAAGTTGCCAGGAGGGTTGCTCCTTGGTTTTCTTGGCCCTTTTGGAGTCAAGAGAGGCTGCAGGGTGTTTCCTTTTCTTAGGAGTGGTTGTTGTGGCCTGGGTATCAGCGAGGGGAATTGTCGCTGAAGGAGCCACAGAAGTAGAAGAAGGAGGTCTTAGAAGAGTTAGGAGAGAAGAAAGACGTACCTCGGATTCCAGCGGCTTGAAGTCGAGAACCTTCAGCCCTAGTTGAGAGAGCTTCAGGTCTCCAACTTTAGGATATAGATCGCCGAGTGCCTGTTCGAGCCAGACGCTGACAAACCTTGGATAAGCAACCCATGTTGGACGCGGGTCAGCGGTGACACGAAGCAGCATGTCTTCAAAAATTATCTTCGCCCAGTCTATGTGGAGTCCCTTTAACAAGGAGTACCCCATAGCTTGTTGAGGCTGGGAGGCCTGGTCAGACGATCCGGATTTGGCGGTCAGACAGCTGATGAGATGATCAAAGATAAAATTCATCTCGCTGGGCATCTTGGATTTTTTCATGATGGTCAGCTTCTTATCTGGGAGACCATCTCTGCCCAAATCCCATGCGTATCTCATCGCATCAAAGAAAGCTATTAATGTTTCCTTGTCAGCAGAACTCTTCTTCGGGTCAGGAAGGGGAACGAAGGGTTTATCCTTTGATCCGATTGGAAGGTTCAGGGCTTGCCTCAGGTTTCCAAGTGTTATTTTGAAGGTTCCATGGTCAGTGTCAAAGGCAATGGCACTGATGGTCTTTTTCGGGTTCTTGGCAGAGGCAAACTGAGTCGTTCTGGCAGAATACCAGAACTGACCGAGTAGGTGTTTATCAGCTTGAGGACAAATGGTTAGGGCTGAATAGATAGGGCAGTGTTTGAGGAAATTGACAGCGTCGTCCAGATGACTCACGCATCTCTTCTCGGGAAATTCCAGAAGGGCATAAGGGTTGTTGTTCTGAAAGTGAATTTGGTTCAGAGAGAACCTCACTTGTGATGCCTTTGGGATTCCAGTAGCTGCGATCTGAGTATCAGCCTGAACTATTTCCTGAGCCATTTCTGATATAACACAAAAATAAGATGAACACAAAAAATAATTAAGTTTTGTCCATTTTATTGAGCATTTACCATTTCATTAAGCCAAGATGTCTTAATGAAGTATATATGGTTTCCATTAACAAAATTCTGGAAAAACATATGAAGAACAAGTTTAAATATGAAATGTAAACTTGAAGAACAACCATGAAGGTTGTGTTCATAAAATCATGAAAAAGAATGATTTCATTTTAAACAGTTTCTTTTGTTTTGATCCATATAAACAAAGATTAGATCACAAAACAAGCATAAACAATAATATATCGAGAATATTAACCTTGAATTCTTAAGGAAGAAGATGAACAGTTTCTGGGTTTTGCAGATGAAACAGTAGAATCTTCAAAGAGTTCGAGAGAAAATTGTTCGCGTAAAGAGGAAAAATAAATACTTAAGGAGTATTTATAGAATGAGAGGAGAGAGAAAAACTATGAGCGGGAAAGTTTTTCATCATGACACGGACACGTGTTAGCATTTGATTGGACGATAAAACGAACGTGCAAACGTGTGTCAGAGAAACGTGCCAGCGGTTTATCCTGTAAGGATGACGTAAGAAACGTCCTTTCACATTTTAAAATGTCTCTGAGGTTTTAGAAAGCTCAGGGATGTTTTGAAAATATGAAGCGCTAAATAGAGAAATATCAGCGAGGTTTTTAAGAAATTTCAAAAGTATCGCTAAGGAAGTAAAGAGTTCAGCGACATGAGTTGTTTTGAAATCTTGCATTTACATGCGAGTGTCAGAGAGAAAATAACATACCTGGATATCAGCGAATCAGATTGTCCAGAGAGTTGATGATAGGATGGGTTATAAAAGTTCATTTTTATCACTGAATCACTTGTCATTATATAAATATAACACTGAGGTTTATCAACAAGTAATTAACTGATCAAATGCGAATCGCTGAAGATTTTACTCTTCAAAGTTCAGCATTCCAAGCTCGCTGATGAGAAAGTTGAATCTTAACTCATCAAGAGGTTTGGTAAAAAGATCAGCTAGCTGAAAATCAGTAGGTATAAAATGAAGTTCGATATCACCATTCATCACGTGATCTCTGATAAAATGATACCTGATTTCGATATGTTTTGTCTTTGAGTGTAGCACTGGATTGTTGGCTATAGCGATGGCACTTGTGCTGTCGCAATAGATTGGAATTTTGGATAGCTGAAGGTCATAGTCCAATAGTTGATTTCTCATCCACAGGACTTGAGAGCAACAGCTTCCAGCGGCTACATACTCAGCTTCAGCAGTTGATGTGGACACTGATGTTTGCTTTTTGCTTGTCCAACTCACCAGCTTTCCACCCAGGAGCTGACAACCTCCTGTGGTGCTTTTCCTATCCATTTTGCATCCTGCAAAATCACTATCTGAATAGGCGGTTAAATCGAACCCTGAGTCTTTGGGATACCAAAGACCTAGGTTCGCTGTACCTTTGAGGTAACGAAAGATTCGCTTTACAGCGATCATATGAGATACCTTTGGTTCAGCTTGATATCTTGCACACAAACAAGTGGCATACATGATATCGGGTCGGCTCGCTGTGAGATACAGTAGAGATCCGATCATCCCACGGTACAGCGTGACATTAACAGATTCTCCTTTAGAATCCTTGTCAAGTGTCAGCGGTGGTGCCATAGGGGTTTTCATAGCTGAACTCTGAGTTAAGTCATATTTCTTCAGCATATCTTTAACATACTTTCCCTGATTAATAAAGGTTCCTTTATTACTTTGCTTTATCTGTAAACCAAGGAAATACGTTAGTTCACCCATCATGCTCATTTTGTACTCAGCTTGCATTCTTTCAGAGAATCGAGTACAAAGTTCAGGGTTAGTGGAACCAAATATAATATCATCAACATATATTTGAACCAAAATAATATGACCTTTCACCTTCTTGAAAAACAAAGTTTTATCAATCTTACCTCGCTCAAAATCTTCATTTAAGAGATAAGATGAAAGAGTGTCATACCATGCACGAGGAGCTTGCTTCAGCCCATAGAGTGCCTTATCCAGCTTATAAACATAACCTGGATGCTTAGGATCTGAGAATCCTGGTGGTTGTTCCACGTAGACTTCTTCATTCAGCTTTCCATTTAGGAACGCTGACTTGACATCCATCTGATATACTTTGAAGTCTCTGTGTACAGCATATGCTAAGAAAAGACGAATTGCTTCCAGTCTAGCTACTGGAGCAAAAGTTTCATCATAATCTATGCCTTCCTCTTGTCTGTATCCCTGAGCAACTAGTCTAGCTTTGTTGCGGGTTACAGTTCCATGTTCGTCCAACTTATTGCGATAGACCCATTTAGTACCTATCACTGACTTGTCTGTTGGTCTACGAACAAGTTTCCAAACCTTGTTTCTTTTGAATTCAGTCAGCTCTTCTTGCATAGCGCTGACCCAGTTTGGATCTTTGAGGGCATCATCTACCTTCTTTGGTTCAATCAGAGAAATAAAGTTAACAAATAAACAAATGTTACCTGAACCTCGTCGTGTCTGAACACCAGCGTTGGGATCACCAAGAATCTGATCGATTGGGTGATTTGCAGTCTATCGCTGAGCAGGAGCATTAGCTGAATCGATTTGAACAGGAGCAGCTGAAGATGAGACTTCAGCGATCTCTGGATAATCAGCTATGACATGAATAGGTGCAGTTGGCATTTCGTTCACTGATTGCTGAGAAGTAGATGGGAAACCTGAAGTAGTACATGGTTCAGCGAATATTGTATTAATAGGAATAGCTGAGACCCATGACGTTTCAGCTTCACACGTCTGTACGCTGAGCATAATGATAGGATCATTATCTTCAGCTGTATGAGCATTTGGAGGACGAGTGGGAATATCTTCTGAATCACCAAGATGAGAAAACATCCATTGATTCAGTTCTTCCGTGTCAGCAGATGGCTTCGAGTTCGCTGAACGGGATTCGTCAAACGTGACGTGAATAGTTTCTTCTACAGTTTGTATTCTACGGTTGAAGACTCTGAAGGCTTTGGACACTGAGGAGTATCCAATAAAGATTCCATCATCAACCTTGGGATCAAACTTTCCTAGGGCATCTCTGTTGTTCAGTATGAAACACTGACAACCAAAGATGTGAAAAAATCTAATTGAAGGCTTTCTCCCATGGAACAGTTCATAGGCTGTCTTCTTGAATCTTTTAACTATCAGCGACCTGTTTTGCGTAAAACAAGAAGTGTTGACAGCTTCTGCCCAAAACTGAGTAGGCAGGTGAGAATCGCTGAGCATTGATCGTGCAGCTTCAATGATCGTTCGGTTTCTTCTTTCAGCGACTCCATTCTGTTGCGGTGTTCTCACTGAAGAAAAGTTGTGAGAAATACCCTTGCTCTCAAAGAATGAATCAAGAGAACTATTTTTGAATTCAGTCCCGTGATCACTCTTTATTGAGCGAACGGTCAAGTTGTTCAGGGTTTCCATCTTCCTGACAAATGTGATGAGTTCTTCAGAGGTGTCACTCTTGTTACGGAGAAACATTACCCATGTGAAGCGAGAGAATTCATCAACTATGACCAGTGTATATTTCTTTCCAGCGATGGATTATTTGTTAACAGGGCCAAACAAATCCATATGGAGTAATTGTAGAGGAGATGACACTGAGGAAACTTGCTTACACTTAAAGCTTGCTTTGGTCTGCTTCCCTTTCTCACACGCTGAACATAAGGACTCTTTGGCGTATGAGTGTTGAGGTAGACCAGTGACTACCTCTTTAGAAGAAAGAGTATTCAGTGTCTTGAAATTCAGATGAGAGAGCCTCTTATGCCATAGACAGTTGACATCAGATGAGGCCTTCGAGAAGAAACAGGAGTTCTCAGTGGAGGTTGAGTCCATGTTTATTACATAAACATTTTCCAAACGGTATCCGCTGAGAGCTATCTTCTCCTTTTTGTCAGTGACAAAGCAGGATTCCTTGGTGAAAATCACTTTGTTATCCATGTCGCAAAGCTGACTGATGCTTAACAGATTATGCTTCAGCCCTTCAACGTATGCGACTCTTCGAAAAGTTGTTGTACCATTTGATAGTACATCGAACCCTCGGGTGTGTCCTTTCCCATTTCACCAAAGGTCACAGAGGGACCCTTCTCTTCCTTGTATTCAGCGAGCAGGTTCTTTTTACCAGTCATGTGTCTAGAGCATCCGCTATCGAGATACCAGATACCCTTCTTAACCTGCAATACAGAGAAAGATTAGTTTTTCTTGGGCACCCACTGAACCATGTGTACGCGTTTGTCAGTGGAAGTCTTTGGAATGGAAGGTTCAGCAGTCTTCTTCACAGCAGTTGAAGATTCAGCTTTGTCATTCTTCACTTTGGTTAATTGCTTAACCTCAGTGGTCTTCTTTGCCTTGGGGGCAATCTTCACCTTAGCTATCTTTTCAGCTTTGGTGGCTGTGGGGCACTTACTAGCAATGTGATCGTTAAGTCCACAGTGATAACATTTCCTATAACTAAAAGTAGTTTTAGGAACTTTTGCATGCTGGATGGGTTTTCTAATATTGGAAGGACCAGCATCAAGTATACCTTTGGCATTGGAAATACGAGGAACTTTCAATTCAACAGATTTCTTACCAACAACATCCACTTTGAGTCTAGGAGTAGATCGCTGAATAGATCCACGCAGAGTAGATCCAGCGATCGGATTCCTTGAGCCAGAGGAATGAATTACTAAAGCTTTCGAAGCATTCAGCTTAGGTATTAAGATACCCTTATGAGGTTTTTGATAAATAGCAATTTGTTAGCTTTATTAGCCCCTAATTTATATAAATGTTTTATAAAGAATAGTGGCAAGGACTTATTTGTATTTGTTGAGTGTCAAGGCTAAAATTGTAAATAACCAATTGTTGTATTGGTTATAAAGTCATGTCTTAGAGTTTATTAGGTTAAGCCTCCTAGCCTCCATTTTGAAAGAGTCAGACGTATAGAGAAAGAGAGCTTCAAGAGTGAGTTGTGCTTATTTCATATATTGTAAACTCTTCTTTATCAATCATATACAAAGATTATTGCTATAATTATTGTTACTTGTTATATCTGGGTTCCAACAATTGGTATCAGAGCCAAACAGATTCGAATTTGTGCTTCAATCCATTGTTTTTTATCAATTTTCGGAGTTTTATTTTGCTGCACTCTGTTTTGCTTCGGAAAACCACTTTTTGTTGGTTTTTGGACAAAACACCAAGCATTAAAGTTCCTTAGAATAGTGTCACGAACCTGTGTACCAAATTTCAGCTCAATCCGATCATTTTTGAAAAATTTGACTCAAGAACATTTGAATCTTCATCCTTAACTTTTATTTGCTGCACACGTTTTTGCTTCGAAAAACCATTTTCTGTCGGTTTTTGGACAAAACTCAAAGAATTAAAGTTTCCCAGAATATTCTCGTTCACCTACCTACCAAATTTCAGCTCAATCCGATAAGATTTGAAAAATTGACTCAAGTGCACAAATTCTACTTCTCACAAAGTATCTGTTAACGATCATTTTTTTCAAGTAACAATATGTCAAGACTAAAATTTAGTGCTGATGCTGATTTTCATTATTATTCTAAACTCAGTACTAATTTTCGCAAAATTATTCCTAAACTTGAGAAAGAGTTGGAAGAAAGGAACAAGAGCATTCTTATTGATTCTGATAAAATTACCAAGCTAGAAGAGGCAGGTAAACTCTTAACCAATGAGAATATTGAACTGAAAAGGAAACTATTTGAGTCTGAAAAGTTTTGTGAAAAGAAGAAAGAGAAGTTTGACGAAGATAAGACTGTTTTTGAAAAAGAGAAGAAACGACTTGAACTTAAATGTTTAAGTTTTTCTAAACTGATTTCTGATTTTGAAAAACTTGTGATTTGTGAAAGAGAGAAGATTGAAAAGGAGAAAACTACTTTTGAAACAAAATCTATGGAATTTTCTTGTAAAATTTCAAAATTACAGAAAACTCTTGAAAAAGAGAGGAAAGAGCATGATTTTGAAAGAAAAGAGTCTGAAAAGTTGAAGGTTGAAGGATTTCAATCAAAGTGTTTGAAAGATGATTTTGAGAAAGAAAAAAAGGCTTTTAAAGCTGAAATGTCCAAATTGACAAAAAGACTTTCTCTTTTGTCAACTAAGATCATGTTGGAGAAGAGGTATAAATCTGATCTTCAAAAGATGTTTGAAATGAATTTAAAAGAAAAGGAAGTTTTAGCTAAAAGGATTAAGGATTTTGACTTAGCAAACTCTTGTGCTGATCAATCAGTTAGTCAAGTTTTTAGAAGAGTAAAAATGGTTTGGATAGTCAAAGGCACTTCACTAGTTCAAAATGTTCGAAAGCCATATGTTTATGTTGAACATAACAAGATCAGCAAAGCACTTCATGAAAATCCTAACAAAATAGGACCCATTTGGAAATGGGTACCAAAAATTATTTGATCTGTCTTGCAGGTAAATGGACTCCTTAATACATCTGTTAAGGACTCACACTTCAGTGGATAATGGACTCTTAAACACTCAGTTTAAGACTCATCCTTCAAAGGCAATTGATTTCGGTGCACAACAATCAAGTACTATGACAGCATGCTGGCAGATTTGCGATGCCGTAGTAAATTGATCATATCTCACTGATTAAGACACCGATTGATGCGATTCAAAAGGCCCTGGATTCCTAAGACACAGATGAACAATGTTCGTGTTTTGAGAATTCAGAGATTCGAAATTTATAAGGGTCATATGCATCGTTGAAGTAGACAACAGTGTGCTGATGGAAAGCTGATGGACAGATCTGCGCGACTGTGGTAAATCAACCATATCTTTGTCGTACGAGCTCGAAAAGAGGTGATTCAAGATGATCTGAACAGATAACAAACCAATGAAAGTTGTTTGTGTTTTGAGTTTTTGCAAACTCCAGAGGTAAAATTGTCTAAATCAGTGTCAAAGTAAGTGTAACACTTCTGTTAAGCTTCTGCCGAACGGCGACCAAACCTCTGCCGCACGCGACCAAACCTCTGCCGCACGCGACCAACCTCTGTGTTACTGTTCATCACAGAGCCTCTGTAAAATTCCACAGAGCCTCTGTGAAATCCGATAGAGCCTTCGAGCCTTTGTCAAGCGTTTGTCAAGCCGCGATCATTTTTATCGACCACTCAGACCAACTTCTGGCGACAACTCATACTTTGGCTCAGATTTTTGCGACCACCCTCTATGGTACTGTTCACCACAGAGCCTCTGTGAAACCCTACAGAGCCTCTGTGGACTGAACCTCTGTGACCGAACCTCAGAGCCCATAGCGCAACGTCTTAGTTCTTGCTGTCAGATTTGCGCACCTGTCGTATTTTCAACATAACTCCCTCCTCGAAACTCCAAATTTGATGAGTCTAGATGCGTTGGATTCCTAAGACAAAGATGAAACTTTTTTATGATTTGAGTTTGGTCTGAATCAGTGTGCTTAATTGTCAGAATCTGTGTCAAAGTCAATAAACGTTTGCTGGATCGAAAGCAACACTTCACTATCTCTATTGCCATAATCAGATCAGATTGAGATTGCTTCTATACACATCAGTATAGAACCAGGACTTCAACTGAATTTTGTTTCTACACACATCAGTGTAGGACCAGTACCTCAACAGATCAAACTTTGACTGGTATTTCTAATCTCTAACCCCCAGCACCATGTTTCCTTTTAATTTGAATTAACTGTGCTTTTGATATTCCTAACAAATGAGGAATCATCAAAGATGATTACCAACACCTTTTTATTTTTACAGGATATCTGATTTCAAATTGCGCTTAAATGAGATTTAATGCTCAATTTGAGGGGGAGAATGCCAATCTGACCATGTACATCCAAAGGTAAAATTCTAAATCTTTAGATTCATCATTTTTAGAGAATGGCCATCTTTAAAATGATAAAACATGGGATCAAATGGTCAAACCACTTCTAGATGCCAAAATGCTTTTTCAAATATAGAAGTTGGATTTTAAATGCTTTTCTGAGACTACAAAGAGTCAGTGTGTGGAACAATACAATCTTTAGGACAACGATTTTCACGTGATCAATGTGTGAGCTTTATAGAACTTCTATGGATCACTTAAACCTGTGTTTCCTACCAAAGAAGTAAACCTTGAGTGTTTGAGAGGTGAAGGGTCTACATCAAAGAGTGGGGGAGATAACTATATGAGTTTTTCTCATTGTGCTTAAGAGGTAAAAATGAAAAGAGAGTTTGGTTAGATGTGAGCTAAATGATAAAAAGAAAGAGGGTGTGAGAACAGAGTCAAAAGAATTATACAACTCTGCACCTAACTTTTTCTGAGCCGGGCAATCCACATTACTGATTTGTCACAAATCTTTGGTGATTATCATTGAAACAGGCAGTGAGCCCATGCCAACTCTTGAACTAACCCCACTAGCTACTTATTTCCTTCTCAACAGCGAAATACTTCACTTTTCCACGGGGAAGCAGCACATATGCTATCTGATCTTTCTTTGGAAGGTTGGATATTGAAAAGAAGGAAAGTTGCCCCACCTTCACACTTCACTCATGCACATTGAGTCTGTGGAAACCTGTTATGTCCAAACAGTTTACACACTTTTGAGCTTAATAGATAATATTCTATTTTCTTCCACACAATATCACGAATCTTTGTGATTCCACATGCTTATCTATGTGATATTGCCAAGAACAGTTTGAGAAGTTTATTTTTTATTTACTTCAATGATAACTGGAAGTCCTGTCAGAGCTTCATCATTGCCAACTCTGAGCATAGGTCACACAATTTTTTATAAATTGTTGTGATAATAGTTGCTATTGTGCTTCTATGTTAGATGATTACCCCGGGTTACTTATTCTTTAATGCAGATTCTCATGAGCCGAATATGCTTACTACTCAACCATCTTATCAGTTTATCTACCAACGACTATTACTCAAACTGGTTATACAAGCTTCCGCACTTTAAATCGTTCTCTGATTGTTTGAGTTTAATCTATGGGAGATAACTGGGATCTGAAAAGCAAAGCAACATTCAAGGGGGAGTATGCAACGATCAAGGGGGAGTTAAAGAAGAAATTGAAGCAACTGACATTGTGGAAGATCAGGAAAAGAAGACTCTCACAAGACTTGAAGATTGACACTCCAACGCCTCTAAAGAAAGCAAGGGGGAGACTACAAGAGGATGCTTTCTTTATAAAACATTAGGGGGAGATTGTTAGCTTTATTAGCCCCTAATTTATATAAATGTTTTATAAAGAATAGTGTCAAGGACTTATTTGTATTTGTTGAGTGTCAAGGCTAAAATTGTAAATAACCAATTGTTGTATTGGTTATAAAGTCATGTCTTAGAGTTTATTAGGTTAAGCCTCCTAGCCTCCATTTTGAAAGAGTCAGACGTATAGAGAAAGAGAGCTTCAAGAGTGAGTTGTGCTTATTTCATATATTGTAAACTCTTCTTCATCAATCATATACAAAGATTATTGCTATAATTATTGTTACTTGTTATATCTGGGTTCCAACACAATTCCTTTTCCTTTGTCTTTAGAGACCAAGGAAGGTTTTTCAACAGCAATACCTTTACCTTTGTCTAAGACTAGGGTAGGCATTTCCTCAGGAATAGGAGTTATGGACGAGGAACACTGAGAGGATGAAGTGTCAGCGACTGAGGAGACGAAAGTTCCAAATAAGAGCATGGAACGATCAGTGGTTGGTGTTGGAGTTTTATTTGCGTAACCCAAACCACGTTTGTCAATCAGTGGGATCTAAGACTTAATTATCTCAGTGATCTTTGTTGAAGAATTACACCATCCTTCAACAGTAGCTTGTTCAGCTTTCAACGCAGCTATAGCCTCAGCTCGTTCGATTTTGACTAATTGATTTAGCTGAACTTGATCTTTAAAATTTTCTTCAATATTAGAAAGCTTTTCTATTTGAAGATGACATTTTCTTAGTTGTTCAGCGAGATCAAGATTTTGATTTTCAACAATCATTTTGCCATTCATGGCATCATATAAGCTTGTAGTCAATAAATCGATTTTGCGTAGACTATCAGCTTCATCAATATTTAAAATATTGGTAAAGAAAGAGGTAGATACCTGAGAGGTAGAGGCCGAAGTAGACGCTGAAGTAGAGGGAATGTTAGACGGGTCTTCCTCTTCTTCAATCTTGGCCATAAGACACAGATTTGCTATCTATTCATCTTCAGAGTCAGATGAAGATGATGATTCTTCAGAATCAGCCCAATCGTAGTCAGCTATCAGGCCTTTTCCTTTCTTAAAGCTTTTCAGCTTTGCATAACGTTCCTTCAGCTTTGCATATTTATCTTCTCTGGACCTATGGTTAGAGAATTTCTTCGGGAACGCTGAATTCTTCATGGCTTTCTTTGACCTGCACTCATTTGAAAAATGTCCTATCTTTTCGCAATTGAAACAAGTAGCAGTAGCCTTATCAACAGGCGTTGATGATCTAGGCTTGTCAGTGAGAGATAAAGGTTTATTCTTTCTAAACATTTTCTTCTTGGCGAATCTCCTGAACTTCTTAGTTAGGAGGGCCAAGGACTCATCGAGATCTGAACAGTCAGAATCCGATGATCTTTCAGAGTTGCTTTCCAACTCAGTGATGGTAACAACCGCTCGCTGAGTTGTAGGCTCCTCTGAGAGTAAAGCAACTGGGGTGCTTTTAAAATCTTTTGCAAGATTCTTCTTAAGCTGACACGATTGCTCATGATTAAGCATTGTGCCGTATAAGGTAGAAAGATTCATTAATTTCAGATCTTTCGACAGCTTGAGACACATTGAAAAATTGTCCCAGCTCTCAGGCAAACATTCTAAGAACTTTGTCAGCATCTCAAATTTAGAATATTCCTTACCAACCGTTTTAAGATCTATAATCAAGCACTTAAAACGTTGATGAGTTTCAGAGAGAGTTTCATTCTTACCAGCGATGAAGCTCTCGTATTGTCTTACCAGGTTTATCTTCCTTGAGTCCTGGACTTCAGACGTACCCTCATACTGAACACATATAGTGTCCCACATGGCCTTTGCAGTTCTCAGGTTCATGAAGGAGTGATAAACTTCATCAGGAAGAGCCATGGATAGTATGGATCTGGCTTTTGTATCGATAGCCATTTTCTTCTTATCTTCGTCGGTCCATGTATGGACTGCTTTTGGAATCAGCCTTTCAGGGATAGCAGGTGTAGTAGTAGTGGCTGGAACCGCAGCGTCAATGGTTATTGGAATATATGGGCCGGTTTCGATATAGTAAGGCATAGTAGGGTCTACACCTTCCAGGAAGAGAATCATCCTATTTTTCCACAGATTAAAATTGTCTCTGGAAAATCTAGGGGGTTTGGCAAGAGAACCGTTGTCGATATAGTTGGTGTTTGTATTGGTGGTCATTTCTACAAGAGTAAAGATTAGTATAGAAAAAGATCTTGTTTACGAGTTTAAACAAATCTGCTCTGATACCACTTGTTGGTCCCTAAAGGGATATACTAATTTGTAGAAGGGGGGGTTGAATACAAATGCACAAGTTTTTACTTTCTAAATTGTTTATTGATAAATCATTAACAATTTACAGCTTGTTACGGAACAAGATTAAGGATAAATCCTAAATCTAAACAAGTTGGAACACACAGATTCTTGCACTAAGAAAGATAAGGAAATCACTAATAAAATCCTATCTTATGAGACTTCTTGGCCAGAGTTAACAAGAGTACTTCAAAAATGAAGTGGGAAGTCTTCTTATATACTGCATGCATTTAATGCATGGCAGAATATACTTTACACGTGTCACATGCTGATTGGTCGTAGGTTCTGAATTGAGTAGACAACCTTAGTAGCAGCATGTATGAACAGTGTAGAATCAAAGTGGTTTGTACGGCTTCAGACAATAAGAAGGTTCTTTTCTGACAGTTCGTACGGAGTCGTGCAAGGGGGATTAAGACAGTAGTACTTTGTACGGAGGACTTCATGATCAGCTTATCGTTGAATCAGAGACTTATCAGCGAGTGATAAGTTCAGCGATGGCTTGAAGTCTTGTACTGAATACTTCACGTAGAGTGGAAAAATCTGAGTCTTCGCTGATCCGCATCAGTTCATTAGGAGACTTGTCGCTGGTTCTTGGGCTTGATCTTCGACTTCAGCGTAGAACCTATGTTGACGTGAAACTTGTCTTCAGGGATCATAAGTAAACAATTCTGATTGTCAGCGATTACCAAAAGTCTGAACAGGCTCAGAGTTATTGTGTTCCTGAGAACATATGGATTGTGAACAGTTACGCTGAACAATGTATGAAAACCTCAGCGATCATCCTCAAGACTGAACAGGCTCAGAGCTTGGGGGATGAATAGTGTTCGCTGAGTGTCTATTCTAAAGAACTAAAGTTCCTATCAGCGATACCGAATTGAGTCTTGGTACTTATCAGCGATAGTGAAACTCTAATACATAGTTTACTTACAATATTCACTAAGTAGAATATAGAAAGGGTCATTATCAAATTACTGAGGGTTTGGATCAACAGGACCAAATGCGTGTGAAAATGTAAACCATAGGGACCAAACACGTAATTATTTTATTTTAAGGACCAACAGTGCATTTTTGTGTAAACCACAGGACCAATCGTGTAATTTACTCTAATAATAATTTAAAAAAAAGTAGTTGAAGATGGTAGATCATACGGTCGCACAGAACCAAACGCCTGCCCCGCTTGACAATTTCCTGCCTCCTACACAAGTTTAGAGTACAAATAGGGCATTGCTAATGGCAAGTAAAAAAGGGTGTTACTATTCACACCCTCCTGCAAGTTTCCCACCCCCTGTAACCCACCACAATATGTCGGCTCTCTCACAAACCAAAAAAAAATAACATTTACATTTTATACCCTAAACTTATATAATTTATTTACTTTATACCTTTTACTTTTTTAATTTTCATTTTACACATTTATTATATTAACACATATAATCGTATATTAGTTAAAATACGTTAAAATATGTTTTAATTATAACAAGTTACACCATTATAATCGTCTATTCGATACGTTCGAAATGAGCCTAATATTGATTTTTTTTTGATTTTTTTGATTTAATTATTTAATTATATATCATTTATGGTACATCTCTTACTTTCTTAATTTTCGTTTTACATTTTTATCACATTAACATAATAATCATATATTAGGAGAGTTTTTTTTTATCTCATTTATTTTTGTAACACCAATGATTATTAAAACAACGTATGCTTATTTTTAAAAGTGTTTATCAACTTATGTCGTTCATATACGATTATTTATGTTAATACGATTACATTAAAATACGTTAAGGAATTTGATATATATACAAAAAATCAGTTTTTAAAAACTCGTACTACCATTTTTATATGAATGGACAGGGCTGTAAACTCGATTATACATCGGGTTGGTAAAAAATAGTATCGATTTCACGAGAAGAATATGAAATGGGGTTTCGACGAATAATCGTCTCTTCGATACATTCGAAATGAGCCTAATATTGATTTTTTTGGAATAAAAAATATTTTTGTTTATAAATGCGACATCATCAGTTTTTATCTTAAGTATTTTGAATATTGTGTACAATTGTTATATATACAAAAAATCAGTTTTGAAAAAAAAATCTTTATATATATCGATAAATAATTTGATTTGAAATAAAGAAAAGTTATTGATTTGAAATAAAGTAAAAATAATTCATTATAAATCGAACGAATCGTTCATTCGATTTTCATTCAAATTCATTCATTCTCTCCTTCTCTTACTCTCGCTCTCTCCCTGTCTCACTCTAACTCTCTCCCTCTATATATCCTTCATATATATACATATATATCAAAGTTGCAGATGACAAACATGGAAGAAGATTTGACACGAACACCAGAATTTGTCACCGACCAGGTACAATATTATGATAACTAACATTTAGATTTATTAATACTTACGTGGACAAGTGAAAGTTATAACAAAATATAATAATTTCAGGTGTTCAGTTCTCGAGAAGAAATTACTGCATGGGTGCGCAATGTGAGACGTTCGGTTGGTTGTGTTGTTAATGTCAAAAGATCAAAGTCTTATCCAAATGAAGTTGTTTATAAAGTCGTGTTTTGCTGTGAACATGGTGGGGTTTACAAAAGTAAGAAAGTTTCCGGTCGTGATACTGGAACAAGAAAGTTTAATTGCCCATTTGAGTTGATAGCGCTACGTTCGGCTAAGCATAATTGGTGGATGTTGAGGGTTGTATGTGATACACATAATCATGCCCTTGCACAATATATGGAGGGTCACGCATATGCAATGCGGCTAAACGAGGGTGAACGTCAACTAGTTGAAGATTTATCAGCCCAACTAGTATTATATTAGTATTATAATAGGTACTGGAATTTACATTAGTATTATATTAATGTTAATATTATTATTTTGTTTAATATTATTATTTTGTTTATACCCCAGGTATGATATGTCTCTTCTTGAGATAGTGGGTGTCACATCAACCAACAAGACATTTTGCATTGCATTTGTCTTTATGCATCAAGAAAAGGTATCAAATTATATTTGGGCGTTAGAATGTCTAAAGTCCAAAATATACGATAACCTTTACCCAGGTGCCATAGTCACATGAACAATCACTATATACTTGTCAAAACAAATCCATTCCACTTGATGTGATCGACGTATTTTGGAAAAAACTTGATTTCTCACCATGTGTGTCCGCACAAGGCGATGATATTCAATGTGATGATGAAGTTCAAGTGTTTAAAGATCATTTCAATAAACAACCAATCCATGGACGTAAAAGTTTGTCAAAAAAGTTAAAGGATATAATAATGTCATCAAAACCGTCGTTTGATGAACCTTCGGCTCATAGAACCACTCGTGGACGTCCGTCTCTAAAGAATCAAGCTCTAAAGAAAAAGATTCTTGAAGACCCTGGTAGACGCAGTTGTTCTAACGCGCCAACATTTATCAACTCTGAAGATTTTGGTCATACTCAATCAGCGAGGCATAGCTCCTATTTTCCGCGACAACCCACCCCCCCAAATCCATATCTTGAGCAAATCCCGAGTTTATTTCATCCATACATCACACAAATACAAGATGTATTGGGCGATGGAAATTGTGGATTTCGAGCCATATCTACTTGTCTGGGTGGTCATGAAGACCAATGAGACAATATCCGCAGAGTGTTAATTGATGAACTAACTGAGTATCAAGAATACTACTCTTGTGTGATTGGCAGCGACGAGTGTCAAAGAACTTATGATGCATTGAATTTTTTCAAGAAGGACGTCTTTGCACCATCTATGTATTGGATCGCTATGCCTGAAATGGGAATTCTAGCTGCTTCAAGGTTCAATGTCATACTACATGTTCTCAATATGGCAGGTAGTGTGACATACTTACCATTCAGGACACCACCGCCGTCACCATCCCAACACGTGTCAATTGCAATAGTGCATGTTAATGGTAATCATTACATAAAAGTGGTATTAAACGGAGAATACCCAATGCCCACACTCACAACCCATTGGAGACGTTGTCGATTTTCAGTTGCAAGTACATGGATCGACCCATACAAACGTAGATTAGATACGTATACAGAATATATAGAGCGTACTTGTACTCGTGAATATATTGATTTAAATGAGTAATCAGAGTTGGAATTTGTTGGATATTTTGTAACGTATTTTAGTTAATATTTTACTATCCACTGGCAAGTCATGCCATCTTACTCAAAACCCCATTTCATATTCTTCTCGTGAAACCTTGTCCTATTGTCATTCACGATATCTATAAACACATACAAATAATAATAATTTAAAACGATTTAATGAATTAGTTAATATATGATTATTATGTTAATGCGATAGGAGTGTAAAACAAAACTGAAAAAAATAAGAGATGTACCATAAATTAAACAATTAACTATAAGGGTATGAATTATAAATATTAAAAATATTTTTATGTAGTATATATAATGTATAATAAAATAATTAAATCAAAAAAATTCAATCTTGGGCTCATTTCGAACGTATCGAAGAGACGATTATAATGGTGTAATTTGTTAAAATTAAAACGTATTTTTTTAACGTATTTTAGCTAATATACGATTTTATGTGTTAATATAATAAATGTATAAAATGAAATTAGAAATGTAAAAGGTATAAAGTAAATTTATTTAATTAGTATAGGGGGTAAAATGTAAATGTTAAAAAAAATGGTTTGTGAGGCTGACATTTTTGCAGGGGGTGCAAAAACTTGCAGGAGGGTGGGAAAAGTAAAAGCCGTAAAAAATGGTGTTGAATGCATTGTTTTTAGTGCCAATCACTAAAAACAATGCATTCAACATTTTTCATTTCACTTTTTTGTATATATATATATATATATATATATATATATATATATATATATGTTTTGATTTTATAAAGGGGTGCTAATGGCACCCCAAAAAGGGGGTGTTGAATGCATTAATTTCCACACCAATCATTTTTTGAATACATTAATTTCCTTACCAATCATTTTTTGATTTAAATATATATATATATATATATATACATAATATATATTGGTATCAACATGCTGCTTTTACAATTGGATACGTTAATGGTAATCATTATGTGAAATTAGACATGGCAGAAGGATACATGTTCCCTACTATAACTCCACATTTTTTCCACTACAGTTATCCATGTGTTGCAGGATGGGCTACCCCGTATTTAGATCGAATACAGAAGTACCAACGACTCTTACGTGTTAATTGTACTACAGATAATGTTATTTTAGAATAATCAAATGTAATATAGATTATTTTATGTTTTATTTATATGTTAAATCGCAATGTTTATGTTTTATTTTTATAATTATATAATTATAAAAAATTAGTAATATTTATATTTTTAAATATTTATTTATTTTTAAATAAAATCATAAAGAAAAAGAAAAAAAACATTTTTAAACTATATAATACAAATAAATAAATAAAATAAAATAAAAAGACAACAAAACAACAAAAAACAAAAAACAAAATCATGATTGTAATCATTTGAGGTGCAATTAGCCAAATATGAGGTGTAATTAGCCTCCCCTTTATCAATTTGTTTATAAATTTATAAAATTTGTTTATAAATTTATAAAATTTGTAACTTTTGATTTTATTTGATTTTATAAATTTGTAATTTTTGATTTTATTATAACTTTGTAAAATATATTTTTCTTTATGTTAGTCAAATGTCCCTTCTATGATTGATCTTAAAATAATTTTCATTTGATTGAGTAAATTATCCTTGGTTGTATTCATATTTTCTAGTAGATGGTGTTTTTGTACAGTGATCATATATATCTTGTATAATAATATGAATTAAAATTGTACCTCTTCTATTTTAGAACCTTTGTTATTTTGGCTTCATTCACTTCTTCCATCCAATAAATACACACACTTTCCCACCCCTCAAATTACCCCTCCTCTCTTTTTACCCCAATAAATATATATGCAAGCTTCAGAACATCACCCCTCCTCTCTCTTTTACCTTTTGCAAGCTCCAATTTGCAGGTATGTCCTCTTCTTTTTCACCCCTCAAATTAGGGTTTCCTAAATGTTTCTGTATTGTGGTCTTGCACGTGTCTGTCCATGTTTCATGTGATCTCTTTTGAAGCATAGCTATAAAAAAATACACACACTTTCTGTCAAAAGATAGGTGTTTAGATCTCTTTGACGACTTTTATGCTAATTTGAGTTCAATGAGTTGGAAATTGAATATCTAATATACATGGATTTAAGCAATTACAAGTACTATACATAAGCATGTGTGTGTATTTTTTTTGTAGATATCTATTTCATAATTAAATGATAGTTCTATTTCATAATTAAATAATCTATTCCAAAAATATTCAATATTGGGCTCATTTCGAAGGTATCGACGAGACGATTATAATGGTGTAACTTGTTAAAATTAAAATGTATTTTTTAACGTATTTTAGTCAATATACGATTGTATATCTTCGAAGATATGTACATTTTATTTTTATACATAATATCAGTAATTAAGATTATCGGAGTACGTTTAAATGATAATGTTATGATAAACTATCGATCAAACTATTCATGTCACTATTCACGGTGAACCGTCTTTTACGACTCAAGGACCCCTTCGACAGAATACCTCGACATGTTTGGAAGTGAACGTTGGAATACAACTTATAACACTTTAAACTTCTTTTGATCAGATCAAGATGCACCATATGACCACTGGATGACAATGTCTGAAATACCCGTCTTGATTGCTTGCAAATATAATGTGATATTACACGTTATGTCAATGACAGGCTGTTCGACGTACTTACCGCTTAGATCTACTCCGCCGGCGTGGTATCAACATGTTGTTTATACAATTGGGTATGTCAATGGTAACCATTATGTGAAACTAGTTTTAGCAGAAGGATACCCGTTTCCTACCATTACATCACATTTCTTCCGTTACAGTTATCCGTGTGCTGCTGCATGGGCTACCCCGTATACAGATCGAATACAGAAGTAAAATCGTCTTTTACGTGTTAATTGTACTACAGATAATGTTATTTTAGAATAAGTAAAAATGTAATAAACATTATGTTATGCTTTATTTATATGTAAAATCTCAATGTTTATTTTTTATTTTTCTAATTATATAATTATTCAAAAAATATTTATTTATTTTTAAATATAAATTAAAAAGAAAAAAAAAAAAACTCAAAGTGTAAACCTTAAATTATAATAGACATAATAAAAAAATATACTATATAAAAAATTATTTTTTATTAATAGATATTATATAAATATAATATAAAAAAATAAAAATAACATTATTAATCTATATAACTTAAAATCAAAACAAAAAAATATATATAAAATAAAAAAAAGACAACAAAAAGACAAAAATGCAAAAAAAAAACAAATCATTATATTGACTTTTTAGGTGCATTTAGCAACTTTTTGGATGTATTTAGCCTACCCCTACAAATATCCTTTCACTAATAATTAGTCCATCTACATATATAATTGGGAAATTAATTAAAATGTCAAAAGTTTGACCAACAGTTACCAAAATGCCACAAAAATTCCTCAGTTTACCAAAATGCCCTAAATACCCGCGATGGAGCCCGCGATCGCGGGATAGGGCTGACGTGGCACGAACTTTGGCCACAAATGCCCCGCAGAGCCCCTCAACTTTGGCCGCGGTGCACATTTTGTAACATCCCAAAAATTTTCCTTTGTTGTATTTTGGAATAAATGGAAGTTTTGGGGGTAAATTAGTGAGACTTGAAAACTTGTGTGCAGGAATGAGAATTTAGTGGCCAAAGTGTGAAATTGGAAACTTATGTGCTCAAGAGTGTGTTATTAGAAGTATAAATCAGATGGAAAACCCTGATTTCTCTCATGTGTCGGCTGAAGATTTTTGGGAGAGGAAGAGGAGCTCAAGGTTCATCAATTGAAGGGTTGAAGGAGGGATTTCAGCTGGAGATTGAAGGAATTGCTGCTAAGGTATACCTCCATCTTCATCTCTTTGATTTGTGTCTGAAATGGAGCTTAGATGTATGTTCCTCAATGCTTTCTCTTCTCCTTTAAGTATTTTGAGACAAAACCAATTGGAAGGGTGAGTTTGATGAATCCCTTGAGAAGATTGTGAACTCTTGGTGACATTTCACCTTTCCAATTGAGGTTTATAAGTTTTGTTCATCTATGGAGTTTGTGTTTTCAAAAAGAGTATCCCATGAGGATTTGATTGAGGAATTGAATGATTTAAGAAGTGAGAATTGTTTCCTTAATGTATAAATAGTTTTAGTGTTCGTTTGGGGAAGTTATCAATCAATTGGAATCAATTTTGGAGGATTTAAGTGAGTTTTTGAGCTGACCCTGTTACGCAGAACTGAGAATGGCCGACCAGAGGGTTACGCGGCTTATCACGCGGTTTGCAAACCGCGTAGCAAACCGCGTAAGTCCCTGTTGGGCAAATCCTCGTTTTTGCTTCGTTTGTCGTTCGGGCTTGGATTCGAGGCTTGGTTTAGGGGATTGTCTTAAGACATTATGGGGGATGTTTTAGAGTATGATTGGGAGGTCTAATATCATCCTTGTTAATCCCAATTCAGGTGTTCGGTTTGAACTAAAGTGTGTTCGGAGCGTGTGTCGATGTGCGAATGCTAAGGTGAGTTCCCTTAACCCTTTTTGGTGCAAATGAAATGTCTTACTAAGGATTTCGTAACTGAATCTGGTTTGAGCATGATTAAACGTTTTAGTAAAGGTTTCTTAACTGATTATGGTCAGGAGTATGATGACATGTTTAAACGTTTTGAAAGGTTTTACTGCACATGATATGGAAATGTTTATAGATGCATGCAAGTTGTTTATACGTTCATTTATACGTAAATGTTGATTTCATAACCTTGTGATGAGGCTGTAATGTGGGGAGTCGGGTTACACAGTGGAGGGCTCCTTGAGTTGTCGTGTCTGGCTTTGTAAGGTGTCGAGTTGTCGTGCCTGGCTTTGTAAGGTGTCGAGTTGTCGTGCCTGGCTTTGTAAGGTGTTGAGTTGCCGTGCCTGGCTTTGTAAGGTGATATTAGTCCGTGCCACTGTGTACACCCTTGTTTGAGAACATGATTGATATGTACTGTTTTGAAATGAAACGTGTTTCTTTAAATGTTTTGTAGTCACGTTTTTAGGGGGAATTCACTAGACCTCATGGTCTAACCCTCGCTTTTCAAAAACTAAAACCATTTTCAGGTGATAGTCGTGTGTGGGATTTCATCTGGCGATGATGGAAGTGTGTGGCATTGTAGAAGAGCTAGAGCCTAGCGAAGACTTGTAGATTTCGTCGGGCTTCCTGTAGCATCTCAGTTGTGGGTGTGTTATCCGCTGCGAACTTAGAGTTTAAGTAGCATTAATTGTATACTTTGGGACCAATTTTGGTTGTATTGTTACAAGTTTTATTTTAGTGAAATTGGGTTGTTACACATTTGGCCCCTGCCCGCGATCGCAGCCCGCGATGGACCAAAATTTTTCAGTTTTGGTCCCTGAAAATTTACACTTTCAGCCCCTGTACTTAGACGAATCTTGCATGCTTTTACTATTTTTTTCCACAATTATTGTATTTTGAAGACCGATTTGTGGTTGAAATTCATTTGCATGTTTGAGATTTCATCCATAAATATCAGTAATATGTAATTCACACTTGTTTATTGTTTTCTTTCTTGATTTCTCTCTTGCTTTCTTTCTTTGAATTGCTTTCTCTCTTTATTTCTCTTCTCTCATTTCATCCACAAATGGCATCGTCATCAAACCCTAAGTCTACTTCTGAAAAAATGCCACCTAAAATCGAGGTCGCCATATCAAAAAAGGAAAAGGAGATAGATGAACTAACAGAAGAGTGGAAAAAAAATGATGGACAGGAAGGCAGTCCATTTGAGAAAGATCGAAGAGGAAGACAGGGAGATCAAAAGGATGAAAGGGTTATAAAAGCTCGGGAGGCTCGTGTTCGTCGAGAACAAGAAGCAATTCACCATATTCTGCAAGACTTCGCAATTATTCAAGCGAAGGTAAACGAGAAGCAATCTTGGATTGATGAAACTAAATCAATTTTTAAGTAGGTGGTGGTTGTTTTAGTTGTTTTGTATTTTTTTGTATTTTTTTTACTGTGTTGTCGTTTGTATTTTTTTACTGTGTTGTTGTTTTGTATTTTTTTGTTGTTGTTAATTTCTCTGAAAAGTAGTTTTTAAGCCGCTGAACCACGGTTAGGTTGGATACATCATGCAAGGTCAAGTCAGAGGTTACCTCATTCGGATAAACAAACATGGGGTTTTGTTTGTTAATGATGCTAGATTTTGGTAGCCGTACTCTATCCACGTGGGCCTACTCCTCTTGTAGAATATATGACAACCCTCAACTCATTTGCTAAAGTGTGTCCGGGTTGTGGTACACAATGGCCATACGTTGTTGCAAAAGCAGAAGTCGTTGAAGAAGGGTCAGAAAGATTGAAGATGAAGAGCATGTTGGATGGAATACAAACTAGCTGTGTTATCAATGTTCATTTAAAAGCATATGTATGTGTGTATATATATAATATGAATATATATATCATTTACAAACTAGTTGTGTTATCAATGTTCATTTAGAAGCATATGTATGTGTGTATATATATAATATGAATATATATATCATTTACAAACTAGCTGTGTTATCAATGTTCATTTAGAAGCATATGTATGTGTGTGTATATATAATATGAATATATATATATCATTTACAAACTAGTTGTGTTATCAATGTTCATTTAGAAGCATATGTATGTGTGTATATATATAATATGAATATATATATCATTTACAAACTAGCTGTGTTATCAATGTTCATTTAGAAGCATATGTATGTGTATGTATATATATAATATGAATATATATATCATTTACAAACTAGTTGTGTTATCAATGTTCATTTAGAAGCATATGTATGTGTGTATATATATATATTTTACAAATCAGCGTTTAGATCAACAGTATCATATGTGTTTGTTCTATATGGTTTAAGCTGTGATGGGCCCGGGGTGTGACTGACTGAATGTCTCCTTGGCACGGTTGAAGGGGCGGGATTTGGACACTCTCCACGAGTGTGTCCTACGCATTGGCACCGAGTACATCTTCGTTGTATCGAACTTTCACCACGTGATGGACGTCGGTCGTTCTTTCTCGGTCTCCAGGCCCTGTTCTTATCCATTAAAGGTGGATAGCATGGTGGAAGCGGGTCGGGTGGATACACCCATGCTGCAGGGGGTCCAGCTGGGTTTATTACCTCCACGTATGTTTTCATGTAATATTCGGACGTGAAGAAAGGTACAGCCAAGTCGCTGCAATCCGTACGACCCATATATCTTGCTGCAGCGATGGCATGGCCGCACGGTAACTCAGATTTATCCCATTCGCGACACGAACAAAGGTGGTCTTCCATATTCACAATCGCGTGAATATAGTCATCATGCACCTCGTACTTCCCATACCCGATTGCTCTTACCGGCCATGTCGCCGAACGACGCGCCCTGTATTGAACGATATTCTCCATCGTTGGTGTGAGTGCATTTTTCATCTCAGCTCCTTTTAGGCGTCAAATTTGGTACCACTCTTGTTGAAAGGCCCAAAAGTAGTCCATAAGATTAACAATCGGACATCTACGCGCAAAACGGGAGAGTGCATTCACAGACTCTGCACTATTCGAGATCAGAATGTCATACCGTTGTCTAGGAAAATGGGTCGCGGACCACCTCTCCGGTCCAGCATTGTCAAAGACTTTGGCTGCTTCATCGGCACTATATCGTAACATATTCTTGTACTTGTTAACTCCCGATCCGTATAGGCTCTGCATGCCGCCCAATAGACATCCTTGTAGGTGGTAATACCTTTGTCCTTGGATTTGGCATTCATCTCCAAATGTCGACAGCATATGGCGTGAGGGGCATTTGGGTACATGGCAGAGATTGCGGCGCTTATGGAAGGAGCCCTGTCAGACATAAACACCAACCCTTGCGGGTCTCTGATAGCTTGTCTCAACATGGACATAAACCAAGTCCACTCGTCCCCGGTTTCAGACTTGCCTACGCCGAAAGATACTGGAACGATGGAGTTATCCCCGTCCATGGCAACCGCCAGGAACATCATACCCAAGTAACGGCCCTTTAAATGGACTGCGTCTATTATCAGGACACGACGTAGATTTGCCAGAAATGTGCGGATCTGCAAAAACATAGGTGGTTTTCATTTGTAAATGTTATAGTTTATAATGTGTAAACATGTGACGTGTTAAAATACGTACCGCGGGTCCAAGGGCCACGAAGCACATCTCAAACCGTCGACGTGAATCGGTCCGTAGCTGCGTGACAGTACCAGGGTTCTGCAGCTGCAAATTATATAAATATGTCGGGAGTCATTCATACGACTCCTCGAACGTGCCTCTCACCATAAATAGTGCATGGCATCGCGCACGCCAAGCTTGGTGGTAATCAATCGTGACGCCGAACTGCTGGTGAACATCGTGGACGATGTCCTTTGGACGCAATGACCTGCTAACATCAAGAAATTTGTTTTTCAGCATCGCACCCAAAGTCTTTTTGCCGACTTGTTTGTGGTGGGGATTAAGTTGCGTCCTCGTACAAGTGTGTACGTCGTGCAACTTTCTAATCATTATCGCCCCTCCTTTGGGACCCGTGTGAATCGCGTACAACCTCCACTTACACTTTTCTCTGGCACATTCAACTACGTATCTGCTTTTGTCAGATTTCCGCGCATGACTTTGGAAACCCTCTTCCAAGAACTTGAGTCCGATCCGACTTGCCAAGAGATCCTTCGAATCGAATATCTGACATGCTTTTAACCTTTCACTGCGAATATAAGGTGTAGGTTCGTAGGTTTGTGTCTGGGTATGGGAGTCTAGAAGAATAGGGGGCATATCAAAAAAGTCATTTATCTGACTACATGATTTTCTACTAGGGGTATATTCTTCGTGATCATCATTATCGGTGTCTGATCTGTCTATTTAAGAATTACCCGTTCTGAAAACGTGGGTTTCGTCATCAGCAACTCCAGCAGTACGCCCTTCGTATGGTTGTGGTGGTTGTTGTTGTTGGGTCTCCGGAATACAGTCGTTAAGACCATATGAATGATCTAAATGAACCGTTGGGGCGTCGGACGCCTGAAATTGAGAATCAGGCTTCTCTATTTGGAGGTCTTCGTCGTCGTCACCGTCGGATACGCCGGGATACACAAAAAGTAATGGGGGCCTTTCTGAATCGACTGCAAAGTGCAGAAAAGTAGAGATATCCCCTTCGTTGGATAAATCCACAAATGACCCATCGCCATTTTTAAACACTAACTTGCAAACAGCAGAAGGGTTGATTCCACATTTTTGCATGGCGTATGCAACAAACTTCTGATAAGTATAGTTTATTGGCAATTTTACACCATGCTTAGATTTATAAGCAAAATTCCACTCATTGTTATCTTGCTTCCATTCACCATCAAAACAGAAATATAGCTTAGCTTTTGCAACAGATGAACTCATTTTTTCAGTAGTATCTCAAACACAAAATATTGCAGAAAGAAATCAAGAAAGAAGTATGAAATCGGTGTGTGGATTATGGATAGCATTTTACATCTATTTATCAATGAAACAACCAACATTGATGACAACCAATCTCTCATTTCATCCACAAACTGGTATTCCAAAAACATTGATTTAACATTGATTCAATCATGCAAATGAATTTCAACCACAAATCGGTCTTCAAAGTACAATAATTGTGAAAAAAACAGTAAAAGCATGCAAGATTCGTCTAAGTACAGGGACCAAAAGTGTAAATTTTTAGGGGCCAAAACAGAAAAAATTTGTTCCATCGCGGGTCATCGTAGGCAGGGGCCAAATGTGCACCGCGACCAAAGTTGAGGGGCTCCGCGGGGCATTTGTGGCCAAAGTTCGTGTCATGTCAGCCCTATCCCGCGATCGCGGGCTCCATCGCGGGTATTTAGGGCATTTTGGTAAACTGAGAAATTTTTGTGGCATTTTGGTAACTCAATGTTTGACTTTTGGCATTTTAATTAAATTCCCTATATAATTTTTTAATGGATAATGTTGCATATACTTTCTTTATGTTAGAAATTAATATATTGAAAATATAATAATAAACTTGTATGTCAATTTATATGAAAAGAAAACTAATAAATAATATATTTTTAGTAATATATAAGAATATATTTAGCCCATTTTTTTATTCGACGAATTCATATAACTTCAATATCAAAGTCTAATTAAAGAGAATAATATGCACAACAAATCTTAGAACAAGGCCGTAAATTATATGAAAAAACTTTGACATAGATCTATTCAGCTGTTTTTCAGTTTCTTCATTAAACATCAAATCTTTTGCTTTACAAACTTGTTATATGTGCAACTCTATATAACCATATCTATGCAAAAATCCTTGGTTTCACGTGTTCGATTTTTTTAAAGCTTTTGAATTTAGCAGTATTGATTTGTATAAGACTCAAGATCTAAAATAGATATCTCTTTATGTAAAACCCAGCATTCAAAGTATATAGGTTTTCGCTATCAAGGACCAATATTCTTGTTATAAATAACTCAAATCTATAAACTAATAACCTCATAAATCTCTCAATAATGTAATTAAGATTTTCATCTCCATTGTTTGAAATATGTCTTCAATATTAACTGTTATGATGCGTTGAATGTCGTTACTGATAAGCACTTTCCGAAGTAATTGTCTACGAGTAAAGTTCAAAAGTTTTACTTACTGGCAATACATAACCAAATGTTACAATTTCATGTTATGGAAAATGGGAAATACAAATATTTAGAATATATTAACAACACAAATAATAAAGATAGTGAAAACAATAATTTATTGGTTAATCAAATGGTTAAAATATTTTAACAATAATAATTAGATGTAATGAATTCTCACAAATAATTAGATATGTCAGACAAAACCAATTTTACATGTGGTTGTTGAAGTAGTCTGAATAATGGTAAATCGTATCAAAATTAAACATAATTTATTTTGTTTCTTGTTTTGGGGGACCTTAAAAATTCAGTCCTAATGTCTACAACAAAACTTCAATTATAAGGACCAAGTTTGATGAGCTTCATTTCTTTAATGTTATAGTAGTGGGTAGGGGTGTAAAGAAAGTTACTGGTCTAATTTAAACCACTTGATCCAATTACAACCGACAAATCATAATTGGATATCCAATTGTAATTGGATTGACTCGGATCCAAAATTTCAACATCCAGTTTGGATCAGACGGTTCTTGGATCGCAATACAGAATCCAATAAAACAGAATTAATCAAATCCAGTTGTCATCCAATTACCCATCCAATTATCATCCAATCAATAACTATATATAATAATTAACATCCTAATTAAGATATTGTTTGCAGTTGATATTTATATGAAGTGTTTTTGTAATAAATTAAGTAAATATCTGAATAATTGATTGAAATGGTAGATTAATTGGTTAATAATTGACTTAAAATATTGGATAAAATCAATTTGATCAAATGGATGAAACTGATCCGATCCAACCATCAATTGTATTTGATTGGATCGGATGACCAATGTCAATTAGATTTGATCAAATGACAAATCTAACATCCAATGGATGATTAAATCAAATGACATTCACCTAAATCTATTAGATTTCAACTGACAAACAATCCTACGGTAGGTTGAATTATATATGATCTCTTTTTATAATTTTAATTTTTTTTTAATAATGTTTACACCTTTTTGTTTATTAAGAAAAAGTCAACCATGTGATAGTAAAGTGTTGTGTGTGTTTAGTAATGGTGAGATGTCAATGTCAACGTGAATCGTTTAAGGTGATTAGTCTGTCCTTTGATCCGACCCGACCCGACCCGACCCGACCGTACCCCACAGGGAGGTGGATGAAGGTTGCTTCAATTCCCTGGACGCATTTAACCTTCCATTTATGAAACCTCGGAGCTTTCAGGCCATTGCATTTATGGGTTTATCCCTCATAGAAACCACTTCCATTTATTACTAATTAACTAATAATAATAATTCCATATAAAAGAGTAGGGGTTAAATCAAGTGAGAATCGTTAAAATGTTGAGAACTATAAGAACCAATCTAATCCATAATTGATTTAAATCAATGGTCATTAAGTTAGATATATATATATTTGTAAAATTAGCAAGCCTTAGGGTTATTATCGTCAATTTAGAAAGAAGTCAAATGGTATCCAAGATAAATAATCTTTTTTTTAAAACGGCGTAAATTTTATACTCGTTTTCTTACTGAGTTATTTGAATGTTTTTTTTTCAAAATTAAAATGAACTCTAGTTTTATTAAAATTATTTAACTACAATAAAATTTAAATAAAAAAACATTATATCAAATACAGATTAAAATTTATTTCCTTTATTTTAACGTCAATACTATTATATATCTTAGTATTTTTAATCTTTGGGATTTTTATGTGAAACATGTAGCTATTTTAACTATGTGTTGTTTCAACATATGAAACAAAAATTCAATATTGCATGTGATGTTTTGTATCAACGTCATTGTGAAACAACACTAGATTTTTTCATTCTATGTTGTTTCATTATGTGAAACAAAGTTTCAGTCTTGTATGTCGTGTTTCAAATCAACGACGCTTATTTTCGCATTATGAAACGACAATACGTTATTTCATATTGTGTTGATTCATAATGTGAATCAACATTTTACTATTTCATGTCAACTACTCTGTTTTATTCCATAGTGTGAAGCAACATTTAAGTATTAACCAATATGTTGTTTCACATAGTGAAACAAAAAGGGAAATTAATTAAAATGCCAAAAGTTTGACCCAAACTTACCGAAATGCCAAAATCTCTCTCATTCTTACCAAAATGCCACAAATGTCCGCGTTTGACCCCCGCGATCGCGGGCCCCTGGCCCATGTGGCACCAATTTTGCCCATTTTGGCCGCGTTGGTCCCTCAAGAATGCCCGCGGCCCATGTTTACCCCCTCAAGAATGCCCGTGTTGGCAGAAATGGTCCCTGCCCGCGTTTGACTTCCTTTGACCCCCGCGATCGCGGGCTAAAGTGACACGTGTCGGCACAAGGTTCACCCTAAAATGACTTTGACGACCACACTATAAATGGGGAAGGGGGGGACCAATTCGGCTCCATCTCATTTTTTAATAACACTCTCAATTTTTTACTCCCACTCTCTCTCAATTTTCTCCCACTCTCTCAATTGTGTCGTGTGGAACACGTTCGCGTTTTGTGAAGATGTCTCGTATTACCTCTATGGTATGTTTCTTTTATGTTTTTTGTTATTTTTTGTATGTTATTTTAAGTTAAGATATATGATTTGTAGGTTGTTAGAGTGTTTATAACTTATGTTTGAATATGTTCTATGTTTAACATGATATGTATGGTTTTATGTTTGAATGTGATATTTGTATGTTATAATGTGTATGTTGTTTTAGTGTGTTTTTTCATAAAAAAATTGTTAAGAGTGTTTTTTTATAAAAAAATTGTTAAGAGTGTGTTTTTATAAAAAAATTGTTAACAATGTGTTTTTATAAAAAAAAATTAAAAACGTGTTTTTTATAAAAAAATTGTTAAGAGTGTGTTTTTATAAAAAAAATTGTTAAAAATGTGTTTTTTTTAAATTGTTAAGAGTGTTTTTATAAAAATAATTCTTAAAAGTGTGTTTTTATAAAAAATTGTTAAAAATGTGTTTTTTTATAAAAAATTGTTAAGAGTGTGTTTTTATAAAAAAATTGTTAAGAATGTGTTTTTATAAAAAAATGTTAATAGTGTGTTTTTATAAAAAAAATTGTTAAAAGTGTGTTTTTATAAAAAAATTGTTAAGAGTGTGTTTTTATAAAAAAAAATTGTTAAAAATGTGTTTTTTTTTTAAATTGTTAAGAGTGTTTTTATAAAAATAATTCTTAAAAGTGTGTTTTTATAAAAAAAATTGTTAAAAATGTGTTTTTTTATAAAAAATTGTTAAGAGTGTGTTTTTATAAAAAAAAATTGTTAAGAATGTGTTTTTATAAAAATTTGTTAAAAATTGTTAAGAGTGTTTTTATAAAAAAATTGTTAAGAGGGTGTTTTTATAAAAAAATTGTTAAGAATGACAACTTAGGTCCCTATGGTTTTAAGAATGACAACTTAGGTCCCTATGGTTATAAGAATGACAACTTAGATCCCTAAACTTTTAATAATGACAATTAGGTCCCTACGGTTTTAAGAATGACAACTTAGGTCCCTAAACTTTTAAGAATGACACTTTAGGTCCCTAAACTTTTAAGAATGACACTTTAGGTCCCTAAACTTTTAAGAATGCCAATTAGGTCCCTAAACTTTTAAGAATGACAACTAGGGTCCCTAAACTTTTAAGAATGCCAATTAGGTCCCTAAACTTCAAATGCCACACTTAAATTCATTTTAAGAATCGCAACATCTATATATAACAATATGATACGTTGAAATAAAATAAACCGCAACATCTATATATAACAATATTATACGTTGAAATAAAATAAACCGCAACATCTGAAACAACTGAACAATTTTTACGACATACATTTCATAAATATAGAATATCCCAGAAACGGGTCCCAAAATTTCTTACATCAAATCAAAATCTGGTTGGCGGGATCAACCTACACAACTGAGAAATACTAAATATTGCTATAGTGTCACTACGCTATCCGGCTTCCTCTTGCTAACTCCTTGCTCACTTGCTAGAGCCTTTCAATACCTGCTTTCCTGAAAAGGTTTTGTTTTGAAAATGCGAGGGTTAGACCATAAGGCCTAGTGAGTCCCTCCTAACAGTTATCAAAGCATTCAAAATCAGTTTATCATTTCAATATAAATCATTCATAAAACTGTTCATCCAAAATCATTCACGAAATAAGGTCCGCCCCTCGTAAATCAGCACCCTGAAGTCACCCGTGGATGACAACGAGTCAGTCTCATGCTGCCGTATAGGGTAGTACTCCCATGGCATAAACGGGACACACCCCCCGGCATGATCTGGCGGGTCACACTTCCCGACTTAGCCAATTTACACCACAATCTATGTATGCATACATCCCACATATATTTTTCACGGAATAGGTCCGCCCCATAAATCATACTCGGGATAGGCTCGTCCCATAAAACATTTACAAATCTCATTTAAAACTGTAAACAACTTTCTTGCAGTCAAAGCATAAAAATAAAACATGGCATTTCTCATCATGTACACGCTTTAGAAAACATGTTAAAATAACACGTATTTTAGTTAGAAAAACTCATCTGGCTTGCTTGCTCCCAAGCTTCTCACTTACACTTCCGATCTCTAAGTGGAACACCTATTATATTAGAAAACATGCGTCATACTCTAACGATCGATGCTTGAGCTTACTTCCGAACATACTCTCAAATTATCTAAGTTGATAAATTTCATTTCTAACCCAAAAGTGTGTTCTGGACTTCACTTACTGACCCAAAATATTAACTTTGGATTCTTATAATTTAATCACATTCCGGATCTCATGACTATATCGAATACATAAACTCAAATTAATAAATTACACCGATTCTAAATTTACTCAAACTCCATGGATGGGTCCACTACCAAGTCCATTTAATAAATACATATTAGACCCTCTAACACTTTATTCCAAAGTTTACGAGGCCCAAGATAAATATGGAAATTGGTTTACATAATCCAATTGTTTAAATCCATTAGACAACTCCCAAATTTCTCGGCCCATCTCAAAGTAAAAATCGGATCACTAGTATTTAATGCTCATAGGCAAAATTGACACAACGTGGCCCATGCAATGATTTTGAATTTTAGGAGACCAACACGTGGCCCATCACCCAATTAATATCTCTGTCTAACACAAATATTCCGATGACACACACAACTCACAACTCACACCGGTACTCGCACACACATTTAGTCCCGATAATATCCTAGTCCCGATATCCCCTACTTCCGGTATGCGACTCGACTTCCGGTATGTAGCCAAATCCCGGTAACTACCAAGTCTCGGTACCGCCAAGTCCCGGTAACTACCAAGTCTCGGTACCGCCAAGTCCCGGTATTCGGCGATTCGACATAAATTAATTTCTTTGCCATTGACTTGTTATACAAACTAACCCTTAAATTTCTTGTATAAATATTATGTATTACTCTCCAACCTCATAAGTTTACATACCAAACTAATTTACCCAATTAATTACTCGATTCATAGGGTTAAACCCGCTTGGTTTTCTCGACTAGCTTTTACAGCTTACACATGGAGAAGTGAATAGAAATTTCTTTACTCACTAATTCAGACATGAACGTAAATGCAACAGAGATGATTTCTTACCATATTAGGAGGTCTCTTACTGATTGCTCTTCTTTCTCGTCCCTTCTTCTCAGTCGCCCAAACACATACACCAACTTTCACCCAAACATGATTCTAGGGTTCCAAGCCCTAAAATGGGTCTTTATATCTTCTTTCATAAATTACAGATCTGACCCCCATGACTTTAAATTTCACTAATCCTTCACCAAAACTCTAAATTCTTTAAACTACGATCTTGGTTATTACAACATCTATATATAACAATATTATACGTTGAAATAAAATAAACCACAACAACTATATATAACAATATTATACGTTGAAATAAAATAAACCGCAACATCTATTTATAACAATATTATACGTTGAAATAAAATAAACTGCAACATCTATATATAACAATATTATACGTTGAAATAAAATAAACCACAACATCTATATATAACAATATTATACGTTGAAATAAAATAAAGCGCAACATCTATTTATAACACTATTATATGTTGAAATAAAATAAACCGCAACATATATATTTGGATTTTGTCAAACGGGTGTAAATATCCCTAAGGTATGTCGGGATTTAAGCAATCCTTGTGATTCCCCTGCTACCTGGAAATCCAATAGATTGAGTGGTTTCTTTTCTAAAACTAAAACAAACGAATAATTATCAACACAATAAACCAAACAAGCAAAAGCATATATATATAACACTAACTATAACATCTGTGAATGACTGTGTAGAGCGATTTCTTTACCATCAACCTGACGCTAAAGTGCAAAGTTTCCTACATCGAGGGGTTAGGAGCGTGCTTTAGGGGATTAGGTGGTCGCGCGGATAACCTTGAGGCCATCTTTAGAGGGACACCGTTCGGGCCATGAATGGATGTGTCTTACTCTGCTGGCGACCCTACGCTAGTACACATGTTTCTACAGTTGGAAGTCGACAATGAGGACGCTGAGCCGGAGGAGATGCATTTTGATTTCTTCGGCGAGCGATTGCATTTTGGGCGTCGTGAGTTCTGTCTAATTACAGGACTACGTTTTGGAGAGGCTCCCCCCTTCCTGACTTAGCAGACTGCGGCTTCGTTCGTAGGGTTTTCGGCATTCCAGCATCTGATTTGAAGCTAAAGAAAGCCCGGGACATGATGACAGGGGGCCTTACTGACCTAAACGACGCTGATGTTGTCCGTGTATGCTTGGTGGTGATCGTGGATATGAGCTTCATGGGTCGTGAGTATAGCCAGTATGCTTCCGAGACGGTCCTTAGGGCCGTCGAGGACCTTGAGCTATTTAACAGCTACCCGTGGGGTAGCCATATCTGGACACATTGCTACTCAATCTTGCACCGAGCCATAGCCAGACGCGACTCCGATCGACGTTCCAAGATGAATCTTTGTGGTTTTACATACGCCTTCAAGGTTAGATACGTAGTATAACATAAATAATAATACATACATACGGTTTGGCTTTCCTTTTTACGTACTTGCTCTTCTTGTCTAATTCCAGATATGGATCTTGGAGATGTTTCCCGCATCAGTCAAATATTTCGTCAAGCGCGACGACCGAGTACTTAGGGGAACCCGTTGGGACAAGCGTGTTACCCCAAGTAGGTCGCTTTGGTTTCAGTTCTTCAATGAATCTAGAAATGTAAGTTCTTTTACTATGTTTACAATTTGCATACGTTAGTCCCGCTTATTAATTTTTTTTTTATGTTTTATCATATATTTAGCGGCCCCTCTTGCCTTTCGCTCGCCTTGAGCCTACTGCCGAGGAGATGGACACGGATTGGTACAGAGACAACGTGACCTTTATTGACGCAGAGGCGGCAAGGGCTCGAGGTCCCTCTCCTTCAACATCTGACGAAGATGAGGAAGACGACGACGGGCCCCTTCCGGTGGATATCAGTCGCAGCCCCCTTCCTCCTCCTACCGGCCGCCCCCTTACGATCCATATCAGGCGGCCCCTTCCTACGGGCCACATCGTGGCTGTCATGAGTACCTGTGGGACCACGTCCACGGGCCGGTAGAGTCACGATTATCGTTTCTGGAGGGAGTCTGGAGACAGTTTGAGGGTGTCCATGTTAGTGTTTAACTTAATTTGTTGGCCACGTTTATTTAGTTTGTATATTAATATTACGTTCTAAATTTGTTTTAGCTGTCGAGTACGAGACCGATCCCAGCTCCGTTCGGACAGGGGGCACAGGCGACGTTTGGCACCACATCATTTCCGTCATTCTCGGAGAGTGTAAGTAACACTTATTTATGGCATTATAGTTATATGTTAGTTCCTAAGTTTCTAACTATTTTAATGATCAATGTCACGCAGGTCGGGATGTCGGGGGCCGGGATGTCGGGGGCACCATATTCTACTATCCCGGAGAGTGTAAGTCACACTGAGTAAGCATTATAGTTATATGTTAGTTATAGATATACGTTAGTTCCTAATTTTGTAACTCTTATAATGATCAATGTCACGCAGGCCCGGATGCCGGCATACACCTCCCAAACGACGTTCGCCACGGACATCTTTGGCGCTACGGCCGGAGACTATTACCAGCCGGAAATGCCGGGTCCGTCGTCGTACGTCACACCGCCAATTATCGATGACCACTTCTCGGAGCCGGATCCGGAAGATGACCCGATGGATGTTGTAGATCCACAACAGGTGACCCCGCTCCCGAAAAAGCGGCCGCACTTCATGTCCAAATTTCTTCGTTTACTGTTTGGGCAACAAGGATCTACGACACCATCGGCTAAAAAGCAAGCAAAGAAAGCGGGGGGGAACAAGGGAAAAAAGAAGAAAAGGGGAAAGGAGCCTTCACCGGATCCTCAACCGGCATCGGAAATATTGAGGATGTGCCGGGATAAATGCCTCCCACCCTTGATATTCACCCCTTACTTGAGGATGGAACTCGCCCCCTTGTTTTCCGAAGTATTGCTGGCGGATGACCCTTTGCAGTCTGACTTAGAGGATGTGGTTAGTATGAAGTTTAATTATAGTCATATAATCAAATATATTTATATTACATGTCTAACCATCTATTTTTTATGTATAGCACATCGATTGTTGGGTCTCGCTGTTGCAAAAACATCGTGGAACAGACGAAAGGTGGACCATGATGGTCAGTAATTTCTTTCAATTCATGGTGATTGAGCATCAAGGTCCCGTCTCCGTGGTTAACACGTGCAATGGCGTGGAAGGGGTTTCTTGGGCTCTCCTCGATGTGGTATGTAAATCGTTTTACTGTTATTTTATTTAACTTGTTTTGTTGCTAACTAAGTTGTCTAATATTGTAATATTTCAGGTGTACATCCCTATATGCATTCATCCCAAACATTGGTTGCTTGGAGTGTTTGAACTAGACTCTATGAGCATGACCATATATGACAGCGACAAGTTGACTCTCTTCAAACCACAATTGGAAGAGATGATGACAACGTTTAAAGATGTGCTGTTTGACTTCTTTTCCCAGGTCAAGGATCATAGACGTCGCGATATGACACATGTCTTTCGCTATATGTTCGCCAAGAATGTACCCCAGCAGGCCGGGATAAATGCGGATTGCGGTGTCTGGGCATGCCGTAATGCCCACATGTTGATAAATAACAATAAGGTATGGGTAGACCCTAACGACACCGAGGAGGAGGCCAAAAATTTTCGCATACATATGGCGGAGTCCATTTATGAGCATTGTCAAATAGGGCGACGTTAGGTTGTTTATGTAACATTAAATAATTGTTAATTTTAGTATTAACTTATTTTGTTAAAGTATTGTAATTGTTAATTTTAGTATTAACTTATTAATGCATGAAAACAAGATTCGTCTGAAAAGTGATTCATATGATGTAAAATTTGGTATTATGTAATGTAGAACAATATCTATATTATAGAAACTTGCATTTGACAGTACCATATAAATGTGATGTAAATTCTCATTAATTAGCTATGTTTGACTACTTAAAGACTAATTTTCTGCCTAATGAAAGACCTTTATTCAAGAGCAGTCGAATCTTACAGGCTCTTTTCAAACGAATCTTGCAGTGAACTATTCAGACGAATCATGCAGGCAACTTTTTCAGACGAAATCTTTGACCATATCTGATGAAGAACATACATTTTCACGGCTATAAGTAGATGGCATGATGAAGTAGTAATTCACAACTTCCTATCTATCTTTTAGACATTCTCCTCACCGTTTACAAACACACTCTCGCTTTTCTTAACACCATGGCTGGAGGTTCAAGATCAAGGGGGAACAGGTCGGCGAATGTGGCTGGAACTTCACGTTCGGGAGCCTACCAACCACTGAACGATGGAGCTCGACGGAGTACCTGGAAGGTACCGAAAACATACGAGGAGTGGAGAAACTGTGGGCGAACTGCGGCCGATTTTCCATTCACGCCTGAGGAGGAAGCTGGGAGATGGCATCCGACAATTACTACTTCGATAATGGCAAGAGAACCCCACCAATGTATGATTTTATGCCGACGGGTCTTCGACAAAGTCAACAAATTACTCCCGCAGTGCAAAAAGCCATTCATGGGGCGAACGCCGATATCGAAAAGGTAAAGGGTATGTGGAACCATAACAGGGGGATTCAGCAGGGGAAAATGGAGTATCTAGCGGGGAAGAAACGAGAACTGGCCATGGCTAGAGCTCACGTTCGACAGCTGCAACGAGAGATTAAGGAAGATGAAGAGGAACTAGAAGAACTCGAATCGGACTACATAGGAATGGAGGACATGATCAAGGAAAAGGTTAACTTGATCCCAGGACTCCAGGACGCCTTCCAGTAATAGATTTCTTTGTTTACATGCACTGTATCCGTTTCGGTTGGGAAGATGATTTGCACTAATTTTTATATGATGTTGCTAATTAATTTCCTTGTTAAATAACTTAAGTGAATTTCTATATTAAAAACATTAAAATGGAAAGGAAACAATACATTAAAAACCACATAAAATGATAACCTAAAAACTATAGGGACCATTAATGTTTTTAAATTTGCAACAAACTTCAGGGACCAAACTGTAAAATCGAAAAACTGTAAATTTGCCCGCGATCGCGGGGGTCAAAGGGAGTCAAACGCGGGCAGGGACTATTTCTACCAACACGGGCATTCTTGAGGGGGTAAACATGGGCCGCAGGCATTCTTGAGGGACCAACGCGGCCAAATTGGTGCCACGTGGGCCAGGGGCCCGCGATCGCGGGGCCCACCGCGGGCAAATGTGGCATTTTGGTAAGATTGGGAGAGATTTTGGCATTTCGGTAAGTTTGAGTTGGACTTTTGGCATTTTAATTAATTTCCCAAACAAAAATAATACCGTGTTGTTTCACATAGTGAAACACAAATAATATTAATTTTATACTATGTAACAAAACTAGATTATTTCATTATATGTTGTTTCATTATGTGAAACAAAACTTCAGTATTTTATGTCGTGTTTCAAATCAACGATGCTTGTTTTCGCATTATGAAACGACAATACATCGTTTCATATTGTGTTGCTTCATAACGTGAATCAACATTTTACTATTTCATATCAACGACCTTGTTTAATTTCATAATGTGAAGCAACACTTAAGTGTTAACCAATATGTTGTTTCACATAATGAAACCAACCAATATGTTGTTAAACAAAAATATATTATTTTTGTTCCACTAACCAATATGTTGTTTCCTACAGTGAAACAAAAATAACCGTGTGTTGTTTCCCATAGTGAAACAAAAATAATATATTTTTTCATATTGCGAAACAACACTAGATTATTTCATTATATGTAGTTTCACTATGAGAAACAAAACTTCAGTATTTTATGTTGTGTTTCACATCAATGATGCTTGTTTTCGCATTATGAAACGGCAATACATCGTTTCATATCGTATTGCTTCATTACGTCAATCAATATTTTACTATTTCATGTCAACGGCCCTGTTTTATTTAATAATGTGAATCAACACTTAAGTGTTAACCAATATGTTGTTTCATATAAATGAAACAAAAATAATATATGGAAGCAAACCTCTTGTGGGGAACCAAGGTCCCGAACGTTCTCTTTGTTTGTTGGGAACACATTGACGCTGACATTTTCTAAAGGTTCAATAACATCTTTATAAACTTTGTCTTGCCCTTCGATAACAATTTCCTGGCTCAAAAAGAAGTGGAATGGAGGATCATATTATCAGTAACATTGTCCAATATATATATATAGGGTCAAGTTCGGGGGAAAACCTACAAAAAATGGAAAATTGAGGAACACCTTGGTAGCCCTTCGTCCGGACGATATGCACTTGTGCATACAAGTAATTTGTAAGAGCATCTCCAACAGGTTTTCTATAATTTTTCTAAAATAGAGAATCAAAAGTTAGAATCTCTAAAAGGAGTTGTATTCATCTCCAACAGATTCTCTATTTTAGTGGTTTTAACACAAGTTATATTAATATAATATTCCCTAATTTATCTTCCCAATACACTTTAAAAAAACTTGATATAAATTGATAAAAGTTATATCTCATTGGTGGAATTTAATAAAATAATCATTTCTCTCTCCAAACACCAAGTTTTACTTTCCTTTCCTTTCCTTCATTTTCCTTTCATTTCGAGAACACAAATGAAAAAATTACTTTCTTTTCCTTTCTTTTCTCTCCCTTTCTCTTCCATCCATTTCCTTTCTTTTCCTTTCTCTCCGGATTAGAGAACACAACGTTAGAGAATTCTCTAACCTTGGAAGTTTTTCAAGTTTTTTCTATTATAGCAAACAAGATAGCAAAGCTGTTGGAGATGCTCTAATATGCACATGTGCATAATGCACAAGTGCATAAAAACCAAAACAACTTAATTTACTTGTATGCCCAAGAGCATAATAACCAAAATATTTCTATTTTGGGACAAACTAAAATAGAAATATAGACACTTCTTTTTGGGAAGGAGGTGGTAAAAGAAAAAGAATCAAATAGAAACATCATTCATACCTGCCATCCAAACGGATAAATAAACGAGTATCCATCCGTTTTATCTGTGACCGGTAAAAATCCCTTCGAATTTTCTGCAGCAACTGAGCCAAATCAAAAGGTTACTCTTTAGAAAGCCATGATTCTTAATGAATTAATCAAACTCACAGCACATATATCAAATGTTATTTAAGACCGAAAAAGAAACAGCTAAAAAGTTAACGACACCATATCTATTAGCCTTAGGTGAAATAATCATCAATCAGCCGGGAAGAGTACATACATGCCGTTGATTTTTGGTATGACAATAAGAACCACGGAGCAACTGTTATCCCAGTAGCAACCAGTTGCCGCCTCCCGACTTTATCTGTAAAAGAAAAACTCTAATTGTAATATATATATATATATATATATACACTATTGTTTAGCAAATATGGGATAAAATGTATAATCGAATTTTTGTAAGTACAGGAAATATTTATAATACAACCTTGTATATTCAGGGTGCAACTAAGGGGCTGTTTGGTTGTGGCTTAATGGGCTGTATAGCCTATATGGCTTATTCGCTCAGCCATAAACAGCCGTTCGGTCGTGGCTTATTCGGTCAGCTGGTGACTTAATCACCCAGCTAAAAAACCTTACTCCTCTACACTCAGCCATTTAATTTCTCATCAATTCCACAACTACCCTTTAATAAAGAAATATATTTTGACATTCTTCCAACTTGAGCATCAGTGAACATCAGGTCACGCTTCCAAACTCCCCAGGTCTTCATTCACCGATTCACGGCCTGTTCGTCGGAGCTCTCTGGTTTACCGTCGCCAACCACCAGATCGACCATGTTTACACTTGCCAAATCTTGTGCACACATAAAACACACATCAATGTGTGTTTAATTTTGTTGTGATGTTTGATTTTCTGCAAGGAGTTTTGAAGGTGTGTGTATCACCAGAGAAGGGGTTTCTGTGAGGAGTTTCCATTTTCTACAAGGAGTTTCGATTTCTGGGTTATCTCCCCATCATCGCCTCCACGAGATTAAAATGAGTGAACCTGCTGCAATCGACACTTCTTTATATCAAGAACCAGAAAATAAGAAGCAAGATTTGTTGCAGAGTAAAGCATCAGTTGATTCTTTGTAAATCTGGACCTGTTTTGTTTTGATATCAGGAAATCAGGAATTTGTAAACGATCTGTTTGCTGATTTCACGATCTGTTTTGAAATCAATCGTTTGTTGGTTTGTTGATTTCTCAATCTGTTTTGAAATCAATCTTTTGCTGGTTTGTTGGTTTATAAGTCATTTATTCAATATTTATATCAAACAGTTTATTTATATAAGCAAAAATTGTAACGCAAATGTTTACCTTGGAGAGAGGTTGAAGGTGCCGATATTTGCTCTGCTCTCACAAGAAAAGGCACGCCTCTTTGGAACCGGCCATTGGCATACAGCCCTAGCTGATGCACAGAGTCAAACTACGTAAAATTACAAAAATGACCCTAACTTGTGTTTTTTTGGGGAACCGTGCGTTTTCGGGCCAGCGACTAATCCCCACCATAAAAAAAGGGACCAAAAGGATAGAGAAGAGATAAACCTGAGTAGATGCATTTAGCAACCATGTGTGATGAATACAAGGTAATTGTTGCAAAGACAACATTTCTTAGGTACGACTAAGCCCGGCCTATGGCCGAACCCGCATACCCATAGACTAGTATGCCCGTAAACCTGGACCCGAAGGCCGACCCAAGGTCTAGGTATCGCCGAGACTCCCCCCCAGGGTTCGAACTCTGCACCTAGGCCTTCCAGCACTAAGGCAGAGCCCTTGCCACTGAGCTAAGAGCTCTTTGATACAAGAGCACTAATTATGCAATGCCTAATTGCAATTACTCAAAATCGTTGTAAAATCCTTGGCAATCCAATTAGAATGTACAACAAAAAACCTATATTTTGGTTTAAAATCAGATGATTGTGGTTTAATTTAGAACAATTTAGTCACCAAGATTTAATATCCCTAACAGTGGTGTCATAATCATATGATTATTGGGAAAAGTCAAGAAAAACTCGATGAAATTTCCCATTTAGAATGATTAAGTCCCTGAACTTTATTTGTATAAATAAATCATTGAACTTTTAGAAACTAGTTACCTACATCATTTTAACCCGAAAAAGCTACTTGTAACCGTCTAGGAAGGTTTTAAAAAAACCTAAATCAGTTTTACCGTTCCCAAACCCTACGCTATTAAACCCCTCGCACCCAATGGCATCACTCAACTTTAAGTCATTGTAACGGGTGGTAATTACTTCAACTTTGGACAAATGTGGATTAATCTATCTGTTGGGAATCTTTTTGTTTGGAAAAATTTTTTCATAGATGGAAAGTGCATGCCTTTTTATAATATTTAATATAGAGGGGCAGTTTGAAAAAACAAATGTGGCTTTTTGCATAGGGCTCCCCCTAGAAGCCTACTGAATAAGCCACTTTCTATATTATTAAGTCGGTATCAAACAGTAAAGTATAATTCACCAAATAAGTTGCGAGTCTCATTAAGCTCACTAAGTTCTTAACAAACAGCCCCTTCCGGGACCTTTCTCATTACATTCTTTGCAAGATTTCAAAAGACACTTCACAAACAAGTGAGCTTTAAAAATTGTACTTAACAACCTCTCCTTTCTAATCCTTACTTCAAGCAGTTAAGTCATTACCCATACATCTTCCACCAACTGCCATTCAGAATCATCAAAAAGGGATACAAAAAAGAAGTCCAAAACTCTATCTTTAGATTATAACATCTCCAACAATCAAACAACAATAGAGATTTCAACCTATTTGAGAGTTTATTTCTGATAAAAACTTTCAAGTGTTCTAATGTCAACAAAATGAGAACAACCACCAAAAGATAATAAAATTCAACGATAATAAGATCATTATACCAGTTTCAAAATACTCAATAAGCCCGCCTTTGCGCTTTCTTTGGCTTCTTCACGAAACTCAACCTAATCTTCTTAAGCCGACTCCTCTTTCTCACCATCTTCTCCGGCAAAGTCTCACGCTTTTTCTCCTTCACCACCACAGGTTTCTTCACAAACCTCGGATCTAATTTATACGCTTTCACTTCAACCGCTACCCCCCTATTTTCAGCCTCTTTAAAAAGAACATTCGCCTTATCAACTCGCCCATGCCCACAAAGTTTCCCCATCAAAAGATCATAAGTCTTGATCCCCGGTTCGCAACCATCTTTCTTCATCTTCGCAAAAACCATTAATGCATGATCAATCCTCTCAATCCCACATAAAATCTTGAGAAACTCATAGTACACTTTCTTATCAAGCGCACCCCCAAATCCAGCAGATTTCATCCTATCAATCATCTCATCTCCTTCACCAATTCTTGCAGCCTGATACAAACTCTTGATTAAAACAAGAAACGTTTTTTCATCCGGATAACACCCCCATTCCCCCATTCGATCAAAAAGATTCATCGCGTCCTCAGTTTTACGGATCTTGCACAGATTCGTAATCAAGATATTAAAAGTCTCCACATTTCTTGGAACCCCAGCAACATCCATATCAATCAAAACTTTTTCCAATTCGGATCGAAGTCTAAACGGATCTTTTTTCCTACAAAGCTTACAAACACAATCAAGAATCGCGTTATAACCCACTGAACCAATCTCAAACCCACCTCTATACATCTCTTGTGACAACCTCTTAGCTTCATCTAACTTCCCATCAACACACCAACCTTTAATCAATGTATCACATATGAATTCATCTGGGAAAAACTCATTAGCAACATTTGTCACCATTTTTTCAGCATAACTTGCAAACCCATGTTCACATAGCTTAGAAACAATAAATTTCAAAGAATCCAAATTCCTTAAAAACCCATAATCAATTTCCATCTTTTCGAAAAAAGAAACAACTTGCGTTGGTCTACCAGCTCTAACAAGACGATCTATGGATGATTCAAACGTTTTGAGACCTGAAATTTCTTTGCTTGAAACAAGAAGTTCGTGGGTTGCTTTGAAATCTTTACGGCGACCAAAATAATCGATGAAATGAGATAAAGATTCGTCGGTGAGTTTAAAATTGGGTTTTTCGGATACCCATTTGTGGAAATCGAGAGCTGTTCGTCCGGATTTGGAGGAAAGATTGAGGGTGTTGAGGATTAGGGTTGATGTGAGAGTGATGTGAGAAAACCCTAGGTCAAGGCGTTGAGGGAGAGGGGTAGATTGGTCATTTGGGTCTTTGAGGAGTTCGTACGAGAGAGATTGGGCAATGTCGAGTGAATCTTGAAGTGGGGTTTCGATTTGGGTTTGTGAAGAGAAGAATTTAGATAAAGAAAAAGAAAACGGTATATAGGGTTTAGGGAGTGAGGATTTTTTAGGGTTGAGAAATCGGTGGTGTTGGTGGATTGATTGTGGTGGTGGCGATGAAGAGAAGTAACGACGGCGGAGTAGGATCCGGAGCTGAGCCGCCATGAACGGCGGAGATGGTTTAAGCATCTTCGAATTACTACACACTGCAGCGGAGGAGAAAGCTTTTTCTGTGATTCATGATTTCAAGATATCAAAACCTAAAATAATTTAACCCGACCCGATATCCAAGATCCGGGTCGGGTGGTTGATTTGTAAAAAGACCACGTTACCCAACTCCTACATCACTACGATCTTGGTTTTCAAGAAATTGACAGATTGGCTAAAAAGTGAAAATCATTCAATAAATTGGCTGTTTCTGTCAATTTCCCCTCTAAAAAGACCACGTTATCCAACTCAATCCGATAATTTTGACCCTTATTAATTTCACCCGATCCAATATCCAAAATCCGGGTCGGGTTGTTGATAAGTAAAAAGACCATGTTACCCAACTCCTACGTCACTACTATCTTGGTTTCCAGTTTTCCACATTATTTCCAGAGGGTAAATGAGTCTTTTGGGCCTGAAGGAATAAGAGAGGCATATAAGTAGGAATGGCAACGGGCCGGTTTTTAGGGTCCACGTCCCCGAAACCGATAAGCATCCCCGTAACCGTACCGATCCCCGTTGGGGATGTTATCGGGGATCCCCGTAGGGTCCCCATGATTTCCCCGATCCCCGTTGGGGAACCCGTTAAGGGTAAAATTCACCGTTGCCCGTTGGTTTTCCCCGAACCCGAACCTAATCAATATAATATGCTGTTGGTTTCTTATTGTTTCCTGTTGTTTTCGTGTTGTTTTGATCCCTCATTATTTCAGCTAAATTTATGGCTAAACATAGCAGAGATATGTGCATATATATGATTGATCCATATTTACTGAAAACCCCTAAAATTTATTGTTAACACTTGAAAAACATCTACTGCCCACTGCTATTTGTTTACATAAAATAAGTATTGGAGATTTTTGTTTACATAAAATAAGTATTGGAGATTTTTGTTTACATATCAGTTCGTATTGGAGATCTAAACATAAAATAAGTAACTAAAATGTACACACACACAGAGATGAGTACCTGAAAAAGGAAAAAGGATGGGATGTTCGATTTCAGTTACGGCTGATGGCAGGTTGCTAGCACCACAACAGCAGAAATATCATGTAGAGATGGCGATTGGCGACGAGCTGGAGAGAGCTGGAGATGGTAATCGTCGACGAGAGAGAGATGGAGACGACAGATGCATAAGACGAGAGAGATGGAGACGAGAGACAGCAGCAGAAATATCATGTAGGGTTTTTTCTTTTTTGTGGGTCAATAATCGCTAATCGGATATAACTGGACAAGGGCCTAAGGCCCAAGTTTAAAACATCAAATTACAAATATATATATATATATACAGTGTTAGGTTCATTTGAGAAGTCTAAATATTTTGAGAAATGGAGAAGTAAAAAACACGGGAGTGTTCATATATGAACGTTCATATATTACTGTTCATATATGACTGTTATATATGAACATTCATATATGAACACTCCCGTGTTTTTTACTTCTCCATTTCTCAAAATATTTAGACTTCTCAAATGAACCTAACACTGTATATATATATATATATATATATATATTTGTAATTTGATGTTTTAAACTTGGGCCTTAGGCCCTTATCCAGTTATATCCGATTAGCGATTATTGACCCACAAAAAAGAAAAAACCCTACATGATATTTCTGCTGCTGTCTCTCGTCTCCATCTCTCTCGTCTCCATCTCTCTCGTCTTATGCATTTGTCGTCTCCATCTCTCTCTCGTCGACGATTACCATCTCCAGCTCTCTCCAGCTCGTCGCCAATCGCCATCTCTACATGATATTTCTGCTGTTGTGGTGCTAGCAACCTGCCATCAGCCGTCACTGAAATCGAACATCCCATCCTTTTCCTTTTTCAGGTACTCATCTCTGTGTGTGTGTACATTTTAGTTACTTATTTTATGTTTAGATCTCCAATACGAACTGATATGTAAACAAAAATCTCCAATACTTATTTTATGTAAACAAAAATCTCCAATACTTATTTTATGTAAACAAATAGCAGTGGGCAGTAGATGTTTTTCAAGTGTTAACAATAAATTTTAGGGGTTTTCAGTAAATATGGATCAATCATATATATGCACATATCTCTGCTATGTTTAGCCATAAATTTAGCTGAAATAATGAGGGATCAAAACAACACGAAAACAACAGGAAACAATAAGAAACCAACAGCATATTATATTGATTAGGTTCGGGTCGGGTTCGGGGAAAACCAACGGGCAACGGTGAATTTTACCCTTAACGGGTTCCCCAACGGGGATCGGGGAAATCGTGGGGACCCTACGGGGATCCCCGATAACATCCCCAACGGGGATCGGTACGGTTACGGGGACGGGGATGCTTATCGGTAGGGGTGCTCACGGGTTGGGTTGATCGGGTTGAAGGCATTTCGACACATCAACCCAATGTTGGCGGTTTGAAAAAAATTCAACCCAACCCAACCAAAGATACAACCCAACCCAACCCGTTCGGGTTGATCGGGTTGTGTTTAAACGCAGATTACAATAACAAACAGATTAGGTAACAAGCAGATTACAATAACAGGCAGATTACAATAACAAGCAGATTAGGTAACAAATAGGTAACAAACAGATTAAATATTTTAAAACAGAATAGAATAAAATCAAAACTATAAAAATCACACAAAAATGAGGTAAGAATTAAGTTTATTATAAAAAGCTCAAAACACATCCTGATCTCTACTATAGCAGAGGCTTACAAGAACCCAACTTTTTTCCTGATAAGAAACTATCACATTGTTTAGTTCATGCTGAGGAATAGCCAATGTAATCCACTAAAACCATCAAATCCAACACAGCAAATAATGTGCATCTGAAGATCATCATCCAACATATTTCACTTATTAGGTTATGCCTTTAATCATTGACATAATCATATATCTTGATCAAACCAACATGAATTTAGCACAAGAACAAACCAATCAAGATTTTTCATTCAACAAGATAATCTTTTTCTTAGTTAACTCATTAACTAAACAGGGCCTGATTCAAAAAACCAAACCAAACCAAACTAACAATCATTTCAACTGCATCAAATCCATGACACATAAAACAAGTATACATTTCACTTCATTTTCCAAATAGAATATAATTAACAGATTGCAATCAATAACAAGTAGACAGGTAGTGAAAGAAATCGATACCAGAAATTGGTGCTGTGGTTGGTCGTGAAAGAAATCGGCGCCGCTGCGTGCTTGTGTTGGACTGTTGGTCGTGACAAGTAGTGAGAGAAATCGATGTGTGCGAAAGAAATCGAAGTCGTGAAAGAAATCGAAGTGCGGCTGAGAGTTCAGACCTCAGAGAGTTCTTGAGAGCAGCTACAGGGGAAGAGAGGCGATGTGTGAAAATGAAAATGTTAAAACCCTACAAAATCATATGACGCGCTACAGGGGATTGGTGTATCGGGTTGGGTCGGGTTCTATTGGGGCTGACCCAATTCCGACCCAAATGCTTCGGGTTGACTTTTTTTTATCGATAATGCTTCGGGTTACCTCGGGTTGGGATTTTTCGGGGTTTTTCGGGTTGGGTTGATTTGGGTTTTTGAGCACCCCTACTTATCGGTTTCGGGGACGTGGACCCTAAAAACCGGCCCGTTGCCATTCCTACTTATATGCCTCTCGCCCAAAAGACTCATTTACCCTCTGGAAATAATGTGGAAAACTGGAAACCAAGATAGTAGTGACGTAGGAGTTGGGTAACATGGTCTTTTTACTTATCAACAACCCGACCCGGATTTTGGATATTGGATCGGGTGAAATTAATAAGGGTCAAAATTATCGGATTGAGTTGGATAACATGGTCTTTTTAGAGGGGAAATTGACAGAAACAGCCAATTTATTGAATGATTTTCACTTTTTAGCCAATCTGTCAATTTCTTGAAAACCAAGATCGTAGTGATGTAGGAGTTGGGTAACGTGGTCTTTTTACAAATCAACCACCCGACCCGGATCTTGGATATCGGGTCGGGTTAAATCATTTTAGGTTTTGATATCTTGAAATCATGAATCACAGAAAAAGCTTTCTCCTCCGCTGCAGTGTGTAGTAATTCGAAGATGCTTAAACCATTTCCGTCGTTCATGGCGGCTCAGCTCCGGATCCTACTCCGCCGTCGTTACTTCTCTTCATCGCCACCACCACAATCAATCCACCAACACCACCGATTTCTCAACCCTAAAAAACCCTCACTCCCTAAACCCTATATACCGTTTTCTTTTTCTTTATCTAAATTCTTCTCTTCACAAACCCAAATCAAAACCCCACTTCAAGATTCACTCGACATTGCCCAATCTCTCTCGTACGAACTCCTCAAAGACCCAAATGACCAATCTACCCCTCTCCCTCAACGCCTTGACCTAGGGTTTTCTCACATCACTCTCACATCAACCCTAATCCTCAACACACACTCAATCTTTCCTCCAAATCCGGACGAACAGCTCTCGATTTCCACAAATGGGTATCCGAAAAACCCAATTTTAAACTCACCGACGAATCTTTATCTCATTTCATCGATTATTTTGGTCGCCGTAAAGATTTCAAAGCAACCCACGAACTTCTTGTTTCAAGCAAAGAAATTTCAGGTCTCAAAACGTTTGAATCATCCATAGATCGTCTTGTTATCGCAAGTTGTTTCTTTTTTCGAAAAGATGGAAATTGATTATGGGTTTTTAAGGAATTTGGATTCTTTGAAATTTATTGTTTCTAAGCTATGTGAACATGGGTTTGCAAGTTATGCTGAAAAAATGGTGACAAATGTTGCTAATGAGTTTTTCCCAGATAAATTCATATGTGATACATTGATTAAAGGTTGGTGTGTTGATGGGAAGTTAGATGAAGCTAAGAGGTTGTCACAAGAGATGTATAGAGGTGGGTTTGAGATTGGTTCAGTGGGTTATAACGCGATTCTTGATTGTGTTTGTAAGCTTTGTAGGAAAAAAGATCCGTTTAGACTTCGATCCGAATTGGAAAAAGTTTTGATTGATATGGATGTTGCTGGGGTTCCAAGAAATGTGGAGACTTTTAATATCTTGATTACGAATCTGTGCAAGATCCGTAAAACTGAGGACGCGATCAATCTTTTTGATCGAATGGGGGAATGGGGGTGTTATCCGGATGAAAAAACGTTTCTTGTTTTAATCAAGAGTTTGTATCAGGCTGCAAGAATTGGTGAAGGAAATGAGATGATTGATAGGATGAAATCTGCTGGATTTGGGGGTGCGCTTGATAAGAAAGTGTACTATGAGTTTCTCAAGATTTTATGTGGGATTGAGAGGATTGATCATGCGTTAATGGTTTTTGCGAAGATGAAGAAAGATGGTTGCGAACCGGGGATCAAGACTTATGATCTTTTGATGGGGAAACTTTGTGGGCATGGGCGAGTTGATAAGGCGAATGTTCTTTTTAAAGAGGCTGAAAATAGGGGGTAGCGGTTGAAGTGAAAGCGTATAAATTAGATCCGAGGTTTGTGAAGAAACCTGTGGTTGTGAAGGAGAAAAAGCGTGAGACTTTGCCGGAGAAGATGGTGAGAAAGAGGAGTCGGCTTAAGAAGATTAGGTTGAGTTTCGTGAAGAAGCCAAAGAAAGCGCAAAGGCGGGCTTATTGAGTATTTTGAAACTGGTATAATGATCTTATTATCGTTGAATTTTATTATCTTTTGGTGGTTGTTCTCATTTTGTTGACATTAGAACACTTGAAAGTTTTTATCAGAAATAAACTCTCAAATAGCAAAGAAATTTCAGGTCTCAAAACGTTTGAATCATCCATAGATCGTCTTGTTAGCGCAAGTTGTTTCTTTTTTCAAAAATATGGAAATTGATTATGGGTTTTTAAGGAATTTGGATTCTTTGAAATTTATTGTTTCTAAGCTATGTGAACATGGGTTTGCAAGTTATGCTGAAAAAATGGTGACAAATGTTGCTAATGAGTTTTTCCCAGATAAATTCATATGTGATACATTGATTAAAGGTTGGTGTGTTGATGGGAAGTTAGATGAAGCTAAGAGGTTGTCACAAGAGATGTATAGAGGTGGGTTTGAGATTGGTTCAGTGGGTTATAACGCGATTCTTGATTGTGTTTGTAAGCTTTGTAGGAAAAAAGATCCGTTTAGACTTCGATCCGAATTGGAAAAAGTTTTGATTGATATGGATGTTGTTGGGGTTCCAAGAAATGTGGAGACTTTTAATATCTTGATTACGAATCTGTGCAAGATCCGTAAAACTGAGGACGCGATCAATCTTTTTGATCGAATGGGGGAATGGGGGTGTTATCCGGATGAAAAAACGTTTCTTGTTTTAATCAAGAGTTTGTATCAGGCTGCAAGAATTGGTGAAGGAAATGAGATGATTGATAGGATGAAATCTGCTGGATTTGGGGGTGCGCTTGATAAGAAAGTGTACTATGATTTTCTCAAGATTTTATGTGGGATTGAGAGGATTGATCATGCGTTAATGGTTTTTGCGAAGATGAAGAAAGATGGTTGCGAACCGGGGATCAAGACTTATGATCTTTTGATGGGGAAACTTTGTGGGCATGGGCTAGTTGATAAGGCGAATGTTCTTTTTAAAGAGGCTGAAAATAGGGGGTAGCGGTTGAAGTGAAAGCGTATAAATTAGATCCGAGGTTTGTGAAGAAACCTGTGGTGGTGAAGGAGAAAAAGCGTGAGACTTTGCCGGAGAAGATGGTGAGAAAGAGGAGTCGGCTTAAGAAGATTAGGTTGAGTTTCGTGAAGAAGCCAAAGAAAGCGCAAAGGCGGGCTTATTGAGTATTTTGAAACTGGTATAATGATCTTATTATCGTTGAATTTTATTATCTTTTGGTGGTTGTTCTCATTTTGTTGACATTAGAACACTTGAAAGTTTTTATCAGAAATAAACTCTCAAATAGGTTGAAATCTCTATTGTTGTTTGATTGTTGGAGATGTTATAATCTAAAGATAGAGTTTTGGACTTCTTTTTTTGTATCCCTTTTTGATGATTCTGAATGGCAGTTGGTGGAAGATGTATGGGTAATGACTTAACTGCTTGAAGTAAGGATTAGAAAGGAGAGGTTGTTAAGTACAATTTTTAAAGCTCACTTGTTTGTGAAGTGTCTTTTGAAATCTTGCAAAGAATGTAATGAGAAAGGTCCCGAAAGGGGCTGTTTGTTAAGAACTTAGTGAGCTTAATGAGACTCGCAACTTATTTGGTGAATTATACTTTACTGTTTGATACCGACTTAATAATATAGAAAGTGGCTTATTCAGTAGGCTTCTAGGGGGAGCCCTATGCAAAAAGCCACATTTGTTTTTTCAAACTGCCCCTCTATATTAAATATTATAAAAAGGCATGCACTTTCCATCTATGAAAAAATTCTTCCAAACAAAAAGATTCCCAACAGATAGATTAATCCACACAGACAGACAGTTTCATTCGTATAAAGGCCTTATTAATGGAAACCAACTAAACAGCCCCTTGGATTGGGATAAGACAAGACTTAGGGCTGTTTACCAAACAATTACTCGGTAAGCGCCTACCGGTAAATGTAACACTATCATTTATTTACTGGGGGTAAGATTTTAGTCCACTAAAACGACATCGTGGGCAACAATTTGCTCGGTAAACACTTACCGGGTAAGACCCTTGATTCTTGCTCCCTCTTACCGGTAAGATTCTAAGTCCTTACTATATTTATACTATAAGGTCACCATCCTCACTTCCCTTGTTGGGTAACATTCTCAGCCATCAAAATAGATTTGTGTTAAGTGCTTATTAGGTGAGATTCTCGGTCTTTGACTCTTTGTTATGTCTTTTACCATGTAAAAATTTTCGGTCATTGTCATGCTCACCCTTTCGTAAGATATACCCAATTATTTGGTTTTTCCAATTCTCATATCAACCATTTGGACTCACAATTGCATCATCATTTGTTTCTTTATTAAGTACACAAACCTTTGAAAACATAAATACTAAAATGGTCAAAACAAACACAACCTACATTCCTTTCTTGTCATATGTTTACATGCTCAGGGAACAGTTTAGCCTACAGGTGCGGTTCTGCCCCTTCTGGTTCGAACCAATGTAGTCGAATAAAATTTATCAAAATTACCCACAGATAACAGATTGTTTACAAAAATACATGAAGCTAACTCAGATCAGATATTACAAACCAGAACCAGCCAATGCAACCCCCAAGATTCAAATATATCAAGAATTCTTTGGCCCTAAGGAGTTTCCTTCCAAAATCTTATTGACCGATCAGTACCACATGACGCGAATGTTGCCTCTATAGGTGAGTGTTCAAGCCACCTGGGTGCACCCGCATGGTTCGACGGCCATCTTGCCACTTTTTCAGCACTCAGAGCATCCCATATCACAATATGTGTATCACCAAGTTAACAACAGTTACAATTAAACCCTCTAGTACAATCATACAACCAAAGGGTCGTTGGCCCAACAGTATTCGGATTATCAGTAAATACCAACCTCCCTGGAGGTCAAAGGTTCAAACAGTGTGTGTGAGTTTTTTCCATGTATATATATATATATATATATATATATATATATAGAGAGAGAGAGAGAGAGAGAGAGAGTCAAGTTCAGGGGCAAACCTCAAAAAAACGGAAAACTGAAGAACACCCTGGTAGCCCTTAATCTGGACAATATGCACTTGTGCAAACAAGTAATTTGTAATAATGCACACGTGCATCATGCACACGTGCATAAAAACCAAAAAACAACTTAATTTACTTGTATGCACAAGTGCATACCACCTAGATGGAG